>JAJGOT010000103.1:467500-1065000 GCA_022457155.1 Cladopsammia gracilis | reverse complement strand
AAAAAGTCCAAAAATTTATAACTAAACACTTCGCTGCTTTTTGGCAGAATTTAATATTTTTCACCAAAGAATCGTGATTCCTTGTTTTTCACCAAAAAAAAAAAAAACAAAACAAAACGAAAAAACAAATACAAAACCTCAAAGACAACTTCGGCCTCTTCCTTCTTATGACTTCATATCTCGTAAGCATAGCAACCGATTCTCAAACGTTGGCCAAAATGTGTCTCAGGGACAACAAAAAAGCAGGCAGGCAGGCAGTTCTTAGGGACGGACCATTATTTTTTTGACGGGGGGTGTTGGAAAATTTTGAAATAAATTGTTTGCAGAGGCTGTAAACACTGAAATAAATTGTATGCAAGCGAACACTAAAGAAAAAAAATGTTTGCTGGAAGTATGGCAGTTGGACGGAGACACAAAATAAATTGTTTGCAGCAGGTGCCGCATATAAAAAAAATGTTTGCATGTGAAAATTTTCCAACACCCCCCGTCAAAAAAATAATGGTCCGTCCCTTATTGTCCGTTGTGTTCAGCAGACGCGCTCATTGTTGCAACAGTTAGGATATGAGCTGAGAACTTGCGTTCGGAGAACCAATCAAAACGTTAGAAATCTCATAACCCAGATCCAGTTTTCAACAATAAAGAAAAAAAAAAATACCAAACCAGTGGATGGTATCTTTGGTGCGCTTTGACTGGCTACTCAAATTAAACGCGAAATAGTATATCGGGTATTTCTTATTCACCTCCTGGAATTGTGCTAAAGTAACTATAGGTGAATCTCTGTTTACAGTTATTGTCTCATAAGCATATGCGCCAGCTTATTTTGTTATCGAACTACAAAAAATAAAATCCGAATATTCAAGGTGCATAACTCAATTAGCTTTCTCTGGAAATTTGAGCTAGCTATACTAGACACTCCTTGTGCAATGTTTTAAAAAAATGCTTCGCTCATTAGCGCTTTTGCCACCCAACACTTATCCAGAATTTGACTCCTGGCATTTCCTTAAGATTTACACGCAAAGAGCTAAAAATTGGTTAGATTACAAAGTATAACAAGCTTCTCAATGTTTGTAGTCAATTCTTATTTAGCACGATGCCTTCTCTATGTAATCACTGATGTAAATTCCTATGCTGATGAAGCGAAGTGTAAACAATGCTGTCAACAAAGATTCACCCATAATTATTCACCTCGGTGTTGGTGTAGAGAGAGTATTGGATATTCACCGGGCCTTAGAGGATTGATTTGACGGTTGACTGTCAAAACTTGAAAATGTATTTTAGACTGGTGCGTCTGAAACGTACAATGAAATTAGGGCTAACTTTTGGCACTGCAGACAAACAAAAAACAAATATTTCTAACAGTTTGGCTGTCTTTATTTTAATTGGCTTATTCATTTTATTCCGCAACATTATGTACACAGCACTATAAATGCTAAGATCTATCGCATTACTCGACCATATTGGTATTCTCGGTATGAAACTGGAACTGGCTTGCAATGGAGGCTCGTGCGGGAGAATATCATTAAAAACACAGGTAGCCCAAGCTCAAGTGATGTTTACCAGTAACTGTTGCGTAATAGCGAATTTATAAGGATTTGTATGGGGAAAATTCACTTCGAATTTGAGCGTAAAATTAGGAAAGATATTTGAATAAACCTGGCTCACCTAAACTTATTTGTGTGTTTACTTGTGTCTAGAGTGGTTTTGGGGTCGATTCGAAGCGATTCCAGCGAGTTTTAGTTCAACTGTCTCTTCCTCCCTAAACGAGAGACAAGGTAGGGCACTCCGCTCAATAGTTCTGTTTTCCATTCGTGATCATCATCAGAGTGGCATATACACTGAGAGAGAATTAAAGTTTGCTAACCTCTGCAAACGTTCCAAAGACTCAAATTACTCACACTCGGGGTGGGTGACGGTCCATTGCTTCCTTTGACAATCAATACCCTCGGCACCATCGCCCACCCCGAGTGTGAGTAATTTGAGTCTTTGGCCGGGTCGCTAAGCTATCTTCCAACGGTTTGGTGAAGTCGAAGTCGTGACAAAGCCGTTTCCGATGGCTCAAAACGGGAAAGTTTGCAGAGGTTAGCGACCTTTAATTCTCTCTCAGTGTATATGCGACTCTGATGAAGATCACGAATGGAAAGCAGAATTATCGACTATGGTCTACGTGGAATTTCGAGGCGACTGGGGGCGATGGAGCGAATTTACGGCCGATTTCCTTCGGTGGATCCGATCGGCTCGTTGAGCGGAGTGCCCTACCTTGTCTCTCTTTTAGGGAGGAAGAGACAGTTGAACTAAAACTCGCTGGAATCGCTTCGAATCGACCCCAAAACCACTCAAGACACAAGTAAACACACAAATAAGTTCAGGTGAGCCAGGTTTATTCAAATATCTTTCCTAATTTTACGCTCAAATTCAAAGTGAATTTTCCCCATACAAATCCTTATAAATTCGCTATTACGGAACAGTTACCGGTAAACATCACTTGAGCTTGGGCTACCTGTGTTAAAAATACTTTGCATGTAAAAATATTGCCCCGCATGAGCCTCGACTGCACGCACGACTGCACAGTTCAATACCGAGAATACCGAGAATACCGAGAAATTCAATATTGAACAATCCATTTTCACAATTAGCTTAATATATTCCTTACAGTATATCTTAAATGCGTGTGTTTCAAAAGTAGTTTTACGTAGTTTAACAGTTTAACGCTTTGAGATTGGCTGCGAACAGTCGTGTCACTATAATTGCCTGGCGTGGGCAATTAATGCCCCCGTTCTGGTTCCGGTCTAAACACGTCATGTGTATTCAGCGTGCAAAACGTTTCCAGGTTTTTTAAGTGGACAATTGAAAGAAAGATCAGCTTCGCGAATTAAAGTATTGAAAATAAAAGAAAAAATGTTACATTCTTTATCCATGCATTTATCAACCATTATTCTTGCCGGGTAATTTCAGCTCTATGGGTGCCTCGCTATACAACAGTAATGAACAATAACGTTACTTGCCTTTGCTGATTACTAAATTTAAATACTTCTCTGTGTCAAGCATTTGATGGTTTAGGTATATAACGTATTCCATCTTAAAATCGTTGTAGTAAATCAATGACGTTATTGCTATTGTGCCAAACTGATTCTTGACAGAATATAATGATTACACCTACATCCCGATATTTAACTACACTCACCAATTTTACTAATTATAAATACAGTTGTCTTTGTCGATAAATCGGTAGATAAGCCACCCGGGGGGGGGGGGGGGGGTGGGGTACTCCCATATATGAGCTATATAGGTATGTACCGCTGTGAAGGGTATGGTTTTCAAGCAGTTTAGTCTGGGATAGGGTATAGTAATCAGAGATTTTCGGTCTAGAATAGGGTATCATTTTCCGCGAAACTGATCAGTTGCGTGAAGAATTTAGTCTGGACACGGTTCACTGGCAAATGGCGTTTAAAAATCGGTATGGCGGGCATTACGGCATTTTTACTGACCACTGTTAACTAATAACTGTGATAGTAAACGAGTTTCTAGAAAATAGCGAGCCTGGAATAGGTCTAGGATAGGGTAGGGTTTTTCGATCTTTAGTCTAGAATAGGGTTGCAAAATGCAGCTAAAATGGTCTAGTATAGGTTTAATAAGGGTCTTAGAGTCCCAGCGGCACACCCCCGCCCAAAAAATTGAAGAGTACCCTCCCCCCCCCCCCCCCCCCCCGGGATAAGCCATAACATATTCCATGTTATAATCGTAATTGCAAACCAATGCCGTCATTGTTGTTATGCAATTCAAACTGTTTCTTGAGAGAATATAATGATAACATCTACATCCCGGTCTCTAACTATGCTAACAATTTTTTTTTTATGCCTCGTTTAATTTACAACATTGCTTTGTCTTGGTAGACTATCGTCTCCCTCTTTTCTATGTGCTATTGTCAGCAGCGCTGGCTCCAGGGGGCACGTTGTAGTATGACCTGGTTTCATCATGCTTTCCCAGATCACAGTATGGTACATCCATCTGCATTATCACTTCCAGTTTTTCTATCAGCTGCGAGAAACTGGGGCGAGTGGATGGATCGTCCCTCCAGCATTCACTCATCAGTTCATGTCTGTTAAGGATACAGAAATAAAAACGATTAGCTCTCTTTAGTTACGATTTCACGTCTGTTATGAACAAAACGGAACGGAAGCAATTAAAGGAACACTATCCCGCAGGGAAAAATATATATATATCTTATTTGTATGCCTCTGTATATCGCCAACTGTCACCAAATTTACAACATTATGCGATAAAATGATTCTAAATGGATGGATGGAAGTGAATTAAGTCTCATCAAATTTGAGTTAATGGCAGGCGGTCAAGAAATCAAAATTGCCGTTCATGTAGAATTTTGACCTTTTAGCTGTCATTGGGTCTCTTTAGTTAATCAGAGGAAAATGAAGACTAAATGAGCAACTTACACTTCATCAGTACACATGTCAGGCCTTTCCATGCGATAACCAGTCTTGATCAGTCGATACAGCTCTGTATTGGTCAACGTGGGATATGGAACACCTCCTGAATTTCCCATGCGAGAGGATAAAATATGATAATTGTAAACCGGAATGTAATAAGCGTGAAAGGAAAAGCGTTAACTTTATGGGTATTGTGTTACTACTATTGTTACTGTACCGGTAACTGGTTGGTGAGTGCGCCGGGTTAGACGGAAACTGGAAGTTGCGGTGATGTTGGTTGGGGACCTCGGAATTTTTAATTATGTCAATGTAAATATTGTTTATAGTGGACGAGCACTTAGCTTTCCAGCTAAAGCACAGACACTCCACTCAAATATGGAAACAAATATTGCAGATTGAACATAAGATATTAAATATCCCAACAAGCGGAAGGCAGACCAGTTGGCTATTTTACAAGCGTGGCCGAGGAGTTGAACTCGGTTCTACCGTGAAACAACTCCAGATAGTGGTCAGAGCGAGACTTGAACTCGGGACCTCCGGATTTCATGTCCGGTGCCCTAACCACTCGACCACCACACTGCCTCCTAATTAATTCCCTCCTATAATTCCTGGATGCTACTTCTGCAAGACGTAACGTAAATTAAGACATTCGGCAAGTCGCCAACGGCAAAAGTATTTTGTATACTTTTCTCACCTACGTATACTTTCTAGCCAAACAGAATATTGGAAAGCAGTAGATGCCTGGAAAACTAAATACAGTCAACTCTCTCTAAGACGGACACCGTCGGCAAAGGCCCCAACTGCCCGTCTTTGAGCGGCTGTCCGGCTTATAGAAAGTCGCGGTTATGTTACTCCAGTAATTCTGAGATAAAAGAAGCTGAACCTATGCAAAATGAATACACGCCTGTTTTAGGTCTGTTTAAAGTCGTTTACTTAAGCGAAACCATAGGGAACCCACGCGTTTATCAAGAATGATCATAGAATAAAGTTACAAATGGACTTACGTGATGTAGTGTTTCATTCCAAATGTGCCGTTACTTTTGTGCTGTTGAATAACCGGTGTTGAATAACTGAAATCAGTTTCTGCCGGGATTTTTAGCAGCTACAACGGTCTGATCAATTTCGAAACGATCGTGTCTGTAATTTTTTGAATGGTCTCGCATTTCACCGTCTGTTATTAAATTTTAACTTGTCAGCCGTCATGCGGGATGGTTTCGTATTTCGGCGTCTGGAAATATGGAGAAGAGAAAATTGAACTCTTAATTAATTAATAACAAACGGTTACGTGATATGCCGCATGACGGCGAAATGCGAGACGCTGACAAGTTATAATTTAATAACAGACGGCGAAATGCGAGACCATTCAAAAATAACAGACACGATCGTTTCGAAATCGTATCAACGGATTTGATCGGACCGTTGTGAATGCTATAACATTGAAACGCAACATCACGTAAGTCCATTTGTAACTTTATTCTATGATCATTCTAAATAAACGCGTGGGTTCCCTATGGCGAAACCTACAAACTATAACAAAATACTATTAGAAGAGTAGACTAGTTTGTTCATATTCAGCACCTACATTTTCGTTTTGAAGTATTATTCAATAAAAGAAGCACTTCCCAAGTGTCCGTTGATGGTTTCAAAGTGTCCGTTGTCCGTCTTCGAGAGGTGGCCGTCTTATAGAGAGTTTAATTACAGTAAAATGACTGAAAAACGGCAGGGACCAATACCAGGCGTCCGTCTTATAGAGGTGTCCGTTTAGAGAGAGTTGACTGTAACAAGAACGTATAGACAGATTGTTCATAAATACTAACGGGTTTACATACCTAAGGTTGCCATTTCCCAAAGAAGAACACCATACGCCCAGCTATGTAAGAAATAAAATTACCACAAGGTGATATGAAATCAGCATTAAGAAAAAAGTGTCAATACAACTGGTCTCTTGTTGGTCGAACGCGGCGCTCGGGAAGTTCTAAAACTGTGCCTTTCTCACTGCCCCTTTCAATAACACGCGCACTCTAAAGTTCAAAGTCTAACTAAGTTTTACGTTTTAAGCTTCCGTCAAGCATAATAATGGCGACAAACATTGTACCTCTGGAAAGGGAAACTAACAAACTGGATTGAAGTCCACCAATCACAACCCACAAACATGACCACGTGACCATTTTGTGTAAGGTATCGTTGTTTCCTGAGACGCCCGTTATGATATTTGCGACAGTGAAAAAATAAACTGTTGGCCGAGCGGAGTTTAAACTTCAGAGTTCTCGTGTTATTGAAAAGCACAATAAGGACAAGTGCTGACATCGGTCACCCGATTGTTAATATTGTCGTAATTACATCAGCATAATTGCGACAGATAGAGAAATAATCCATCGTTTTCTATGTTATACAATCAACAGTCATTGGGAATCGTCATAATCAATAAAGGGTACGACGCAGTACTACTAGCCCAAGCCTAACAGCGTCGCACTTTGAACAAGCTTAACTGAGGTGAAACTTAACTAAGGTGAAACTTAACTAAGGTGAAAGGTTGGAAGCACAAGAATTAAGATTGACGAACGGCTATTTTCAATTTTAGCAATTCTCAAAAACAGTATTACGCAACCGTCTGCACAGTACATTTTTATAGACCGTACAAAAGTTCACAAAAACAACTTTTCTCTGTCTAGAATAACTAGTACCACTAGTTTCCGAATAAAATACAGTTTATGTTTGTCAAAAATTGCCCGAGAAACTGATTTGAAAATCAAAAATTGCAAAAATACACAAAGATATTTGCATAAGGCGATGCGAGTGAAGATAGAACTGTTCTATAAAATCAAAGTCTTGTTTTGTTTACATAAAATTGCTTTTCAATCTATCTAATGAATGAACAAACACATAAAAATGGACAACACAATCTTCTTTCGAAAAAGAAATATTCAAATCTCCATTAGTTTACGTTTAAAAGCAAAACGCGTACCATTTAATTATAGCTCATCGAGTTGAAGCTTTTTTTTAAGAAATTCAAGAGATCGATACAACTGAATTTAAGCACGTTTTAAAATCAATTCTCCAAAACTAACAATAACACTAATAAAAAGTCACTCACAGATTGATATCAACATAAATTCTCATCGAAAACTGTAATCTGTTTTACCTTTAAGTCCCTCGCTTGCTTGGAAATTCAAATCTCCGCTTCTGGTTCTGAAATCCGTAGAAAACAAACATCTCCCGCATTGATAAAAACGTAATACTTGAAGTTCCTCGAAGCAAGATTTTATCCCTGAAAGCTCGTCGTTTCCCACTAAAGCGGCTTCTGAGTATACCTTAATTAGTATCCCTGTATTGTGTAGCAAACCGCGAAAAAATGCAGTAAATTAACGACTTTAATTCTCCGCTAGACACAACAAAACAACTAAAGTGTTTACCGAGCTCACGGCTGTGTGGCCGCGCGAAAAACGAAGCCTTGCTTTCAAGATCCCGGATGTTGTTCAAACACGGCGGGCGGTCGGGCGGGCAAACACGCGCCCGCGAAGCATTCCGCTAGCCATGACCATGAAAAATCACGGCATGGGTTCTACGAGTATGGAGCTGCGCAGCCAGGCCTTCGGCCTGTCAAGTGCTCCGCTATTATTATTATTATTATTATTATTATTATTATTATTATTATTATTATTATTTACACATCACTCTTGGTAGTAAAAGTGCTTTCATGAAGCGACTCTGGGGCCATCCATTTCACTGGAAGCTTTTTTGTCTTCTTTGAACTGTACACATCCTCATAGATTTGACGCATCAATCCGAAGTCTGACACCTTTACGCTATTATCACGGCCAACAAGGACATTACGAGCAGCAAGGTCGCGATGGACGAAATCGTTTTCGGCGAGATGATTCTTAAGATGAGCAAAAGAAATAAAGACGTAGTAAAATAAATAAAAAATAAAAATAATATTAAGGGATGGCAAATGTAGAAGTAAGAATATTATATCTTATAATCCATCATGTATTTTCCAAGTGACATTCCCCAGTTTTCAAATTTTGCGTTCTACATTCGGACGTTCCCTTTACGTATCAAATGTATTTCTAAATTGAATAGAACTGATTTTTTTTAGACTGTATATATATATATATATATATATATATATATATATATATATATATATATATACAACGTATCATTATTTTAATGTTTAACATCTTGGCCAACTCTCCCTAGCATAGAGGCGTTGTGAAAACTGAAACGTATTTGAAAGATAATAAACACGACAATCTCAATTTGGCGTCAAAAATATGTACGGATATTTTTCCTTAAACATTATCTGTTCCTCAAGGCTGAAAGTTTTCCTCGAGCTCGCTTCTCGAAACATATAATGTCCGCGGACAAATATCCGTGCATACATTCGCGCCAAATGGCAGTTATTGTTTAATTATTCAACAAATTGACATTATGCCCATATATGGTCAGTAATCATGGGAGCTATCCTGTTGGTAAACGTCACTGACCATAATATTATTTTGAGGTGCGCTGTTATCTGGTGTTTAACTTGGAGCTCAACTGGACAAAAACCTTATACTGCGTCATCAAAGCAGAGAACATTTAGTTTTGTTTCTTTTCGGGAAGTTGAAAAATCCACACCGACAATGATAAAAGTTGACCTCGTTAAGAAAACAACAATTTGATGTTTTTTTGTTTTTTCTTTCCATTGATAAAGATCGATTATGGACGAGACTTCTACATGTTTGTAAATATTCCAGGGGTACTTAGTTCAAGTAAGGTCTGACAAAACTATATGTCGTTATATTTTAGAACAAAAACCATAATTACCATTCCCTTTGCTATTTGCCAAGCAAAAGAAAACAATTGTTTAGTTGAAAAGCTCTCCTCTTCCTCAAATCCATCCTCCTCGAGATTTTCCGTTGAAAGCAACATGGCTGTAGTTTGACTTTTTACTTGCGATGTTGTTGGGATCGTCAGAAAGTCTAGTTCAAGCAATTTTGTACGCTCATCATCCTAAATAGATAACAAATAAATCTAAGACTTAAAAAAAATCTCAGTCAGGTATTGTCTTTACGATAGGAACTGCTGAGATCACTAACGACTTTAAACACACACACACACACACACACACAAAAACAATTCGCAGCAGTTACACTATCAACAGACGTAAATGAACAAACTAGCTAACTTAACATAAAAAAAAAAATAAGTTTTAAATGGTGCGGTGATGTAGTAGTTAGCGCGTCGGTCGTTTAACCTAAAGGTGGGTGGTTCGAGCATAGTCTCCGCTAAATAGGTGCTGGCGATATATTGCTGGGGGTAACTGGGCTGTTGATGGGGGAGGGGAGGGGTGAAGTAACACTCTCGGTCGCTTCATGCTACGAAAATCGGGTTAAGCCCCAGCAGTTGTGAGCCACTAGGTTCGTGAATAATTTACCCTTTGCCTAAAAATGTTATAAGTTTCGAGGGGAATGCGAGAAAAATTAATAGGTGGGTAAGAGGCGAATATCTCCAGTCGTCATTTAGTAACATTTTATCTGATTAGCATGCGAATTTACCGAGACATCGTGCTAAATACGAATTGATTTCAAACGTTGAAATTGCTTGTTAAAGTAACCGTTCAAGTTTTAGCTCTTTGCCTGTGATACTTCAAAAAAAAATATATCCGTTATCCAAAACTAAAAAAAATGCAGGGTTGCAATAGTGCTAATGAGCCAAACATTCGTTGTAAAATTTCGAGTTTTGAAATTATCATGGCACAAAGAGTATGCAGTAAATTGGGCTTTGCTTTCCAGAAAAAAAAAATGTTAACTGTGTGTTCAGAGCTGTTTTTTCGTTGCTCGATTGAAAAATGAAGCGCATATGCTTAGGTGGTAAAATTGGAAACAAGTACTCGCCTATGAAAAAACCAGGATAAATGGATTTTTCTGTGCAACCGCGAATATTTATTATATAGCTTGTTACAGAATTTTGTTGCATATTGTTTTATAGCGGAGCTCTCGCGGGCCGAAGGCCCGCTTGGGAGCTCATACTCATAGAACGTATGAACCTAGAACCTATGCCTGTCATTTTTCATGGTCATGGCTAGCGGAATGTTTCGCGGGCACGTCGTGTGCCCGCCCGCCGATGTCACGTCGCATTTTTTCGCGTTTTGCTAGCGGAAAGGTAAAGTAGTTATTCCCCTGCATTTTTTCGCGGTTTGCTACTCAAGACAGGGATAATAATTGAGGGATACTCAGAAGCCGCTGAAGTGGAAAAAGAAGAGCTTTCAGGGATAAAATCTTGCTTCGAGGGACTTCATACGTTTTTATCAATGCAGGAGCAATGCGGCCATGCGGGGAGATGTTTGGTTTTTTTTTTTTTTTTTTTTTTTTTTTTTATTACGGATTCCAGAACCAAAGAAGCGGAGATTTAAAGAATTTCCAAGCAAGCGAGGGACTTAAAGGAAAAACATTACATTTTTCGATGGGAATTTATGTTGATATCAATCTGTGATTGACTTTTTCTTTGTGTTCTTGTGTAGTTTTGAAAATTGCTTTAAAACGTGCTTAACTTCGGTTGTATCGATTTCTTGAATTTCATCGAAGGCAGCTCGAACGCGATGCGCTATAAAAGTTACGCGTTTTGTTTTCAAACATAAACTAATAGAGATTTGAATAAAATTTTTCGAAAAAAAAATTGTGTTGTCCATTATTATGTGTTTGTTCATCATTACATAGATTGAAAAGCGATTTTATGTTCACAAAACAAGACTTAGATTTCATAGTTCTATTTTCACTAGTGTGCCTTATGCAAATATGTTTGTGTATTTTTGCAATTTTGATTTCCAAATCAGTATCTCGTGCAATTTTTGACAAGCAACAACTGTATTTTATTTGGAAAGTAGTCGTACTAGTTATTCTAGACGGAGAAAAATATGTTATTGTGAACTTTTGTATACGGTCTAAATGTACTGTGCAGACGCTCACGTAATATTTTTTTGGAGAATTGCTAAAATAAAAAGTAGCCCGGTCGTCAATCTTAATTCTTGTGCTTCCGTTTCCGTGTTAAGTTTCATTTTAGTTGAGCTTGTTTAGAGAGCGACGCTGTTAGGCTCAGCCTATCTATATATTTTAAAGTCTCTTCTTACTTTGTCAGAAGTCGATGGAGGCATTTCTAGGACGACATCCTTGTTATCCAGTGGCGGTGACAGTGTAATATTCACTGTGGCTGCTGCGCATGTTTGCTCTTCCTCGACCTTTCTAGAATCATCTGCGTTTTTCTACAAAAAAAAAAAATTAAACTGATCACATTTTGAATAAAGATAGAAAAACAGTTTGTTTTTTTATGCCAATTATTATTATTATTATTATTATTATTATTATTATTATTATTATTATTATTATTATTATGCAATATTTGGTTTCGTTTATTTTCAGAAAATCTATTCGTTAGATTTTGTCCATCATTTGTCTTCTCAGGTATATTAAGGCCTGGGTCAGTTACGGTACATCCAAAAACTAAGAGAGGTGGTCTATCTCATAAACTATGGAACATATTGATATGAAACTTGGCCAAAGGCTTAAACTTGATAAAAATATTAATTTTGATAAGAATCTGTCACGAAAAGAAAAAAAGAAAAGAGTCACGCAACTGATAAAGGTATCAAATTTCCATGTTTTTCTTTAGGCTAAGTGCAGGAGAACTTAAACCACTCTGACTGGCAAAAAATCGTTTGGATATTTTTAAGAGCGCAAAGTCATACACGAAACTAACTGGAAGGCGTGTTCAGGTCACGTGACGATTGGAATGTCACGATTTTGTTGTCACGTAATAACCAGAAAACAGTCATGCCGGAAGCGGGTAGAAATAATGCCACTTAAAACTCTCAGGAAACACAATTTTTCCTTGTCTGCAACCGGAAGTAAAAGCTCAATTGGTCACGTGATAGGTTGCCATGGAAAGATCAACGTCAAAAAGGACTGTCTCAACAAGTCGAATGCTGGTGTCAAGTCTTATACTATGACACGTTTCCCTTTGAAGATAGACCACCCCCCTTACTCCTTTGATAAAATAGGGGCAGAGCCAGTCCTTAATACACCTGAGTTCAGTAAACTCGTAAAAATATTCACATGTTAACACTGGCCTCGTGTAATTTTGACAGAGGGATCTTCCGTAATTTGTGGTTTAATATGTTTGCGTTTTGTAAAAATCTCCTTTGTTTGATTTCAAATTGTTGATGGCAGGTGAGTTCGGCATATTCAGAACTATTATTGTGCCAAATTTCGTGAAATTCTAACGAGTGGTTCCGTATAAATCAGCACGTTTCCGAGGAAAGTCACTTAGGCCCCGTCCACACGTATCCGGATATTTTTGATTCCGCAACTTTTTTGTTACGGATTAGAAAATATTCGCGTCCACACGTAGCGTATTCGAATCGTATTTGCCCGAATTCGCCGGATACGTGTGGACGGAAGGCCAATCCGCAACAAAAATGTTGCGGATTCAAAAATATCTGGATACGTGTGGACGGGGCCTCAGGCCAGGTTCAAACGTCGAACTTCACATGTGCCGAATCTAATGCAAATGAGTAAAATCTATTGTTCTTGCTCATTTGCATTAGATTCGGCACATGTGAAGTTCGACGTCACCATTTTTGGATCAACTGCGCATGCGTTGCATTTGACTGGGTTCTCAATCCAAAGACAAAAACGACCAAAAAGGCAGTGTATCTCTTCAATGGTTCTATAAATATCTATTGATTTAACAAACATTTTTACGAACAACAAATTGTTTGATTTTAAGAGGAAAAACAGCACTTTCGTGATCCACGCTGAGCAAAATAAAATGATCGCTGAATAGGCGCCACGTTTGTTTTTATCAAAACTCTGCGCACGCTGACTCACGTGAGCAGCTGAAATTGAAGAGCACGTGCGAACTGTGTTCAGCCACCTTAACGAAGTTTTAAAATTAAAATTTGTAGTTAATAATTAACGGATGGACACCAAAATAGCCCACTAGCAATCTGAGGTGCTCTTGTGTGGGTATCAACGGTCTGTTAGTGTTCCAAAAATCATTTTCTTTCTGCTATCCCTTCTTTAAACCTCTTAAATTTTCATTATAATTTATGTTGGCATTCACTTTGTTCACCTGAATTAATGGTACTTCATTTAAACTTCAATAGATTATACGCATTTCTTCCACAATAACAATAATAACCAAACACAATCGTGAAATGCTCTTAGAGCACCGAAAAGAATATAACAGGTGCATTTTTAAAGGAAGAACAAACCATAATTAGTTTTTTGCCACATTTTCAGCCTATTTCAGCATATTCGGCCTAGCCACCTGTAGTCATGGACACTTGTTTTTAGTTTCAGCTTATACATTGAGTAATTTTAAACATGACTGACCCTCTGTTTTTGGGTTAACATTAATAGGCTACTTCGACAAAATACCATAATAATATTTTATGTGCAGGCTCAGCCTCATCGGGGTGCAATTATTCAAGTCTCTTCTGTTAGAATTCAGAGTAAATGTAGGAACGCTATGACGTAGCATTGCGTGTTCGTAAACAAATGCACACCGTATGCAAATTGCCAATAAGTTGACGCATAGCATGTGCGGTTCGTGTTGAAAACAAAATAAATAGGAAAAATCAGGCTTACATCAACCACCACACAAGCCTGAACTTTAAACAGTATTAATGGTATTTTTCGAAGTGGCCTATGCAACCAGGCCGTATGGCAGTGGCACTACAATTAGTGGCATGGCCCCTGTAAGAAAAAACAAATCAAAACCAGCCTAATCAAACCAAACCCATATAATCTTCTTGAACTCAAGTATTTTCCAATCTCGCTATTATACGTAGAGTTCCGAAACTAGCGGCCCCTGTTACTTTCGGAATTAGCTGGACTAAGGAGCCGCAACTTTCGTGTATTCGCTACTTTCAGGTAGCTAAAATACGTGAGTAATTGAAAAAAAAATAATGATAACCACAAACGCGGAAGAAACATAATGTCACTTTAATTCTCTCTTTCTCGTTTATTCTTTAGTATTCTTCGGCATACTTGTACAGTGAATCATCCCCATGGAGACGTGCACTTTGGTATCGATTGGACCGTTACTTTCGGGTAGACCGTTACTTTCGGGTAGAACGTTACTTTCGGGTAGACCGTTATTTTCGGGTAATGCGTTACTTTCGGGTATACCGTTATGTTCGGGTAGCCCGTTACTTTCGGGTAGACCGCTACTTTCGGGTTTCGGGAATTACTAGAAAGGTCGGAAAATTAACGTTACTTTCGGGGGCCCGCTACTTTCGGAACTCTACGGTATTTATCGAAAAGCAATATTAAAAAAAGCACTCTCACTTCAAGTAGATTCTCATAAGGCGCTGTATTGTCCCTAAGGACCTCCTTGATATCTTGTAATGGAATCATTTCCACCTTTCCATGGATCTGTCCTTTATTGACATGATCCGGGATAACTTTGTTCTCCTCCTGCATATTTATAAAATAAATTTCAGTGGATTACAAAAAATGTATTACACTGTAATTTAAAGAAAAGAAGTTTTGAACTTAACAGTTTAAAAGCTTCCTATAAGGTTCTTAAAAACAAATTCCATAAAATCGGCCATCATGCTGTTCAGATACTTTGTGCATGACTTAATGAGGGTAATAATGATAAACTATATATGCAAACCATTCCATTCTTAGTTCACATTTTTGTTTTTGGCAATGTGTTGTTCATGATGTCTCGTTTGCTATTATTTTGTGACAGCGTGTATACAACCTTCATTTGAGTGTCATCTTCCTCAATATCAGTTCTGGAATAACTTTGTTATCCGGTACGTATTAAACAATTATTAATAATCTGTAATAATGCAAGGACCGTTTGAACGAACATTAGC
Source organism: Cladopsammia gracilis (assembly GCA_022457155.1). NCBI lineage: Eukaryota > Metazoa > Cnidaria > Anthozoa > Scleractinia > Dendrophylliidae > Cladopsammia > Cladopsammia gracilis. The sequence continues at coordinate 1,049,685 of JAJGOT010000103.1, read as the reverse complement.
AAAATGTAACTGGATCTTTGCGCAAATCAGGATCAGCAATGAACCATGTAAATAAAAAAAAAAAAATAATAACATGCAAGGCTGATCGGACAGCAAATTCGTTCGATATATTTTTTTTTAATACTATTTGTCCAATGTTTCGTTTAGACAAAACTAACCTTCATCAGGGGCCAAGAAAGCTGGAAAGCTAAGTGAAGATGTAAACAATATATATTATAACCGTTTGTTTTCATCTCCACTTTGATTTCTAGCGGAGCACTTGCCAGGCCGAAAGCCTGGCTGCGCAACTCCATACTCATAGAACCTATGCCCTCCATTTTTCATGGCCATGGCTAGCGGAATGTTTCGCAAGCGCGTGTGCCCTCCGCCGCCGTCGCGCAGGACTAGCTCGCGGGCGCGTATGACGTCGCAAAACATGCGCGTACGACGTCATGTTGAAACCAAAGCGAGGCTTTGTTTTTCGCGCGGTTACAAGGCTGAATGTCACGTCAGCTAGAAAAACACTTTGATGTTTTGCTGTGAATTTACTAAGCGGAGAAAACCGTTTAAATTAAAGGCGTCATTTCCCTGAATATTTCGCAGTTTGCTACTCAAGACAAGGATACTAATTAAGGAATACTCAGAAGCCGCTTTAGTGGAAAAAGACGAGCTTTCAGGGATAAAATCTTGCTTTGAGGAACTTCATGTATTACGTTTTTATAAAATGCGGGAGGTGTTTGTTTTCTACGGACTTCAGAACCAGAAGCGGAGATTTGAATTTCCAAGCAAGCGAGGGACTTAAAGGTAAAACAGATTACAGTTTTCGATGAGAATTTATGTTGATATCAATCTTTGAGTGACTTTTTATTCGTGTTATTGTGTTATTTAAAACGTGCTTAAATTCAGTTGTATCGATCTCTTGAATTTCATCGAAGAAAGCTTGAACTCGATGAGCTATAATTAAAAGGTACGCGTTTTGCTTTTAAACGTAAACTAACGAAGATTTGAATAAATGTTTTCGAAAGAAGATTGTGTTGTCCATTTTTATGTGTTTGTTCATTCATTAGATAGTTTGAAAAGTGATTTTATGTAAACAATACAAGACTTTGATTTTATAGTACAGTTCTATCTTCACTCGCATCGCCTTATGCAAATATGTTTGTGTATTTTTGCAATTTTTGATTTTCAAATCAGTTCCTCGGGCAATTTTTGACAAACAAAAACTGTATTTTATTCGGAAACTAGTGGTACTAGTTATTCTAGACAGAGAAAAGTTGTTTTTGTGAACTTTTGTACGGTCTATAAAAATGTACTGTGCAGACGGTCGCGTAATACTGTTTTTGAGAATTGCTAAAATTGAAAATAGCCCGTTCGTCAATCTTAATTCTTGTGCTTTCAACCTTTCACCTTCGTTAAGTTTCACCTTAGTTAAGTTTCACCTTAGTTAAGCTTGTTCAAAGTGCGACGCTGTTAGCCTTGGGCTATCTATATATATACATATATTAAGCCCCTGATGAATGTTAGTTTTGTCTAACCGAAATATTGGGCATATATTATTAACCCCGGATCCAGACCTGGCTTTTTTTGACCGTCTGGGACCGGTGGGGGGGGGGGGGGGGGGGGGGTGGGGGGCTCCAGAAGCCCTCCCTATGTAACTTTGAAACCGCTTATGCTATGGCCACCAAATTTACACAGAATAATGTTGTCATGAATTCTAGTAATTACAGATACTTTGGTATCATAATGACGTAACGTGACGTCATTATGACGTCATTTAGTCGATTTTATTGGCTAACACAGTATTTCAACAATATTTTCTCAATTTTGAACATATAACAATAATACTTTAACAGCTACCTATTTGATAAAAGTCTTATGTTTACTAATGATGTTTTTGTTGTTAACAATAACAGTGACGTCATTATGACGTCATATACAGTGAAATAACCAACTGAAACGTTGTATAAGGCATATCTCTAAAACAAACGGTAGTGTTCATACCAAACTTTCACATATTGATGTAGGAGTAAAAGTTAATGAATTCGTACACTTTGTTGCCATGGTAACAGCATGTGACGTCATAGAAGTGATGTGTACATTTTCTTTAAAACTGAAACAGATAACTTTGCAAATTATGACTTTTCATGTACCTGATGAATTCAAAAAAGCTTTCTCAAGTGAAAATGACATTTTTTACGATATTTTGAAAATAAATGTTTTGAGATAATGGAATTACACAGACAGGTAAATAAATTTCCCATTTTTTCGTCCGCCATCTTGGATCCACCATCTTGGATCCGCCATTTTGAATTAGTCCAAAAGTGTTTATTTCGGTAAAAAAAAACACCGAAAAATAAAGCAAACGGACTGCTAAAGCTTAGTTTATTGTAAGCAAATGTTTTACAATCCAAAATAAGAACCAATAATAAAATTATATAGAGAAAAGACCTTTAGTAAAACATTGATCCGCCATCCTGGATTTTAACATTTCATATTCCACATTTTCCTAAAATTACCGTTAATTAACCTTAATTAATAAACAATTATACATAATTTGATCAATTATCGCTAAATTAAGTTGAAAATATTAATTCAATAAGAAAACTTTGAAATAATCTGGATTAAAGCGAAAAATGCTAATTTTGTAAAACATAGGTGTCAAAAAGCGGTTGCTATGGAAACGTCAATGTCGGTGGACAAAGGACGCTAATGGGAAAATGTTTCCAGATAAATTTTAGGAAAAGTCACCAAATTTGGTGGTAATTGCATCGACCGTTTTGAAACGACACAACTTCAAAGTTCGAGCGGGCTCCAAAAGCCCCTGGATAGGGTTCAATCAATCAATCAATTAACTTTATTTAAACACGGTAAAACGGCTCAGTAAAACTGTTTTTTAGACATGCCGTGCACTTAAATATAATCTAATCTAAATGATAACAAAAATATAATATATATATCCAGGATAATCTTTGTATTGTGTGTCGAGAGGGCTCGATACCATCGGTAGAGCGAATATAAAGAGAATAAGTGGACACGGTTAAACACGGTTAAACCGAAGTCAAAAGTTTAACCGTGTCCACTTATTCTCTTTATATATATATATATATATATATATATATATATATATATATATATATATATATATATATATATATATATATATATATATATATATTTATTTCATTTACACCTTCATTTCATTGAATTCATTTGTTGTCTACACAAGCTTATTATTTTTGACTGAACTCACTTATTATCCTTTCCTTCTCTCGGAGCCATAATGCATTTAGGTGCCGCATTATGATACACTTATACTTTTTATATTAGGTATGCATTTCATAGTTACTATGATTGGTAATCTATCTATATTTTACGCTACTATATTTTTCTCCTACTACGCCACATTAAGACGCGCGCGTTTCAGTGCACGCTTATTTAACCCACATTAGTGCGCGCACTTTCTAGCGCGCGCATAACTTTGTTAGTTTATCTACCAATCATAGACGCCATACATGTCACGTTATAGTTTTGAATAGCCAACGGTTTACGCAAGCCTTAATACACTTGTAACTCCCCTGAAGAAGGCCGTGATGGCCGAAACGTAGGGCCAATAAAGCAAAATCAAGTCAAGACATGGAGTTGGAAGCTTGATAATTACAACTCATTCTACATTAACCTTTTCAAGCTACAAGATCGCACTTTACTAGAGTGATCCTCTGTCTTCGACAAGGCATACAGCATTGTTTGAGAGACCTGTCACAACACTATATATATATATATATATATATATATATATATATATATATATATATATATATATAGTGGCAAAAACTGTTACACTATACTGGTTTAAATAATACTAATAATATTAATAATAATAATAAAAAACACTATCTTACATCATAATTATCTCTATAAACACATAAAAAAATAACAATCATAGATGTTATAGAACCAGATTCTATTTTTGTTCGAGAGCTGTTTTGTAAGAGGTTAGACTACTGAGTTCTCGTATTTCATTGGGAAGCTTATTCCAGGCAATGGCACCGCGATAGGAGAAAGATCGTTTCATGAAATTAGTTTTAGGCTTAGGTAGTTGCAGGTTAAATTTACTGCCTCTAAGATTGTAGTTATGTACCTCCGAGGTCAGTTTAAATAAATTTTGTAAATAGTCTGGTACTATCTTATGAAAGACTTTGAACAGAGAAATCGAACGAATTTGGTGTCTGCTATAGCCTTGCATGTTAAAGTTTTTTTTTAAACAATTATTACATCAATTTCAATTAAAGAAAAACTTGACCACTTAAAAATCCAATTTATTGTACAACATGTGACAACATATGATATTTATGTATATAATTTTATATCACTTTCAAGGAGAATCCTCAAGCAATAAACCTCCACGGCTTCCAAAACTGGGAATAGTGACTATGTTTTATAAAATGAGGGATACATAAAGTTAAAGGTAGACAAACAAACAAAAAATAATAAAGCGGAAAGACTACATAAAGACAATATATTTTTTTTATTATTATATAAATTGAGGCATATTTATATAGGTCGTGTTCTATTGGGATCAACCATTTTCGGTTGGTTGGGTTGGTTGGACTTTTCTGGTGTTTTATTGGGAAAAAAACGTTTTCGGTTGGTTTGGTTGATCAACCATTTCAACCAGCTCTTAACCTGGTTGAAATGAATGGAACCGAAAATGGTTGAAAAGTTTCATTTGGACACATCAACCAAATCAACCAAAACCGGTTTAGGTTGAAACGGTTGTTCTCAATAGAACACGACCATAGTCTCTTTATTGTTAGGTGAGTAGACGATATAATCCCTCGAGTGCGCTGAAGTGTGGAAAACGAATACATTACTCGTCAAAGTAATTAATTTAGGCTTATTTTAAAAAGCCTAAAAGTATTATATTAAAGAGAAAGCGTGTTATATATATATATATATATATATATATATATATATATATATATATATATATATATATATATATATATATATATATATATATGAGGGGGACATTGGGGATTTGCGGTGTTGCGGTTTGCTTTTTTTTTAATGCGGTGTTGCGGTGAATAAAATCCCAGCTTGCGGTGTTGCGGTGATCTCAAACCCTACGGTGTGCGATGTTTGCGCTTTAAAGTCTTCGGTGTTCGGTGGAACGAAATTATCAGCGGTGTTGCCGTTTCCTGTTTGACCCTTGTCAGATCTATAGTTAGCCTCTATATGTTATTTATTCCGTACTTACTTATGAAAAGCACGTACCAGTATGCTTAATTTGTAACAAAAAGCATTCCAATACACTCTAGTTAATCTTCAATACGCTGCCGGTCGCCAATCGTAAGCCTTTTTCATTTATAAGTTACTTGACAAAAATATGTATTGCGGTGACGGTGTTTCGTCGACTTTTCTTGCGGTGATGCGGTGTTCGGTAATTCTTTTTGCGGTATTGCGGTGTTCAGAGCCCCCCAATGTCCCCCTCATATATATATATATTAAAAAAAAAATAAATGTTTCGGTTCTTAATTTTGTTTTGTTGAGAAGCTAATCCCGCGCGCGAGCTTAAAACACGCGAGGCACCTAATCCTCTTCCTGTTGCACAACGACGTGATTAGCTCGCCCATTACACTATTCAGAAGAAGTAAATTATAGCAGTCTGTTACATGAAGAAATAGCTTACGAAAACATAAACCAACTTTATTTCTTACCTCTAATCCCCTGTTTCGTTCTTGAGCATTTGATACTTCTTTGTATGCATATAACTTCTCAGAGACTTCCCGTTTGTCCATCTAGAAATACAAATAGCGCTAGCACAGTTGCCATTGGTCTCAAGAAAGCTCATTGACATTAATTCGACACGTCTCTGCGCAAGCTAGCTTAGGCTAACACTGATAAGATGCGCAGTTTAAATGAAATGAAATGCACTAGTGGTTTTAAAAACCCACTTTATTTATCGACATTTTAATAGTGACAGACATAGAGGTTTGGAGGACATGACAATACAACTGATAGACTGTGTCAAGGGAGAAAATGAATTGCGACATAAGGAGGGTCAGTGGATCTACAAACTGGGAACCTTGGCGCTCCATGGACTTAATCGTAATGACAGCTTTTACGTTTAAAACAAAAAGTCGCACGGGGGTACACGCGCGCGTTAATAGTATTTCCTTAGTTGCGCGTGCTTGGTGGCGTTGTTTTAATTCAACAGTTTGAATATTGTAATACGATGCTTGTAACTGTTTTTTTTTAATCACGCTAAAGAGGAGCACTGAATGAGCTCGAAATATAGGTGTCAGACAAAAATAGTAATGGTTTGTCTTCATTTGTGTTAAATTATATATATATATATATATATATATATATATATATATATATATATATATATATATATATATATATATATATATATAGATGAATTTCTGGAGTCGGACTAGTTCAAAAACATTTAATTGCTACTCGGAGTTTCATGCTTCTAATGAAGCAATCATCAGGCAACTGACAACAATAACGGTTACATGTAAAGATATACAAATTTGAAAATGGGGGACAATGCTTACTGGCGTGCGGATGAAGTCTTCAGATTTTCCACTGGTGGTTATATATATATATATATATATATATATATATATATATATATATATATATATATATATATATATATATATATATATATATATATAAATGAATAAACAATATATAGACTGTTTTACTTGTTCTATGAGTGCTCTATGCATAGATATGCAGAGCAAAATACAAATATAAGGACGGAAAATTGTAACTCAAGTTTCACGCACTAAGCGATCATCGCTTAGTGCGTGAAACTTGAGTTACAATTTTCCGTCCTTATATTTGTATATATATATATATATATATATATATATAACATATACATTATAGGTGTTTTAAGAAAAAAGTGTTTTCTCTTGTGTTAGAGTATATATATATATATATATATATATATATATATATATATATATATATATATATATATATATAGATAGATATAGATATAGAAATATAGACAGTTAAATTGAGATCTGTTCTCAATTTAACTGTCTGTTTATATATTTCAGAAATCGCTGTGAATCGCCTCCGAACGAGAATAGGTTGGTGATCCAAAGATTTTGAGGCAATTAGTTGTCCATATCTCCCTTCCCACACTAATTTATATATATATATATAATCTGACTACGGCGGTGTGATTCCGAATGGCTGCCGATAGAAAAAAAAAATAAAATGTTTTCTTTAAACTGTCAAGATGATTGCCATAGAAACCTTAAATGTCATCAACAATCGTCACCTCAAGATCTCCTGGGATTAAATTTAGAAAACATTCACGAAGTTTAGTGGGTATTTTAAAGTTATGAACGTTCAAATCAGCGTAGGAACTACTTGTTGTATTATTTGGGATATCAAGGGAATTCATTAAGTTATACCTCCCAACTCCCTAGGGCGATCAAAACTCGCCAATACCCTAGGGAAACAACAAGTGAAACTTTCGACTCGCACGTGATCGGGTCGTGCATTTTATTATTATTATTATTATTATTATTATTATTTTGTTTTTGCCAGCCGCGACATTACATTTGACAAGACAGTACGCAGCTGTTACAAGGTCTTTTCTGGTTTGCCGAAAAAATAGAACAAACAACACAACAATGGACCATAGGCGTAAAACAATAGAGCTACGTGATACCCAGGTCCAATGAAATTAGAGGTTGTTAAGAGCTGCGTGGTATCTGAACTTGACACCTACATATTTATTATTATTATTATTATTATTATTATTATTATTATTATTATTATTATTATTATTATTATAATTATTATTTTATTTATTACTATTTATTTATTTATTTATTTATTTATTTATTTATTTTTGTGTAGGGATGTATAACAAAACAATTAATGACTTGCCCCACAGGAAGTTATGAGTTTTGTTTGCCTTGGGCCAGTCATTAAGTGCTTATTGTCTTACCATTTGTCTCCTGCTACGTAACCACTTTAGCAGGTCACCAAACGGAACGTACTCAATCACAAGGAACTTTTCCTCCTGAAGTGTGCAGCAACCAACCAAGGAGACAATATTCTTGTGTGAACCCAACAGCTTCATCTGTTCGATCTCAAACATGAACTCTTCTTTTTGCGCTTCAGTTGGATCATCTAACGACAAGTAAATAATTCAATAATAGAATCGAGATGTCAGTCTCTGAAAGTACTCGTTTGATTTTATTACCAATGGAAAACATGGCACAGTTGTTACCTAACCCCGTACTCCACGCTTACCTTTATTCGTCCTTCTTCTCGTTAAATCTAACATCTAAGAAGTGGGTATGGATATAGTGTATAAATGTATACTGAAATTAAGAAACTGTAAATAAGCCTATGCTATGTTATAGGAAAAAAAAGAGAAAAAAAAAACGGCGTTCAGTTCATTGTTAACTAAATACTTCCTAAACAACGTAGGAATACAAGGCAAACAAAGCCCACGAAAGTCTTGATCATGAAGGCACGAATGATGTTTTCATTTTCTCCCCCCTTCTTCAATATCACATGAAAGTGATAAACATCGACAATTAATTCGTTTCAAAAATGAAAATAGCGCAATCCTACAGTGTATGCATTAAGTAATTATCCGCATAAAAAGGATAGCGCTGAACGGCAATGCACGATAGAATGTCAACTTTTTTCATTGTTTCAACTAGTGATCTCATTGGGTTAGACTCAAAAACCGCTAAAAAGTTAAGGTTCGAGGTGCATTTGGTCTAATTTTTTTAAAGGTTTCAAGTAATTTGAGACCCAATCGCACAACATGCAATTTTTAAAAAGTATTGTATTTGGGGAACTTCATCAAAGAAGGAAAAGTATTAGCTATTGTCTTCTGCTATTCTGATTGGTTAAGCACGAACATTTCCTAAAATTTGTTTGACGCAAATGGATTTTCTTTATTTTTATAATGAAATATTATTATTAACCATCAGCTGCTCCTCTATTCTTGAAATCAAAGATATTCTATGTGGGGAAGAGCCAATGCCGCACGATAATGAAGTTTGCTATCGCTCTTATGTGGAGCATTACTTAATAAGCTAGCGGAATTCGTCTAGCAAATCAAAGTGCGCACATTTGTATCTTCTCAATTGCTTCTACTATCACACACAAAATCCTTCATTAAACATTAAGTCGAATTTTAATAACATTGTCTTATGTGCTCGCCTTCATTTCCTTTCTGATATATATTTCTTTTTTTTTATCATAATTTACCTTGCAAAACTTTCACTGCAACAATCTGACGTACTTTCTTTGGATCTTGTGACATCTGTTTCCCAGTATCAAACACTTCCATCCCGAGTCGCTTCGTAAATGTGGCTTTGTGAACCACACCAAACGCTCCTCGTCCGAGCTCTTCCTCGTATTCGATTTGATGACGAAGAATTTCCCACTTATCGAGGGGGATAATTTTGCGTCGTGAACGCGCTGATCTGAAATATATCGATAAACGAGGTCAATAATTAATCCATTCGAATAGCTATTACAGTACTTTCTAGAATTTCTCAAAGTTTATGATTCATTATATTTTGCACTCTAGCTGGTAGTACACGGGAGGAATTTTCTGCCTGTGAGTTATCCAATCAGAAACGACACTTTCGAAGCGCGCGCCAATCAAGCCAGACCGCCCAAAATGAACCAAACATAAACTTACTCAGTATAAATTGACCCTATTTTAATTCCTCGTGGATTAATTTTTTTCGTCATGTTTAGGGTCTGAAAAATGTATTGACTTTAAGAGATTTCTACTCATTGAGTACTTTGTTTATGGGATACTGGTAGGTCATTTCTTTGTTTTAGTTCTGAAAATGATATGAGATAATAATAACGTCAATGAAGGTATTGAGTTCTTAAGGTAACAAAGACAAGACATTTATTAAACCTGTCCAGTTTCTTTTTGTGTAACGTCTTGTAGCAAAGCAAGCCAATGACTATAAACATCAGCAGTAAAATGAAGGCGACACCACAAGATATATAAACAATCGTTTTGATTGAAAAAAAATCGTCGTTGTTGTTGTTGTTGTTGATGGAGTTTGAGTTATTCGTAGGCGGTAATGGTGCAAAATCTACAATAAGAAAAATAAAGTTACAGTAACTGACAACGCAAAAGTAACCAGAGATATAGAAACACATGTTTCAGCAAACATTTAATCCACTTTTACCTGGTCCTTTTTGGCTGGCCGGAGAGAGGTCGAGGGGAGGAGGGGTTGGGGTCACGTTGTGCCCCACACAGTCGCAACTTCAAGAGCATTAATGAAGCCAAGAGGGTACACGGGACATCCGAACTATTTACTTCGCGGTCCACATAACGGGAAGATGACGTCATTTGACGTGGAAATTGCGTAATTAGTTCTAAACAGTAACCATTTTGGATCCGCCATCTTGGATTTCTGGAATTATTGAAAACCTCTTAAAAACCGTCCAAATTGGCCTAAATAATAATCAAAGCTAATAATGAATGCTATAATGGCACAAACAATTAAAACCTATGACGACAAACGCAGACTTTTTTTTATTAAAATGGTAAAAAAATGCATTAGAAAAAGCATCAAGAACATAACTGTAAGAACATTTAAGGCCACGACTTTCTATGATACAACTACAAGGGCATTGAAGCTATGCGAATGAAACCTAAAGGGTATATAGAACATCCAGAACTGTTTTCTTTGGGGTCCTCTTGGCGGTCTGTGGTAATTACGTAATTAGTTCTACATTGCCGCCATCTTGGATCCGCCCTCTTGGATTTCTCCAAAAAAAAACCCCGCTAAATGGCATAAAAAAATTAAAAGTTATAACGATAAACCTATTTGTTTGTTTGCAAGCATGGAAACATCAGGTCGCGTAAATAATAACATGTCATACCAAATTGTTGCCAGATAAATTTAGGAAAAGTCACAAAGTTTGATGGCGTTTGATTAAATAATATATATATAGTTAGCCTTAGCTCAACAGCGTCGCCCTTTGAAGAACCTCTGAACAAGCTTAACTAAGATGAAACGTAACTTAGGTGAAAGGTCGGAAGCACAAGAATTAAGATTGACGACCGGGCTATATTTCAATTTTAGCAATTCTCAAAAACAATATTATCCGACCGTCTGCACAGTACATTTAGACCGTACAAAAGTTCACAAAAACAACTTTTTCTCCGTCTAGAATAACTATTACGACTATTTTCTGAATAAAATACAATTGTTGCTTGTCAAAAAATGCCTGAGAAAGTGATTTGGAAATCAAAATTGCAAAAATACACAAACATATTTGCATAAGGCGACGAGAGTATAAAATCTAAGTTTCGCTTTTCAATCTATGCAATGAATGAACAAACACATAAAAATGGATAACACAACCTTCTTTCGAAAAATTTTATTCAAATCTCCATTAGTTTATGTTAAAAAGCATAACGCGTACCATTTTAATATAGCGCATCAAGCTGCCTTCGATGAAATTCAAGAAATCGATACAACTGAAGTTAAGCTCGTTTTAATTAAAATAATTCTCCAAAACTACACAAGAACAGAAAGAAAAAGTCAATCACAGATTGATATCAACATAAATTCCCATCGAAAAATGTAATCTGTTCAGTTTACCTTTGAGTCCCTCGCTTGCTTGTTTAATAATTCTCTCGCATTGAAATGAAGTTCCTCGAAGCAAGATTTTATCCCAGAAAGCTCTTCTTTTTCTACAAAAGCGGCTTCTGAGTATCCCTCAATTAGTATCCCTGTCTTGAGTAGCAAACCGCGAAAAAATGCAGAGAAATAACGACTTTACTTGTCCGCTAAACACTGACCAGTGAAAGATCCAAACTTTTGAAAACATGTTTACCGTTCGGCTGGCAGACAACGCGCCCGCGAAACATTCCGCTAGCCATGACCATGAAAAATGACGGGCATGGTTCTATGAGTATGGTGCTGCGCAGCCAGGCCTTCGGCCTGGCAAGTGCTCCGCTATTAAAAAAAAATGTTATCGATGTTGAAAGTTAGCGCGAGCACTTTGTGCCCTCCCCCTCTCCAAGCTAAATAGGGTTAACGAATGGTTGAGTCCTTCCCCCACCCTTCCATCCCCCCCCCCCCCCCGTTCGTTTTGAACAACGCAAAATGACCTGTTTATATGTTTGTATCTAATATAAAACAATTATATATATTTTTTCCATCCGTGTCTATTGTCTATAACCTAGAGTATAAGTTTTGCCTGCTGGCTTAACCCTCGCACACGCAAACGTATACCCCAGCCGTAGCTCAGAGAGGGAGGATGTTGTTCCGAAATGGCGGACTAGAAAGTCACCATCTTGAATTTTGCTCAACATTCAAATTTATCAAAAATATAAGGAAATTCAAAATATGTTTTGCTAGAGTTGCCAAATGGAATATCATTTTGGTAGCTTAATTTTATATTTTTCACTAAATTAAAAAGGTGAAAGGGAAAAACACTCATTTTTAATAAAAAATTGGCTTAGCCTCATGGTACTTATGACGTAACCGATTTTACCATAGCAACCGATTTTTCTAATATTTGCCAATATGTTTCTTAGGGATAACAATCAGCTGTTGAGACCTCAAATGGTTTAAATGTCCCTAAATGTAATAACGGTCCTTAGTGTAATAACTTTTGGCCCTAAATGTAATAAAGGTCCTGAGTGTAATAATGTTTGGCCCTAAATGTAATAAAAGTCACAAGTGTCATAACGGTTCGGCTCAACACGATATCATTTTTATCATTTTTTTTCATTTTTTTTTCATTTCATTTTTATTTCAATAGTTTAAATTTAACAAATTAAAGAAATATACAACCTGCATATAGCAAAGCTAATCAAGGCAGGTTATAAATACATAAAATTTAACGTGTGACCTTTTGCATTATCATACAAAGGCAAGAAACAAAAATGTATCCAGGGGATCCCGATTACAAAATCACCTTCAGTAGTCAGATCCCACTAAAATGAATGCCTAACAACAAGTGTCACAATTTAACTTTATTTTGCTTGTGTTATTCGACAGGGGCCAACATCAACAGTAGTTAATTAGTAACAACAGAAGTAGTAAGCGTTGACCAATATCTTTTTTTAGATGTTCGATCGTATGAATTCCATGCCTACAATAAATATTTACTGAATACACAAACAATCAAAGTAATGCGAAAACTACACATCCACTTTTCTTGAATTAACGGGGAGGAGTGACAATAACTATAATTATATATGGGAAACAACTGATTGCTACCAGCATGTAAACAAAATGAACTGACGAGAGTCTGGCGAGCAAGTACATCTCTAATTCCTTATCTGAACGAAACAATGCAACTTAAACTTTTTTGACACTGACTTAGTGTTATAAAGCAAGTGCGTGTTTTTTTTCGTTTTTGTTTTTGTTTTTTTACTTTTCCCTTTTACTTTTCCACATACATTAGTTACAAACATCCAAGTTCCAAATCCTGTAAACAGTAGTTCGATCCACGCATTAATCCATTTTGAACTAGCTATTATCTCTTTAAGTAGCCAATACAAGTCCACTGCATGGACCAAATTATTTGCATAACTTGCGCATGCTATAGCAGCCGTTACGTCCAGTGTCGTGACGGCTGTAACTGGCTCTTGGGAGACGACAGATATAACGACTTGCGAGTCACTTAAAGCGATCACCAAGCGGACAAAAGGAACTTTAGGTAATAATAACACTCACTTCAGTTCCAGTTAAAGCAAAGTCTATTATTTTATTCGGTATTTCATTTGGAAGTTGATTGGGCATTTCATCGGTATCATCAACTATCATTTTCTTCTTGTTCTTCCTCAAGACTCGCCTTTTTAACTTGATAAGTGAGCACATGATCATCATCATATTCCTCGTCACGTATCTTTTCGACTTGATTGGTAGCGCTGTCAGCGAGCACATCGTCATCATCATCACATTCGTTGAGACATCTTTATTGAACTTGATTGACAACGCTGTCAACGGGCATGTCATCATTATTTGCCTCGTGAGCTAGGCTGTTAATGCTGTGTTTACAGTTGGGCATTTACTGAGGTAAATGTTTAGTGACTAAACCTTGGTACATTTGTTCAGTGTTTATACTGGCTCAAATAACCGAGGTACACCTGTCATCAATCACGATCACGATCAAATCGACTATTGGCGGTAAATTCTAAAATCCCTGCATAAACTACCCGCGTTTATAATAGAAGCTGTGGCTCTTGTAGCTCTCGCGTTTAATTTTCTTGTTTTTGAGCTGCAAACTCAGGTCTCAAGATTTCAGAGGCTCTTACTTCTGCAGCACCTCAAGAAGTCAAGGCAAAAGTGATTAATTTTACTTCAAATTGCTCTGAGAAAGAAAAGGCGCGCTAGACGTGCGTGGTCATGGCCGAGAAACCATTTCTGGTTTGAAACTCTTTTGCACGGACATTTCATTAAAGACTGGTGGAAAGAGAACTTCAGAATATGCAGACGTACGTTCAATTACATTGTCCGAGTGGTTGGTCCGGATCTGGCAAAGAAGGACACTAGATTGCGTGAATGTATTCCGGTAAACAAGCGAGAGGTTGTGGCATCGCGGCGATTGTTGTTCGTCGTCGTAAGGATTAACGTCTTTCAGATCTTTGTTTTTTGCCATGACTCGTAGTAGATTCAAAACAAACGTCGCGAAAACGTGATCGAATGAGACTGATGCAATTTCCACACCACCGGTTGTGAAATGCTATGCGACCACAAGCGGATATATCTGTCATCTCGACCTTGGTTACCGACCTAAACCATGCCTGATCACAAGGTTATCGCACTTTTACCTTGGTTAACTTTCTGTTGTCTTGAGCGGTGTTTACCATGATATCAGTTGGTGTTTACACTCGCAAAATATTTACCTTGGTAAGTAAACTCCAATACCTCGGTAAAACGCTCAAGTCTAAAGACGGCATAAGACTGATGTAGTGTTTACCATGGTTTTCAGCAAAATGACCAGGGTACAGTGTTGTTATTGGAATGCTTGACGTGAGATAAAAAAAAAAAAATGGCCAGCACCAGCACCAAGGGATGATACAATTTCAAAGTTTACGTTATGGTAGTTAGCTGCAGCAAACAATGTCAGCTGAATGTGTGATATTGTGCCATGTGGGCAAGGTAATCTGGCCATGAGACAAAGTGTGGAACCAATTCATACAAGGAAAAACCATCTACATCTAGTTGCTGTGTTTCACTGGATATGTTACAATTTCTTCACGTATTGTCTCTGGCGACCTTGAGATTCCCAGTGAACTAAGTTGATAGTACATCAAAGCCGCAAACTGGCAGTTGCCATTCCCTGGCGGATTGTAAACTTGTTCATATCCCTGATCTTCTATTATCTTAAGGTAGTCATTGCTTTCCATTGGAACTAGGAATTTTTCTCTGTGCGTTTTCCTTTCCTGCTTTTCAATTTGTGACGCTTTTTGCTTTAGCTTTTCATCTCTTAAAGTTAAGCTTGTGATGTCAACAACACTGAGCCATCGTCGTTTTCGCCTTCCAGATGATGGCGAAATAAACGAGACTCTAAATGACTGCCGCTTTAGATTTCTTTTTTTCTACTAGAGCTTCTACTACTTGTTGTTTTCTTGAAGTCTTAGTTATGCCCTTGTTAGCTGGACTAACCTGAACTTTCTCACCTATTCTCTATCTTGATGGGGGATTGGATTTTAAGTGGCTCTTAACCATTCTTCGATGGCAACGTTCAGTCGCCGCATGAGCAGCTTTTCTGACATTTTTTTTTTGCATATCTCAAACGACGTTTCCTATCCATGTTGGTTGGATTGCATTTAACAATATTTGCCACCAATTCTTCACTTATTAAGTGTTCGTTCACTTTCTAGAGCTTGGTTATGATGGTAACTAGGTTTGCGTGCAAAATATACTTCAAATGGAGATTTGTACTTTAAAACTTCTTTGGGATCCTCGTTCAAAACCTTTGGTATTCAGGCAGTGCCTTAGCCCAGTTAAGACCTTTCTTTCCCATTTTTAAAAGATCACACTCCTTCTTGGAACGTAGAGCACGGTGACTTCTCTCTATTTTCCCCTGAGATTACGGGTGGTATGGGCGACTGTTTACCATTTCTACCTGCATTTTACGGCAAAGTCTTTTCACAGCTCCTTTAAACTCAGAACCTTTGTCACTTTCCAACACGAGAGGGGCAGGGGCACCCAACGAACAATATTTGGTAAAATGTATTATTTTACTCAGATAAATTAAAATGAATGATGTAAAAGAATTTCCAGGTGTTCTTCTACGTTGCTGGGAAAAAAACATTATCTGTTCCTTTTCCCCAGCATAACACATAGGGAAATTCCCAGCCAGCTGGATAAAAAAATGCCTGTTTCCCAGCCAGTAATTAAAAAAAAAGAAAAAATGAAAAAAAAAACAATAATAATAAGTTACCAAAAGGGGCTTGGGAACTAATGAAACATTAATGGCAAACTATTTGAAGCTTTTTGTTTATTGTTTTGTACATTTACTGCCGTCTCGAACTTAGCCTGTTCGGGTATCTCTAAGTACTGCTTAAATTTGTTAGTACGAAGCTGAATCCTTTTAAGCCCCAAAGTGTCCTCCGATTTTCTTCGATCCAGTCTCTGCAGTCTCTTTTCGATCTGCTCAAGTAAGCCAGCACAGTTTGTTCTTGTGACTCCTTTCTCAAGTCAACCAGCGCAAAAATGGTAATTAAAAAAATATGTACAGAATATTTTGACAGCCAGCAAGAATTTGCTGGGGAACAGATAAAGTGAGGAACAGATTCGTTGGGTGCCCCTGGAGGAGATCCGTTTTCCAGGTATATGTTTTTAACTCAGCTGCAATTGCTTCGCTATTTTTACTTTAAAGAAGTCTAAGCCAAATAAACCTACTGAATACGTCCATAAGTGGCAAAATCAATACACATTTCCTTGGAACTTAACTCTCCAATGCTTTCCAAGATCCATCACATCTACTTGGTGTCTGATTTGAACGTCTCGAGCTCAAATCGGTTTAAAGATTGCCTTGTTCAGAAATCTGGCATTCCTGCGGTAATGCAGCTTGTCCCTGTTCAAAATGTCTTGTACACGGTGTTTACTAAGACCAACAAAGTTATATTTCAAGGACCATATAATCTTTCTAGCACCAGATCCCTCTTGTGCGATGAAATTCGTCAGCAACAAGGCGATTAATTTTCGAAGTCCTCGACATCCGACGACCTTTATAGAACAGGACCTCTTTGCTCTTTTCTGTTCGAATACTCAGTTGACCTGCAGATCTCCAAAGGCGTATAGCGGCAGACGTTTAAGCTCTGCTTCATTATTATTGGTGGAGATGGATCACCTTTTACAAGCACCAGAAAAGCATCATATATATCATCTGCAATTGCTGAGGGGTTCCGATTTCCTCTTCCTTCAACTTTTCTCACAGCAAATACGGGGTTGACTAGAAAGAAGAAAACAACCAGCTACAAAACTAGAACCATTGAGCTCTTCATCTTGAAGCAAACGGAACTTAATGAATACGTACAACGAGTAGACACAACCATACTAGTTAAGACCAGACAATGACTAGACTCTATGGTGCATGTCTAGACAATGACAAGATAATCGTTACAAAGTCACATGTAAGGAAGTTTAAATACACTACAAGTCGGTAAATCAAATTAAAATAAATTAAATAAAATGAAAAACAAAATAAATTTGAAATAAAATAATATAAAAAAATATATATTAAATTAAAAAAAAATAAAAATGATTTTTTTAATTTTTTTTTTAATAAAATAAAGCAAACTTTTCATCGATGAAGGTTAGGTGGGATGGAAAGGGGGATAGATCAAGCAAAATAAAACGGTAATTTCATGCGAACTTCCACAAATTACGAGTGGCAGTTTTAATTCTCATTTTATGGAAATCACGGTTCCCGGATATTTAGCACATCACGGGTCATGAGAAAATAGACAGTGTCTTGCATTTACGCCGCTGAGCTTGTGTCTCTGCTCTCGTTTCAGGGAAATGTTACCACCATCACCATCGTCATTGATAGTAGTTTTAAATATGAACTTTTTTTGTTGGCGTACTTTTCTTTTCAATTGTTTTCAAAAATGAATCGCCTGACTTATACTGTACGTTATCACATGAAAGCGCTATGTGACTCAGTCAGTGACCTTATCACATTTAGGGCCAAAAGTTATTACACTTAGGACTTTTATTACATTTAGGGGCATTTATTACATTTGAGGCCTCAACATGAGCTGCCGATAATACCGAAAATACGGAAACCTCGCGAAATATTCACGAACAGGCTCTGTGTAATGTTTCTGCATCAATAATTGAACGTGCAAAGCGCTGTCTGGTATAATACATTATTTTGCAACGCATTGGTCTTTCTGCGTGAAGTTTTGACAATAGCCCCTGGATTAAAATTAGCAAAATTACCATACAGGGCTGTACTTATAAGTATTTTTTTTTTTAATTTTGTAGTAAAAAGTAGTGGGATTAAAAAGCGACGTTTCGACCGTTCTACGGTCATTATCAAGAAAAAGTGAAGATAAGAATTTACATAAGTACAGTCGAACCTGTATATAACGGCCCTGTATTAAGCGGCCACCCTCTATTAAGCGGCCAGTTTTCAAAGTCCCGATTTTTCGCTCATACAAACACTGTATTTGTTACCTGTATTAGGCGGCCACCTCTATTAAGCGGCCGCGGCCACCATGTAGCAGTCCTATGTTTGTCTTTCTTTGTTATTTTTACCTGCATTAAGCGGCCACCCTTTGAACGGAAACTAAGCCAGATGTCATTTTATGTTTTTTTTTATTGTGTTTAAAATGCGATCCATCGTCACTATAAAGAAATAACATGTACAAAGCTACTGTAAGCTGATAATCGGCCGTTTAGTATCGTTAACGCTTTGCAAATGTCCGCAATGTGCTGAAGTACAGACAAAATCACGAACGCAAAAAAAAAATATATATTCGTTTTGAATATGCCTCACTCTTTGGCTAGAAATTCCTCTTTAATTAGCTTGTTCTTCCGCCATGTGATGGAGAATGAATCGCCTTCAAACGTATACTCGCAAGGGATTTTAACTGCACATTGAACGGTTATAACTGCACATTGAACGTAACAACTATGAAATGACGGAATGAGATATTTTGTACGTGTGAACTGTAAGTCATAAAAATACAGTACTGTATACGGTAGAAGAGTAGAGGACAATTTATTGCACAGTACTTTTACACAATGTTACGTTAGTTGGCACTGAACTTTGTTTAAAGTATTGATCGCTTAAAAGAGTGTTGATTGTCCTATTGTTTCCTTGCATGTAGTGTCAGTTTGTATGATACGCCATTAAAATTGGCATTAGACCACGCCCAGTGAGTATTTTTAGTGATCCTGTATTAAGCGGCCACCTGTATTAAGCGGCCAGTTCCTCAAGTCCCGAGGGTGGCCGTTATATACAGGTTCGACTGTACTAAAAATATGGTTGAACAAAGAAGTGAAATATGAAAAAACGGGGTGTTAAAAAAAATAAAAGCATGCAATAAGAAATAATTAAAACTATGTAAAAAGTTTTTACATCAGTTTTAATTATTTCTTATTGCATGCTTTTATTGTTTTTAACACCCCGTTTTACTCGATAATGCGCATGCGCATAAACGAGATTTAGGAATCAGTACAAAAAAGGGACAAAAGTTGTTAACAAGGGTTCGTTGTTAACTTTGTTAACTTGTGAACTTTTGTCCGCGGGGGGGGGGGGGGGGGGGGAGGGGGTAGTCCTTTCTCCTTTTTAGAAGCTATATTAGGGCATTGAGGATATGGTTGGTTAACCGGTTAGGATTCATTCTCGTCCCCAGAGCCTTCGTTTCGTATGGTCAGCGGAAAAAAAAACGAAGGGTTCTGGTAACAGTGCCTTCCGGATGTCGTAAAATCCACGACATCCGTTAGCGCATGCCTAATGCATTAATGTACTATTGCGCTTGCTCAATGCCAGAAACCGGAAATAATAATGAAAAAAAAAACAACTTCGTGTGTGCATTCTCGTCCCCAAAGCCTGCGTTTCGTTTGGTTGAGCTCCGGAGACGAGAATGTTGTGTGATGAAATGGCGTTTTAAAGGACTGTACAAGACTTAACAATTCCAGGAAAACATCGCGCTAAAAAGGAAAGAAGAAAAGCTTTACGTGCTGCTGTTATTTAGAAGAAAGTTTGTCTTTGTATTTTGCCTACTGGTTTTAGAAATTCCTCGATAAGTCAACCGATTTCTTTCGTTTGGGAGCTGTGTATTTATGGTATTGATGGGACAGCTAAGTTAGTTGATGGACACGCTGTGGTCATTGATTAGGCTTATTTCATCGAACAGTGGTAAGAAATATCGAGGAATTTTTGTTTTGCATTCGTTTCATGTTATTTCAATTGGGCTTCGAGTGACCTTCGTTTCCCTAGATTTGTATTTCAAGTTGTAGCAAAGAGTACTACCTAATAAAGAAAACATAACTGCTTACGAGAGTGCTGATAGCGTTGTTGTGTTGTTGTTATTTAAAATGGGTCTTTTCACAATCGGGCTTTCTTCTGGATTCCAGTGTCTCCTTCAATACATGTACTCGTCCCTGTTGCAAGCAACATACTTCTTTAATATTCGTGGCCGCTTTTAGCACAGACACATACTGATTATTTTCGGAAACGAATCGCTCATATTTAACGACAATGAAATCCCGTTATACTTTAAAATGTAGCAGCCATATGTTTACCTGCTAAACCAAACAAAACTGGGTGACATTGGTCGTTGAATGCGTTGAAATTAAAACGTTGGTTTTGTTGATGCAGTCGTCATAGGACTTCAACATTTGCAATTCAACCGGAAGTAAAACTTTATGCGTAGAAACGTAAATGTTTTTACCTTGTTGCGCATTCATTTTTAAACGGCCAATCAAAAATTGAATTTTTCGTCCGTTACCAGAGCTACACGAGACGCGATTAAAAAAAAAACCGTGGAGCTCTGGGGACGAGAATGGTTAGGATTTCAAGAAGGCCGTCACATACCGCCACTAAATTTTTTTGGGGAGCACATCCGGACCTATTGTTAATTTCCCTAGGGTATTGGGATGTCATGAACTTGTCTTTTAATACAAAGGTATTAAAGTTCTTATTTAGTTTTGATATCTCACGTTACCTACGGTATCAATAATCTTTCAAATTTGTTTTTAAGTGGATGTGTCCGAGACGTTCTACGCTATTTGCGTCTTATGCTTTTTGTTTCCTGTCGAGTTGCACTTGGGCCTCTTTTATTGTTTCTGTCTTATTCATCATGACTGTTGTGGTATCTTTGTCCGCTTTTTTGAGGTTTATAGCAGAGTTGTTTTTCAACTCTTTTAGAGCTATGACCTTATCGCCTGACAGATTGTTTCTTATCTAGGATTTATTGTTTCTGTGGTTTCAACCACAGATAAAATCTACACATGTTAAATAAGAAAACACGCAACTTCATTCGTAACGTACAATATACTCCTAAAACCAAAAAATATCAACAATTTTTTTCAAGAATTAACTTCAAATAGCACTCAAATACAAACCACTTGATTTCTTAAACTCTAAAACATCCATTTAATTCCTAATAGTTACTAAACACATAATACCGGAAATAGAAAACTCTCGACTTTCGAATAAAAAAAGACAGAACAACTATATCTTAGCAAATAACCCATTCATGTATAACATTAACTCAATGTCCTCTTCACTTTCCAAAACATTTCACATCGATATCGATAACAATATACAACTGCGTTAAACCTTTTCTTTAACAAGGATTGACAACTAAGCGGAAAACATACTAGATATTTCAGCCCACCCACATCTGACGTCTATGTTATTTAAAGTTTCTTTGTTTTTGTTGATAATTTTGTCGCGATTCTTTAGGGAAGCAGTAATTGGTAAGTTCAATTTATGAAATGAATGGCTTTGAGTTCCCATGGTATGTTATCATTTGATGAACTTTTGATCTTAAATTACCGATAACGCGAACGAAAAGGCAGTATGGACTTTGCTTTTGTCTATTTTGGAATAGTGAATCATTGCCATTAATAGATTAAGGTACATGGTAGAATGTATTGGCGGTGATAAATATTGCACTTTAATTATGCAATAGTATGCAAGGGACCTCGTGATTTTGCAGATTAGTCAAACTATTTTTGTTTACTGCAATTCTCTCTACAGTTCTATTCAAACCCCACAGCACTAGGGGTGCAGCTACCTCCGTTGCCAAGGCTGCGAATGTACCCATTCAGGAGATTATGAACACTGCTGGGTGGCGCTCAGATTCCATCTTTGCAAACTTTTATGATCGTCCTATCAGAACTGAAAGTAGTTTTGCAGGGGCCATCCTTGTTCACAACAGCCTGTAATTTTCTTTGGCTGTTTTGATTTACATTCTCAAAAATTTTCTTTATGTTGGCCTTGCGTTGATATCACCACTTGTAATTGTTACATGTTAAATGCTACCATGCTATTGTAGTTATAACAGCTGCCTAGTTTTCTGTGTCTTTGGGCTTTGAAATCTCACGTGACCTCCGATTGTATGCAAATGCGAGGTAGAATTAAAAAATTAAACGAGACTTACCTGCAAGTTGAAGTTTGATTGAGATTCTACCGTAGCATTTGCAGGAACGAGGAGGTCACATCCCTCCCGTCCCCACGTTCCCTTATGTATCCGCATAGTGACCTCCATTCATATACCACCAAAGCCACATAAAACTGCTTTCAAGACTGAGCTCGGATATCATATGCTTGCTATCTCACGTGACCTCCTCATTCCTGCAAATGCTACGGTAGAATCTCAATCAAACTTCAACTTACAGGTAAGTCTCGTTTAATTTTTCAATCAAACGCCATCAAACTTTGTGACTTTTCATAAATTTATATGATATTAATTTGATCTGACATTTTATTGTTCACGTGACTTGATGTTTCCATGTTTGCTTTAAATGGGAAAAAAGGGTTAATCCTTATAACTTTTATTTATATATTTATTTTTTATGCCAAGACAGCCATATTGAATTGGCCTCCAAGGCGTCCCATATATTCCTTTGATAAAAATTCATTTCAGTGGTCCGGACAAAATCAGTATGGCTGTCGTATCGATAAAATAGTCTATTGTACTCACCGAACAGTCCCAAGTGAATACATGTGGTGTTACTTGTCTTTTAGTCTTCAGAAAGACGGAGTTTAGTGCAATTTGGAACCCCCGCGTGAACAAACTCCAATCCTAACGCTTTTATAATGTACTTCGATGATCCAAGCATTTCCCTCATAACAGAGTTACATTCGGTGAAAAGAGCTTCGCAGTCTTCTCTGCAGTACTCGTACCATTCATTTTTATCGTTGCATGGTGGCAATACGTATTGGCAGAGAATAATTTTTAACAGACGCTTGCATCTGTTTTGGCCGTCTATTCCGTTAATTGCGTTCATGAACACATTGATCATTTGCTCAGTTCTTTTCAATCCAAACCTGATGTCAAGAAATCGCGGCGTCAAGCGGTATTCCGGCATCGTCATGTTCAACCATTCGTCACATACATTACCTCTGTAGACTTCGCAAGTGCCTAGAGGACTGAAAATTAATGGGTTATTAGATAGACTGAAGGTGGTACTACCTTTCGAGTATGTGGATGAAATCCTAGAGAGTGGTTGTTTAAATGAAAGCCATTGAAAAGTACTTTCTTGCGGTCGCTGTTTATTTCACTGTACAAAGTGGTTTTAACTTTTGAGTCTGTGGATAAAATCCTATAGTGTGACCATTCAAATGCAAGCTACTGAACAGTACTTTTCTGTGGCGCTCTTTATTATTCTGTGCAAGGTGGTTCCAACTTTTAAGTTTGTTAATGAAACCCAAAGGTGTGACCATTCAAATAAAAGCTATCAATAAGCATTACTTTCTTGTGGTCGCTATTTATTGGACGGTTCAAAGTGGTGCTAACTTCTAAGTCTGTGGACGAAATCCTACAGTGTGACCATTCAAATGAAACGTATTGAACAGTACAATCTTATGGTGCTGTTTATTATGCTGTAGACCGCGTATGGCTTCTTCAATATTTTACATGTGAAACTTTACAAAGACAAGTGTACATGCGTACGTTCTCTTTTAATTCAACTTACCGAGCTGTGGTCACAAGAGACGTCATGGCAGTCGTCTTCGCATTTCTGTACCTAACAGTTGTCAAGGGAACACTTGGAGTGTTCGTTGAATTGCTAGCCGTCTGATTATTTGCGATTCCATAACACTGCGTCGTATTTGCATCTGAGGATGAGTTCCAACAGCATCCCCAACCTAGGCACTGGTCCTTTGATGTGTTGTATGGGCCGCATGATACCAGGGTCACATTAGGCTTAGAGCAGCTGCTGGCCAGGGCTGTCAAAAAGTGTAAATCGAGTTATAAGGCCCTTTTATATCAACACTACAGTGTAACCTCCATTAAGGGACACCATCGGGACCAGGAGAAGTGTCCCCTTAATAGAGGTGTCCATTTAAAAGAGGTGATAATCTGTACTTATTGACTAAGTGGGAGGGCCGGATAGGAAAATATTTGGCTCGAGAGCCAAATACTTTCCAATCCGGCCTGACCTAACTTTGTCAATAAGTATTTTATCATATGACAAATATGCAGAAAAAATTACTTGAAATTTTAGCACGCGAGGTCGTACGCTTTTGTAGTAGGGCCGTACGGCTGTTTACGGCCCTGCTCGCGCAAATGCGTACGGCCCTGGTTTTGCAAAGGAAAGGGTCGCAGGGCCGTACGGGTCATATGATAATTACAAAGATTATGTGAACGTTTTGCCGGGCGGGACCAAGAGAAGGGTCCTCTTATATAGAGGTGTCCCAATTAGAGGTTCCACTAGTCGTTAAACCATGCCTGCCTTGTCGCAAGGTGTCTTGAGAAGTGAGAAGTTAGTTAATAGAGATGTCCATTTAATAGAGGTGATAATTACAAGTATTATGTGAACGTTTTGCCGGCCGGAACCAGGAAAAGAGTCCCCGGTATATAGAGATGTTTTCTGCTATTCGTTAAACCAGGCCTTGCTTGTGGTCAGGTGTCTCCTCTTGTTCTTATGCAGTGTGCATGGTGTTGCGGGACGGACACAGAGCAGCATCCTTCCCAAAGCGATCCGCGCTCCCTGTTTTCCCGCGCTGCACTGGCGGCAGAAACCAGGTCATGATAATGATGACCAAATTATGTTTCACTTTGCTAAATAACTTTAAGTTCAGTTTTTTTTTTTGTCAGGTTTGACCTGCTCAATAGCTTTCAGTCGAAACTCGAGAGATCTTAATTTAGCATTATTTCCTCAGACATTACGCGATTCGAGGTGTGACCCGGGTTTAAAATGACGGCCTCAGTGAAATGACGGTCTGAAATGACTAACTTCTGGACGTATAAACTGCGACGTTCAGTATGAGCACTTCTTTGTGACAAATTTATCAATCACTTGTCCTTGTATTATGATATATCCAATTGCTTGATCAAAGAATTCATGTATGTACATGACCTTCGGTTCATTTTGTTTTTGTCATGATCTTCGCAATTCTTGCACAATCGTGTGTTTGGGAACTTGAGTTGCATTATTGTAAGCAAAATTTACCGAGAAAAATGTTGATTTATTTTTTTTTTTTTAACCAAAATTTCCAATAACTCTGCTTACAATAATGCAACTCAAGTTCCCAAACACACGATTGTGCCAATTGGCTGTTGGAACGCATTGCTGAAAACAGAGTCGAAAAATATTAAAATCCGAATGAGAAAAACGCGTTTTTGTGATTTCCTTATTTGGTAATTCCCTATGATAGACAGCTGTCCAACTTCCTTAACTGTTGACTTGACAGATCAAAATTATATTAAAAGAATGTTTTCAATCCTCAAAATCAGTTTCTTTTCATTTGAATTTGCTTACACAACTCAGTTCTGCTACAGAAACACTTGAAAAAACTATATTTTGAATGTCCCGCCAAAGGGACATGTGACCTAATTCAACCAATCAGAGTGCTCAAAAGTGGTCAAAAGGCCAAATTTTGAATGTCCATATCTTCTGAACGATTTAAGATATTGACCCGAAATTTTGAATTTTGAAATTGGACATCAGGATGCTTACTGAGACATTTTTGGGAGATATTCAGAAAGGGCAAATATACCCTGGGCAGGTACCTTAAATTGTGCATAGTACGTAAAGAATTGTCTATCAATCACACATTTCTTCGGGAATGTTGAGGCCGTGAGGAACAAGTGTTCTGCCTTTTGAAATTAAAAATGCTTCTTTGGCCTCACACTGCTAATGACATGCAACTAATCCCCATTGAAAAAAAATTTCTCTAACCGAGACTCAATACGTAAGGCCAAAGAAACATTTTTAATTTCAAAAGGCAGAACACTTGTTCCTCACGGCCTCAACATTCGCGAAGAAATATACTAATTATTCGCTTTTGTATTAGTTTCCTTTCATTGTTTTCCGTATATTTTTCGTTATCAGCTATTTTTATTTCTGTCTATCATTGTTATTTTTCTAGGCGTAGCCCTACGTATTTCCGTTGTTAATTTACGTATACATGTCAACTATATACTAGTAATTTCAATGCGAAAGTGAGTGCTGGCGAAGGGGGATAAAACAGTGGGAAGTGAATTGAACATTGGACAGCTCCGGTAAATTTTTTCAACTTTTTTTAAGGGAAGGGGTTTAAAGGGCGAGTAGAGTAGGCATTCCCTAGATGAGTTGTAAAAATTACTACAGCAAGTGGTGTTTTTGAAAATTGCCCAACCATAGCCTTACAGACTTGTATTACCCACACTGCTAAACTAACTATGGACTATGGGCTGCTTTATAAAAAAAAAAACCTATTGCCAAGAACGTATTGTTCAAGTTACAGATATTTTAAAGATACAGTAATAATTGACATTGAAGAGAAATAACTATTACAAAGGACAATTCAAGAGGGTTTTGTCTCAAGCTAATTGAAGATTTCATAATAGCTTTCTTAAAAAACAAAACAAAAGTACATTGCTTTACTAAGTATCTACTTACGGCTGTTTGTTTACATTTTTAATAATTCATTGTTCAAGTTAGAGTTATACCTAAAAACATGACTCAACGGTCGAATCAGCCGGCCCAGCTGGCACAGATTTTGAATTATTTGCCTCCACGGGCGAAGAACTCATCTGAATGTGCAACGAGTCGTTGGATTTCAGAGTGAAACAATTCATCTGATTTCACAGAATAGTTCGCATCGACGAGCGATTGACATTTTGTCAATTCTTTCGCCTCAACGGGCATAGAGCATGACTCTACGGTCGAATTATCCGCCACAAAAGGCATATATTTTCATTTGCACAGATTCTCACGTGGATTGTCGATTTAGACAGTTGTCGCGCTCGTTGTCACGGTTGATTGATTGCAATGCGAAGCAAAGTGACAGACGTTGCTAGGCGATAGTGACAATAAGCCACTGCGCATGCACCACATCTTACATCCGACAAAATTTTGGATTTTCTCCCCTTTTGCCAAGAATAGTGTGCTGCCTCGCTAACGCTCGCCAGCAATAAAAAGCCAATGTAATTTTTACCACATTGTACCTGAAGAAGGCTGGTTTGGCCAGCCGAAATATAGTACATCTCTTAAATTTGTATTTACGTTGTATCGGTCTTTGCTTTTATAATATATTCCGTGATAGTACCGGGAAGAGTATTTCTTCATCGTCTGATTAACCTTACAATATGCATTAAATGATCTTCTCATTACATAAGGTTAACGCAGGAAGCAAAAAACGATTTGCGCATTTGTTATCAGTTTCTCGGGGATTTTAATTACAAACTATTTTTTTTTGTTTTTCTCGAGGAAGCCTGGCATTCATCACGTTATCATTTATAGGTTACGGTATAATTTTTGCAACCAGTTGGGCACTTGGCGAGTGGCCGGACAGTTGCATGACTAAAGACATTTCCTTTCCAGAATTGTATCTGATTGTGGTCGGCCTGATAATGTGGCGTGATCGGCTTCAAAACCAACGCGTGCTCTTTGTTTCTGCTATCGAGTGTCGTTCATGTTATCAACAAACAAACCGCGAAAGAGAAGAATTTGTTCATGTTACTTCGCCAACTGGTTTTGACTTGTTTAAAGTACAATATCTTATTAAAGCCAGACACATTGCCGGCAGCAAGAATACCTTGGCTGATAGTCTCTCTTGCTTGCAGTTGGACAAATTCAAACGCCTTTCTCGCGGCATGGATCAGGCGCCACCTCCGATACTTTTCCAGTTAGCGGCTAGCTTGAGCTCTTCCTCCTTAAATACGTATCGTCGTCAATGGACTTTGTTTAAAGAATTTGAGCAAACTAGATTTCATATGAGCTATACCAGATTTCTTATTCAAGCCGCCAAGTATAATAGCTCTTTTTATCGCTCATTTAAATGAGCTAAATTATTGTCCTTCCACAGTGCTTACACATGTATCGGCGATTGGTTATGTCCATCGTCTAGCAGAATGGCCAGATATACCTTTCTAAATCCGAACGAGTGCAATTGATTCTACGAGGTTACTCCATGACCTACAGGCGTTGATTCGCGTTTACGGCTTACGGTATTCCGCGAAACGAAACGAAACAAAACGAAACGAAACGAAATGAAACGAAACGAAACGAAATGAAAAATATGATAAGGGAGCAAAAGCAAAAGGGGACGATGGCACTAAGAATTATTCCCTCTCTTCGCAAACTGTCCTCGCTAGATGGCGGCGGATTGGTAATCGACGAAACAACTGAAGGTTCGCAAACTATTTGGTCGTGCTTGGCTCTGGGCCTCTGGCCTCTGGCACTCGGGACTTTGAAAACTGGCTGCTTAATAGAGGTTGGCCGTTTAATAGAGGTACGATATAAATTGGATAGAAATGGCAGTCAACGCCATTTTATTGCATATATATAGCAAAACGCTTGTTGAAAAGTGAACATATGTGAAGATAAATGCAAAAATCATTGAAACAAAAAAAAAAAATAAGTGCCCTGTATTTGTGCATTTCAAGTCCGTGCAAAGTTCTAGCTCTGACACAGAGAGCATGTAGTCGATAAGCTGACTCGTCCCCAGTCGTCTTTCTAGGTAAGACGCGGGAGACGCGCGTGGGGGATAGACGCGGAACGAGAGAAGCGCGACCGAATGGGGTGATAAGAAGGAGGAAAAGGACTTCCCATCACACCTCGCGCTCCCCTCGGCCGCGCTCCTCTCGTGAATTGAGAGACGACTGGGGACGAGTCAGGTCGATAAGTACAGTATTTGGTATTGCGGCTTGTGACTTGTCATTATAGTGGAGATTAAATTGCAGTTCTTGTTGTTATCAGTTATCACCTTCATATTATCTGTCACCATTTCACTTGAAACGATAATTTGCTGGCCGCTTAATAGAGGTAAAAAAGCAATAAATACTAAACGTGCAACAGCAAAAGGGTGGCCGCGGCCGCTTAATAGAGGTGGCCGTTGAATAGAGGTATCGAATACAGCACTTTACTGATAAATAATTTAGGACTTTGGAAAGTGGCCGCTTAATGGAGGGTGGCCGCTTTATAGGTGGCCGCTTAATAGAGGTCCGACTTTATATTGAATTAATTCTCGTACTAACAAGACCATTAAAGCTTCTTAAAGCACGACTTCAGTACTCGAAGAGTTGTTGTTCTTGTTTTATAAGCGCTCTGCCTTCGAAAATTATTTTTGTTAGATAAAATAAATACTGCCTTATATGCGGCAAGATATTTGCCCTCTTTTGGAAAACTGTTCTCGCTAGATCCCTTGTTTCGCAAAATACCGTGGTGGCCGATTGGACCGATTGGTAATCGACGAAACAAGGCTTGCAAACTATTTTTCTAAGCGCTCTGCCTTCGAAAATTATCTTGTTAGATAAAGTAAATACTGCCTTATAGATGCGACAAGAAATTTGCCCTCTCTTGGAAAACTGTTCTCGCTAGATCCCTTGTTTCGCAAAATACCAATGGCGGCCGATTGGTAATCAACGAAACAAGGCTCGCAAATTATTTTTTTATAAGTTCTCTGCCTTCGAAAATTATCTTGTTAGATGAAGTAAATACTGCCTTATAGATGCGACAAGAAATTTGCCCTCTCTTGGAAAACTGTTCTCGCTAGATCTCTTGTTTCGCAAAATACCGTGGTGGCCGATTGGACCGATTGGTATTCGACGAAACAAGGCTCACAAACTATTTTTATAAGCTCTCTGCTTTCGAAAATTATCTTGTTAGATAAAGTAAATACTGCCTTATAGATGCGACAAGAAATTTGCCCTCTCTTGGAAAACTGTTCTCGCTAGATCCCTTGTTTCGCAAAATACCAATGGCGGCCGATTGGTAATCAACGAAACAAGGCTCGCAAATTGTTTTTATGAGCTATCTGCCTTCGAAAATTATCTTGTTAGATGAAGTAAATACTGCCTTATAGATGCGACAAGAAATTTGCCCTCTCTTGGAAAACTGTTCTCACTAGATCCCTTGTTTCGCAAAATACCAATGGCGGCCGATTGGTAATCGACGAAACAAGGTTCGCAAACTATTTTTATAAGGTAGCGCTCTGCCTTTGAAAGTTATCTTGTCAGATAAAGTTAATACTGCCTTATAGATGCGACAAGAAATGTGCCCTCTCTTGGAAAACTGTTCTCGCTAGATCACTTGTTTTGCAAAATACCAATGGTGGCCGATTGGTAATCGACGAAACTAGATTCGCAAACTATTTTTATAAGCGCTCTGCTGCCTTCGAAAATTATCTTGTTAGATAAAGTAAATACTGCCTTATAGATGCGACAAAAAATTTGCCTTATCTTCCAAAGCTGACCTCGCCAGATCCCTTGTTTCGCAAAATACCAATGGCGGCCGATTGGTAATCGACAAATTTCGCAAACTATTTTTATAAGCGCTCTATCGACTGATATGACGTCACTAACACTTCGCCTCAGGCTATAAACCACTTGAAACACTGAACTTTTTCACTTTAACCCATTGGCTCCTACACCGGCCAAAACTGGCCGTACAAGAATGCACTGCTTTAAAAAATTGTAACTTTATCAATCGCGAGAACATTGCCTTAACTATCGATTGTGAGCATTGACTAGAAAGTCCCTCAAATTGAGATACCCAATAAACACAAAATTGTCAGCCATATTTGCAGAATATCAGCATTTGAATTTGGACAAGAACGAAAATGACCGTTTTTTTTATTCAAATCATCGTGGCAAACCCAAACATCAATATTCACAGCAAAATTCAGTCCTAGTCCTAGCTTAGCAGTGAATTTTTTACTCTTATTCGTTGCTCGGGTCGATCGAATTACAACTTCTTATTCTAGTGCATACTCACCTTGCCTCGATTTCAACATCACCACCGAACTGCATGTAAGATAATAACGAGATTTTTCGACAGCGTTCCTTCCGTACTCCACACATTTTATATTTATACTAAGTCCACAGCCACTCCGACCCACCGCCGAAATTTCGCGCTTGTTGTGTTCTCCTGTGGTCGCAACTTCCCAAATATGCCGCGGTAGGTCGAAAAATTCATCCAGAGTCGAGTCCCAAAGCTACTTCGTTTCCTGGCGGCCATTTTCCAGTTCAGTAATTCACGAGCCAAATTCGTGAACGAAGTACAACACCTAACTCGCTTCGTTGAGAAAGTGGACTCTGAACTACCTTTAAGCTTAATGATGCTCATCAGGCAGCTACTAAAGATGAAAAATGGCTGTGAACTTACCAAAGCTCGCAGATATATAATATTTCAGACTTCATTGCAATCCAACAAAGCAAACTAACAATCTCACAATGACGTTTCCAGTAAACTCGAGCGTTCAGTGTTTAAGAACAGCAGCACTTTCCATGGTAACTTTAAATATGGAGTCACGAAATCCTATGGGGCGTGTGTATGCAGAAAATCGCTCAAAAACGTAAAAATTCTCAGGAGTCAATGGGTTAATTTTGCAGCTCATTTTATGTCGTGCACTGGCTCAGAGCCAAGCACGACTAAATAGTTTGCGAACCTTGTTTCGTCGATTACCAATCCGCGCCATCTAGCGAGGACAGTTTTCGAAGAGAGGGGATAATTATTAGTGCCATCGTTCCCTTTTGCTTTTGCCTCCTTATCATATTTTTCATTTCGTTTCGTTTCGTCTCGTTTCGTTTGTTAGAACGAATTATACAGGCTTTGGAAATCACGCAAGCCTCATTTTTCCAACGAAAATTAGCCCAAGCAATGTTTTCATTAGCCTTTTTCGCACCCTTAGGTGTCGGAGGAATCGCCATTCGATCGGGGCAAACACTCGACGATATCATCCAATTTGGCCAATTATCTTTCCTGAACGACCACAACGGCGTCTCAGAGGCCCTTAAGTTGTCTCTGTAAAATACAAACACAGTGATCGCTCACAAACAGTGGACCTTCTTATTCACCGCGACAAACCAGTGTGCCCAGTATCTCGGCTACTAGAATTTTTAGCTCTTCGAGGCAGTTCATCTGGCCCGTTATTCTGTTGGCCAGATAACACTACGGTTACAAGGGCGTTTTTCACTCGCTTGCTTACAAAAGCTCTAGAGTTTTGCGATTTAGATCCCACAAAATACAAAGCACACAGCTTTCGAATAGGCGCAGCTTCTTGGGCAGCCGCTAATGGGATGTCGGACGCACAATTAAGATTGTTTGCCAAATGAAAATCTAACGCCTTTTTACGATATATCCAGATGCCTAGTCTTGGTAAACACAAAACGACGTGATTCACTCTTGCCAAATGCCCACGCGGTAGCTCCTTATTTTTATAACTAAAGGGGAATTATAAGGACGCTTGTGCAGGGGCCAAGCACTCTTCTCCCGGTTAGCTATTGTAGACTTAAGATTTAAGCCAGAACAACTCCTCGACAGCGTACAGGGTTTCATAAAGAGACGATCAATTTTCCTTTTTTTATGGGTTCAGAGTTAGGATCCAGTCCGAGTACAATAGTTTTGATGTCCGTAGTCAATGGTCCAGTCCAGAGTCCGAAATCTATTACAAAAACATAGAAATGCCATTGTTCAAGGCCAATTTAATTTCTAGTTAACACTCGCTAAAATTATGTCATGTTCATTCAAGTTTAAACTCAAAATCATTTCGTCAGTACAGCCGTACACTTGTTTAACTTGAGATTTGGTGAATTCGATTTGGTCAGTGCAGCGAAACACTGAAAACTTTGAATATTTTATGTAAAGTTTAATTTTGTAGCGAAACGATTTGAGGTAACTTGAAGTTGCAGCGAAACGTCTTTACATTTGTAGCGAATCGACTTTTCATTTGCAGCGAACCGATTTTAGAAATCGTGGATTATCCTTGTAGTGCCGATAGATTGAAATTTTGCCATTTTACAATGATTTTAGTTCTCTTAGTTTAGCGCACTTTCTCCTTTTACGTGGCGCGAGATTAGTTAAAATTGTTCTCCATGATACGTGATTTAATCTACAAATTCAGCGTGATGCGGGATTGGTACTCCCATTTGCCACCCTCGGACAAGACAATGGGCGTTTTCCATTCAACCAAAAATTCCGGAAATTCCGGGTTGGGTAGCGAATGGAACGTAAATTTCTCGGAATAAAATTCCAGAAAATCGGAACAACCACAGGCTTCCCAAGCTACATACGTGGTGTATGCGACAGCTTGTGTATACAGAGACGATGTTTGGGAAAATCACGGATTCTCTAAAATTGGGTAAATAACTATCTATTTTGAAATAAAGGTTACCGACCTCAAATGTGTCGTTTACTTGTGTATTATACCGAATTTGAAGCCATTCCGTCGCCATTTAGCGAAGTTATTCGAAGTCGTTGTCTCCCCTTCTAAAAAGAAGGAAAGGCATTTTAGAGAATCCGTGATTTTCCCATACATTTCTCTGTATACACAAGCTGTCACATACACCACGTATGTAGCTTGGGAAGCCTGTGGAACAACCAGCAAATACCGTTCCATTCGACGACCATTCCTGCTCGGCCCAGTTTCTCCGAGCCCGAATCGAACGTGTCCGCATAGTCAAGATGGCGTCTCAATATCAGTGCACGGCGTTTTTGTTTTTCACCGAAAGCTTACAGCTCTTACTCGAGCATGATTGCTCACGTAACATAGCTAGTACAACAGCAGAAATGGCCACAGCTAGGACTTGTAAGTAGCACAGAATGCTTACCGCTTATAAGCTTATGTATTAAACGAAAGTACTAAGTCACGAGCACAAAGTACAAGTCGCCGACTCGATTTTTAAAAATTCCTTTGCATGTAACAGCTAGCTGCACTGAAAAAAAAATATGTCATTGTTCTCGCTTAAAATATTGTTCGTTTTAATTTCAGAGTCATCGAACAACGCCAAAGCAAGTGAAAGAGGCAACGAGTCCGCCATTTGTTTTACTTTGGTTTATTTTGTATTTTCGCGCGAAACGTGGAGAACAACCAACCGGAAAATACTGTTCCATTCGCCACACGGAATACCCGGAATTTCAAACCGGAATTTTTGGTCGAATGGAAAGCGCCCAATGACCTTCGAAGAGTAGATTAATTTCCATTTGCAGTGTAAAGAATTCGTTACACTTGACCACAGGTATCCCCAAGCTCAATGAGGGGGGACTAAAACTCGCTGGAATCACTTTGAATCGACCCAAAAACCACTCAATACACCAGTAAACACACAAAGATGTTCAGGTGAGCCATTTTTTTATTGAAATATCGTTCGTAATTTTACGCTCAAATTTGAAGCGAATTTTCCCCATACAAAACCTCGTAATTTCGCTATTTCGCGACAGTTACCACGACGTTTAAATTACAACGTGTAAACATCACTTGAGCTTGGGGTACCCGTGGCGTGACACGAATTCCTGCGTTGAAGCACGTCTTGGCGCGTTCTATCGCATTTAATTTATGTTTTCTTTCTTCCAGTATGGTAGATGGTAGAACAAAGGACAATGAATACACTAACAAGCTTAGTGTTCTGGATGACATCTGTTAGTTTTGACATCTGATTGTTTTCGAGTTATCGATGGTATAAATTTAGAGAATGAAGTAAGAATATCAATTCATTATCGGTAACACTAACGCATTGAAATAGTTGCTTTAGAAAGAAATAGATTTTTGGGCAAATTTTTAAAGCTCGATTAGTTTTTAAGAAATTACCCGTCTAATTATATGAAAATCAGGCATGTTTGGTACTGCATTTGGCCTCGATCGCATTAAATAAAAACAAATACAGTACTTACCCGCTTATAAGAACATGCAATTTAAGAACCTGTTAGCCTAAAAATATCAATTTAGACCCCATTTACATAAGAACCTATTTAGCCTAAAATTTGAAACAGGTTCTTATAGAAAGGTTCTTATAAAAATTAACGTAAAAAATCTTCATGCAAAAAAACATGACTCAAAAGTAGTGAACTTGAACATGTATACACTTCTAAATTTGGTATGAATAATGTTTGAAAACCTTGTACATTTTCATTACATAAGGGATAAGCCCTGTCTTCAGTGATGAATTAAAACTTCATACTGTCTAAAGGCCAGGCCTGTTTTGGCCTTAAATTAATATACATGCCACCTTTCTACCATTTACAGGCGTATAATATATTTATCATTAAATAAGAACCTATTAAAGAACCTGCGTAGCCTAAAGTTCCACTAAGCACCATTTACATAAGAACCCGTTTAGGCTAAATTTGAAAAAAATGGGTTCTTATAAGCGGGTAAGTACTGTACTGTTAGGATTTTACCCACCTGACGAAGACGGGCTCACTGAAAGAGAACCGAGTACAACAACAAGAATACAAATGAGCTCCATCACATTGCAAGAAAACTCACTTTCACATTGAAATTAAAAGACGCAAAGTGACGGCACGGAGCTGCGGAAGTCGAAAAGTCGATTGAGCAGTTAGCTCGCGTTTCGGAAAGGTTGATCATCATGTGATGTATTTTTTAACAAGTGGATCTTTTCGCAGTTTACCTTGCACGCGTTGATGACAGACAGGGTTACGACTGGCATTGAAACAAGAAAATTCGTACCAAAATGCTTTATTTTTCTACTTTATTTTAATGCTCTGAAGCGATTTATTTTTTTGCTAAGGCAGAAAATATTACTCCGTGGAATACATGTATGTTCTAAAACTGTAGGTATCCATTCAATATTCTAATCCGTATATTTCCGCCGGCGTGACCACTATTACAACATACCGTAACCGCATCGAGCGTGGATGCGGAATAATTAGATCTCACTTAGGCCCTATTTACATGGAACGAGGATGATCCTAGTGCTAGGATCATCCTAGTACTAGGATCATCCGAGCGCGACATGTTTTCTGCTTTCAGTTTACATGCGAATAGGATGATCCTAGCGCTATGATCATCCTATCTGAGAGGTAGGATGATGCTAGCGCTAGGATCATCCTAGTGCCGCATTTTTGCATGTAAACCAAATAAACCTTCTAGGATCATCCTAGCACTAGGATCATCCTCTTTCCATGTAAATGGGGCCTTATTCATTATTCCTTTCATTTTTTTTTCTAAATTATTCAATGTTCATTTTTAAATTTTGCTCGATATTCATTATTCCGCATTCGAGTTTGTTGGGCAGCTTCGAACTTGCAATGCTTTTGAAATAGAAGCTATTCACTTCCTTTAAAATATGATTTAAAGCCATCAACGTCATATTCAATCTTATTACCAGGGCCTAACGATTTTTTGATTAGTACTAGGCCTAATCAGGCTTGTTTGAATCTTTGCAGGCACGCTGCAACGACCTCAGTATAGACGCGCACTTCGAGAGGCGTCCGGGGGCATGCCCTCCCGGAAATGTTTTCGATTTTACCCTCTAAAACACCATTCCTACATTCTTGAGACCCGAAAAGTATTTGTGAAGTCGACATAAATTCTGAAGTTTACCTTAATTTGCAACCAGAAAACCAAAATGTTCTTTATTCCAGTTATCCCTATGCTACAGGCATAGCGAACATTTCAAACGGAAGAGCTTGATTCACATAAAACTCATGAAAAAGCTCATAAAACTGTCGCTGTTTTACTAGAGTGAGATCGAGACTACTAAGTGTTAAAATGTCAACCTTTTCTGGTGCCATTTGAGAAAAAAGGAACAATGGCCAACCTAAAAACGGAGCTCCACCCCCCTGCTCCCAGACGCTGGAAAATCGTGTTCAAAATCGGTGACATCAGAGTTCAAAAACACATTATGCTTATGAATATCAATTAGCACAAGGCCATTAAGGCGATCTCTCATCACTAATGACCTGAAATAATTCTTAAGTCTTTTCAGCGCACTGAAAGACCTCTCTACAGTGGTGATTGGCAGGGCGAGGAGCGTCGTGAAGGCCCTTGAAATATTTGGCAATTCTCGTGGGCGGCAATGAGGAAGTGTTTCAGTAATGGTGGTTGGAAGATGATCTTGTACTTTCTACCAACAAAATGTTTACCTCATGCATTCTTTCCTATACTTGACGGATATCATCTGGTATGTCTGGAACATATGCACTCAAATTTATTTGACGCTTACCTCGGCTGGAAACCAATTACCAACATTTGTCGGCAAAAGGTTTGTTATCTTCGAGAGTGAAATTGATTTGATAATGCGAGAATGCAGTTCTGATATCAAATGGTCTAAGAATGGATAGTTCATTACTCGTTTGTAGTACTCACTGACTGAATCAAACGGATCATTTTCTCAATGCGATTGCCGGCCAGCAAGTATGGGCTTGGATATTGGAGGGTCTGAATAGGGTTAACTGACTACTGAGAAATGGGCAAAAATCATGCAACTGACAACTGACAAACAGGGTTATTTTTTACTGACAACTGACAACCGAAAAATAACTGACAACTGACGCATCTTACTTTTTGTCTGATAACGTACAGAAAAAAATCCTTCAAAACGCGTAAGAATCCGCACAAATCGTTTTGCTCGCAACTTCCGGTTGTTGCAGCGTTACACATACATCACGCTTTCACAGCTGTCAGTCAATAGTTGGGGCATGACCTTTGAAGACTTTGAAATACGATGCTTTTTCGTAGGTACGTGAAGAGCAACCATGAGTTTGAATGGTATTACAAAAGTTCTTGTATGCTTTTATCTATAGGGTAAAGATATTGCATTTGAACGTCACCGTAGCCGAATCCCTTTTGGCCCGGAGAAACATTCCAGTCTTTTTAGTCTTTTTAGAAGTTCGGTTTGGGGGAATATACGGTCACACTGTTTCGATTAGCCAAGATTCCTGCAACCTCAAAAACGGAGAACTATGCCATCGTGACGGACAGTCAATGGCTATTCGAGCTGCCAAGCCCTGCTGTCGGAAGAAGGAAATAGTGAATAGCGAAGCGCACAATTACTATTTATAGAACTAAAACTCAGACAAACAAACCAAAAGTGACTCTCAGGGGATTCCTAATAAGGAATTTCTATTGTCAGAAATGCAAGAATAAACAAGAATAAATTATAAATTCAGACAAACATGAGTACTGACGTCATTTGTGCGCTTTGCTATTGAATGGTACATATAACGAACCCATGCAAAATACATACATATTTTTATACAGCGACAAATTTAAGGTGGCTCGACTGGGTTTTTAAGCGACGAAACCGTTTAGCTTTGAGAAACTTGTGTACCACCACAAACGATCCAACGGAAAATCGATTGCCACAGCTGTACTAGAGAAAGATTAAAGTTTCAGATGAGGTTAGTTTTATGGAAATCGAAGTTGCCAAAGCAACGTTGTGACGTCACTTCCTGTTTTACGTTATACCAAATTACTTGTCATCAAGGGATAATTTTGGAAAACGCTCTCTGGATTTTCGACCTGACGTACTTGTCCTTAGGTCTACAAAATTTTACAAATTTCTATGGAAGCGTTTTCGAAAAAAATTCGAGTGAAGTTTTAAGGTGTTAAAATACAACAAAAACAAAACAATTTTGAAATGTTATTAAAAGTTATGTCTACAGGGCTTGATGAAATAATGTTTTGGTCTCACATGAATTTTATATCATCTAAATACCTTAGGTAAAAATCTCAAGGAAATCGCTCTGTTTGGATTTCAGAAATATTACCTTGAATATGAACTGGCCTGGAGTGTTATTTCGCTTTTACATCAAAAGTTGACCCTACACTTATTAAAATTGTCATGAATTAAAAAGCGAACGAAGAATTTTTTTTAAAACTTAGTCCTCAGTAAGGGATAATGCCCGAGCTCCGAGGCCTTCTTAAAAATAATGACCGAGCGCGTAGCGCGAGGTCATTATTTTTAAGAAGGCCGAAGATCCGTTTTAATGCACCTTTTCATTGTTTTAGAACAAGCAAACCAACGACTTGCTGTGAAATTTTGCTCATTAGTGACAGTAGTGATTGTCTAAATCCCGTAAGGATTGTGCAAGCATTTTAATCATTGTAATGACTCCCGTGGGCGATTTTTTTCTTGCCGTTACAATCAGTTTAGAATTGATCAACTATGGCCTCGATGAAACGCGGTGATGCGATGTGAAGCGCCGTTTGTGATATTCTTTACTGGCCAAGTAGGATGCTTTTTGCAACAAGATGCGCATAAAGTTCTCAAGTTACCGCAAAATAGGAAAAAGGAATCAGGAGGATGCAATCTTGGAAAAAATGTGAGCTAGCGAAGTGAAATTTTAATAGTACACTTTTGAAACGTTTCAATTCTTACATGACAAGGGTAAAAAGTTCCTTGACAGTCAGCTGTAGTAATAATCAGAAATTTGGGGATATGGGCTTTAGATAAGACTACGAGCAGTCTGTCTTTCCCAGCTTAGTCCATCGAGCGAGAAACGAAGAAACATTAGCGAACGGTAATGGCCGTGCGAAACTGGGGCGCCTCCAGTTTCGCGCGGCCATTATCCATTCGCTAATGTTTTTTCGTTCCTCGCTTGATGGACTAAGCTGGGAAAGAGAGACTGCTCATAGTCTAGCTTTAGATAAAAATAGGAAATTCGCCGTCGATAATTTTTCATTCCACGTTCAATGCAATGGAAAATATTGAGATTTTGCCTTATAGTGTCTATAGTAAAGGTTTATTTAAAACTATTAACCAAGGTAGTTGAAAACCTAAAAACATAAGTCCCTCGGAGATACAGGGTGTATGTTGTTGGTCCAGAGGGATGTTTTGTTTATTTTGTTGACATGTACATCAAAAGTATTTGTCAGGGGTGTTGCGAGTGCTATCCATGTTGGAATTTTTAATAAATTATGCTGATGTTCTAAATTGAGAAGATTCTAGAAAATCACTGAGGTGGAACAGTAGGTTATTATTGTGATCAGTGAGGTGGAACAGGAGGTTACTATTTTTAATAATAACCTCCTGTTCCACCTCACTGACCACAATAATGACCTGTTGTTCCATTTCAGTGAGCATGTATGCAGATTATTAGAAATAATAACCTGTTCAAAACAATGAAAAGGTGCATTAATGAAGATTAATTAATGTTTAATACAATCTCCAAGTGTCAAATTCACTGAAACATTCTAAGGCTGTCAATTCTTAGCGCGAACTCAGGAAAATATTGAGCTGATTTTCGCGCTTGTGGCTTGTTGTTTCATTGTGCATCTCCATTGTATCAAATCGCCGTGGAATTGTACCTTTCAGTACATCATGAATTCATGTAACACTTAAAACAAAGCAATGAAGTGTCTATGAATTCATTATGTACTGAAATTTACAATTGCATGGCGATTCGAGACAATGGAGACGCATAATGAGATCAACAAATCACTTTCATGAAAATCAGCTCAATATTTTCCTACGTTGAGGCTGTAAATTGACAGCCTTAGAACGTTTCAATGAATTTGAAACTAGGCAGTTTTATTGGATATTAATTCATCTTTATGAGAACTAAGTTTTAAAAAAATTCATCATTCGCTTTTTAATTCATGACAATTTTAATAAGTGTAGGGTCAATTTTTGATGTAAAAGCGAAATAACACTCCAGGCCAGTTCATATTCAAGGTAACATTTCTGAAATCCAAACAGAGCGATTTCCTTGAGATTTTCACCTAAGGTATTTGGATGCTATAAAATTCATGTCAGATCAAAACATTATTTCATCAAGCCTTGTAGATATAAGTTTTAATAACATTTCAAAATTAGTTTGTTTTTGTTGCTTCACTCGAAATTTTTTCGAAAACGCTTCCATAGAAATTTGTAAAATTTTGTAGACCTAAGGACAATTACGTCAGGTCGAAGATCCAGAGAGCGTTTTCCAAAATTATCTCTTGATGACAAGTAATTCGGTATTATGTAAAACCGAAAGTGACGTCATAACGTTGCTTTGGCAACTCCGATTTCCATAAAACTATTCTCATCTGAAACTTTAATCTTTCTCTAGTACAGCTGTGGCAATCGATTTTCCGTTGGCTCGTTTGTGGTGGTACACAAGTTTCTCAAAGCTAAACGGTATCGTCGCTCAAAAACCCAGTCGAGCCACCTTAATCCCGGGTTTTATGAAAAATGCCTCCTAATTCTAGGACCTTCTAGCCGATCAAACACCCCTTACCCCGGGTAGTATAAGAGTGATACGCCATATTTGTGGTTAGCAAAATTGTATTATTATTATGCCTGCGGGATTTTGCCTTCAATTTACATATTAAAAATTCGACAGTTCTGCATTATGTCTCAGAGGTATCGGTGTGGGTGTCGAAGTCGCGTAGACTGACGCCTAGCTTAGTGTCTCA
The DNA here is from genome assembly GCA_022457155.1 of Cladopsammia gracilis. NCBI lineage: Eukaryota > Metazoa > Cnidaria > Anthozoa > Scleractinia > Dendrophylliidae > Cladopsammia > Cladopsammia gracilis. The sequence continues at coordinate 1,007,946 of JAJGOT010000103.1, read as the reverse complement.
GACACGTTTTTGTTTATTTCGAAATCCGAAGGTGATTTTCCCAGAAACTTTGAAATAGCCGCCACAAATAAAGTTTGATTTAACAATATTCGGACAACCAGCTGGGCTGCTAAATACTACCCCCATGACAAGTATTATTACCCAGTACCGGAGTCAGCTATGTCCCTATGTGCTGCTAAAGTCATGGCTCCTCTTCCTAGCGAATCAATGCCTCATGAAATGGACGCAGTCATGAATGACTGGCTAGAGAGTTATCGGCCTCTGTTCTACAGAGAACGGTGCATAGTGAAACTACAAAGGACAAGGCCGGTGTACTGCCACCAGCTGTTTATAACAAGATCAGCAAGTCGTCTGGTTCGGAAGTTCATTTCCCCAAAGACCAGACTTTATCAGACGTCCGCACACCGCCCCAACCCTTGGAAAAGTTTATTTCCCGAACAACCAGACCACATGAGACGTCCGCATACCACCCCAGCCCATGACAAACCGAAAACATTTGTTGACGAGACCAACGTGGCGGTTGTTATGATCGAGTCTGCTGCGTCTGTCGACAAAGAACAGATTGAGGAATGCGATACCGATTCCGATGACGACACAACTTCTGGCCTTGATGATCTTACTGAGCTGACCGTCAGTCCAGTCTGTGTGACCCGTTCCGGGAGAGCTGTCCGGGTATTTCTGCGTCTAGATTTGTGAGCCCAGTGAATAGTAGGTACGTCTTATAATAAACTCACTCGCGCTGTAAACTACGTAGTTTCGCATGAGTTTGCTAATAAGAATTGCAAGTTTTAACTGATTTGAACAATTATAGAAACTCCGCTTTAAATAGTGCAAAATAGCGCCAGTGAGACCCCACCCATTATACATTTTTTTGTTCTATTTATAAACCTCGTATTTCGTGTTTTACTCGTGCGCGATCGATACATGTTACATGTGATGATAAACCACCAGATGACAGGTTTATAAATTACTTCTGAAACACAAATAGTATTATATTGTGAATCTGCTGCATCATATGGCCTAATGTTGTATGATTTTGGATAAAAAAACGTTGAGTAATTAACACCAAACAAAATTTGAAAAGTTAATGATAAACTAACGTTTAACTGACAACTGCATGACAAGTAACCAAAATGTTAACTGACAACAGATACGTGCACCCCCCTCCCCATTCAAACCCTCAAATTGCAACAACACCCCCCCCCCCCCCCCCCCCCCAAATTCAGACCCTCAAATTGCAACACCGTGTTTCTCTGAAATAGGTAAAACTTGTTCCAATGCACCTCTTTGTTTTTATTACGAAGTGACTGGATTAAAACCCTTGGCCTGTGCATGTGCTTGAAACAAATCCTAATCAACACTATAGATACGTCGTCAAAGGCACGGAATTGAAACAGCCATTCAGTTAATGTACAGATTGAATGGCATGTAATTAAAAGAGAGAGCGACACTAAATCATTGGGAATTTACGTTGACCAAAATTCATCTTGGTCCAAACATGTTGACGAAATCGTCAAGACCATTTCTTCAGGTATAGGTGCACTTAAAAGGCTGTGGCCCTTTATAAGTGAAGAAACGGCTATTCTTCTATATCGAGCTCTTATCGAGCCGCACTTCGACTACTGCTGCCCTGTGTGGGACGGTCTAAGTATTGAATTGGACGATAAGCTGCAAAAATTACAAACATGCTAAGGGGAAAGGATACGGTTGCAATGAAATAGCACGATCTAAGTAAGGGTTAGACAATGAACGCGAGTGTTCAATGGGATATAGTGCCTCGAGCATAGATAGAAGTCCACGAGGGCGTAGCCCGAGTGGCACTTCTATCTAATGCGAGAGGCGCTATATCCCATAGGACACGAGCGTTCATTGTCTAACCGTCTTAGAAAATGGTCATATCCGCGAAGAAAACATTATGTTATGCAGATTGTATTTATGAGCGTATTTTAATTGTGTCATTCACACTTGGGAATCACGTTGTTATTTTGTTTTGGATGTCGCCGAAATGTTGGTAGAATTTTACGAATAACAATGCTTTTCTTTCTTTGGAGCTTTGTTTATTCTTTGTTGTTTTGATGGCTCATTTGCCCCGGCAATGAGCCAGTATACAGAGCTCGAGCAACTTGGGTATATACTTCATGGTTGTTTTAATTTATGCACGTCAAAGAATCCGGCACTTACTTAGGGCTAAAGACTCATTTTAAAATGGTTAGCTTTTATTTACTGTTATGGATATCACTACCCATAACAGTAAATAAAAGCTAACCATTTTAAAATGAGTTTTTAGGATCCCTATATGATAGGATCCCTATATGGTGTGTTACCATGAAGTATATACCGGAACTGGAGGCCGTCCTTGCCACTCAAGAGTTACTTGCTTTTGAGAGCGTAGACATAACCGAGTGCTTGGGGGATGATACGAATTCGACAAAAGTGCACGTTTCCAAAAGCCTACGACAGTGAACGAAATTGAGCAAAGAGAAAGAGACAGAATTCCAAAGCACGGTGAGACCAGTCTTTCGGTTGTTTCGGTGTGTACCGGAGGACAGATGACGTAAAACAAAAGGAACAAAGAACAACAATAATACAAATGCAAAACAAGACCAAAAATACAATACCTCACAAACAATAGAAGACAGTGAGTACCGGTACACGCAGAAAGACCCAGTCTTTCGTTTAATTTTTCCTAAAAATTGTTAAGTCGAATTTCGTTTTGTTATTTTGGTGATTAATCTCTTGCTTAAGTTATGTAAAGCGAAAACTTCAAATAGAATTGTCATTGTTATAACTGCAAGTTGTTTTTGTTTAAATTAGCAGCCTGTAATTCATTAGTATGCTCTATATACTCATTAGTATGCTCTATTTTCTCATTAGTATGCTCTATATAGAGCATACTAATTGGGCTTTAAGACAAATGAAAACAAAAGAATTCATTAGTATGTTCTATATAGAGCTTACTAATGAGTAGTTATTTTACCCCACAATTTCCCTGGGCTTCAAAGCCCCCGCCTCTTTACATAATTTAAGACAGTTTATGGGAAATAGAGCACACAAATACTGGGCACTGATTGGCTGAGTGGGTGTGACCATTTTCTAAACCACGGGGAAACAGTAATGCTCCAAGGTCGTTTCATGCTAATGACAATAGAGACCCTAACTTATTAACCTGCAATAGTTAGTGGCATTTTTACTTCAACATTTAATACTAAATTGATTGTAATTTAATTTGTTTAAAGTTCAATATTATATTTATTCTTAGCTAAAAATAAAGAGAAATATAAAAAAAAGCCAGCAGCAAAGTTTCTATATTAGGAGCTAAAAACATTTTCTTAATAGTTCAAAATCATTAACGTTAACTATCCTAACAGTTACTTTTAAACAATATAATCAACCAATGAATCAATATGTATATCGCACCTTTTCGTTTTTGATTATTTTATGTTGGCCATTAAAGTCAAAGTGCAGCTGTAAAATAAATATGTTGTTGGAACCAAAGTATGGTGGTAGCAGTTCTCATTGTCCGTTGTGTTCTACAGACGCGTTACTTTTTGCAACAACTAGGGTGTGCGCTGACAACCGGTGTTCGGGGAACCAATCAAAACGTTAGAAATCTAATAACCATGATCCGGTTTTTAACAATAATATACCAGACCAGTGAATGGTATGTTTCTCGCGCTCTGATTGGCTACTCAAATTAAACGCGAAATAGGTATTTCATGTATTTGCTATTCCCTCATTTGTGCTAAAGTAACCATAGGCGAATCTCTGTTTACAATAATTGCCTTATAAGCATATGCGCCAGCTTATTTTATTATCGAGCCGCAAACAAATCAACTCCGCCGAATATTAAAAGTGCTTAACACAATTAGCTTTCTCTGGAAATTTGGGCCCGATATACTAGACACTCTTTGTGCAATGTTGTTTTAAAAACTCAAAATTTTACAAAGAATGTTTCGCTCATTAGCGCTTTTGCCAGCCAACACGACATTTCCTTAAGAATTACACGCAAAGAGCTAAAAATTGGATAGATTACTAAGTATGACAAGCTTCTCAACGTTTGGAGTCAATTAGTATTTAGCACGATGCCTTCTGTATGTAAACACTGATGTAAGTTCCTATGCTGATGAAACGAAGTGTAAACAAAGACGTCAACAGAGATTCGACTATAATTATTCACCTCGGTGCAGGTGTAGAGGGGTGTTGGATATTTACCGAGCCTTGAAGGGTTGATTTGACGGTTGACTCTCAAAACAACGAAGTGTAAACAATGCTGTAAACAAAGATTCGACTATAATTATTCACCTTGGTTTTGGGGTGGAGAGAGATATTTACCGAGCCTTGAAGGGTTGATTTGACGGTTGACTCTCAAAACTTGAAAATGTTTTTTAGACTGGTGCGTCTGAAACGTACAATAAAATTAGGGCAAAAGTTTGGCACTGCAGACAAACAACAACATTTCTAACAGTTTGGATGTCTTTATTTTAATTGGCTTATACATTTTATTCGGCAACATTATGTACACAACACTATAAATGCTAAGACCCATCGCATTATTCGACCGTGTTAGTATTCTCGGTAAGGAACTGGAACTAGCTTGCAATGGAGGCTCATGCGGGAGAATATCATTAAAACGATTTGCATGTAAAAATGTTGTCTCGCATGAGCTTCGACTGCACGCTTGTTCCAGTTCAATGCCTAGAATACGAATATGGTCTATTCAATATTGGACAATCCAATTTCATAATAAGCTTAATATATTTCTTACAGTATATTTTAAATGCGTGAGTTTCAAAAGCAGTATTACGTATAATTTGTCACGACCATTATATCCTTATAATATTTAAAAGGAACTCAAACCAAAAACTATTCATATTTAGTGTCATTTAGAATTAGGTTTTCCTAAGTAAATACCTCGTAGATGTGAAATCCTTGTTAGTAAAATGTAAGTTTATTCAGACTTGTTTATAAGACACTTTTCGTTATTACTTTTAAGATCAAGAGTTTCCGATCGTTACTGCTTTTCTAAATTGGAAAAGAAAGCTGTTTAAACATTAGTCTCCTCAAATTTCCGTTTATAATCAACTCATTGTAAACATGACCTAAAAATCATGAAATTAGTAATAATTACTTTAGTCCAACGCAATATTCTGGAAGGACTTAGGTGTTTTCAGCTGCACTGAATATCCTTTCCAAGAGCTTATTTTTAATAATGGTCATCTTAGTTATTTACTCTACTGTAAACTTAATTTTAGTTAAAAAGCTTGCCGAACTTTATTTGAACTGTATTAGCATATCGATAGCATATATAAGCAAGCTTGTACTGTGTACAATTTTGAATTACCTCAGAATTACCTCCAAATTGCCTCCGACATGTCAGAGTTACCCATGAGTGTTATAATGTATACGTGTGAAGACCACGAATAAACCTTGAAGAGTTCCAGTTCTGTTCCACCGTTTTCTGCTTCGCTTACGGACGAGTCACAACGACCGTGTACCTCTGGGTCCTCTGGCATTTTGTGACGAGTGCCACGCTGCTAAGTTGTGTGCTCTCCGAGCTTTTCCCCCGCCAAATATCACAGTTCAACCGACGTTCAATCGTTTTCCAGTCCAGCGCATCGACGCGAGTTATCAAGATTTATCTCCGCAGAACACGCTTAAAACCTATCGTTACAGTGCTGACTATCGTTACAAATTTAACAGTTTAACGCTTTGAGCTTGGCTACGAATACTCGTGTCACTATAATCACAGGGGGCCCACACAAACTGTGTGACCGTTCGCATTTTTAAATTTAGAGGAAATGTATGGGAATATACACAGTTTGTGTTGATTCCCTATGCTATAATTGCCTGGCACGGGCAATTAACGTCCCCGTTCTGGCCCCGATCTAAACGAATCATGTGTATTCAGCATGCAAAACGTTTCCAGGTTTCCTTCAGTGGACAATTAAAAAAAATCAGCTACACGAATTAAAGTATTCAAAATTAAAGATAAAATGTTACATTCATTATCCATGCATTTATCAACCATTATTCTTGCCCGGTAATTTCGACTCTATGGGTGCCTCGCTATGCAACAATAACGTTACTTGCCTTTGCTGATTATTGAATTTAAATACTTCTCCGTGTCAAGCATTTGATGGATTACTTATACAATGTATTCCATGTTAAAATCGTTTTGGTAAATCATTGTTGTTATTGCTATTGTGCCAAACAGTTTCTTGACAGAATAAAATGATTACATCTACATTCCGGTCTATAACTAAGTTATGCAATTTTATTAATTATAAATGCTTGTTTTCGTCTATCAACTGATAGATAAGCTATAACGTATTTCATGTTTAAATCGTTGTAAGAAATTTCCTAGGGTTATTGTTGTTGTGCTAAACTATTTCTAGACAGAATATTGTGTTTACACCTAGGTCACGATCTTTAACTACATTTAACAATTTTACTTATTATAAAATAATACAGTTGTCCTCGTCGATCATTCGGCAGATAAGCATAACATATTCCATGTTAAAATCGTAAATGCAAATCAATGCCGTTATTGCTGTTATGCCAAACTGTTTCTTGAGAGAATATAATGATAACATCCAAATCGAGGTCAATAACTATGCGAAGAATTTTTTCATGCCTCGTTCAATTTACAACATTGCTTTGTCTTGGTAGACTATCGTCGCCCTCTTTTTTATGTACTATTGTTAGCAGCGCTGGCTCCAGGGAGCACGTTGTAGTACGGACTGGATTCATCACGCTTTTCCAGATCACAGTATGGTACATCCATCTGCATTATCACTTCCAGTTTTTCAATCAGCTGCGAGAAGCTGGGGCGAGTGGATGGATCCTCCCTCCAGCATTCACTCATCAGTTCATGTCTGTTAAGGATACAGAAATTAAAACGATAAATAATCGTTTTAAATAAGTTCTCTTTAGTTAAGATTTCACGTCTGTTATAAACAAAAAAAGAACAGAAGTAATTAAAGAAACGCTATCCCTAGAAATATCAAAATTTCAATTATGTTATATGTATATGCCAGTGTATATCGCCGAATGTCACCAAATTTACTACGTATTTTGATAAAATGATCCTCAATAACAAAACAGAAGTGCACGATTACAAGGATGGAAGAGGATTGCGGTTCATCAAATTTTTGTTCATGACACGTACAGGCGGTCAATAAAATCAAAATTGCCATTCATGAAGAATTTTGAGCTTTTCAGCTCTCATTTGATCTCTTTATTTATTTAATAAAAATCGATTTTGATAAACATTTTAACAAGAAAATTAACGATACGAAAACGACATGACTTTTCGATGACTTCATGTCATCATCGTCTCACACCCTTATTCCTATAAATATGCTTAACCGTTACCCTCAATTTATTTATTCGACAATGACGACATGAAGTCATCGAAACGTCATGTAGTTTTCGTATCGTTAATTTTCTTGTTAAAATATTTATTTATTTATTTATTTATTTTCTTTTCAGTCTTTAGATCCAGAAAAAGTGGAAGTAAGAGCCACCTCGTGGATTCCACATAATTTCCTATTTATTTGTTTATTTATTTATATATTTATTTTATTTATTTTATATTTTTCTTTTCTTTTTTTCCTTACTTTTGGCGCTTTTTCTTCATATTTCAAGACAATAAAGCAAGCTTTGAAAAGCAAACTGCTGGCCATAATCATAAAACACCGTATTTATACCAGCCAGCACAGTGTCTAGTAATAACTATAGGCACGAATGCTTTCACTTTAAATCCATTTAGCGAGGGAATAGGCCTTTATCACGTCCCGACATTTTTTTTTTTTTTTAAATAAAAAAAAAAGATTTACGCCTTCCAGCCTCGCAGTAAAAATGTTGTAAAGGAAGTTGGGCAGGCAAAAATTAACAAAACATTTTATTCTCCGGGGAGTCAACATGGCCGCCGCGTGATAAAGGCCTATTGCAAAAAAACTTAACGGAACTTGAAATTTTTCGATACATGACAGGATTTATACTTTATCATTGTTTAATATCCAGGAAGTCTTGACCACAACTGAACACGAAGACCTCTGGGTATATATATCTGCCGTTGTGTTGCTCTATGCTGATCAGAGGAAAATAATAGGACTAAATGAGCAACTTACACTTCATCGCTACACATGTCAGGCCTTTCCATGCGATAACCAGTCTTGATCAGTCGATACAGCTCCGTATTGGTCAACGTGGGATATGGAACACCTCCTGAATTTCCCATGCGAGAAAATAAAATACGTTAATGGTATGCCGGTATGTAATAAGCGTCACAATAAAAGCGTTAGCTCAAAGGATGCTTAATTTGCTTTATCGTACATGTAAAGGCATAACTTAATATATTAGTACTAAGAAATTACTTTACATAACTTGGGTTCGGTCGCGCCTAGAATATGCTAGCATGGTATGGTCGCCTTACACCTTATTGAGGGAACGTTGTCCTGTGAAAAGCATGAGCCATGAACGATGTGACCGAATGGGATTCTGGGTAGGCAGCATCGGCAAGCTTAGTGCTATTCCATTTCTTGATAATCAAGATGTTTTCTTTCTTTGAGAAATTTTAGAGCATGATTTATGCATCCTGTGTTAATATGATGTGTATTCTGTCACAGGCAAAGATTAATTTTTTTCAACCTCCCAGTAAACCTTTGGGTCGCATCATTCATGATTTATGCTTTTCACCCGACAAAGTTTCTTCAATTTGGTGTATACTAAAAGAAACGTTGCCAGCTTAGAACAAATCCCACATAGGGCTACGAGATTCATTCATGGCAATGATTACTCTGAGCACGAGCGTATTAGTAAATTGGATTTATTACCTTTGTATTATCGAAGTGAAATTAATGATTGAACATTCTTTTTTGATCTGTTTTAAGAATATATGCATTTTAAATATGTATCGTGTCGCTCTTGCGACAAGCCGCTGGGAAACGTTAGTCATCTAACACTTTATGACCGTTTCAGTAGGACAGAAGCTTTTAATTTATATTTCCTTTTATATTCGGGTTTGCCGTCAATGGAATTAACAACTTCTCAATATCAAGGAGTCGAACACCTTGATTGCTTTCTTTTATGATAAATTTAATACAATTTGTTTACTGTAATTAATTTCTTTTTGTGTATTTATCATTAGTTATTTTTATTATTTAATTTCTTCCTGTGTATACAACTAGTTATTAGACAAAGATATATTACGCGGTTTATTTCAAGGAATCAAGCATATTCTGGTTAATGCTGACATCAGATTCATTGATTGTCTGATGCAATGTAATGTAAGTTAGAATTTGATGACATAAATAAATAAATAAATAAATAAATAAATAAATAAATAAATAAATAAATAAATAAACGAGTACTGTGTTTCCACTATTGTTACTATTATATTGTTTTTTGTTTTTGTTTTTTTTGTTGTTGTACCAGTATAACTGGATGGTGAGGGCGACGGCTACGATGCGACGGCTAGTTATGGCGATGTTGTTTGGGGGTCTCGGAATTTTAAATTATGATAAACATGTGAACGTTGTTTATAGCGGACGAACACTTAGCCATCCATCTTTATCACGGGCACTCCACTCAAATATGGAAACAAATTAATATTGCAGATTGAACATAACATATTAAAAATCCCAACAAGTGGGAGGCAGACCAGTTGGCTGTTTTACAAGCGTGGCCGAGGAGTTGAACTCGGGTCTACCGTGAAACAACTCCAGCTAGTGGTCAGAGCGAGACTTGAACTCGGGACCTCTGGATTTCAAGTCCTGCGCATTAACCACTCAACCACACTGCCTCCTAATTAATTCCCTCCTATCAGAATTCATGGATGCTATTTCTGCAAGACGAAAAGTAAAATAAGACATCCGACGAACTGCCAACGGAGTTCACAGATGCACTACAAACGTTAACGCTATTCAGCCTGGGGAGGGGGAAGGCGGTCCGCATAATGAAACGATGACGTCATATGACGTAGTTATTAGGTAATTAGTTATACGACCGCCATCTTGGATCCGCGCGCCATCTTGGATTTATGATTTTTTTTTTAAACCTCTTAAAAACTATCTAAATTCACTCAAAATTAATCAAAACCAATAAATAAATAAACGCTAAATGACGTAAAATATAAAAGTTATACCGTCCAATAAACATTGTTTTTCTTCAATGAAAGGTACAAATATGCAAATTAAAAATAATGGTTGTCAAAATCTTGTTGCCATGGAAACATCAAGTCACGTGTTCAATAAATTGTCATCTGAAATTGAACCTATGCAAAATGAAGACAAGTCTGTTTAAAGTCGTTTACTTAAACAAAACCTACAAACTGAAACAAAAACAATATTAGAAAAGTAGACTAGTTTGTTCATATTCAGAACCTTCATTTCTATTTTGAAGTATTATTTACTAGAAAAGCACTTCCCAAGTGTCAGTTGATGGTTTCAAAGTGGGCGTTGTCCATCTTCGAGACGTGTTCGTCTTAGAGAGTCAAGTTGCAGTAAAATGACAGATAAACGACAAGGACCAACACTGGGCGTCCTTCTTATAGCGGTGTCCGTTAAGAGAGAGTTGACTGTAAACGAACGTATAGACATTGTTCATAAAAACTCAATGGTTTACATACCTAAGGTTGCCATTTCCCAAAGAAGAACACCGTACGCCCAGCTGTGTAATGAATAGAAATACCACAAGGTAAATTGAAATCAGCATTAAGAAAAAAAGAGTCGCTACAACTAGTCTATTCTTGGTCGAACGCGGCGCACGGGAAGCTCTAGAATTGAAACAGGAAGTCCCGCACTCTCTGTCTCTCGCTCTTTGGGGAGTTTTAGCAACCACGACGCCAACGCTAGGGAAAACATCATTGGAAAAATAACTCGCGCTCTAGCTTTTAAACTACTTTGCAATTGTTCCATTATTTTTGAAATTTGGCTAATGTGACTGAGTTGTCCAGTTGATGATTTCGTAGGGAGGGCTTTCAAGTTGAAATATAGAGAAAGGAAAATTAGCTGTCGTGTTTTCACGTTCTCCACCAAACCTATAATGTGATAATTTGACGTACGTTTTTTGAATCATTCACGTGCAGAGACATCGTTTTCGCTCATTAAACCTATTGTTCTGTGCCTTTCTCTCTGCCGTTGACGTCGTGTTAGCAAAAACTACTTATTACCAACGTCCAAGGTGACACATGGGAGTCAAGGCGGTTCTTTGAATACATACCCAGTTTTAAATGAATGTAGAAGATGACTAATGTATCTTAGATCTGCCTCTTTTTCAGGCATCGTTGGGGTGCGCCAACGAATAAAGAACATAAGACTGATGTCGCATTTTACCGCCTTCCCACGACCCTGGCACTCCCAGGGTACGGCTGTGCACGGGCTATGTTTATCCGCGCTTTACCGGCGCCTGGAGACGAGGCAGCCTTTAGCTACCACATCTCGTTCCCAGAGTGTACGGGCTCCTCGGTTACCTCTGGTGACCAATCGCTGACCAAGAGATTAACCTGTTTATTAATAAGTACCTGTATGCCTTCTTTAGTGCGCCTTTCAATAACACGCGAACTCTTAAGATTAATGCCTAACTAACGGCCTGGTCGCACTACAGTCAAAACCAAAACTTAGCCGGTGCAAAATGACATAAAAACAAAAACATTCCACAAAAAGCGTGTCTCACCGGAGCGGTTTCTTTTGTTTTCCACGATTTTTACACGGGCTAATTTTTGTTTTTGACTGTAGTGCGACCAGGCCCTAAGGTCTACTTTTCAAGCTGCCTTCAATCATAATTATGGCGACAAAGATTGGACCTCTGAAAACAGAGACTGACAAACTGGATTGAAATCCACCAATCACAACCCACAAAAATAGACTTTGATTTTAAGTAAAGCATCATTGTTTCCTGGGACGTCCGTTATGATTTTTGCGTCAGTGAAAAAAGAAACAGTTATTTTGCGTTAAGGCAAGAGAAAACATCAAGATTAACATTCAGGGAAAATTTCATTTTGATCTAGGTTTCATCGGTGAGGATATTAAGTGTCAACCATATTTTCCGAACACACTTTAAACCCAGGCCTTAAACTGCTTGAGTGGCCGAGCGGAGTTTAAACTTCAGAGTTCGCGTATTATTGAAAAGCACAGTAAGCACAAGTACTAACATCGGTCAACCGATTGTTTATATTGTCGTTATTGCATCAGCATAATTGCGATAGACAGACAAATAATCCATCGTTTTCTATGTGATACAATCAACAGTCATTGGGAATCGTCATTATCAATAAAGGGTACGACGCAGTACTAATTCGTTTGATCATTTTTAGTGATTTCTTGTGCAAAGATACTTGTTATTATCGATTCTTGTTTGTCATCACTCAATATTTTGTATTATTATTATTATTATTATTATTATTATTATTATTATTAACATTATTATTATTATTATTATTATTATTATTATTATTATTATTATTATTATTTACACATCACTCTTGGTAGTAAAAGTGCTTTCATGAAGCGATTCTGGGGCCATCCATTTCACTGGAAGCTTTTTTGTCTTCTTTGAACTGTAGACATCCTCATAGATTTGACGCATCAGTCCGAAGTCTGAAACCTTTACGCAATTATCACGACCAACAAGGACGTTACGAGCAGCAAGGTCTCGATGAACGAAATCGTTTTCGGCGAGATGATTCTTAAGATGAACAAAAGAAATAAAGACGTAGTAACATAAAGAAAAAGAAAAAAATATAAGGGAATAACAAATGTAAAAGTAAGAATATTATATCTTATAATCCATCATATATTTTTCTCGCGCGCGATTTGTCAAAACACATCACGTGACGCACCCAAGCAAAACTGGACATTATCCGATGATATTCCCCAAGCGACATTCCCTAGTTTTCGAATTTAGCGTTCTTCATTCGCACGTTCACTTTTCGTCTCAAATGTATTTATAAATTAAATACACCTGATTCTTTTGAACAGACTGGAAATATTTATATATATTTAAATACAACATAATTATTTTGATGTTTACCAGCTTGACCATCTCTCCCTATCATAGAGGCCTTGTGCAAAAACATATTTGAAGGATAATAAACACAATAATCTCAATTTCGCTTCAAAAATATGTACGAATATTAGTCCTTACAAATTATCTGTCCCTCGAGCCTCACAGTTTTCTTCGAGCTCGCTTCTCGAAACAGATAATGTCAGCGGACAAATATCCGTGTATACTTTCGCGCCAAATGGCAGTTATTGTTTATTTATTCAATAAATTGATATCATGCCCATATGATGGCCAGTAAACATGGCAGCTATCCTGGTGGTAAACGTCAAAGACCATAATATTATTTTAAGTTCGTTGTTACGTTCGATGACTTTGCAAAGGGAGGGGCTTTTAACAACATCAAGAAAAGTGACCACAGTTTTCAATTTCATAGACATGTTTTTCACTTTATACATGTCTGAAATTGAAAACTGTGTTCACTTTTCTTAACATTAATATATCATTTCTGCTGGTTTTCCATAAAAAAAATTGTTACATTGCTTTTGTACGGTAGACTCTACCATCTGTTACATGTAAAATATTTCCGAAATATTGCAACATCGCAAAAACCCAAGGGGGGGGGGGGGGGGGGGGGGGTTGCAACAGCTTCCCGCCCCCTTGTACCACGGTTGGGGTATACGTTGTTAGCGTGTATGTCCGAGGGTTAATGACCTGTCCTTTGTGACGAAGTGAGGCTGAATTTGACCTTTTTTGATACAAACGTTCCCGTTTTTCATATATTTTTTTTCAGTGCGATTAACATATGAAAAGTAGGCACGTTTGTATTACAACAAGGTCATCCCCACCCTCACTTTCACTCAACTATAAAATGGTATATTTGTTAAACAGTTAATTGCGTCACCTTATGCGACCGTTTGCATTGCTGCATTTTGCCATATTGAATACATCAGACATACCATCCCATAGGATGGTCAACGCTTAAAACATAGTTCAAGTAAGGTCTGAAAATACCATATGTCGTTATATTTCAGAACAAAAACCATAATTACCATTCCCTTTGCTATTTGCCAAGCAAAAGAAAACAATTGTTTAGTTGAAAAGTTGTCTTCTTCCTCAAATCCATCCTCCTCGAGATTTTTCGTTGAAAGCAACATGGCGGTAGTTTGACTCTTTACCTGCGATGTTGTTGGGATCGTCAGCAAGTCTTGTTCAAGGGATTTTGTACGCTCACTATCCTAAATGCATATAGATAACAAATGAATCTAAGACAAAATAACTCAGTCGTCAGGCATTGTCTTTACACGATAAGAACAGCAGCAGCTACGCTATCATCAAACGCAAATGAGCAAACTAGCTAACTTGGCGCGGTGATGTTGTGGTTAGCGCGTCGGACGTTCAACCAAACGGTCGGTGGTTCGAGTCTGGTCTCCGCCGTCGTGTTGTTTCCTGAGACAAGCACTTTATTCTACACTGTCTCTCTTCACCCAAGTGTATAAATGGGTACTGGCCACGATGCTGGGGTAACCGGGATTGCGATTTGGGAGGGGGTGGGGTAGGGGGTAGCAATATTGTCAGTCGCTTCATGCTACGGAGACCGGGTTGAGCTCCAGCAGTTGTGAGCCACTAGGCGCGAGAATAATTTACCCTTTACCTAACAAATGTCATATGTTTCAATGGGAATGCGAGAACAATTAATGGGTGGGTAAGAGGCGAATTTCAATTACTTTTTACCTCATTGGCATGCGAATTTACCTAGACATTGTGATAAATACTAATTAACTTCAAACGTTGAAAGCGCTTGTTAAACTAACCAAGTTTAAGCTCTTTGCATGTAATATTTCGAAAATAATCCGTTATCCAAAACTAAAAAAAATGCTAGGTTGCAATAGTGCTAATGAGCCAAACATTCGTTGTAAAATGTCGAGGTTTGAACTTATCATGGCACAAAGAGTATATAGTATATTGGGCTTAACATTCCAGAAAAAGTTAACTTGTTATGCCCTTTCAATATTCAAAGTTGTTTTTTTTTTTCGTTGCTCGATTGAAAAATGAGACGCATATGCTTAGGAGGCAAAATTGTAAGCAAGTATTCGCCCATTCTCGTCCCCAGAGCTCCACGATTTTTTTTAATTGCGTCTCGTGTAGCTCTGGTAACGGACAAAAATTTGATTTTTTTGATTGGCCGTTTAAAAATGAATGCGCAACAAGGTAAAAAAATTACCCTTCTACGCATAAGGTTTTACTTCCGGTTGAATTTCAAATGTTGACTATGACGACTACATCAACGATACCAACGTTTTAATTTCAACGCATTCACTCAACGACCAATGTCACCCAGTTTTGTTTGGTTTAGCAGGTAAAGATACGGCTGCTAAATTTCAAAGTATAACGGGATCTGATTGCCGTTAAATATGGCCGATTCGTTTTCGAAAATAATCAGTAGTATGTGTCATGGAATACGAAGCCATAAACGGCCACGGATATTAAAGAAGTATATGTTAAAAAAATATTGTGTATTGTTGCTTGCTACAGGGACGAGTAAAGAGAGGCAGTATTAAATCCTGAAGAAAGCCCAAGGGTGAAAAGAAATATTACCACTAGGTTACCCATTTTAAATAACAACAACACAACAACGCTATCAGCACTCTCGAAAGCAAGTTATATTTTCTTTATTAGGTAGTACTGTTTGATACAACTTGAAATACAAATCTAGCTAGGGAAATGAAGGTCACTTGAAGCCCAATTAAAATAACATGCAACGAATGCAAAACCAAAATTCCTCGATATTTCTTACCACTGTTCGATGAAATAAGCCTAGTGAATGACCACAGCGTGTCCATCAACAAACTTAGCTGTCCCATCAACAGATTTGGTCGGATATGATAGCGTTCTGACAGTGGCGAAACGATAAATACACAGCTCCCAAACGAAAGAAATCGGTGACTTATCGAGAATTTTCTAAAACCTTTAGGCAAAATACAAGGACAATCTCTCTTATAAATAACAGCAGCTCGTAAAGCTTTTCTTCTTTCTTTTTCAGCGCGATGTTTTCCTGTCCTTTCGAACGCCATTCCACACACAGATCATTCTCCTCTCCAGAGCTCAACCAAACGAAACGAGGGCTCTGGGGACGAGAATGCATTCACGAATTTTTTTTTTTTTTTTTTATTATTTCCGGTTTCTGGAATTGAGCAAGCGCAATAGTACATTAATGCATTAGGCATGCGCCAACGGATGTCGTGGATTTTACGAAATCCAGAAGGCACTGTTACCAGAGCCCTTCGTTTTTTTTTTTCGCTGACCAAACGAAACGAAGGCTCTGGGGACGAGAATGGTACTCGCCTATGAAATAAAACAGGATTAATGTTTTTTTTTTTCTGTGCAACCGCGAATATTTATAGGTTACGGAATTTTGTTGAATATTGTTGTATAAAGTCATTTCTTACTTTGTCAGAAGTTGATGGAGGCATTTCTAGGACGACATCCTTGTTATCCAGTGGCGGTGACAGTGTGATATTCACTGTGCCTGCTGCGCATGATGTTTGCCCTTCCTCAACCTTTTTAGAATCATCATTGTTCTGTTAACAAACGAATTAAATTGATCACATTTTAATAAAGGAGTAAAAACAGTTATTATTATTATGTTATTGGATGTTATGATGGAATACTTTATCTGTACTTCAATCAGATTATTAACAGACGATGCCTTGCCCATGAATACTCCACAATTATCTTGCGTTGTTTCACATTTCACCTTAACTTTAATAAATTATTTTCATATAAATCTTAATGTATTACATCAATTTCTTTCAATATAAGAAAATGGAGTATTTCTTAAGGCGGACTCCACCTAAATGCCATTTTAACACGGCTTTAATGGAAATATATTGTTGACGTTTTAAGCAATCCAAAAACTCTATGCTCATCTAATGAATCTATGTTATGGGGTGTTTTGTAAATTTTTTGGGTAATTTTGGGGTATGTTTGGTAGGTAACAGTTTTTCTCAAAGGATTTATAAAATTTAGAGTAATGAGAAATATTTAAGATTTAATTACGTTTTAAAATTAAAATTTGTAGTTAATAATTTATATATAGACACCAAAATAGTCCACCAGCAACCTGAGGTGCACTTGTGTGGGTATCAACTGTCTGTTGGTGTTCCAAAAATCATTTTCGTTCCTCTATCCCTTTCTTTAAACCTCTTAAATTTCCATTCAAATTTAGGTTGGCATTCACTTTGTTCGCCTAAATGGTACTTCATTTAAACTTCAATGGATTATACGCATTTCTTCCACAGTAACAATAATAATCAAACAAGATCGCGAAATGCTCTTAGAGCACCGACAAGAATATATCAAGTAAATTCTTAATGGAAGAACAAACCATAATTAGTTTTTAACACGTGGAACGATCTTGAAAAAAGAAACATCAGCCCAATTTTGTCAAGTTATAATCCATTTCCATCCTGGCCATCTATAGTCATAGACACTTGTTTATAGTTTCAGCGTATACATAGAGTAATTTTAAGCATAACTGAGCCACTGTTTTTGGGCTAACATTAATGCAACCAAGGTGACACTACAATTAGTGGCATGGCCCCTTTAAGAAAAAAAATCAAAACCAGTATTTTCAATCGGTAGTAGTATAAGTATGGATTTAACCTTGTTACGGCATTCCCCTGCATTCCCCTGCATTCCCCTCATTAACTATGCTTAATCATGACGTCACGATATGCCTTCCTGCATTTACTAGTAAGTGCGTTCCTGCATACTAATAAACGGAATGCCTTACATGACCTTAACTACCTATTCCATTTGTCTTGTTGTATACTAATAAGTGCGTTCCTGCATATGTAATGTTAATAAAAAAATGGAGGATAAATGAGAATGTCAATTTATCTGCAAAGCATTCTTACTTCAAGTAGATTCTCATAAGGCGATGTATTGTCCTTGATATCTTGTAATGGAATCATTTCCACCTTTCCATGGATCTGAACTTCACAGACGTGATCCGGGATAACTTTGTTCTCCTCCTGCATATTTATAAAATAAATTTCAGTGGATTACAAATATGTATTACACTGTAACTTAACAGTTTAAAAGCTTCCTACAAGCTAGGGTGCTTTAAAACAAATTCCATAAAATCGGTCTTCATGCTGTTCAGATACTCTATGCATGACTTCATGAGGGTATAATAATAAACTATATATGCATTCCATTTTTTGGCAATGTTTTGTTCATGATGTCTTGTTCACTATTATTTTGTGATGGGATGAATACAATCTTCATTATTTTGGGTATCATCTTCCTCTTCCACTTCTTGAATAACTTTTTTATCCTGTGTACATAAACAATTATTACATCAATTTCAATTAAAGCAAAACTTGACTACTTGAAAATAAAAACTTATTGTACCTCATGTGACAACATATGATATCTATGTTTATAATTTTATATCACTTTCTAGGAGAACCCTCGAGCAATGAACCTCCACGGCTTCCAAGACTGGGAATAGTGACTATGTTTTAATAAAATGGGGGATAGATAAAGGTAAAGATAGACAGACAAAAAAAAAAACAACGGAAAGACTACATATAGACAATATATATTTCTTTATTACATAAATTGAGGCATATTTATATAGTCTCTTTATGGTCAGTTGAGTAGACGATATAATCCCTCGTGTGTACTTAAGGTGGCTCCCAACAGTTTCCAGTACTTTCCAAGACTTATATTTCGATGGGTCATTTAAATCACTCTTTATCAGTTGATGCTACAATCATGATATCAAACGAATGCCCAATGATTGGTGAACACGTTGTTATCATTTTTGTGACTCAATGTTACTATAGCAACAGTGTAACGTGCTAAAAAACACCCTAAATTTTATCTTTAAGTGCTAATAACTCAAAAATGACTCGGTGAACCCCATTTTGTATTGTCGAATTTTGATCAGTAGGATAAGATGCAACTTTTGGCAAAGTTTAAAAAAATTCTGTAGGTGGGGTTCAGAACCACCTTAACGTTTCGAAAAATTAAGTCTTGAAAAGTGCTGGAAACTGTTGGGAGCCACCTTAAGTGTGAAAAACGAAATTACTTGTCAAAGTTATCAATTAAGGCTTATTTTAATGAGCCTAAAAGTATTATATTAAAGAGAAAGCTTGTTTCATAAAACAAATGTTTCGGTTCTACTTTGTTTTGTCGACAAGCCTGAATCCCGCACGCGAGCTTAGGTCACGCGAGGCACGTGATTAGCTCGCTCATTGAAGAAGTAAATTATAGCAGTCTGTTACATAAAGAAATAACTTATAAAAATATAAACCCGCCTTATTTCTTACCTGTAGTCCTCTGTTTCCTTCCTGATCATTTGAGACTTCTTTGTCTGCATATAACTTCTCAGAGACTTCTCGTTTGTACATCTAGAAATACAAATAGCTCAGTTGCCATAGGTCTCATGGAGGCAAATCGACATTAACTTGACTAGCCTGCGAGCAGACGCATCCGTTTTAATTGCTCTCCGCGGAAAACGGATGGGATACGTCTGCGCGCAGGCTATGCGTAAGCTAGCTTAGGCTAACACTGATCAGATTCGTAGTTTAATTTAAATGAAATGCACTAGTGGTTTTAGGCACCCATTTGAAAAAAAACAACAACAACAACAAAAAAGAAACAAAAAAAAATAAGGTGTACACAGATTTAACTCGTGGCGTCTTCATTAATCTCAGCGTATTATTTAGAAACAAAACAATTATGTCTGAAAAGTAAGACTACATAGTGAAATCGGGCTTTAAAGGTCTTGTAAGTGCCCCTAAGGCACGGGAATTAATCCAATTGTTATGATTTGTTTTACAGTTGTTGTTTTTTTTTTCGGTCACACAAGGTGATCCGTCACGCACTCAACTATATCATTTGAAACCTTTAATCAGTCTTTTGCAATCACTCGTGCATGGAAGGTCCATTGATCTGTTCCTCGCATAGAAAGGAAAGGAAAACCTTATTGATCGGAACTCTTCCCAAATCCGACAATAATGTAAGCTCGTTTTACTTGACATGTTTCGTTTCGTCATTTTCATTTTCTTGTGTTGTAAATTGATTTTCAGTTTCACGATATTGATAATCGTTTTCCCGCCGTTTTTTCAATTTTCAGAGATATTTTTAAAAGCCTCCTATTACAACTACGAAATGAAGAATAAACAGTCAATGTATTCTACAGTGTCACTGTGAATCATTGATTGTGGAGCAGTTAAGCTACTGGCTATGCTTCGAATTCTTAATTTCTTATGTACGCTTAAAGCCCGGTTTAACAACTCGTAGAGTTCTTGTTTAAAATAATAATTTAGTTGCTATCTCTAATGACCTTGAAGTTGCTTTGTCAAGTGATACGACATCACTTTGTGGTCATTTTTATCTCGTAAATGCGCGAAGCAATTCTTTGACTTCAAACTCAGTATGAAAACTTAAAACCGATCTGTGGACTTCAAATGGAGTTTTTAAGGCCCAGTTCAAACGTCGAACTTCACATGTGCCGAACCTAATGCAAATGAGCAAAATCTATTATTCTTGCTCATTTGCATTAGGTTCGGCACATGTGAAGTTCGACGTTTGAACTGGGCCTAAGACTTCGGTAAACGCTACAGCACGATATATGTTTCTAATTTGTAGCCATTCGAGAAGGTGCCTGGTCTTTCATAGTAAATGCACTCACGTCTGCAGACAATGAGAAGATAAGTCGATAAGCAGAACTTTTTAGATGATTCGCCGAAAGTCTGTTTTCAGTTTATTTGTCATAAATGAAATTTTCAAGCTTATATCGCTAAAAACTGTTATGGTTGAATTTAATAATAGTAATACAAACACTTTAGAGTCACAACAGAGTAAGCAAGAAATACAAGCGTATTAAAAGAGGCTCACGCAGCGTTATGGAAGTTTCAAGTGAAAAGTGATCGACCCCATGTCACTCCACGCGTCTGACATGAACCTTTCTCAGATTCTACTCGACTGGTTCCTATTTGCGAAAATGCTACAGCGATACTAATTCTATTCCACAAATTCAAACACAGAATAGCTTGGAATCAGCTATTAATTCTCGCCGCTACATTTAATTTTATGCTTAACACTTTACTAGCCCAATTCAGACCGGTCAAAGTTATGAGTATGAGACGTGAAACTTGGTGAGTTTATAGTACTTAAACATGTATAAAGTAAGGTAAGTCACGTGAGGCGATGACTTAACGGAATGTGGGAATAGGCTTATTTCGATATATTAATATTCTTACTTGGCTCCGAGGCTTAGGGTAATGAAACAAAATAAGTCACGTTGAAGTTATTTGGTTTTGTTAAGATTGGGGGTCAAGTTAAATTGCTTTATATATCGAAATTGGTTTATGACGGTGTGATTCCAAATGACTGTCGCTAGAACAAAGTTAAAATGTTTTCTTTATAATGTCAAGATGATTGCCATAGAAACGTTAAATGTCATCAACAAATAACCGTCACCTCAAGATGTCCTGGAATAAAATTTGGAATACATTCAGGAAATTTATTGCGTATTTTAAAGTTATAAAGTAAACGTTCAAATCAGCGTTGGAACTAAGCCCTCCCCGCACCCCCCTCCCCCTTCCCCCACACCAACAAAACACTTAATGAATGGCCCTACGGAAAACAGTGAGTTTTGTTTCCCTTTGGGCCTGTCAATAAGTGTTTATTGCCTTACCATTTGTCTCCTGCCACGTAACCACTTTAGAAGGTCACCAAACGGAACGTACTCAATCACCAGGAACTTTTCCTCCTGAAGTGTACAGCAACCAACCAAGGAGACAATATTCTTGTGTGAACCCAACAGTTTCATCTGTTCGATCTCAAACATGAACTCTTCTTTTTGCGCTTCAGTTGGATCATCTAACGACAAGTAAATAATTCAATAGTAGAATCGAGATGTCAGTCTCTAAACGTACTTGTCCGATTTTATTACGAATAGAAATCATGGCATCGTTGCCATCCTTTCAATGTCATATTTACAGAGAAAGCGATAAACATCGACAATTACTTCGTTTTAAAAATGAGAATGACTCAGTTCTGAAGTGTATGTATTAGGAGGCTAGCGTAACTCATCTAGCAAATCAAAGTGCTCGCATTTGCGTGTTCTCAACTGCTTGGACTATTACACGCAAAATACTTCGTTAAACAAAGTCGAATTTTAATAACATTGCCTAAAGTGGTCACCTTTATTTCCTTTGTGATTGGTTTTTTTTTAGATAATAATTTACCTTGCAAAACTTTCACTGCAACAATATGACGTACTTTCTCTGGATCATGTAACATCTGCTTCCCAGTGTCAAACACTTCTATCCCAACTCGCTTCGTAAACGTGGCTTTGTGAACCACACCAAACGCTCCTCGTCCGAGCTCTTCTCCGTATTCGATTTGATCAGGAAGAATTTCCCACTTGTCGAGGGGAATAATTTTGCGTCGTGATCGCGCTGATCTGAAATATATAAAGAAATGAGGTTTAAAACAGTAATCACAGTTCTTTCTAAACTTTCTCAAAGTCTATGATCCATTCTATTTTCCATCATAGCTGGTAATACACGGGGGGAATTTTCTTTTCCGTGAGTTGTCCAATCAGAAACAACACTTTCGAACCGCACGTCAATCAAGCCAGACCACGCAAAATGAATCAAAGATAAACATTTTCAGTATAAATTGAATCTTAGTTAACCCTCGGACGTTCGGACGTACAAGGGGAGGGGGGGGGGGATTTGCCACTCACCGTTAAGGTTTTTCTCCGATATTTTCTAGAGCATTAGAAATTAGCACATGCCGTTTTCAGTAGCTGTTCATTTATCCTTGAGACACATTTTGGTAAAGTTTGGCGACAGCCGGTTACTATGGTAACGAGATATGACGTCATAAGTAACATGTGGTCAACCCACCATTTTTGAAGAAAATTGCCTGTTTTTCACTTTTTTCAGCAAGAACATATAAAATGCTACCAAAAGCATCGAATTGTTTAATTGTATGCTATTTTGCAACTCTAGCAAACAATATTTGCAATTTCCGATAAATTTGAACTTTTAGTAAAATGGCGGCCATATTGGCGGCCATTTTGGATGACGTCACGGACCCACAGCAGCGCCCCAACCCATGATATTTACCCTACCTTGTAGAGCACATTGCGGGCTATCTATTAGCGATAAAATATTTCCGAAATATTGCAACGTCGTAAAAACCCAAGGGGGGGGGGGGGGTTGCAACACCCCCCCCCCCCCTTGTACCAAGGTTGGGGTATACGTTTGCGTGTACGTCGGAGGGTTAATTCATCATTTTCGTCTTGTTTTGGTTCTGAAAAATGTATCCACTTTAAAATATTTCTACTCATTAAGTACTTTGCTCAAGGGATACTGGTACGTCAGTTTTGGCTCTGAAAATAACTACGAGATAATTATAACTATAAAAAGTTTACTGCGTGCTAATAACGTTTTCATTGGCAAGCTCAATCGCTTAAAACAGAATGATATCCTGTAGGAATTCGTTTAGAAATAAAACCTTTCTATCCTTTCTGAAGTTTCATTGCTATATGCTCTCATTGATTTTGCCTAGTATTATTTACTGGCTCTTTAGCCTATTTCTTAAGTGCATTTACGCTTACAATGAAGGTATAGAGTTATTAAGGTAACAAAGACAAGGCATTTATTAAACCTGTCCAGTTTCTTTCTGTGTAACGTCTTGTAGCAACGGAAGCCAATGACTATAGACAGCAGCAACAGAATGAAGGCAACACCACATGATATATAAACAATCGTTTTGATGGGATTCGTTAATTCTGTGAAACGTAAAATAAAGATAAGAAAGTCACAGTAATTGACAACACGAAAGTAACCAGAGATATAGAAACACTCGTTTCAGCAAACATTTACCCTATTTTGTCTGGGCCTTTTTGGATGGCCGGGGAGGGAGTGGTTGGGGTCACACTGTGCCTCACACATTCGCAACTTCAAGAGCATTAAGACCATGACAATGAAACCTAGAGGGTACATTGAATGCTCAAAACTGTATCCTTTGCGGTTCATACAATGGCTTGGGGATGTCATTTGACGACGACTTGCGTAATTAGTTCTGAGCGGCCGCTATTTTGGTTCCGCCATCTTGGATTTCTGGAATTCTTGAAAACCTCTTAAAAACCGTTTAAAGCTAATAAAGAATGCAAAAACGGCACAAACATGTAAAAGTTATGACGACAGACGCAGGATTTTTCATTGAAAGGTAAAACATGCATTTTGTTTAAAAAGCATCGATAACATAACTTCAAGAGCATTAACGTTATGACTTTGTATAAACACAACTCCAAGGGCATTAAAGCTATGACAATGAAATCTAGAGGGTATATAGCATGTCTTTTGCGGTCCACTTTGCGGTCCGCTTAGTTCTACATGGGCGCCATCTTGGATCCACCATCTTGGACTTCTCCAAAATAGTCCAAATTGACTAAAAATTGATCAAACCCATAAAGGAACGCTAAATGGCATATTAGGCGATAAACGTGCGTTTTTTTTTTTCTTGCATTTAAAGGAAACAAAATGCAAATCAGCTATAAAAGACAGCATGTGCTGACTGACAATATGAATAAATGCTTTGAGGATTAAAACAAGGTACAATATTTAACAGTTTAAGTTCTCATTATGATACTTTTTATTTCTGAAATAATATCAAGATTATCGACTCCGGCTGCGTCTTTACTTAAGATTTTTTTTTTTTTTTTTTTTTTTAACGAACAGACTTACAAGTAAACTTTTGTTACTACTAACCGTAATTACACAGACTCCCATCGCAGCACTGTATAAAATATTCGTCCACAGTTTTACCACAATCACGTTTCTTGGTGCATCCGTATTTATAAAGCTTTTTGACATTGGAACCCTGCTTCCAGGTCCAAGCAGAAAAGCACTGGCCATCGTTAAAAATACACTGACGGACGGAGCACTCCTCTTTGGTTACTGTATTAGTGCATTCATAGCATCTGGGTCCCAAATCTAATTTAAAAAAGAGCTGTCAAACTAGTGTATGATTCAAAGACGTACTTTTATCCTACCTAATACCGTTAGCAGAGTTTTTTTCTCGACATATGACAACTCTGTACTTAAATCAAAAGCTAGCGAAGCTCTGTTGGAAGTAACATGCTTAAGCTTTTAAAATCGGCAATGGTATGGGATGTAGAAAGCAAATACGCTCATAGCGATTTTTATTAAAGACTCGTCCAAATTCTCTGTTCAAACCGTTGTTTATCATTTGACTTTATGAAAAGCACACTTTATTATTGCTAAACAGTATACAAATACACAATGTATTACCTGTATTACACTTGTCATCATCGCAGCAGTCCATCGTCATATTACCCGTTTGTTTGCACTTGTCAGTGGTGGTGCACCCCTTGTAATAACTTCTCTGCAGTTTGTCATCCTCGGTTTTTGTTTTATATTCCGTTTTGGTGCAATGGTGCACAGGTATTGGGCAATCGACTATTTCTTGATTTTTAGTGCAGTCATCAAGTGATTTATTGCTTGAACACTGGTAACAGGAGATATCTAAAGAAAGTAATGACACATTCAAAGGTCTTAATGATCATTCCATCGAGGGCCTCCTCAGAATAAACCAAATTTTATCGAGAACTACTTAGTGGTACTTTATAAAAGGTCGCCGATAACAAAAAAATGCCAAACATTGAAGTGTATTTGACATTTTTTATTTCTTTTATGGGATCTGCATGGTGTTCTGGTAAGAAAATCAAATAAAGTTTTTCGATATCGATGTTTTTCCGTGATTTAGCCGTCTAAAAACGTAAAATGTCACTTCCGGTGGGGTACAATACACAACAGGAAGTGAAATTTCATGTTTTTATCCGTCTAAATCACGAAATAGAAAAATCGATATCGAAAAAACAAATAAAAAAACAATCTGTCATATACGTTTTAAATAAGATGATAATCGACAAAAAAGTTTTCTCTTTCAAAATGAAAACTACTAATTTAGTTATCCATAACAAACACAGCAGCCTTGTTATGAACAACTAGTTTCTCCTTGTCTGTGAGACCGTTGCCGACCACTACAAGTGTGAGCTTTGTTGCGATATGGATTAGCGCACGATTCTCCGATAGAGTTGCTTCAGTCACCATTAATACCATGATGGTCAACTGCGTTTGGTGGAATTAACTTGATTCTCGTTATTTCGGTGAGAAGCTACTGTGTTGGCGATCCATTAAAGTACCCTTCTACAGTTATTTTAATTCTTAACCCTATTCGGCCGGGGGGGGGGGGGGGGGACACAAGGTGCCCGCGCTATCTTTGAACGTTCATAACTTCTTTAATATGCATTCAAATGCCATCAAACTTTGTGACTTTTCCTAAAATTTATCTGGCAACAATTTTATATGACAATATTTTGATCACGTGACTTGATGTTTCCATGGTAACAAGGTTTTGACAGCCATGTTTTTTGAAATTTGCATATTTGTACCTTTGAATGAAACAATGTTTATTGGTATAACTTTCATATTTTTGGTATAACTTTCATATTTTCACGTCATTTAGCGTTTATTTATTGGTTTTGATTAATTTTGAGTCAATTTGGATGGTTTTTAAGAGGTTTTAAAAAAATTCAGAAATACAAGATGGCGGATCCAAGATGGCGGCCGTATAACTAATTACCTAATAACTACGTCATTTGACGTCATTGTTCCATTGTGTGGACCGCAAAGGAGACAGTTTCGGACGTACTATGTACCCTCTAGGTTTCATTGTCGTAGCCTTAATGTTGTTGAAGTTACGGGGGGGGGCACAATGAACTGAAAAAAAGCCCAGGCCGAATAGGGGTAAACATTGGCATCCACGCTTCCGTAACCTTTATTCTGTTCAGTCTGTTGATAAGACCAACGCGAGAGGTGTATTCAATCTCGATGTGTGTACCAACGAGGGTCTCGTTCAATAAACAATTAGTTTATTCTTGTTTCACAGCATATCATACTTAGTCTTTTAAGTTACATCCCAAGTGACTACATCGTGAGATAAACGCTTATACATGGTTGTGCGTTTTATTATATGATAGAGACATCACATACAAATGTTCTCAACTAAGCTATGACAAGAAACGAAACTAATGCTCTAGAATCTATGGATAAGCTCAGAACAAACCAAAACAAAACACATTTTCCCTTGTACATGTACATGTGTTGAAAGAACGATCGCGATCATAAAAAAAAAAAAAGCAATGAGATTCAATAAAACAAAACAAGTTGAGAATCGCGCCGGGTCAGCAGATCGCTCACTCGGCCTCGGGTTTGAATTTTGAGTGTTTGAGTGTTTGAGACAAATTAAAATATGAAAAAGTTTGATTTTCCCGTCATTTTGTTACCATTTTTAGAACGTTTGCAAATTTAAAAGTACATTATATTTTGAACGCATGAAGCTTTTTCAACAATATGTCTCAACCAGTTATATCGAAAAAATGCAGTTATTGTACAATAAAGTGAATACAATGCTTTCCCGCCAAAAACGTTAAAATCGAAAAACAATTGTGCGATTGTTTTTAATTAAATTGTCTTTCATGCTGCATTTTTTTTGAGCATATTCAAAAGATATTCCGGAGAGTGCCACTTAAGCGTACTGCCGAACTGGCGTGAAGCGCAAGAGTAGATGTAAGTCCGCCAAGTGTAACCTCCTGTTCAATGTGCTCTTTTTCTCTTGTGATATTTGGTAATAACAAAATGTTAATCCAAACATATTTTAATTGATTTTTTGTTGTTGCTGTTGTTGTTGTTGTTGTTGTTGCGTTTAATGCACGGCAATTATAAAAGCAAACATACACTGAAATATTGATCAGGATAATACAAGCAACATCCTTTAGTCCTTAGTGTTTTCATATAAAATAATAACTGGCCCATCAACCCTCGGACGTACACGCAAACGTATACCCCAACCGTGGTACAAGGGGGGGGGGGGGGGGGGGGGGGGGTGTTGCAACCCCCCGTTGAGTTTTTGCGATGTTGCAATATTTCGGAAATATTTTACATCTAATAGATAGCACGCGATGTGCTCTACAAGATAAGGTAAATATTATGGGTTGGGGCACTGCTGGGGGTCCGTGATGTCATCCAAAATGGCCGCCATCTTGGATTTTACTAAAAATTCAAATTTATCAGCAAAATGCGGAAATTGCAAATATTGTCTGCTAGAATTGCAAAATAACATACAATTAAACATTTTGGTAGCATTTTATATGTTTTTCGCTGAAAAAAGGTGGAAAACACGCTTTTTTCTTCAAAAATGGGTTGACCACATGTTACTTATGACATCATATCTCGTAACCATAGCAACCGGTTGTCGCCAAACTTTACAAAAATGTGTCTCAAGGATAAATGAACAGCTACTGAAAACAGCACGTGCTAATCTTAAATGGTCTTGGAAATATCGGAGAAAAAACTTAAGGGGGAGGGGGGTGGCAACCTCCCCCTCCCCCTTGTCCGTCCGAGGGTTAATCGGTAATCTCACCTTTATTACACAGATCGTCTTCGCAACATTTCAAATGTTTGTTCTCCTTTCGTCTGCATTGTTCAGCTGACATACAGCCTTGAACAGTAACTTGTTCCTTTGTTTCCGTTCTATGGCTGTGTTTAAAACAAAGGTTCTCTGGGAATGTGCAGTTGACTGTGATATCAGCAGATGAAGCGTTGCTTGGGCACTGATAACAAGAGGTACCTGAAGTGAACAAGCAGTGTTCAAGTAATTCCAGTTACGTTCGAAAGGTAATGCGTGTTAAAAAAAGTCCTAACGCCCACGAGAAAAGGACTCAGGACAAAATCCATTATAAGTTATGCTTTATCTTACCGTAAGAACTCAACAAACATTTTACAAGTCAACCAATCTGAGAACGCGAATTCAATTGATAAGCACGTCTTCTTGCTAAATTGAGCAAGATGGAATGTAATCTTGTCGTGTCGTGCTTATTACAACATTGTAAAGCTAGTAACAAAACACGAAGATTTTATACATTTTTTTGCTTCACACGTATCCACAGTTACGAAAATGATTATTAACCCTCGGACGTACACGCAAACTTATACCCCCACCGTGGTACAACGTGGGGGGGGGGGGGGGACTATTGTAACCCGCCTGGGGTTTTTGTCGATGATGCAATATTTTAGAAATATACTACGTCTAATAGATAGCCTGTGATATACTCTACAAGATAAGGTAAATAGTATGGGTTGTGGCGCTGCTGGTGGTCGGAAATATGCGGAAATCGCTAACATTGTTTGCTAGAGTTGCAAAATAACATACAATTAAACATTTTGATGCTTTTGATAGCATTTTAAATGTTGTTTCACTGCAAAACGTTGAAAAACACGCATTTTATTCAAAAATGGGATTACCTCGTTTTTTTTATTTATTCTGACTTTATTGACAAACAAAAAAATATTACAATGTGACATTTAAATTACACAACAATACAGACAATAGGATGAACAGATAAACATATAGATAATACATACATTCTACGACTATATCATTTATTACCAACTATATTAACTCAAATAAAAGGGGTAAGTATCCATTTCTTTTTAACAAAATCCTTCTTACTTATACGTTTTTCCGTTTCATATTTACTTATAATTTTGTGTCGGAATCCTTCAATTTTTGGAAGAATTTGATTTCTTCTACAATCCCATAAAAACAGTTTCCCAATTATTATAAAGTAGTTTAGCAATCTAAGCAAAGGGCTTGTAGTAACATTTATTATTCCAAGCAAAACATTTTGTAGAGTAAGGTGAACTTGCTGATTTGAGAGAAGGCACCAATAGGATTCGAAATCATTCCAAAACCTCTTGGAATGAGAGCATAAGTAGAGCAAGTGATATAGCGATTCCGATTGGATTTGACAGAAAGTACATAAATCATTCGTTCTGAAACCTATTTTGTATAACTTTGTGTTGGTGTAAAGAATTGAATTAAGAGAGAATTTCTCTGGAGACCGCGTGAGATCAGAAAAATGTGGCACATGCTTCAAAAATTCCCTACCGTCATATTCAGTTCAGAGATACCCTATGGAAAGTCAATAACTGTGGTGGGATTTTTTTGTGCAAATCTATTTTTGATTTCAAGAAAATTCTCAAAACCTGTAACGGACCCCATCGCCATGAAATGGTTGAAATGAAAGCGATGAATATGAGTACAAGAACTGATCTCGTTGAAAGCGCACAGGGAAGCAAGGCTTTCCCAAATTTGAGCATTTGTGTAGGAGGCATTAACAAATGATTTGAGCTAATAACAGGCTTTGTACTTAAATTTTTGAATTAACGGTGAGTGTTTGAAAATTGCTCATATTTCATTATTTAAAAATTGCATTTTGGAGCAGTTTTTCAAGAAATATTTTCCCTATGCGGTATAACTCAGAATCGCTTTAAATTGCGGTTTTGGAAACGTGGATATAGTGCTCTTTTCAAGGAAACTAAAAAACGTTTGGGCCTCTTAACTACTTCAAAGAAAAAGCCCGTGTCATTTCGAGGAAATCACAACATCGACTTGTCAACAACCGCAAATAATCGAATTACGCTTGCTGTTATTGAAGCCAAAATTCCGACGAAAACTTATCGCTTTACACCATACTAGATCAGAGACATAGTATAACGAGCTTACCTTGCATAGCCAGTGGTTGAAGGTTGGTTTTATCCCTATTTTCGTTTCAAATGGCCATCTTCCCTCGAGCAGGTTTATCAAATCACGCAATCAGTAAATGTTGCCGAAGGCACTTTCTCGGAAACATCGCTTTTCTCGAAAGTTCCAACCATATTTCAGCTTCCATTCAGCTATTATATACATTGGACTTGATTGCAAAATAAAGCGTGACGATTTGAACGTTTGAAGTGTCTGTAGTGGCAAGTGTGTTTAACAAAGTTGGCAGTTTAAAACGAACAAGGAACTGATCATGAGCCGTTCATGTCACGCAACGAGCTGTGTACACAGCATGGTCACAGGACTCCCAGCAAAACTGCTGGCATTGTTCGTATTTTTCTTTTCTTCCACCATTGCATCTTCAGTTTTATGCTGCAGCTGTTTATTAAAGAATACGAATTTATTACCCCTTATTAACGAAATGTGAAACAAATCGTCTATTGGCAACACTAAACTGACCCACGACGCTTTGAAAACTGTCTTGTTATAAAATCATACAAGTGAATACAAACCCCCGCTGTGCAGGTTTGTTTTTGGTATTCACCAGATATAAATGAAATAATATGTACATATTGGCTAAGTGGGAGGGCCGGGTGGGAAACTATTTGGCTCGAGGTCATGGCGTACGGACTGAGCGCAGCGAGGCCCGTGCGCCATGACCGAGAGCCAAATATTTTCCCATCCGGCCCGACCTATTAAACTTAG
The DNA here is from genome assembly GCA_022457155.1 of Cladopsammia gracilis. Classification (NCBI taxonomy): domain Eukaryota; kingdom Metazoa; phylum Cnidaria; class Anthozoa; order Scleractinia; family Dendrophylliidae; genus Cladopsammia; species Cladopsammia gracilis. The sequence continues at coordinate 976,515 of JAJGOT010000103.1, read as the reverse complement.
TCAATAAGAATTTTATCATATGACCAATTTGGAGACAAAATTACTTAAAATTTTAACACGCGAGGCCGTCCACTTTTGTAATAGTGCCCTACGGCTTTTTCCGGCCCCGATCGCGCAAATGCGTACGGCTCTCATACGGGACTTTCATCAATGGTTTTGCAAAGAAAAAGCTCGCAGGGCCGGCCGACGGGTCATATAATAAATGAAGTTTAGTCCACTCTAAGTAAACGATGACAACATTTTTATCAGCTGTTTAACAAACCAATGGTTTATTAAATTTCAGAAATATATTCACTTGCGCAGTGGTTTATATAAGATACAATGATACCACAACTACTAACGCTATAACGGACTACAAGAAGTTCGGAAATTCAAGCAGGGCTCTAACCTCTTTTAACTGGTTACGGAATATGTAACAAAATTGAAATCTGCGTGTTACTTCTATACTGGCAGGATATGAACAGCGCCCTAGTCGTCTTGTAGCCTTCCGGATTCAGCGGGGAAGCTTTCAATATTCAGTAAATTATTCTTTATGGTGTGTTAGTAGCCTGTACCAGAGGAAATTGATCAGGGAATGGGCACTGAAAACTAGATTTTTGTCATTCTGGAATGAATGCGCTCGAATGCGGTGCAAAGTTCAAGGATTTGAATGGCAACCTTCCTCGGACGCCGCGTTCATACCAGCGACACTGCCCAGGTACAGTGTACACTCACACACCAGAGGTAGGTCCATCTTGTTCCAGGTGCTCCGGATGGGTGCCAAGAATTGGGGAACAGCGCGAAAGTATTGGAGGCGAAATGACGGCGAGGGGACCGCGTCCCCTCTCATCGCGTCTGCTTTGCTCGCTATTTTTACACGCCATTCCCCTATTATGTGGGTCTTTCCCATTGTCTGAATTCCTGGAACAGGCTATATTGTAAGACTGAACGCGATCTATTCGGAGACACGAAATGGCAGTAGTTACAGTACGTCTGAACCTGTAAGTGAGGACGCTCCTATTGCGACAATCAATACAATACACGCTCTTCGAAATCGCAGGCACTTGACATGCACCGCGTCCCGCGCACTTCATGTACACTTCACGTGCATTCCACTTGCACTTCACACGTTTCAACACCCGATTTTTATGCGCAACCATTTTTTGAAGAGCGGATCATTGAATCTGTATTCTGACACTCCTACCTTCTAGCAGTACGTGAGCGGCAAGTATGTCCTTACTCATAACCCAGTGTAAGCGCGCATTGGACTTGAATGTTGAAACCTGCTCACTAGAAGCGGAGTGACGCGAGTGCGTGTTCAAGCGCGTTAACAGTGGAACTTCAGTACTATCAGACAGTACTGTATAATGCAGACACTAGACAGTTAACAATCATGAGCGTACTTCAACTAAATTGTCATTCGTGTTATTTGAACGTCAGAGACAATTGCTCGGGTGACTTTCACGTACTGCTAGAAGGTAGGAGTGTCAGAATACAGATTCAATGATCCGCTAATTAAAAAAATGGCTGCGCGTAAAAATTGGGTGTTGAAACGCGTGAAGTGCGAGCGGAATGCACGTGAAGTGTACGTGAAGTGCGCGGGACGCGGTGCCCGTCAAGTGCTTGCGATTTCGAAGAGCGTGTATTGTATTGATTGTCGCAATAGGAGCGTCCTCACTTACAGGTTCAGACGTACTGTTACTACTGCCATTTCGTGTCTCCGAATAGTTCGCGTTCAGACTTACAATATAGCCTGTTTCAGGAATTCAGAAAATGGGAAAGACCCACAATGTAGGGGAATGGCGTGTAAAAATAGCGAGCAAAGCAGACGCGATGCAGATGAGAGGGGGCGCTGTCCCCTCACCGTTATTTCGCCTCCTATACTTTAGCGCTGTTCCCCAATTCTGGGCACCCATCCGGAGCACCTGGAACAAGATATACCTCTGGTGTGTGAGTGGACACTGTACCTGGGCAGTGTCGATGGTGTGAACGCGGCGTCCGAGGAAGGTTGCCATTCAAATCCTTGAACTTTGCATCGCATTCGAGCGCATTCATTCCAGAATGACAAAGATCTAGTTTTCAGTGCCCGTTCCCTTATCAATTTCCTCTGGTACAGGCTACTAACACACCATAAAGAATAATTAACTGAATATTGAAAGCTTCCCCGCTGAATCCGGAAGGCTACAAGACGACTAGGGCGTTGTCCATATCCTGCCAGTATAGAAGCAACACGCAGAGTGCAATTTTGTTACATATTCCGTAACCAGTTAAAAGAGGTTAAAGCCCTGCTTGAATTTCCGAACTTGTTGTAGTCCGTTATAGCGTTATGGCTCCGTCAATTCCAAGCCTGCTCATCCCCCCACCCCCCCCCCCCCCCCCTTTCCGGGAATTTGTCGGGCATTTTAAAACTTTTCCTTCCCAAGGGTGGGGCATTTGCTAAAATAGGTCAGCCCGGGGGTGGAGCATTGTCAAAACAACCTTATCTTATGGATATTAAATTCGTACATGCTTCGTTGTTTATTTTAATTTTTCTGATTTCCCCCAGTATAAAAATATAAAAACTGAGCCGATAAATGTCGCTTCAGACCTGCACTTTCCAAGTGAAAATATTAAAGTTTCACACAATTTTCAAAACAGGCCGCCTATTGCCTTACATTTCAAGTGCCACAGAAGATAATATCTATATCGCGGCAAATTTTCAATTTTTGTTGACGTCTTATTTGCCAACATTCATGGCCTTGGTGTCTTCGTGATTTGTCGCAGCAGATCTGTCTATTTAAAAATTCAATAGCAACTTCACTTGAAAAAGCGTTTCAATCAACGGCGACCTTACCGTGTAAATGGATTGAACGTAAGCATAGTTTTAATCAAAATTAATAACATTAACAACGAGAATCGACAGGAAATTATTGGAGTCAAAAGTTTTGTGGAAACATAACACAAATATTTAGAACGAATGAGGGAACGGTTATAAGTAATACTGAGCCAAGGTAGAACGAAAGAATTCCTAGCATTAATAAAGATCCATTTATTTGTGAGCAATTATTGCTTCCATCAACAATCATTGAAATAAAAATTTTGATCTTGTCCCATGGTCAAGCATTTACACTCTTTCAGATGCCCCACCGTGGGGATTTGTACATATAAGCTGACCCCACTGTGGGGCATTTGCTACTTTTTAAAAAATAAAAAGATAAATGCCCGACAAATTCCCGGGGGGGGGGGGGGAGGGTGAGCAGGCTTGGAATTGACGGAGCCATTAGTAGTTTTGGTATCTGCGCAAGTGAATATATTTCCGAAATTTAATAAACCATTGGTTTGTTAAACAGCTGATAAAAATGTTGTTATCGTTTACTTAGAGTGGACTTGACTTCATTTATTTCATTTATATCTGGTAAATACCAAAAATAAATCTGCACAGCGAGGGTTTGTATTCACTTGTATGTATTTAGGGACGGGACATTATTTTTTTTTTTTTTGACGAGGCGGGTTGGAAAATTTTCGCATGCAAACATTTTTTTTTATATGCGGCACCTGCTGCAAACAATTTATTTTGTGTATCCATCCAACTGCCATACTTCCAGCAAACAATTTTTTTCTTTATTTTTTGCTTGCGTACAGTTTATTTCAGTGTTTATAGCCTCTGCAAACAATTGATTTCAAAATTTTCCAAACTCTCCCCCCCCCCCCCCCCCCCCCGTCAAAAAAATAATGGTCCGTCATTTATACCAAGACAGTTCAAAGCGTTGTGGGTCAGTTTAGTGTTTCCAATAGACGATTTGTTTCACAGTTCGTTCATAAGGGGTAATAAATTCGTATTCTTTAATAAACAGCTGCAGCATAAAACTGAAGACGCAATGGTGGAAGAAAAGAAAAATACGAACAATGCCAGCAGTTTTGCTGGGAGTCCTGTGACCATGCTGTGTACACAGTCTCGTTGCGTGACATGAACGGCTCATGATCAGTTCCTTGTTCGTTTTGAACTGCCAACTTTGTTAAACTCACTTGCCACTATAGACACTTCAAACGTTCAAATCGTCACGCTTTATTTTGCAATCAAGTCCAATGTATATAATAGCTGAATGGAAGCTGAAATATGGTTGGAACTGTCGAGAAAAGCGATGTTTCCGAGAAAGTGCCTTCGGCAACATTTACTGATTGCGTGATTTGATCGGTGTCTGACATTTGCAGACTGCAGACTGCAGACTGCAGACTGCAGACCGCAGACTGCAGACCGCAGACTGCAGACTCTAACGACAGTTACGTCATCAACAATATTTCCCGCGTAAAATCAAGTCAGCCTCGTTCCCAAGATTATTTTCTCTTCCTCGTGTGGAACCGTTATGGCGTCCGACTCCAGGTAAGATTTGTTGTTCTTCTTCAAGTTAATGTAAGCTAACAAGAGAGGATGGTGAAGCTAACTAGTACGTGTCTAAGTAGTCCTTTAATGAGAAAAGTTCCGTGTGTTATTGAACACGTGTAAAGGTGTTGTCCCGGCGGTGTTTATCTTTGAGCGGCGCGGGAATTAATAGAAGCGAATGTTGGTACATCTATTAAAATACGGTCTGGAAATGGACATACTTGTATTGCAATTTGTCGATGGAATTTTAGGAATGACCAGAAATTCTTCACCGTACTTACAATGTGGAAACAGTCCACCGAATCTAACTACACGTCGATACACGATGATACACTTGACCCAGGGCGCCTGAGAAACCCATTTTCAGCTGCAATTCATCGCTTGGGCCGATGACAAACAGTGGTATTTCATTTATAAAGGAAAATATGCCCTAGTAGGTAACGACTCTAGCATGCAATACAGGTAGCAGCATTTGTTATTAACAGTTTCCGTGAGATAGAGGAATTCTTGTTTTTGATGGTAGTTTTTACGGGTGAATGACTTTAGAAACGTGATCTTGAAGATATCCTTCTCAGTTGTTTCTTGTCAAAAACTTTGCTATAAATATGACCCTGGGAAAGTGATGCACAGCTCAGCTGGTCAGTGTTATCGTTAAAGTATTGTAAGGATTGTTTTGAATTCTGGATCATTTTATGGCTCGCTGTGCAAGATTGTTAGTGTTTTGTTCTAAAATTAAGCTTATGTTTATTTGCCCGTTTTGAGAATTTGGGATTCTATTTTTAGCTAGAACCTAATTTACCTGTTTACGAAAACAGAACTTAGCAGTTAGTTAGCGTCAAACTTGGCGATATCTTCGGTTTCCAAACGTTTTATGGACATTCTTGGCTAATTTTAAGTTAACGAACAATTTTCCGTGAGATCGCTTAATTCGCTAAATAACTTCTCGCCAAAAATAGCAACCATGTTCGCGTCGCAAAGTCTGGCCCATGTTGAACACGTATATTTGATTTGTAAATAAATTTTCCTTCCGGTTCAAAGAGGTGTAAATGAAGTTCATTTATCGCCAGAATAATGCAAAGATTTCGTAAAACAACTCCGTGATATCAAACAACAAATAGCCTAAGAACAACAACAAATCATACCTGGAATCGGACGCCATTATGGTTCTACACGAGGAAGAGTAAATAATCTTGGGAACGAGGCTGACTTGATTTTACGCGGGAAATATTGTTGATGACGTCACTGTCGTTAGAATTTTTAGTCTGCAGTCTGCAGTCTGCAGTCTGCAGTCTGCAGTCTGCAGTCTGCAGTCTGCAGTCTGCGGTCTGCAGTCTGCGGTCTGCAGTCTGCAGTCTGCGGTCTGCAAATGTCAGACACCGTGATTCGATAAACCTGCTCGAGGGAAGATGGCCATTTGAAACGAAAATAGGGATAAAACCAACCTTCAACCACTGGCTATGCAGGGTAAGCTCGTTATACTATGTCTCTGATCTAGTATGGTGTAAAGCGATAAGTTTTCGTCGGAATTTTGGCTTCAATAACAGCAAGCGTAATTCGATTATTTGCGGTTGTTGACAAGTCGATGTTGTGATTTCCTCGAAATGACACGGGCTTTTTCTTTGAAGTAGTTAAGAGGCCCAAACGTTTTTTAGTTTCCTTGAAAAGAGCACTATATCCACGTTTCCAAAACCGCAATTTAAAGCGATTCTGAGTTATACCGCATAGGGAAAATATTTCTTGAAAAACTGCTCCAAAATGCAATTTTTTAATAATGAAATATGAGCGATGTTCAAACACTCACCGTTAATTCAGAAATGTAACTACAAAACCTGTTATTAGCTCAAATCATTTGTTAATGCCTCCTACACAATTGTTCAAATTGGGGAAAGCCTTGCTTCCCTGTGCGCTTTTAACGAGAACTTGTATTGTGTTCATATTCGGCGCTCTTATTTCGGCTATTTCATGGCGATGGGGGGACCGTTAGAGTTTTTGAGATTTTCTAGAAATGAAAAATAGATTTCAGCAAAAAAATACCACCACGTTTATTGACTCGCCATGGGCTATCTTTGAGCTAAACATGAGGGTAGGGAAATTTTCCATCATGTGCCACCTCTCACGCGGTCAGGGAAAAACGGCTCTCTTAAGTACTTTATACTGGAACGCTTTAACATAAGATTCAATTGCAACACAATGGGGTAATTTGAAAACTAGTCTTAATTGTTCAGTTGAGATAAGAAAATCATTTTGTAGCTTATTAACAATGTTAGAAAGTTGTGCTTTGTTCCTAACCAGTAACTTATAGTAATCTATCGACTTCTTTTTCGTCGCATCAAATATACCATTGTCGATCAAGAAAGATGGAGAAGTTATAGGCGGGGACAGATATTTAAATTTTAACGATGACGGTATGGACTGCCGAAGGCCTGCCCATTGGAGAATGTTGGACTTCTTTATTGGATTACCTCATGTTACTTATGACGTCATACCCCGTTACCATAGCAACTAGTTGTCGCCCAACTTTACAACATGTGTCTCAAGTATAAAAGAACAGCTACTGAAAACGGCATGTGCTAAACGTAAATTGTCTTGAAAATATCGGAGAAACACCTTAAGGGGGACGGGGGAGGGGGGGGGGGGGGGGGATCCTCCCCCTTGTACGTCCGAGGGTTAATAATATCATATAACAATTCATCATCATCATCGTCATCATCATCATCATGGCTGGATGGTGATATCGTGCAAACTTATAAAATATTTCTTGGGTGCTCACGGTAAAGTGAGCAAGGGAGACAACTTTAGCGCCTGTAAAACAAGTTTTGAAACTTTAGTTTTTCTTGGCTCATAACAGAATGTTATGTGTCAAGCAAACTACCAGTGAATTATCGGAGATTACTCATACCTGGCCTTTGCACTGGCTTCTCACAAACATAATAATTTAGTTTATTGCAGCTTTCCTCATCCTTGGCACCATCCACAGTGGCCATTTGTCCACATTTAGTGTTCTTTCTTTGGTCAATCCAAACATGCTTTAAAGCAAAAAAAAAAATAGCAACCTCAATTGTAAAATTGTAAAAAGCTGACTCTGACTAAATGGTCATATGCATTTACAGACTTGCTGCCACTATTTTTTTTGTGATACAAACGAAGGGGGGGGGGGGGGTTGCCCCCTCCCCTGGGTTTTTGCGATGTTGCAATATTTCTGAAATGTTTACATCTAATAGATAGCCCGCGATGTGCTCCACAAAATAAGGTAAATATTATGGGTTGTGGCGCTGCTGGGGTCCGTAACGTCATCCAAAATGGCCGCCAAGATGGCCGCCATCTTGGATTTTACTAAAACTTCAAAATGTTTGGGAAAATGCGGAAATTGCAAATATTGTTTACTAGAGTTGCAACATAACATACAATTAAACATTTTGATGATTTTGGTAGCATTTTATATGTTTTTTTTTTTTTCACTAAAAAAAGTAAAAAAAAAACCACGCATATCTCGTTTCCATAGCAACCGGTTGTCCCCAAACTTTACTAAAACGTGTCTCAAAGATAAATGAACAGCTACTGAAAAGGCATTTGTTTAATCTTGAATGGTCTTTAAAATTTGGGAGGAAACCGAGGTCACGGGTTCGAACCCCGTTGAAGTCCTGAATTTTTTTCAGGCTTCTTTTCGCAATTGCTTAAATTGCGGTCACAACTGCGAGGATCATTCTTCATTTGATAAAAAAATACATAGTTATAAACTTTTATTCCACAAAAAATTCCCGAAATTATCACAGAACCAACGAAATAAATAAATTACATATACTGTCCAGCACATGAATAGCAATCGTAGAACCACTCTTAAGATCTATATATCTTGGCTGCTTGCACTGCACAAAAGAAAAAAACAGTAGTGAACATGTAGTAAAGACCACATTTGCACCAACCTCGTTCCCAGGGTCTCTCTTCTTCCCGCCCCCTGGAGCGAGAGAGAGAGAGAGACCCTGGCTCAGGCTGGTCACGTGTCTGGTGGACAATTATAATCCTAAGAAGGGGTAGACAGTATTTGTAACGTTGTCTTGTTTTCTGTACAGTGGCTAGGCTCGTGCTGTGCGCGACTGTTATTGTTTCGTTTCAGCTGTGGCTGTGAAATAAATATGTTCCATGACCTCTTGTTGAAAATAGGAATCTGTATTGCAAGATATATATAAAAGACGTAAACAATTCTCTGTGATTATAGCAAGAACCGGAATAAAACAGATAAAACATCCCAGGCTTATCGTCAACCGAATAGGGATGTTATGAAATCTCTTTGGTCGTAAAAAGTGCTTCATTTTTGCTGTTTATGTTATGCCTGCCGTTTATAACTGAATAAATAGGGACAAAAGATCTTTACAGCTTATAATTTTCGAACTGAAATAATATGAACAAAGCCCTAAAATTGAAATAACGAAACGGTTCAGTCAAACGATTCAAACAAAAGCGAATAAACAATGCGCAAGGATAAAATTGTTGCTCAAAACTTCACAAGTATATAAATTAACAATGTATAGACATTCAAACGACTGGAACTGGTGAACATTGAACTAAACAACATGCCTCACACACGAAGAATAAAAGCTATCATTGTCTTCTCTCGATCGTTTCCTGTTATAAAAGTGACTGTTGATCAGCGTGGCAAACAGTGGTTCCGTGGCGGCCGCTTCTCAGTTCTTGCTTTGCCATCGCCCGAGCACGGACGGCAGCACTTTAATGGGCCTTTCGAATGAAGCTTGAAGATCGCCTGTTAAGCAGTATGTAGCGATAATTCATTCCAGTCCGGAACAATGCCATAAACAAGAGCGCGAGCTTAGCGGCGTCAAGTAATAAAATTGGATTGCATTCCGCAGCAAGTTCAAAATTAGCTTTACTGCGGTAAATCTTTAAGCGCCGTGACAATTCCTCTGATCCTAAAGCAACTTACACTTTCAGAACCGGACCATGTGGATATGTTTTCGAAGTCTGCGGATGACCGCCGCTTCACATTTGTCGCGAGCCGCCGAACGCTTTTGCATTTGTTTCGCAATGCCCAGCTAGAGCAGACAAATTTCACACTTTGCTGCCCCTCCCCCGTGTCCTTTAATTGGAATCTCCCAGATTCTGGGAGACACGTGACCAGCCTGAGCCAGGGTCTCTCTCTCTCTCTCTCGCTCCAGGGGGCGGGAAGAAGAGAGACCCTGGGAACGAGGTTGCATTTGCACAACTTTGCCCATATTTACAGCGAATCAAACTTGATGTTTGTACTTTATTTGCAAAGAAAGCAGAGATGGTAAATGTCGTATTTTCTTTACGTTTGCTTGGCATGGCAAAGATGAGTAAATGTGAGATTTGCTTGACGTAGCAAAGATACAGTAAATTTTGCGTATATTTGCAACACATTTTCACACAATTTGCACGTGAGCAAAGATGTATGTTTACATTCACTTCACACTCAGTGCAAATTTGGTTCAAATTTAGAGGTCTAAATTTGCTACATATTTACTTAATGTGCAAACTTGAGTAAATTCATTTTTTCGCCCAGTGTTCGCTTCACCGCTAGCGTAAGCGATGCATTGCTAATTGGAAGAAATATTCGCATGCCTTGCGATTAATTTTCCTGCTATCTTCATTTGTAAATTGCTGATTTGGTGCAATGCTAAGAACGACCGCACAATTCGTACTTACATTGGTTACTTTCCTTAGACCAGTAATATGCATGTAGTTAATTATAAATTGCTGCTCGTTATCACCATCTATCTGAACCAAAGAGCTACCAGATTCGATGCAATTTTGTTTTGCTGTATTCCATGTTGTAGCTGGTACCTTTGTATTATGTTTATAACACGACAAACCATTGATAAACCAATCGGTTGGGCAAGGCGGTAGACCTAAAAGACAGTTAGAATCAATTAAAAATCATTACTTAGATGTGATCTATTTTACCTTATTTGTATCAATAACAACATTTTCTATTCTCATTCTATTTTTGCTTTGAAACCGATAAATAATATCCCTAACGTTTTTTTATCTCCAATTTTGTTACTGATGTGATTATTTAGTAATTCTACTGAGTGCAGTACTCGCCCGATTACTGTCTGAATGTTACATGACTCAGTCCAAATGCTATTACAAACTATCTCTATTTGAAGTTCCAAGCTCTTGATTTGCTGGATACAGTTACTTATTACATGGCCAGAATGCTCATTTACAATTTGTATCTTTACTACGGTGACCACACCTTTCGTTTTCGAAGTAAGTGATACTAGCAGTAAGGAAGGCCGCAATGTCTCCTTCAAGTGTAGGCAAATGATGAAGTTGGCAGTATTTGACCAATTTCCTGAACGTGATGGGTGCAATTCCCGATAGGGAACCCTTTTATCAGTTGTCCCGTGATTGCAACTTAACCGTTCTCGAGAAATTACTTGAGTTTAGAAGTTGATTTTTAACTTTGCTGGCAAGCAGTTCTCTCGCCTTGTTGTCCTATATGTAGCTCCAGACAATCCAGACTTACCTTTCGGCCTTTCACAGATGTAATATTGGTTTTCCTGGTAACAATCTGTAAGATTCCAGCCATTACTCAGTAGCTCGACACATTGAATCTCACTTGAATTACTTTGTTTGTCAAGGTTGACAAGCCAGTTGATGTAAACAGAATTGTTAAAAGGAGTACCATCGCTCCAAAGATATCCACCTTTCTGAAACCAGTGAAACAACCCAATCCAAGCGCTGTCATTCTTAAGCTCTAACGACAGGCTATTAACAAATTCCATTTCCATACCATTTGCTATGCTTAAAAGATTTCCTCCAAATCCTAAACACAGGCGTAGAGCTTCCGCCCAGTCAAATGAACTTGAGTGTCCGAACGTACTCATCACCTTGTAGCAAGAGCTGTCAAACTCGACCCATTCTTCGGCGCAATCTAAAGCTAACCCACAGAAGAAGAGACGGCAATATGATATTGTGAAAAGAACATTATAAAAAAGGCGCTACGCCCTTTGCGTTGCTGTATAAAGGGGCCTAAACCGCCATGTTTCTTCGAAGCGGACATCACGGTTTCGTGACAATTACCTCAGTTGTGTGTCCTACGCTGTCCAATCAAATCCAACCTGAGCTTGGCACTTGCCCGTCACGTTCGCTACGAATGAAGATGGCCAACCAGGTAACCTTTAATAGAAACTTAACGCTGGGTGAAAATCTTACTGCTTTAATGCTTTTCAAGATTTAGGTATGACTTAAGTTGCCATAACTCTCAACTTGAAGCAAAGAAAGATATAACGTAAAGTGAACTCACCCGAGCATTCTGCTAAAGGCACAGGGGCACTTAACGAATCTGTTCCTTTATCTGTTCCCCAGCGGAATTCTTGCTGGCTGGCAAAACATTCTGTATATATATATATTTTAATTACCATTTTTGCGCTGGCTGACTTGGCAAAGGAGTCGCAAGAACAAACTGTACTGGCTAACTCAATTGAGCAGATCGAAAAGAGACTGATTATGTATGGATTTTGTGAGGAGATGTTGATGTTGGTCATTTTGGGGCTTAAAGGGGTTCAGCTTCGTAGTAGCTTCGTAGCTTCTTATGTGTCTCTAATACTGCTTAAAAGCAGTAACTTAGAGAGACAGTACATGTACAAAACAATAAACGAAAAAGCTTTACATGATAGTTTGCCATTAATATTTCCAAGGCCCTTTTAGTAACTTATTATTATTGTTTTTTTATTAATTATTATTAATTTTTTTAATTGCTGGCTTGGAAACAGACATTTTTTTTTTTTATCCAGCTGGCTGGGAATTTCCCTATGTGTTATGCTGGGAAAACCCAGCAATGAAGAAGAACATGTGGAAATGCTTTTGTATCATTTATTTTAATTCATTTGAGTAAAATAATGCATTTTACCAAAGATTGTTCGTTCGTGAATCTCAAACGGTTGCAAAATTTTGGAAACGTGGAGTGCACAAAAATATTATTTCTTAGGATTTAGGGTCATTTATATCTTATGTTTGTATGTAAAATAACTTTCAATCAGGTGTCACTTCTTTAATATTTCTCCTTAAAGTTGAGCTATTTTCAAGTTTCGCTCTGAGGCCGATTATTTGAGTAAAAACAAATGTTTACTATTAATCTAACCTAACTCAAAGTACAGTAATTTATCTGTAGATTGTGGTTTATTTCGGGTCTCAGCGGCATAAAACTGGCATCGAGCAAGTGAAACTTTATTAAATCATAAACAAAATAAATTATTATTTTGGATCAAATGAATTGCATTTTTATGACTGCTAATGTGAAGGCTCTGAAATAACCGCATATCAGATAACCAAAATCATTGGTTGTTTGTTACAGAGACAGCCTCTTAACTATTTGTGTGTGCATACCAGAAAGATGTGATGGATAAATGGAGGTTTAATTTAGTATTGTCAGTATAATTTAAGTTACTCATTTTGTTTCCAGAATTCTCTTTTACTTATTACATAGAAATGATAATGCATGGTGTACGTTAAGCTACAAACAATTTCTTTTTTTTTTCTTTTCCGGGATAGTCGAGCGATTGAAACACGCGAGGACGAAAACAGATACTTCCAATTTTTATGTAATATATAAAAAAATTATCGTAAGGATTGTATGAATATTTACAATAGGCCACTTCGAAAAAATACCATAATACTCTTTAAAGTGCAGGTTTGGGTGGTGCTTGATGTAAGCCTGATTTTTCCAATGTATTTTGTTTTCAGCACGAACTGCACGTGCTATGCTTCAACTTCTTGGTAATTTGCATACGGTGCTAGAAATATAGCGGCGAGGCTTATTAGTATTCCTATTAGCATTCTGTATCAGTGACACGGCTTGCGCTTACTTCGTATCATGTCATATCAAAATTCAGGAGCACTAAAAAACGAATTTTGATTCTAAAATGATTATGGAATTGTAGAGAGTTCAGAACTACACATCTCGGTCAAATTCTGAAGCGCCAGATCATTTCGTTCAAGAGTTATAACCGAACGAGTTTTATACATTTTTTTTAGTAAAAATGTATGGAGCGGCCATCTTGGTGTACGACTTTGGTACACCAGTATGGCGACCAAAACTTCAAAGTCATAATTACACAAAAAATATAATAACAAAAGATTGGATTTACGATAAGCTACATTATATTGGCTTATAAATAAGCATCTGTAATGCAAAAAAATAACTTTCAACTGGTTCAATTTTGTTTATATTCACGGCTTATCTGAAGTAGCGTGGCGAAATGCGTTACACATTTAAAACTTTTACAAATCGGAAGCAAAACTTTGTTAAAACCTGAAACATTTTGTGAAGGATTGTAACATTGGTATCTACCATACCATGTTAGAAACAGCTTTGTTGGATGTAAAGTTTAGATTTCTTTTATTTTTTTATGACGTCATGTGCAAGCCAAGAATAAGGATTTATTTATAAATGTTCATAAAACTTTTTTTTCTTTTGTATTATTCTTTAGAAATTATAAGGAAATTCTCCAACTATAACTAAAAGTTTCTCGCAGAACAAAAACAAATATGATTATAGCTCTTGAAGATCACTTAACAATTATCAAGCCGCTGCAAAATCTCAAGACAATCAACAAAAACCAGTTTACCATGCTGAGACATGCATATTCTGCTACTTGTACTTGTGTTAAAAAAGAAGGAACCTACCCAGTTGGACACACTAACAGATGAATCAGAGATGAATACAATTTTAATTTGATTTTTATGCACGAAGAGAACTTACCAGCTATAGGCATCGTTGATAATAAAATGACTTTAACTAGCAGGAAAACCTTTGCCATAGTTTCCTCAGAAGTTAAGCTGCAATAAATATGGAAAAGGTTAATTACGACGCTAATATATATACATAGCCCAAGCCTAACAGCGTCGCACTTTGAACAAGCTTAACTAAGGTGAAATTTAACTAAGGTGAAACTTAACTAAGGTGAAAGGTTGGAAGCACAAGAATTAAGATTGACGAACGGGCTATTTTCAATTTTAGCAATTCTCGAAAACCGTCTGCACAGTACATTTTTATAGACCGTACAACAGTTCACAAAAACAACTTTTCTCTGTCTAGAATAAATAGTACCACTAGTTTCCGAATAAAATACAGTTTATGTTTGTCAAAAATTGCCCGAGAAACTGATTTGAAAATCCAAACTTGCAAAAATACACAAACGTATTTGCATAAGGCGATGCGAGTGAAGATGAAGATAGAACTGTACTATAAAATCAAAGTCTTGTTTTGTTTACATAAAATCGCTTTTCAATCTATCTAATGAATGAACAAACACATAAAAATGGACAACACAATCTTCTTTCGGAAAAATTTATTCAAATCTCCATTAGTTTACGTTTAAAAGCAAAAACGCGTACCATTTAATTATAGCTCATTGAGATCAAGCTTTCTTCGATGAAATTTAGGCACGTTTTAAAATCAATTCTCCAAAACTAACAATAACACTAATAAAAAGTCACTCACATATTGATATCAACATAAATTCCCATCGAAAACTGTAATCTGTTTTACCTTTAAGTTCCTCGCTTGCTTGGAAATTCAAATCTCTGCTTCTAGTTCTGAAATCCGTAGAGAACAAACATCTCCCGCATTGATAAAAACGTAATACATGAAAGTCCTCGAAGCAAGATTTTATCCCTGAAAGCTCGTCTTTTTCCACTAAAGCGGCTTCTGAGTATACCTTAATTAGTATCCCTGTCTTGAGTAGCAAACCGCGAAAAAATGCAGGAAAATAACGAGTTTAATTTTCAGCTAGACATAAGAAAACAACTAAAGTGTTTACCGAGCTCACGGCTGTGTGGCCGCGCGAAAAACAAAATTGCTACGATCCCGGATGTTGTCCAACACGGGCGGGCACACACGCGCCCGAGAAACATTCCGCTAGCCATGACCATAAAAAATCACGGCACAGGTTCTATGAGTATGGAGCTGCGCAGCCAGACCTTCGGCCTGGCAAGTGCTCCGCTAAAATTGCTAACATCTACAACACGACATGACAATGAACACATGACATCACATGACATGAAAATGAAGACTAAACCATCTTTTCCGCATGTATCGTTAAAGCCACTTTTCTGACTCGCGTGTATGTGATTTTAATCAATAAATGATGGCTATCCAACTAGTTTAGCTTTTTTAGTTATTTTCGGTAACTAGCTACTGTATATATTTTTCATGTATATATTATGTACACATCGTTTTAATTTTACAGTACGAATAAACGTCGTTGTTGTTGTTGTTTTATTCGGCAAATAATATCATCCTATCACTTAATTACCATGTTTTTTGTCAGAGGGAAAAAGAGAGAGTCATCGTAATTAAAGCCTGGTTTTCTCTAATGGCATGAACGTAAGAGAAAACGAACATTGACATGAGCATGATTGGTGCTCAGGTTCGGGTTCGTGTTCGGGTTCGGGTTCGGGTTCGGGTTCGGGTTCGGGTTCGGTTTCGGGTTCGGTTTCGGGTTCGGGTTCGGGTTCGGGCTCATGCTCATGCTTATGCTTATGTTTATGTCGGGCCTGTTTTCACTAGACACAAGCGCTGTAATGCTTAATTTTGTAATTATCCTTACATTTATGTCCCTAGTGAAAATCAGGCTTAAAATCAGGCTTAAATCAGGCTTAAGTGATATGGTGACTAGATCGCCAACTCCACTAAGTGAGTGTGCTAACTCCTAAACAAAAGCAATAAACCATTGTCAATTTCAAATATTGTATTGATTTTCAGTCGCTCCTAAAACTTTACGGAGGCCGTGTTTTCACGAGCGATTTTTCAAGTCGCTGAGCGAGTGACAGTCGGAAATCTCGTGAAAACAGTTGCTTGTACAACTCGCTTAAAGTTAAGCGAGTCGGCGAACTATAATATAATTCTCATTGAATTTAAGCCACCAAACCAGGTCGCTTAAGCTTGTCGGCAATTAAACAACAAAGAAGGGCATTTTATTGTTGTCTTTTGTGTTCCAATTTTCTATTGTTTTAACAAAAGAAAATATATCGCGCATGGTATAAGAAAAATGAATAAAGTTCTGTCCGTGAAAACGCATAAATTTTTTAAGCTGCTTAACGCGGTCAGTAAACAAATTACCTACAGGAATGTTAAGCGAGAAAAACCGCCTCGTGAAAACACAGCCGGAGGCTTGTATTTTAGGCTCACTTTGGGGAACAAACGTCTATTAGTCCAGTAACATTAGACGAAAATGGGCTTAAAATGAAACAAATTGCAACAGAAGATGTTTTGACTGTTTTAGATGAAGAATGTTATTGTGAATAACATATCCAAAATCGCAAAAAAATCCCTTAAAGGGAAAGTGCTAAAATTTGCACTTTAAAAAGACACAATTTTTTGCAGTATGAAAACGAGGCTCAGCCTAAAATGTCATTTTTTTTAAGAAAAAATCTCTCTCAATAATAAATATATTACATCCATCTCTCTCAATACCTATTACAAAAAATGATAAACATGTATTTATTACCTTTCTGAACAAACTGAAGGAAAAAATTTATTTATCGCGTTCGAAGAACGCAATTCTAATTTGGTTCGTGTTGGTTGTCCTGTGGTTTACATGCAGTAAAATTTGAGATTTTTTGGTAGACGGTCTTCCAAATGGCCGCCCCTATTGTTGTTTTCAGGGGCTCATTTCCGCCGGACGTTCCTTCGAACGCGTCCCCATGATCTCCGATTACTGCTAGTAAAATAAAACAATTAAAGATTTTCAAGAGAATCTGGATGGTTTGTTTGGCGTGTGCAAAACCAGCAAAACCAGCAACAAAAGGATGGATTTGCTTGATAAGATATGATAATAGATGCTTTCTTGGATGGAATTCAAATAGCTTTTAACAAACGCAACAGAGTTTCAAGCAACACCTGATCGTCACATGAAGGCTAGGTAGCTTAGACAGAGACTAGACGTTTTTTGGCGCGTCAATTACACTTCCAGTCGAAGAAGGCGTGCAACGTTCTCGGTGCAACTACAATAGCGAAGACATATTTTCCTTCACCACCTGTAAAACGCTCAAGATCTCGAGAAAGTCAGTGCAGTTAAATGGAACTTTGCTATTCTTTTTGTTTTTTTGAATAAGAATCCCTATAAAGGCTAAAACCCAAGAGACAAAGCTGCAATTTGTTGAGTAGTAGTTATTAAAAACGTTTGAGATAATTATATAGAAAACACCGCAAATGACATAATTTACATTTAGGTAATTCCAACAACTGTTCAATATCTTTGCATGTGTTCATTCAATCCAATTCCTGTGTTGAATGTATTTCTCAGCAGTCAGTGAGGTCACGCATCTCAAAAAAAGAATTCTTATACAAAAGCTATCGCGTATGTACCCTAATGAAGGCAGCATTGACGAAACGCCGGTATGACAATTACATGAACAGCGTCGAAATTTGTGTCTGGGCGATGAAGCGAGTGAAGAACAAACTAGGTTAACTAGGAGAGGACCTTTGCGCTAAGGCTGGTGAGAATGCCTCGGTGCCAGTATTTAACGGAAGGAGAATACCCTGAGGTACAAGAGATACTGCGAGAAGCTTGAAAGCAGGAAGGCCCCTCAAGTAGATTAAGGCCTGGTTCTAAACCACTTGTGATTTTAAGGCATCTAAAAGGAATAGCAAATAATGAAATTAACCAAAATAGAAAAACTGGAAAAAAAAAAAAAAAAAAGAATCTCAAATGACACGATCACGGAAACGAGCATGCATGTTTTTTTTTTTTTTTTTTTTTTTTTTCAAAATGACCGCCGCTGTTTGAGAATTCCAAGAATGGCACGTGACGTCTGTTGTTTAGAAAGACAAGAGATAGGAATAATGTCTGATGCCATTATAGTGATATACATCACAAAAAATTGCAAGAATGAGGCCGGTTTCAGCCTCGTTTACATGTTACATCAGAGCGCGCACTTGAAGCCCGTTAAATATATGCAATAGCCCTTATCGTAGATGAGTACGCCACGCCAACATGTCAGCGGTTTCTCGCTTTCTTGACCCTATAGTCTCGTTTTGATGTTTACTCTCATCGTCGTCAGAGGTTCTCGTAAACATCGAAGCGAGACTATAGGGTCACGAAAGCGAGAAACCGCTGATATGTTGGCGTGGCGTACTCATCTACGATAAGGGCCATTTTGAAGGTGTTCCCCTGCTCCGATTTGTTGCGATTGTTTTGTAGTAACTCTATAGACTCTTTGGAACAATATTAAGAAGAAAAACCTTCAGTTGCAATTTGTTTCATTATGACCGGAAAGTTTACTGAACTATATTGCACGCTGCTAAAGTTTTGGATACAATATATCAAACTAGGGAAGAGCGTTTCATCAGGATATCCAAACATCGAGAAGTGGGTTGAAAAACAAGGCATCGTCGAATTTTCTTTTAACCCTATTTGAGGTGTTTGGATGCCTGATGAAACAGTAACTGTCTTTCGAGTGTTTGATATAACTTCTCAAACTGATCATTAAATGAGGATAAAACGAAGGAATACAATCGCCAAACTCTATGCAAATTAAGTCCGGGTATCCGAACCTCATTCACATGATTTCATTTGTGTTCTCGTCACTGACTCTTATTGAGTTATAAAAGTGCAGTTAATTTTGAAATTTTTGTGTCTACCCGTTGAAGGCCAACTTTACTAAGTAACCTGGTAGGTATAGCATAATTTTTCTTAACCCAGCTATGCAGTCTTGAAGACATACATTTAGACCATAAGAGGCATACAGTTGTTTAAAAGTTTAGGTGTACTAATATGCAAAAACCATGACGTCATCAGATCGTTGTTATGGTAACACCGATGTCAATCAAATCTACATTTTTGGAAAGTTCACTTCATCTCTAGTATATGTGTGAAGCAGCTTGCCTGACTGAGCTCAGACAGTAAAGTATCAGCCGTTCAAAGTTGGGGTGTTATGTTGCCAAAATTCCCAGTCGAGCCACCTTAAATAGTAATCGCTTGAAACGCAGCCTTGAAACATACAATGCATGTTCCGCATCACATTGTTTGAAATCCGCTTGCCGTTTTTGCAACAAAACTATTCTTTCTTACTTCAGTACAAGCTCACCTATTAATGTAACCGCAGTCCACATTTTTTGGACGTCTCATCCCCCGCAGACCATTGTACAATTCATGCATATATATGGCACATTATAGGCGGTATTTCCGAATAAATGTCCTTGATATTGCCATGTTAGCAAGCCAGTCGAGATTAGAGCACAGTTCCCATCCAACAAATTTTCAAAACTTTACACTTTTAGTATTTGAAGCAACAATCTCGAAGATTCAAGGTGGCTGATTTTCAATTCATGTCAAATGCCCTTCTTTGACCTTCAGTAATACCATTTTAGAAGCGACAATTTGATTGGCTGACATAACACACGGCGTACATACTAGCTAGAGGCAATCTGATTGGTGTGACATAACCCAAGACATACAAACATACAAACATCACAAACAACCTTTGCGCCTGCTAATGAGCTTTATTTAAAAAAAAAAAAAAATAGCTCAAAAAATCAACACTGAATATTGAAAGGGTATAGCACAATTAGCTTTCTCTGGAAATTTGAGCCCAATATACTATATAAACTTCGTGCAATGCTGTTTTCAAAACTCAACATTTTACAAAAAAAAAAAACAAAGGCTCATTAGCGTTTTTGCCACCCAACAGTTAATTGCAGATATTTCCTTAAATATTGCATGAAAAAAGGTAAAAAAAAAGTTCATACATTAATAAGTTTAACAAGCTCTTTCAACTTTTCAAGTCAATTCGTATTTCGCAAGGTGCCTTCTCTACGTGAATGCGTATGCTAATGAAGCAAAATGTAAACAATGACGTCAGCAAAGATCGCCCTATATCCAACCATTATTATTGAATCATTAGTTTTTTTTTGTTTTTTTTTTTGCTTGGTTTGAGGTGGCGATATTTCGTTTCGTTTGGAAAACGTTAATTATGCTTGTTTATAATTAATAGTATGTTTTTCTAAATACTCGCGGCCGAGAACACCAACGAATAGCGTGCATTACCCATACATACAAAACCTGTCGTAAACGACACTGTATTTGAATATTGCTGTCACTTATTCAGAAATTTAGTTTCTTTCTTAGTTAATGTATAAACATATTTCCAGCTTAACATAATTAGCTTGTGCTGCCATATTCGTGATCAATACATCTGCGTGTGATGATTATTTTAAACAAAATATTGTTTCTTTGATGAAAAAGCAAACAAACAGACTGGATATGACTATTGAACTTTTTTAGGGTATGTATTATAAATATGGTCAAACAAAATACTGCGTGATTAGTGAATTAATGAGTGGATCGATTCCAAAACGTAAAATAATCATCAACAGTTTAGTATACATCTCGCTCTCATTGTGGCCACAATCGCTCAAGTGGAAGTTAATTTGTCATCATTTTGAAAGTATCCCATAAACCCATAGAGCTTTGCCTTCAATAAAGTAAAAATAAAAAAAAATAAAATAAAAGTAGTAGAGGAGACTTTATAAATTTCAAAATCACCAAAACGAACGAGATTGAAAAAAAAATGACGTCGCCAAAGGCAGCAAGAGCATAGGAGGCTGTTGTTAAATTTTATCTAGGTTTTTTTTAATTGGAAAACGTTCGTATTCAAATTCAGCTGGGGACAGTTGTTAAATGGATTTTGCGTTGGCCATTTGGTCTGCTTTTAGTTGCTTATTCTGCTTTTAATTGAAGAACAAAGCCTTCGCTTTTCGGAAACAAATAACTATGCTTCGCAATAACAAATATTAATTTTGGTGAAAGAAAAGGAAGGGGCAAATATTCAAGCTGCCGAATAAATGGAATAGAGGACACCCTGGCATGCATGGCCCATCTAAAAACATGAAAATCAAAAGCAATCGACGCTAACAATCGGTAAAGAAAATTGTATGACTTTAGCTAATTTTATGTAGGTCGACTGCCTCACTTGTTGGTGGCAGGATAAGCGAGGGAGAAAAACGGATGTTAGCCTAAGGCAGTTTTTGTTAACGGCCTACCGGTTGTTTAAGCCCGTAATGCGTGGAAGGCAAAAAAAAAAAAAGGAAGGCAAAATGAAAACTAGCGCCCTTTCCTCTCCCATCGTGCTCAAATTGTTTCCCTATTTGTGTTCGTTTCTGCGCAGTCATGTTATGTTATCTGTGAATGTATTTCGTGTATTCGCGTGTGGCATTTTATAAAATTCACCAACTGGGAAAATTGCTTTACCTCATTTTTAACCCGTGAATACGAGCATGCGTAATGAACGGGTTATCGGCAACGGAGACATATAAACTTGGTGACAAAATGCTTTGTTACGAATGCGTTTTATAACGAGAATTAACGTGAATCCAGCGATAACAATAACTAAATTGTTGTAAACGAATATATAAGGTTAAAGATGTTTCGCATTTGGAGTCTTCAATGCAACGTTAAAATCGATCTAAAAGGATTTTTCAACCGAGGTACGCGTTTTGTATCTACCTTGAAGTAATTACATTTATCCTGTTCCAAGTCAGTGATTACGGTGGCCGAGTGGTGTAAAGGGAAGAATAACAGCCGAAACGCCCCAGGTTGAAGTCTCGCTCGTGCCTTCTTCTTCTTCTTCTTCTTCTTCTTCTTCTTCTTCTTCTTCTTCTTCTTCTTCTTCTTCTTCTTCTTCTTCTTCTTCTTCTTCTTCTTCTTCTTCTTCTTCTTCTTCTTTTTTTTCCTTCTTCTTCGGACTGAACAGTTTGAAAGTGATGTACTAAATTTTTCTTTTTCTGTTTGTCAAAAATTCTTAAGTTTAATTTAAAAAAATATATATTGAACCGTGTCAATGAGGAAAAAAAAGGCTTACCGCAATATAGCGTTACGCGTTATCATTTCTTATTCACGGGTTGGCTTATCGAAGCCTTTGATATACTACTAATGCTACTTACCGGCATGAAACCCTCTTGTCGCCACCTCAATTGAAACTAAAAGAACGAAAAATATATATCATGTCAACTTTAAACTACTTTGAACAAATTAGGCCGCGGTAATTGACAAAAGAGCTGTTTTTATCTGTTTCGGTGCTTGAGGCAGGTGCATCCTGATCGGAGCTGGCAAAAATTAAAACGGATATCAACGGAGCTATGAGTAAAGAAATGTATGGAACGGACAGAAAGGCATAAATTAATCAGCAGATAAGAAGTACAGCTGTACATGTCAAACATTTAAAAGTTAGTATTTCTTAGTATACTATTTCGTTATAAGAATCTCCATTTTTCAGAATTTGGTTTATTTGAGTTAATCAGTATAAACCTGTGCCCAGCTTAACATCACTTGTGGTGCCTTTCATATGAGTAATCAACTCCCTCCCAGAATGCCTATTGTTCTCGGGACATTTACTTACAGCGCAGAGAATTTCTAGATCTGACATATTGCTCGTTATTATTCATAGACGCTCAAAAAGCGGGTTAAATGATTGGTTGCCGGGCAAGCACCGCTATACTAATGAACATGAAGTAGTGGGGGGGCAAAGCAAACAAGGAACGATACACGCTATTGTTGTCAGCTATTGTTTCTCAAAACCACACGATTACCCGCATATAATATTTTAGCATCAGAAGACAAAATGAATGGGTGTGAGACTGCTCGATGCACGTACAAAATTTACATTGGTGCCAGCAAACGAATCCCCATGCAAGTTTTAGACTGCTAGTACTCTTTTTTTAAAGAAAATAGAGCGAAAGTAGTTCTTCGGCTCGATACTTTCGTTCCTCGTGGCTCACGCGCGCGTCATTTTCTATCGATCGCCACGCTCTCCACTCTCTTTCAACAAAAGTAGAGAGTGCTCCTGAATGTCTGCAATCTACTAAATAATAAAGTATCATTATCTTTGATTATTACTTGACTTGAATGTCAGAGTTTCTTCACGCATTAGTTTAATCTGCGCGCAGAAGCAGCATAAACGAATGAAAGCCCGTTTGCATTTCTCCTGGATTGCCTTTTAACTTTCTTTACAATCATCTGTTACAACAAGTAAGTTAAAATTGCTTAACTCGAAAACTACAATAACGTTTAACCTTTTGTTAAAGACACCTAATAGCCAATGGCGCATTTCGATCCGGCAGCATGCCTTTGTCTGTATCACGAATTTCCTGGCTTTTCGGGGGTTTTCGACGAAATTTCGCTTGAAACGCAATTTCGGCGATATTTCTCCGAATTTTCGGGACGCCTATGATATAAAGTTCGCTGTCCTTGAAATTTTGGGACGATAATTCGAGCAATGGTTCGCTTGTCCCGAAAATTCGTTACGAATTTTCGAGCGAACCTTCGTTCTGTTCTCCAAGAGTTTTCAAGGAAAGTCTAAACGTCATGTGTGTATACAATCACACGATGTTTCCCGTTATAACCTCCCTCTCCGCGCGGGCAGTCGTCTGTTGACAAGGGTTTAAAGAAAGCGTTTAAACAGGGAACGAAACGGCTCAGTTATCGTTAATAACGTCAAGTAATTTGAATGTCCTAACCTTTGATTCAAAAAAGTATAATTTCGAAACCTGTTGGCATGAAATATAAAATAACTACATTCTTCTCCTTAATAAAAACATGTTCGTTTTGAGAAACAAGGCGCTATAATGGTCCAGCCGTGTTGTGTAAACAAAAGATAGTTCGGTCGGCTGCGTTATTTTTATCAGTTGTTTCGACACAAAATATCCAAGCCATTCTTTTTGTTGACCATTTTGTTAAGCAAATCAAAGTGCTTTTGGTAACGGCAGTGTTATGGTAAGTTCTGTCGGCAGAATTATCGATCGATGACCTAATTCATTTTGTTTAAAAACACTTTCGTAATGACGAATACGAGAATGAACGCGTTTTTTTTTTTTTTTTTGTTTTTTTGTTTGTTTGTTTAGCTAGAAATTCTTATATTTTAACAATTTTTTAAAGGTTTGCAAGAAATATATTGAAATTTGGAGCTATATTCTTTCGACGGCAAAGAAAAATAGTTTGTTTAGCTATTCGAATAACGTGATTAAGAGACATGAAATGTTCATTAATATCCAACAAGCCAAACATAATATTGGTTTGAGTGGTCAAATCAATAGCGGTGTGAATGTTACGATGCTCCAACCAGCAATACATTTCTTGCCAAAAACACTTTGAAAAATTGCACAAAATAAATAAGTGTTAAGGGGTTTCATCTTCCTTGCCACAGAAGGTGCACAAAGGTGAATCGGCTAAACCAAACTTATATAATTTTGTATCAGTAAATATTATTCTATTTAAAATCTTATACTGAAAATCTCTTGTATAATTATCTAACACGACTTGGAAAGGCAGGCTGTAAATTTTGTTCCAATCAAGTTCACATCCAGAAAACATTTCATTAAATCTGATTTGGTATTAATTTCAGTTAGCGTTAATCCTTTTGATCGATTTAAGTAGCAACGTAAAATTCGTAGGAACAAAGGCGGTTCTGGGTAGAGTCGTCACAGTTCTCAGAATTTGCTTCCATTTTAGAGGTAAAGCATCTATTAATCCGCACCAACCATAGAAAGTTTTTGATTGTAAGCCTTTTGGCCTGAAGATCAAACCATGTTAAAAAAGGTTCCTCCGGGTATAACCATATCAGAAATTCTATGAATTCCTAAATTAATCATACCAACTGACACGTCGAGATGTCAAAGTTCGCCCAACTGATTAGTTGATGATTCACATGTAACGATTGAGTGCTTTTCCCGAATAGAATATTAAAAAGTCTTGACAACCATTGTTATACAATCGTGTGCTTTAAACAATAGATCGCATGCCCAAGACGCGCCATTTTCTAGCGAATATCCAAGCTAACATTTTAACATTAAAAGTGCTATTGGTTCTCGTTCACCAATTTTAGGAGTAAAAATGGCTTCTGTTAAAGAAAAGATTCATCTTCAATTTCCCACGCGTGAGTTTCTGAAAACCATTTTGAATTTAGAGAACTCCGCTCTTGAAATCGGCTTCCATACAAAAAAGCCCGTTTTTTCTCCATTTTCAAGTTAAAAGAGATAGCCATTTTACTTTGTTAAACTCCTTCGTTTTATGCGCAAATCAACGATACACCTTAATGTTCAAAAACCCGCGTTGGGTGTTCAACTTATCACTTATGAAATTCAGGAGAGCGAGTTTTACCAAAGCTGTCCTGTCGATTTCGGCCCATTCTTCTCTTTTTCTTGGCTTTACACAGTGCACCCGCATTCAAATTTGCCGCTTCAATATGCATTAATAATAAATGATGGCCAGCCATTCTACCCGAGTATTTGCGTGTGATGACTATTTTGAACGATTGCTTCTTATGACGGACCATTAGATTTTTTAGGGGGGGGGGGGGGGGGGGGCGGAGCGGAAATACCAATCAAACAGTCTCGAGCGTAGAAAAAAAAGAACTATCCTGCACCAAAAAAATGCTTAACTCCCCAACCTCCCCCCTCCCCCCTCAAAAATCTAATGGTCCGTCCTCAATTGTGTAGCATTTAGTTTCACCATATTTATCACACATATTCCAAACAGTTCAATAGTCATACCAAGTCTCTCGAGATTTCTGATGCCCAGCTCTTTGATTGATTTTTTTTTTTTTTACTTAATGGGGATTATTATCTAATATGTTTCTTAAATCTTTATCTGTCGTTATATCGCCATGAGAAACGTGTATTAAGATTGCTTTCCTTTTTTTGGTGGTTAAAAATATTTAGCTGTCACCTTTCCTGATGCTAAAGAGACAATCCGACGCCATCGTTTTTTTAACATCATTATGAAAAAAAAAAAAAAACAGGTTTTTACTAGACCACTGCAATGGAACTATTATTAACCCTGGGACGTACAAGCAAACACATTTTCTCACCATGATGTGTTTTACAAGCTTAGGTAAATATTTTGGGTTCTGGCGTAGGCGTCATCTAAATAATCGCAGCGATCGTTATGATCGACGATCGCTGCGATTCTTGCGACCCTATGCGATCATATGGAAACCAACCACTGCGATCGTTGGGATTGCGATCGCAGAGGTATAATTTTTTGTATTTGCAACGATCGCAACGTTTGGTTTCCATACGATCGCTAGGGTCGCAAGAATCGCAGCGATCGTCGATCGTAACGATCACTGCGATCGTTTCGATTATATGGAAACCAGGCTTAAAAGAGGCCACCTTGGATCACAGTTAATAGAACAAACTGGTTATGAAACTCAGTCAGTCCTTTGTTATATGTTTTTGTTCTCCATTTCTTTTGTTCGTTTACCCTGACCGTGAACAAAGCAGCTTTGTACATTTTTTTTTTTTAATTTATTGAGCGTCATAACCAGTTTGTTTTTTTAACTAGGTTTCGATTTTGCTCTAATTTTTACTTTTTTTACATTTTCGAAACAAATGCGGAAATCGCAAATATTTGTTTTGCTAGAGTTGTAAAATATGATGCATTAAACACATTGCTGCCATAAGAAGCCTTTATTTTTTTTTTCAACGAAAAAAAGGTGAAAAACACGCATTTCTATTCCAATAATGGCGCCAAATTTTACCAAAATGTGTCTTAATGATAAACAAACAAACAGCTACCGAAAACAGCATGTGCTAACAATAAAAACAAAAAAAATGCTTTTGAAAAAATCGGACAAAAAAAAAACATTGTTTTCTGAGAGTTTCAACTGGCATCTACCCTTTTGGAACTTTCTAAATGTAACTGGAAACCTGGTCCACCTACCCCGGCATGACTGTTGTTGTTGTTGTTGTTGTTGTTGTTGTTGTTATTACGTGGCAACAAAATAGCTATATTTCAATCATCACCTTCTCTTGCCTTCAATAACGTTAAAATTTCACAGCTGTAGCAGAGACTTATGAAATACAAAAATCACCAGAAGGGAAGATTTTCAAACAATAAAATTGCCAAAGGCACTGTATTTGAACAAGCACGACTACAGGATACATGAGCCTCTTGTTAAATTCTGTCTATGTTTTTTTTTTTTTAATTAAAAAACGCTGGTATTAAAATGCAGCTGGGGACCGTTGTTAAATTTATTTTGCATTCAACTGTCTGCCTGTCATTGCATTTTGGAATTTTTTTCTTCATTTGAATTGCAAAATAAAGGCTCCACTTTTCGGGAAGAAAAAGTATTGATTTAGCATTTTTCCTCAATAAAAGTTGATTTGGCATAATATTAATTCCGTTTATGGGAAAGTGAAAGGGACGAATATTCAAGCTGCAGGAGAAATGGAATAGAGAACGCCCTGGCATGGCCCATCTAAGAACATGATAAACAGAAGCAATCGACCATAACAATCGGTAAAAGCAATCGTATGACTTGTATGACTAGCTAACTGTACCGATGTAGGTCGACTTTCACACCTGTTGGTGGCAGGATTAGCGAACGAGAAAACATATAAATTTCATCCACTTGGAGATGTGCTTTTACCTCATTTTGTAGTACTAAGGCTACTTACCGGCAAGAAACCCTGTTGTAATGAACAAAAGTATAGGTGAAAGAACGAAAACGTTAATATAATGTTTTAACTAAAATACTTCGAGCCACCATATTAGTGCGATGTGATGATACAACGATAAAATCCTTATCATTTTGGTTCAGTTCCAAACGTTCGGATGTTTGTATGTGAGCCAATGTCAGCTATGCATGGTGGAACTTTGCGAATTTTCTTTAATGTTATCTCTGTGACTGTCGTTGAATATTTAATTTGGCCAATAGATATTCACTTTCGCTTTGGTAGCTTTCGTCTGGGTCCATAATTTACGAGAAAATTACGAGAATGATATCAATAAACAGAAATCAAATCAGTGTCACAATAGTGTAAGTACTGTCAACAGAATTTCATGGGAAAAAGCTGCACCGGCGTGCTGAGAGCGCGTAATTAGTCAATCAGATTTTAAGGATTTACGATTTCGGCCCTCTGAAATGCTTTACCGGCGGGAGGTCTATAAAGGAAAAAGCTGCACCTGAGGTCTTGAAAATGGCTGAGGGCACAGTTTCTTTTTTCTTATACGGACCGACCTAGGCCGTTAGATAACTGATTTTTCCTGCTCTGAGATCAGATTTTCCTGATCTGAGACTCTGAGATTTGCCAAGAGAATCTTAATATACATGACATTACAGCTTTCCAAGAATTGTTTCTTACGCGCCGCTTAAAGTTAAACTGACACAATGCGCGCAAAACCTATTGTAAATTAACACGGTAATCGTTACAACTCTTCGAATCCATTCATAAACAAAAAACGTACTTTGCAAAGTTAACTCATTTCTATCACTATGCCTCTTAGTAGAATTTGTGGCTTAAGAACATTTCTGTAGTTAATGAAATCTGGAGGGATTTTTTTTTAATACATTTGGTTCCAGTTTTGTTCGTTCTCCAAATAGAAGTTCTGTGAATTTGCTTTAAAAAGTAAAGCTTGAATTTGTTATTCTGGTTTTGTACTAGTTTGTTCATTGTCAATAATTTACACGCCGGCCGTGTTTTCACGAGCGAGCAAACCAGGTCGCTTAAGCTTGTCGGCAATTAAACAACAAAGAAGGGCATTGTATTGTCGTTCTTTTGTGTTCTAATTTTCTATTGTCTTAACAAAAGAAAATATATCTACAGGAATGTTAAGCGAGAAAAACCGCCTCGTGAAAACACAGCCGCCATTTCGCGGTTTATATGCAATAATTTATCATCTTTAATTTCTTTTGTTTAAATTCTGTAACTTTCATACAAGAAAATGTGATTTTTCAATTATCATAACTCCGTTTAAGCTTTTACGCTGCTATGAATGAATTACATTTGACTTTGTAAGAATTCATTAGAAATTTTAAGGTTTGATTTTTTTTTTTCTTAAAGTTTATCTTCAGCTTTCCTCGGTTTCTTTGTGGGCAGGAACATTTCTCTATCCTCGCCGGAGAAAAACACAACAGCCGTTTATTCTATCAAACTGATAGAAACGAGTTCACATTTCAAAGTAAGTTACTTTTGTTAATGAATGGAAGTTTGTGACGATCAGACCGAGTTAATTTAGATGTTGCGCAGTTTCGCTGTGCGCGTCAGGTAAGAAACATTTTTGGAAAGCTGTATATGTTATGTATATTAAGATTATCTTGGCAATAGCCCTTATCACGGTTAACATTTCTCATTTGCATTACAATAAAATTCAACGTTGATGCGATTCAATTTAGGGCAGAAAAGGCAAAATTGACAGAAATGCAAATGAGATATGTTAACAGAGAAAAGGGCTATTCTCAAAATTAAAGTAGTAAAAAGAAGTTATTTAATTAGCGGCCAATTAAATGTCGGTCCGTATAGGAGAAAACTGTGCCCGAGGTCTTAAGTAGGGCCGAGGGTTTTTTTCAATCAAGACCATTTATTATCCTTAAGACACATTTTGGTAAACTTTGGCGACAAGCAGTTGCTATGGTAACCATACATGACGTCATAAGTAGCATGAGTTCAAGCCATTTTTGAATTTAAAAAAATCATATTAAACGCTACCAAAGGCACAAAAATGTTTAATTGTATCACATTTTATGACTCTAACATTAAATATTTACAATATCCGCACTTTCCAATGAATCCATGATAAAACCAAGATAAGCGGCGATTTTGGATGACGTCGCGGAACCCCAGCAGCGTTATAACTCATAATATTTACCTTATTCTCACCGGGGATTCCTTCAAACAATGGTAAAATTCAACATATTACATAACTTTCAACCCCAAGAATAGGAATGTGGGAATGGGTTGCGCAACCTTTGGCACGTTTTTGGCTATATAATCTCATTCTGGTACGATCAGTTCTTCATAACCTCAAAAGTCCTTTCCATAGCGTTTGGGGAGGATTACGCCCCTCCCTCCTCCCCGCAGCGATGATAGCGCACGGTCCAGGGAGCTACCTTTGGCACCAAAATATTTAATTGTATCACATTTTATGACTCTAACATTAAAAATTTGCAATATTCGCACTTTCCAATGAATCCATGATGAAACCAAGATAGGCGGCGATTTTGGATGACGTCGCGGACCCCCAGCACCTTTATAACTCATAATATTTACCTTATTCTCACCGGGGATTCCTTCAAACAATGGTAAAATTCAACAAATTACGTAACTTTCAACCCCAAGAATAGTAGTGTGGGATCGAATGAGTTGCGCAACCTTTGGCACTTTTTTTGGCTATATAATCTTATTCTGGTGCAAGCAGTTCTTCATAACCTCAAAGTCCTTTCCATAGCGCTTGGGGAGGATTAGCGAAGTACGTACAAGCCCTCAGTCCTGTATCATCGTTGCGCCGTGGTTTTTGTTTTAGTTTTCACAATGGCACACGTCCCAGTCATTCCGGTAAGTGTGCCATTCGCTTTTCTCTCTGTGTCATGTCGGGGATATAGTACTTTCCCTCGAAAGCATTTAAGTTGGTTATTACCTAGGAGTTTTCGCTCGCATTATTTAGCTTATTACGTTTGGCCTTGTTTCATACAATTTTTTCATTAGCTTATATGTTCACGCTGTGTAATGGAATTTGTCAGTAGCGAATATGTTTGCGCTATTAGATAAATGGACCTTTTTTCACTAGCGAATGTGTTTACGCTGTTATATAAAGTTTTTCCTTGGGGAATACGTTCTGCGCCGTTTAATGGACTTTTACACGAGGAAAATTTGTTTGCGCTGGTCAAGGGAATTTTCACGAACATATATGGTTTCCTTGCTAATTGGAATTTCCACGAGCGAATATGTTTGCGCTGTTTGACGGATTTTTTCATTAGCAAATTTGTTTCGCGGGTCTATGGAACTCTAACGAACTAGTATGTTTACACTGTTACAGGGACTTATTCACTAACATATATGTTTGCGCTGGTCATGGAATTTGTCACTAGCACATATGTTTGCGAAGTGGAATGGATCCTTTCACTACATAATTTGGCAAGGAATTTTTTTTATTTGCGCGGCCTTTTGTAATTTTCACGGGTGGTTTGTTTGAGCTATCAATTGCAATTTCCACAAGCGTATTTGTTTTGCGCTGCTATATGGAATTTCCCAACAGCAACGCGTTTGCCCTTTTTAATATGTGTAAAAGGTATGACTGTACCTTTGTAGGTTACGAATCCGCGGTTTTCGGAATTTGCTGGCATCAGTTGGTTAAATGCAGCAAGCAAGTTTATTTTTTTTTGGTCAGTGTTATTCATTATACTTTAACCTGGGCTCATCTGCAGCAGCCAGCTTGTTTCTTCCTCCGCTTGTTTTCTCAGCTAAGCGCGGCCAGTTTTTGTGCCGCGTAATTTATGTCTTAAGCGAGGTTTTCGCGTTAAATGTATTATGTTAAAAGCGAATTAAATCCTCGCCGGGAAAAGCCTTCATTTATCTTAGGGAGAGCACTTCCAGGCCCGATCTTAGTGGACGTCAATTCTAGTCTGTTTGCTAGCTTTGTATTATCTTTTAGTGTCCATCCGAATAGTTTGTATTCTGTCTGTTTCCGTGGGTGACCTTTTTGCGAAGCTTCCTGGAAGGGATTGTCTTATATCCTTCATTGCTCCGTCCCTGGACGGGATATTTCGGAGTTGCTTCGCTTTGGAGTTATACTAGGTTATACCGATCTCTTAGCGGTGTTTCTTTCTATTCTCACCGGAGATTCCTTCAAACAATGGCAAAATTCAACATATCAGCGTAACTTTAAAGCCCAAAAATAGTAGCGTGGGAATGGGTTGCGCAACCTTTGGCACGTTTTTGGCTATATCATCTTATTTTCGTGCGATCAGTTCTTCATAAGCTCAAAAGTCCTTACCATAGCGTTTGGGGAGGATTACGCCCCTCCCTCCTCCCCGCAGCGATGATAGCACACGCTCCAGGGAGCAACTTACTCGCTACCGCCTCGGGCTGGCCTATCCCATATCTTATTACATCCTGAGGCATTGTTAGTTGGTAGCCCGGTGAGAATATATCACTATTTTGTGGAGCACATCACAGGCTATCTAGTAGTATACGTAATCGCATGGGCCCGAGTAAAATTAAGTATTACTATCACACGTGTTTTTCGCGACTCGGACAATTTCTACAGCTTCTGAAAACACAAATGATATTAATCCTTTAAATTTTAGGGAAACCTTTAAGACTTTTCAAGAGTCACTCAGACTTGACACCGACCCGAAGTGAAAATACTATCTCGCAAACTGACAAGAAAAACTTTTTAACTCACTGTTGTTAAAACAAAAATTTCTAATCAAAGATACACTCAAGCAGTTTAAGGCCTGGGTTTAAAGTGTGTTCGGAAAATATGGTTGACACTTAATATCTTGACCGAGAAAACTTAGATCAAAATGAAATTTTCCCTGAATGTTAATCTTGATGTTTTCTTTTGCCTTAACGCAAAAGTTTGGTCACGTGACATGTCACGTGATCAAAATTTTAAAATTACGTAAATCGGCGATTTGGTAGCGGATTTTCTTTGTATAGTTAAATAAATTAGCTTTTCGGATAGAGGTTTAACATATTTAACCTTCTACGTTTGGAATGATTGTCCTCAAGTCTTTAAATTACAGTTATAAATAATTATAGGTTGAATTTTGGACTGAAAAATGACCTTTGTCCTCATAATTTATTTTTAGAGATTAATGGACATCATTCCAAACGTGATGGGCTGGAGATATTTAATCTGCATCAGAAAAGCATTTTTATTTGATGTTTTCTCTTAAACCCGTCACCAATTCGTCAAATATTTGCTATTTTAAGAAAAATGGCCACGTGACATGTCACGTGACCTATGCCAAAGCTTATTATACTTAAAAATGTTAAGGACGATAATATCTTTCTATGTGCCAAATTTCGGTTCGGTTCCATTCCGTTTGTAAAAGTTATTACGAATAAACCGTTTTTTCCTGGTCAAAGCCTTTGACCCAGGCCTTAAATTACTTGAGCATTTGGCCATTATGTACATCTAGAAAACAAGCCTAATTTATCGATAAAAGACACTTTAAGACAAAAACAAGGCAAATTTTATTTAGAGTACCTGTGTTGTGAAGTTTTTTTTTTTTTTTTTTTTTTTTTTTTTTTGTCGCTTTGATAACATAAAGAGAACGTGAGTTCAAACCAACTTGCACATTTGGCGATTTAATAGTTTTCTTTGACATCTTTCGTCCTCTCTGCGGATCCAAAAATTGTCCCTTTCAGCAAAATCTGTCAAAGTTCTTTTTGGATCCAAAGAAATCCGCATATATTCTGTGATGTGATGGAACTTAACCGGCTTTTGTCTTTTATGTTCGGGGTCTTGAACGTCGCAAACTGACCTACAGTTGCCTGTTAAATCCACGTTTTAACACATATAATCGCTTCCTGTTTGGCGGAAAATGCTGCAATTCATGTACATAATTCATTTCTTAAGTATCATCCGATTTCTGCCTTGTTTCATAGAAAAATCTACGCCGAAACAAGCGAGCGCTCCGTTTGTAAATTTTCTTCAAAATCCCGCCATGCAAGCCAACTGAATGCAACGAGAACGACGCGCTCAACCAATCACGAGTGAGACATTTTGATGCTCGACTAATCAGGAGCCACTAATGTCATAAATTATTAAACGGAATCATTTTATACCTAAAAGTAAAGAACACAAAATACTATCGAAAACATAGCCTGTTCCAGGCGTTCAGATGGTGGGGAAAGCGTGAATAGTTGGGGAAGGCGCGAAGAAAAGCGAGCGAAAAAATTGCGGGAGGCGAGGCGAGGGAAAAATCAAAATTTAATAAATGAAAAATCAGGAGAGGTTATCACTGGAAATGACATCTTCTTTACAAGTAAAAGAGGTTGTGTTGAAACGGGCATCCTATTATTGTCAAGTTACAAGAGGAGGTAAAACAACTGCAAGAAGAAAATGATGTTTTGGTAAAAGAAAAAGAGCATCGACTCTAGTGCAAGGGAGGGTGAAGGTGGACCAATGCCTTGGAGTCAATAACCAGACACCAAGTCAAACCGAAAAAGCGAAAGTTGTCAACATTGAAAGTTGAGATTCCCAAGCAACCAAAACTGCAAAGACAACACGGAGTTGTTGAAAATCGAAGTGATGAACTGTAAAAGTTTGAGTCACTGTGAACTGATTTTGTAAAATTATTTCAAAATATGTTGTACGTTTCTAGTATCAATAAACCGTTAAAGCGTAAACCTCCCGGGAGCTTTTATGTGTGTGCTTTAAGCTTTGATAACATAACTTTCCGGTAGCTTCAAAGTTCAAACTTTTAATTATGCGAACACTGAACTATGAAATTTACATGGAAAAAAAGAACTATAAATTTGCATGGTAAATTAGCACCTCGGAAAAATAAACAAAGCAACCAATTACATGCGCGCGCTAAAACAAGGGGGGCCCAGGCTCAGGAACTCAAAAAAAGACCAGGCTGAATAGAGGTAAGATAAGCGATTTAAAGTTACAAGCGTTTATAGAAAATCCAGTTTTTTTTTAAGAAAACGCGAATATTTTCATAAAACGACGACAGATTTTTTTTCTAATCAAGCTCAATAAGTTCCAAGACTTTTGGCTTTACTGTGAGCAATTTTCCACAAAATCGGCTGGACAGAAATTACTGCACAGTCGAATACTGAATTTAAGCTTCCAATTGTTATGCTTGCGTATTTGCCTCAGCTGTTGCAAGAACGCTAAAATAAGGCTATAATCGTACCCTATTACTTGAAAGCTTGATGCAACCGAAAACTTTGCTGAATAACCGGAAAAGATCGGAAGCTCTCAGCAAAAACTGTAAGTAAAGAAAGAACAAGATGTTTACAGTGCGTAATTTATGAATTTCAAGAAATTCAAGTTTGTTCGACTCGTTGAAAAACTTGAATTTCTTGAAAGCTTGATGCAACCGAAAACTTTGCTGAATAACCGGAAAAGATCGGAAGCTCCCAGCAAAAACTATAAATAAAGAAAGAACAAGATGTTTACAGTGCGTAATTTATGAATTTCAACAAATTCAAGTTTGTTCTACTCGTGGAAAAACTACCGATTTGTTTTCTGGTATTGTTAAGTATGCTAACATTCAGTATATGTACAAACGGCCTTACCTAGTTTCATTTGTATAATCTCGACGAAACTCGGCGAATTTGGCTCGTCAATTTTTCTTACTTCACGTCTTTCATTTTGTTAAAGCTTTGAAAACCCCTCGTGTTCCGTAAATCATTCAAAATTGCTGCATTTTGGGATTATTTGCCACTTGTTAATCACCGATCATCGTTAATACAATAGGCCATTTGCACGATTGTAGTCAGAAATGAGGCCATCGTGCAAATGGCCTATTGTATTAACGATGATCGGTGATTCCCAAGAGGAAAATAATCCCAAAATGCAGCAATTTTGAATAATTGACGGAACACGAGGGGTTTTTAAAGCATTTAGAAAATGGAAGACGTGAAGTGAGCAAACTTGACGAGCCAAATTCGCTGAGTTTCGTCGAGATTATACACATGAAACTAGGTAAGACCGTTTGTACATATACTGAATGGCCGTTTTTATCTCGTTAAAGCGCATGCGCGCATAACGAGATATAGGAGTCACTAGAATATGGGGACAAAAGTTGTTAACAAATTTTTGTGGACTTTTGTCCGGGGGGGTTAGTTGTTTCTTCTTTATAGAAGCTATATTAGGGCATCGAGGATATGGTTGGTTAAACCGGTTAGGATTTCAAGAAGGGCATCACATACTGCTCCTAAAATTTTTGGGGAGCGCCCCCGGACCTATTGTTAATTTCCCTTGGGTATCGGGATGTCAAAACTTGTGACGAACTTGTCATATCTTACATTACGTTACCGCAAAGGTATTAAGTTCTTCTTAAGTTTCGATATCTCACGTTACCTATCAGTTTCAATCATTTGTCGTAAAGCCATTAAAGCTGCATTGCGTTTTTTTTTTTTTGGCAAACGCAGTTTGAGAATTTCACGGTGTATTTTTACGAATGGAGACGTTTTAAGAAAGTTAAATGGGACGGGAAAGTTTGTGTTTTAATATGAGCGATATGGCAGAGCAAAATTGTGTTTGTTCTATTTTGATTCATTGCTATTACGGTTTGATTATGCAATAGTATGGGAGCTACGTCATAGTTTTGTTTATTTAGCTACCGTGCACAAGGATATTATGCGGATTGTGCGACTGAATTTGTTTTGCGGGAGGATATTTTTGCGGGTCGCGGAGACAGCTAAAATTTGCTGGAAGGAAATGCTTGCGGATTTCTGGGCAAGTATAAATAAAATCCAAGGCATCGGTATTAAACTGCAATTTTACTTCCTGACCGGAGGTTTGTATAGTTCCCATAGTTATGGTTGCTGTTCTGGCGCCAATATGAACATAAACAACGAGAAAACTAGTGAGTGAATTATTGTACGTTGTTGTAAAAACGTATCAGTATTATGATAACAGTCTCTGGTTCGTTTGAGGACGTGTCTGGAGTTGAATCAGGAATACAAATGACTGTTGTGCCGGTCGTCTCGGAGTTCACTGTTATGAGAATTATGAGTTATGAGAGTTCACCGTTCTGTAAAACGGGGACCGGATGGCGGCAGATGGCGGATGGCGGATGGCGGACGGCGGACGGCGGATAATAAAATGCGGATAACAAAATGCGGATGATAAAATGCGGATGGAAAAAACAACAGAAAAATAATTCCTTACGATTTTTACAAAAAAAAAACAAAGAAAGAAAAGCAGAAATAACTTTAAAATGGCACGAAACAAAAACACGAAACAGTAACGTTATTGTCCAAACTGTCTTCAAGTTCCACTTCATGCCTCACTCAACCCTAGTTGGAAAATATATGAATGTTGCGTTTCGAGCCCCTCCCCTAGGTTTGACCGATTGTGCAGTCTGCACGTGTTTGAGGATGGAGTCCGACGAGTGTGACGATTACGGGCTTTTAAAATCTGTGTTTAGGAAACGGTAAGTTAGTAGAGTTCTTAAATTCGATTTAACTTCACCTGTTACTTTGCTTCACAAACAATCTTTGCTGACTTTTTATTCGTGTTTGTATCTGGTTCGTTGAAGAGTCAGGAAGGTGATGCAGTTGAGTGTTTTTATCATAGATATGTTAAAAGGGTTAATTACTACACTAGTTTCCGTTATGGATATCTTTGGAATGCATGTATTCAGATAAGACCTTTTTGAGTGTTCCACTGTCACGATCATTCATTCCTGTGTTATCCTTTGTGAAAGCAAGAGCAACACTGCAATGGTGTCTCAGTGATTCCGACCGCCATTACTGTGTCCGATCCAGAACTGTTGGCATGTGATGCTTGTCTTGATGCTTGTGGTGCAGTGTGTTTTGGGGAATTCCTCCATGCCAAGTTTCCTCCTTTTATTGCTAGTCAACATTTGAACATTAACCAGCTCGAACTGCTTACAATCAGGTCAGCGTATACGCACTGAACAATCAACGTTCAACGAACGCCTTCATGCAGCGTTGTCTACGTGAACTTTGGTTGTTGCTGTCTCTTAACAATATCCGTTTATCTGCGCGTTACATTAGCGGGAAGTCTAACGTTTTAGCGGATGCGTTGAGTCGTTCTCACTTAGACTCCTCGAACTCAGAATATGTGCAGCATGCCGTAGCTACCTTGAACATTACCCAAGTATTTCCTAGCGACTCTAAGTTCGTTTTTAATGTATTTTAAGTAGCTACTTCCATTTATTTTCATAAATCCTTATTAAGTTTATTGATTTTTTTTTCTTTCTGTTTTTCAATTTAATCTCGCAGATCACATCGACGCTTTGCAGCGCTAGCAGTATTTAGGAACTATTCAGGTCCATGCTTTTTGCGACTACACAAAGCGCTCTATGAGATGCTATATGCGAACATATTTATTGTTTTGCCAATATTTCGATTTCTTACCTTTTCCAGTTTCCAAATCCGTTTATTTGCTTTATTTAGTTTTTTTTGTCACGTTCTTTAACGTCATACCGTTCGATCGTTAATTATTTGAGCATTATTTCACATATTAACCGCTCGTGTGGTGCCAGTTTTGCCTTTCTTCACGATTATGACGTTTATCTTGCTAAACGAGCGGTGCGTCGGATCTTGGGTGATTGTGTCGCACGAAAAGAACCGATCACTGTTGAGATCCTTTTACAATTGTCCCGTATTTTCGATTTAGATAATCATTTGCACGTCTGCATGCGTGCTTTATTTTTAGTAGCCTTATTTTCTTTTTTACGGATCTCTAATTTAGTACCGTATAAGTTGTCTGAAATTGGCGATTCCCAGGCGTATTTTTTGACGCTATCTAGCGTTACTTTCACACCGCAAGGGGTTTTGTTGCGCATCACGCGCACGGAGACACTCCAGTTTCGGGAGCGGGTTTTAGAAATTCCCTTGCCGTTTATTCCCGGTTCGCCCCTTTGTCCTGTCACCGCGCTTAGGCAGTATTTAGCTAGTGTACAATTGTCGCCCTCCACCATTATTCGTTTGTCAATCTTGGGGATCGAACAAGCCTATCTTGGCTCACCAGTATAACGCTTTTATTAAGAAGTCACTTTCAGCCATTGGGTTTAATCCCGCACAGTATTCCTCGCACAGTTTTCGTCGCGGGGGCGCTACATTTGCTTTTTGTAATCGAGCGCCTACAGCTTTTATTAAATCGCATGGCGATTGGAAGAGTGACGCATATTTAGTCTATCTCACTCTTTCCAACGAAAATAAGTTTAAAATTCTCCATTCTATCACAACCAGACTTTCTCCCACATCGTAACTTCTTCTTCTCAAACCCTTATTTCATTCTTTTTTCCCCTTTGGGTTTGGCGGTCTAGGGTGTTGTCTCTTGTGCAGTATCAATTTTAAATAAACATCCGTT
Organism: Cladopsammia gracilis; assembly: GCA_022457155.1. Taxonomy (NCBI): domain Eukaryota; kingdom Metazoa; phylum Cnidaria; class Anthozoa; order Scleractinia; family Dendrophylliidae; genus Cladopsammia; species Cladopsammia gracilis. The sequence goes on along the minus strand of JAJGOT010000103.1, from coordinate 937,386 downwards.
TAACCCCATCTACTGAGTCTGTTTGTAGTAGTAATTGCAAAACAGTGTCTATCCATATCAAATACCCTTGCATTGCATGACAATCCGAGTTTTATGACCTCAATAAACAAAATTTTAGAAACCTTCCAAGGTATATCAGATACAAATTCTCTTTTCGTGGAAAATAGTCAGAAATCCATGAAAATTTTCTTAAATAGAATTATTAATAATATAGAATCAGAATCTAAGGTACATCAGATGAAGCTTGTTCAACTAAACATCAAGCTTAATTTTTATTCTAAATTCACAAATGACACAGGAAGTTCTAGTAACTGTTATGACGTAATAAAAAATATGAAACACGGACGAACACTGGCTAAGTTTCGAACAGGAAATCATTGCCTACGTGTTGAAACGGGTAGACATGCAAAACCAAAAATTCCAAGAGATTTGAGGCACTGCGAATGCTGCTTACCAAATGACGTTGAAGAAGAAATTCATTTCTTTTTCGACTGTGTTTCATATTCTGACCTAAGAAATTCACTACATTGTAAAAGTTTTTTGAACCTACAAAATACATATAGAATTAATTTCTTTTTTAACAATGTTGACACAGGTGGGTCACTTTATATATGAAGCTTCAGAGAGACTAAACACTCTGTTAGCAAAGACTGCAATCACTATATTCTAGTTTAATCTGTTAGTGTAATAGGCAATACCATGTATGTAAATGGGAATGCTAATAAACTTTTGATTTGATTTGTAATTGAGTGTTTTTATCATAGATATGTTAAAAGGGTTAATTACTACACTAGTTTCCGTTATGGATATCTTTGGAATGCATGTGTATTCAGATATTAAAGACCTTTTTGAGTGTTCCACTGGCACGATCATTCATTCCTGTGTTATTTATAATCGCCAAAACGGGAATCTGAATAACTGGTTATATATATTTAAAGTTAACTTCGTCAGGGGTGAAAGAGTTTTGTTTCCTAGGTCTTTCCTAAGTACTAGAAAATCATACTTTTCATACTTTTCACGTTTTTTAAATTTGGCTTTCTTTACATGTAGTATTTTATCTATTAAACATACGATACATATATTAATTTGAGAATATCAGTATTATAAAAGTGACAGGCCAAACGCGACTCCCGTTAGTTGCAAAATGTATAAAGAAACCTCTAGAATAGCTTTGACAAATGCTCGATGTATTGTATGACTCTTTGATCTTTGGGATATAAATCTCTATCATGACAGGAGGTCAGTTTACATGCTGTGCACACTCACTGCCATTTATAGAATTATTGTTTCTCTATGCCTTCGTTATGCTAGCTCTCTTGGCATATGTTGGAGCGTCTTTGGCTAACTTTTGTTGCAAGATAAGTAGTGATCGGCTGCAGTTTTTGTTAATTTTTATGAATATGCTTGGATCAGTCAATTTCTCAGCCGGTGATTTAGTGTCTAAGTCTGCGGTGTGCAAGACTTGTGAGAAAGTGGATCTTTATCGCGGATGTAAGTGTCTAAGATCAAAGTCTGAAGCTGCCGTATCTCTACTGGAATAATGACTTCTTGCAGTTTATGTTTTAGCTCCTTGTTTTATTCTGTTTTTGAGTAGTGTTTCTTGTAGCTTGAAGAACCTCCTGATCCGTTGTTTCATAATGGCGTTCGGGATTGCATCCCGACAATGGCTTGTACAGATGTAGTGATCTGTTTTGAAAATCTCACGGATGCTAGTGAATTCTTACGTTTTTCCACAGTTTATTTTTTAGTATTTATCAAATTATTATCCTAAAGCTGTAAACTGCGCATTGTAAATTGGCGTAGAAATAATGGCAAAGTCCCGGGTTGGCGTCATCTAATTACCATTTTGTAAATTCAAATCTCTAAAAATAAACTCACAAACGCGACCGGTTGAAAACAAGAAATATTTTACCATTCAACTATTCAATGTACATAGAGTTAATTCTGAAAATATATTTCTAGGGGTGAGGTACCGTGTATACGGTAAACACCGTGAGTTACGTTCGTGTTGCAGTTACAGTTTTGAATTTGTTTTCGTACATTGGAATGAATATCCCGGGGGGGGGGGGGTACTCCCTATAATGGGCTATACGGGGATGCTCCGCCCGAAAGGGGTACCTTTTTGAGGCTAGAGGTATATGAAAGGGTCGGGATTTCACGAGTTGAAGTATATGAAAGGGTAGGGATTTTACGAAGAATAGGAAAGGGAAGCGAAGCCACGCCGTTGAAGCATAAAAAGGTAGGGAAAACTGCCATTTAACTATTATAAAAATGGCCTTTCAAAATATCTCAAACAGACACACTTAAAGGCTCTCAAAGGGGTACCATTTTTATTGAAAGGTATATGAAAGGGGTACCATTTTCAATGAAAGGTATATGAAAGGGGTACCTTTTCTGTCAAAATCGGTATATGAAAGGGTAAGGGTTTGAACCTCGGGGCGGAGCATCCCCGTACGAAACTTTGCTGAGTACCCCCCCCCCCCCCCCCCGGGATGAATATTGACTTATTGTGACCCGTACGAACTTTCTACGACTGATACCATAAGTTATATAAGGCAATGTAAAAACAAGGAGTAACGGTAATCAATGTATGTTAAAGTTAATGTTTGCACGCTTACGTGAGTTCGAGCCAGTTGATTACGCGGCTTTGCTGGTCATGAATGTGTGTGTGTGTGTGTGTGTGTGTGTGTGTGTGTGTGTGTGTGTGTGTGTGTGTGTGTGTGTGTGTGTGTGTGTGTGTGTGTGTGTGTTGTGTGTGTGGGAAATGGGATTTGTGATCCCGGGTTACGGACCCTTCACGCTCAGTAACTAGTATAGGGTGAAGTAGAAAATGCTTTATCTGAGAACATGAAAGGCGAATGCAAGTTGAAATTTAATTCTTCATTACTTGTTAAATACTTTAAGACATGCAGTTTCAACAATAACTATTTCTTTTTTTTTGTAAAAGTCATAAGAAGGGTCGCACGGAGGTTCATTTTTTTATTTTGTAGTGCAAATTAGGGCCTTTGTTGTTTAAACCTCACTGGGATTACAAAATTTAAATAAGAAAGGAAAAACGAAATGAGTTCTGGTAGTTGTAGTCAAATGACGTTATCGTGCAAATGGCCTATTGTGGTTACAGGGGGAGTGTCGTTGCTGGTTGCTGTAGTGGGGGCCGGGGGGCCTCTGGTGTCCACCCCCCCCCCCCCCCTCCCCACCTCCGGGCGCTGGAGCCTCGCGGTTCGCCTCGCGTCGTTTCGCCTTCGGGGAGTCTTTAACAACGAGCTCGGAAGACTGGCACCGGTAGCATAGTATTGGCTGGCCCATGTACTTAAAAAATAACTCGAGCCCTTGAGTGACTATTATTATTTGCGTGACACTGCCTTTTGTAAACGTGTGAATTCTACGACACGGATGCTGTTCTCGATGTGCTTGTAGCCCGTGGCTTTGAAGCAAAGCCGGCGGACTGCTCGAGCTTTGAGGTCGCCGTATTGTTCCACGAGTTGTAGCAGGTTTTTATCGGGGAATTCAACGGGAATGAAGCATGACACGTGTAGTGCTTTTTGCCCTAAAAGGCGTAAAGGGATAACGCGGCTTTCGCAGTCAAAGACCGATGCCGCGAACCGCGTGGCCGATTCTGTAGATCGGAGGCTGATGTCGAAGCACTTTCCTCCGTAGAGGGGTACAATCCCAACGATTTCTTCCTTAAAGTTCGGTAACGACTGCGCTATACTGAGCGAGTCAAGATCCAGGTTTTCCTCCGCTATCAAGCGGACAGTAAGAACGGCTGGTGTGCGGGACTCGCGGCCATCTCCACGTAACGCGAGGGCGAGAAAACTCGTGAGACCAAAACCAAAACCACAAAATTGAAAAGCACGCACTCACCAAAGCGAAGACAGATAGTTACCAGACGCTTTCTTGCTTTTGGTGAAAAAACGGCACCAAATCTCTCCTTAGTCGTCGAAGTTTAGGACTATTCTGGCTTTTGGTCTTGAAAAAGTGGGGCACTGATGAGAACAGATCCCCCAATGCTGTACAGAGAAGTTGTTAGCAGAGGGGCACGGGTTCCCCTCCTTTTGCAAAAAAAAATAAATAAATAAATAAATAAATAATAATAATAATAATAATGATAAGGCCCAGCCTATAACATTTTCTAAACACGTCTATTGTATAACCAAATAATAGGACCCCATTTTAGTCACTAGCGTGAAAATGTAAATAACTTCTGTAAAAATGCAAGGACCACTAGAACAAACAGTAGCAATATATAGTTGGACCGTTACTTGTTTATTAGCCTATCGTGTGCCAGCAATTTATCTTAGCCCATTTTAAATATTGTAACCGTTTGTTTCCATCTTCACTAAGCTTTCCTAGCCCCTGATGAAGGTTAGTTTTGTGTAACCGAAATATCGGGCATATCTTATTAAAATAAATCGAACAAATTTGCTGTCTGATCAGCCTTGCATGTTAAAGTTGTTTTTTTTTTTTGAAAATGTAAACTACGCCCATTTCGTGAACATAAATTTCTATTGACTGATTTGCATCATGTGATGTTTTCATGTACGTATTTTAAGTAGACTTATTCTAAAGGTGCGCTACAACGGCATCTTTACCATATTCACTATCAATTCTTCTATTTTGTTTTTATTAACCTCACGTTCTACCGCTTTAACGAGATGGCTTTAAGAGCCCTTTGATTATAATAGAGACGCATTATTCGTCCAGACGAATAATGCGTCTGTCATGTTATGCGTCTAGTGTAAAGACGGGACGAACAAGTAGAGACGCATCATCCGTCTGGACGAACTTGGGCAAACATTTGTAGTTCGTCTGGTTATGCGTCTCTAGTATAAAGACGGGCACAAGACGCATTATCCGTCTAGACGAACTATCTTCCGAAAGACTCCTTTATCGCCCTACCAAAAATCGGTTAACGCTTACATGCCGAAAATTCGATTTGTAACACGCAGCCTTAGCGCCATTAAATAGCCGCGGGCCACCTTAAACGGTAATTTGAAGTATGTTATAATCTAAGAATCTTATCCGATTCATTCACAGGGAATAAATCTAAGTGTTTAAACAAAATGCGACCTTTACGCGAGATTCCACGCGCGATCCCAGGGAAACAAAACACAGCGCAAACACAGCCCTCAAAATGGCGTTTTTGGCGTTTTTGGCCCATTTGGCCCTCGAAATAGACATAAATGTCAAGTTGCAAACAGATTTGTATGGTTAATAAACGTATTTGAAAAGAAAATCTACTATAAATTTGGGTCTTTTGCAAGCATCGCGCTTTTCAATTACTTCTTGGGTTACTGAATAATAACTTTTCAGGAGGCAGCGGGGAAAAGAAAGAAAAAAACGCCTGCCCGCAAGGCCTTGTGGCCTCAATTGCTTGATAAATTAGCGATAAATTTAATTTTGTAAACAGTTTTATCCTGTTGAAATCAAACTTTCACGGGGTTTACATAGTGCGGAGGAAATGCTGCTTTGCAGGCTAGTTACTGAAAAAAGAGATGAATAATTTCTGATGAAATTTATCCAAGTAAGCCGACATTGTCATGGTGTCAGAATTAAAATAACATTTCGATCGCTTCATTAATTTCTGATCAAAATAGAGGGTGCTGGAATAAGTTTTGAGTTAAGGTGCAAGAACTTAAGTCACTATAAGCTTGATGTGAGCTTAAAACAGATCCTTGTTCGCGAATTCAAGATGAAGCTTCCATCTAAGCTTTTAAATTGTCTGTATAATTATGTACTTGTTTGTTATCAATAAATATAGTTTGACCTTAACAAAGTGTGGGTTAATTGTTTTAGCGCGCGCATGTAATTGGTTGCTTTGTTTATTTTTCCGAGGTGCTAATTTGCCATTTTTTAGTTTTTTTTTTTTTTTTTTTTTTTTTTTTTATGTAAATTTCATAGTTCAGTGTTCGCATAATTAACACTTTGAACTTTGAAGCTACCGGAAAGTCATGTTATCAAAACTTAAGGTGGCTGAACACAGTTTCACTGTACCTATGCGTCATTCATTGTCATTTTAAAACTACTAACGTCTGGGCGCCCAAAATTGGTGAGGCATGCGATTAAGCAACAAGCTATATATTTTAATATTTTTGTTGAGCTTTTAGGGTGTTCCCATGGCAACACGGTGGATTTTAAATCAGCCTGCAATATTTGGTTTCGTTTATTTTCAGGAAATCTGGACGTTAGATTTTGTCCATCATTTGTCTCCAGTAAACTCGTAAAAATATTCGCATGTTAACACTGGTCTCATGTAATTTTAACAGAGGAATATTTCGTAATTTGTGGTTTAATGTTTGCGTTTTGTAAAAATCTCCTCTGTTAGATTGCAATTTTTTATGGCAGATGAGTTCGTCATATTCGGAGCTATTATTGTGCCAAATTTCGTGAAATTCTAAGAGTGGTTCCGTAGAAATCAGCACATTTCCGAGGAAAGTCGCTAAAATATCCAGTCACAATTTTTTGTTCAACTGCGCATGCGTTGCGTTTGACTGGGCTCTCGATCCAAGGGCAAAAACGACCAAAAAGGCCGTGTATTTCTTCAATGGTTCTATAAATTATCAATTGATTCAACAAACATTTTTACGAACATCAAATTGTTTGATTTTAAGACGAAAAACAACATTATCGCGGTCCACGCTGAGCAAAATAAAATGATCGCTGAATAGGTGCGGCGTTTGTTTTTCTCAAAACTCTGCACGTGTTGACTCACGTAAGCAGCTGAAATTGAAGAGCGCGTGCAAACAGTGTTCAGCCACCTTAAAGCACACACATATATAATAGCTCCTGGGAGGTTTACGCATTAACGGTTTATTGATACTAGAAACGTACAACATATTTTGAAATAATTTTACAAAATCAGTTCACAGTGACTCAAAGTTTTACAGTTAATCACTTCGATTTTCGACAAGTCCGTGTTGTCTTTGTAGTTTTGGTTGCTTGGGAATCTCAACTTTCAATGTTGACAGCTTTCGCTTTTTCGGTTTCACTTGGTGTTTGGTTATTGACTACAAGACATTGGTCCACCTTCACCCTCCCTTGCACTGGAGTCGTTGCTCTTTTTCTTTTACCAAAACATCATTTTCTTCTTGCAATTGTTTTACCTCCTCTTGTAACTTGACAATAATAGGATGCCATTTCAACACAACCTCTTCTACTTGTAAAAAAAGATGTCATATCCAGTAGTAACCTCTCCTGATTTTTCATTTTTGCGCCAAACCTCATATAATTCATTTTTTTTTTTTAAGCAGAGTTTCTTGGTTTGGTTTCCAATCATCAAAATGACAACAATCGTCATACACCTTAACTTCCACTCCAAATGTTTGCTCTAATAATTGCATGGCCGACACCGTGAGTTTATCCACTATTCGATTGACTCGTTCCAAGAAATTGATTTTGTTTTTACAAAGTTCTCAAATTTCCAGCGAGTTCAAGTTGAATGAAGGAATGACGTTTTCAAATATGTTGCGCTTTTTATTCAAACAGACAATACAAATCTTAGATCCAATCAGGGTGTGAATAGAGCGGGCAAGTTTGGGCACGGCTATTGTTCCTATTGTTTTAAGAAGGCCGCGGAAGGTAATTATTTGCACATGAATGATTTACCTTGTCACTATCCCTAGTCATTTATTAACACAAAAGGCATTCCCTTAATGACGCCATGATTAATACATATGAATAAGTTACCTATACCTTATACCAAACTATACCTACCTACACTGTATACAGTAGCGGGGCTTAAATCTAATGCCTGTATACTACTTGTCGCTTTTAGACGCTTCAGTATTTTTCGTAAACAAACCACTTTTTTAGCTATATTTTTGCAGTTTTGCTCAGTTGGAAATGTCCTCCGAAGATGAATTTTGACTACCATGTTGACTACGAAGGTCTGCACAATTGTCGTCCTCATAAGTCCTAATTTGCATATTTTAGCCGCGCGCTGGTTGTCCCATATTTTTGGCTTAAGGACGTTCGCGCCCAAAATGTTCCCACGTACAGATTTTTTTTAAACTTGCCATGCATTAAGGCGAAGATCAACTATTGCCAAAATGACCAAAAAAGTGGGGGGTCACCGTGCTCGTTTTCGAGATAAGGCGCATTGAAGACCATGCGTTTTAAGAAGCTTTCGTTATTTAAAGACGATCTTAGCTAACAACTATTAGCAATAAAAGAAGCTACTTTAGTGAAATTTAGATCAGGTAAACGTACTTAATTCAACACAACTAAGTCTATTACGTAAACGTTTGCATCTGATGTCGTTCCTTGAGGAAGAATAGGCCTTGAAAAAGAAAACATATTAGTCTTGCCCGTCCACATTCGAAGAAAACTTTGGTCGCACGATAGCAGAAAAGGCGAAATATTTGTAACTTCTCACGTACAGATTTTTTTCTGTTTTTTTTTTTTTCTTTTTTTTGTTAAAATGGAGAAAATTAGGAATGGAAGTGATCTACGGAAAGAAAAATGGGGGTCACCGGGCATCCAAGAGAGTAAAATGGCTGCGAAGTTCTCAAAGCGTTCCTGTTGATATTTCATGGGCTTTTAATGTTTGCGTGACATGCGCGAAAGAATGCGCAGTAGCAATGGGAGCGAACGTCCTTAAATAGGCCAACCTTTAGGTAAGGAAAAATAGAGATTGCGTGCTTGACTATAACTTAAACTGGAAAAATATGAATAAGTGGAACATGCACTTTAATATTTTAGTATAAAAAACAGGTCGAAAATTTCATTACGTAGGCGCACAGGTGTTTATAAAATTAAAGCACCGATCGTTTTGTGAATTGGGTTTATTTCAATTGCCCAATCTTATTTTTAACTCCTTAAAATAAGAAATAAATTTTAAAAAGTAAGAAAAAACTATTTATACGCAACAGAGTAATACAAAACTACGGCAGACGCGGCTACGGAAAAAAAAAACATTAGTGAAATTTGTGAAAAAAAAATTAGGCCTGATTTTTTTTTTTTTTTTTTTTTTTTTTTCAGGTTGCTTTTTCAACTGCTTAAGTTGAGAGCACACTGCGAGGATCACAAATTTCACTCATGTTTATCCGCAGTTCAAATATATGATCTTCATATATTCGCATTCATGGAAAAAACATTGCAGTCTTGAAAATAAAGAAAGGATTATTCTCACGGACTGCAATATACAGACATTTTATTGTGTTTCATTAGGCTGATGGAAATATTACAGAAACTAATTCTAGCATGTACGTTCTACTAACAGATGTTTCCAAAAGAAATAAAATGCTGATTTAAGGATCCATCTTTTACAACTATCCTATGGCAGTTGTCATTTTGACGTAAGACCGTGCGCTCCCTAAATTAATTAGGTACTACATTTTACAAGACAACAAATATATGTTTTTGAAATAACGACTTTCCGCTTGCCTAATCGATCGATCGCCTTCCGCTTTTCAGTTCCAAACTGTTAAGAAGTAAAGCCTACTTAGGTTAAGCACTTGACACTGGCCAGTATTTAAAAACAGGAGACTAAAACGGGAGACTGAATTACTTATGTACACATAGCTCGTTGAGAAATCGCTTCAAGTGAATCTCTCAGCGGGCTAATAAAAATGTTTCAGCAACATCAAGGTAAGCATTTCTATGTTTTAAATTTGAAATACCTGAACTTTAAATAGGGAAGGATTAAACATTAGCGCGAGATATTTACGTAACGCTGATAAGATCGATTCTCCGTGCTTAGTTGAATTAAACTAATTTTAAGCAACTTTGAAATTCAAAAGCATCGCGCAGGATCATTTCCCAAAAATTCCTTCTGGGATTCAAAAGAACATCCCTTCGTCTTTCAAATAGCAAATTTTTGACCAATTATTATGCTTCGCTCATGTTTAAATTCAGCGATGAGTTTGACCTATTTTTTAAACGAGTTTAAAGTGTGTCAAGTAAAACTAATTACACTTTGTACACTGGAGGAGACGAAGCGCTAAAAGCATCTTCAATGTACCCTTTTTATGTCATTCTCTTAGATTTGACAGGTATTGTCCGTTTAGAGTGCTCCATTTTTTTTCACGCGAAGCCTCCAAAATTGGCATAAATTTTGAATCCCTAAAGTGGCATTTTGGCGGTATTCAGTTATTATCGATTTTCTCTGAAACAAATCGATATTTAGCCAAACTGAGTATGCAATGATTTGCTTCACATAAGAGCCTACCGATTACACGGGTTAAATTTTGTTGTGATTACATGACGAATTTCAGCCCGGGCTGAGATTTCAGCCCGTGCGCCAAGTTTGAAATTGTGCGCAAAGATTGATAACGAGAATCAAAATGGCGTCAGATCATTGAACATACTGAACTTCAATTTTAAGCCCGGGCTGAAATTCTGATGCGATTACATGGCGAATTTCAGCCCGTTTGGCCGGGCTGCTGAACAGCCCGGGCTGAAACTTTGTTTATGTAATCGCTAACTTCATTTTAAGAGGATTTATTTCGGAAGCCGGGCTGAAATCTCAGCCCGGGCTAAAATTCGCCATGTAATCGGCTCTTTACTGTGCTGCTACTGTTATCGGGGCCACTTAAACTAAACTAACCAATCGGATTACAGGAAACGAACAATACATTCCAACAAAAATCGTTTGAGGCAATCAACAGCGCGGAGAAAACAATGATTCTCCTTCACCCCTCTCCGACTGATAGTCGCAATACTGGTGCATATGTCGCGCGGCCGCGGCCTGGATGCCACAATATAAAAGATTTTACGCGCATGCGCTGTACCTCTTCGTTTCGTGGCTTCTTTTCAGCCGACCACGTTTTCTGTTTTTCTGCCTGTTTGGCGTATTTTCCTTTACGTATCGTGGTTAAACTGTCGGAAATGACTGAAGAAACCTTTTATTTTAACCATTTATTTCTCTCTAGTTTACTAATTGATTCCCTTTTAGTGAAAACTATTCTGAGTTTTAATGCAACCAAAATTCTATGTGGGAAACATGTAAACTTTGAAGCCTTTCTTGGCCATTGTTTTGGAGTTTCACGATTGGATGAAATCTTGTAGCACAAAAGAAACATCACTTTAAAATAAAGTTCCATTAAATTTTATTAAAAAAAAAAAACATGTTGCCATAGGTTGATGCATTCTCAGTAACAAAAACCTAAACGATCTTATGTGGGGAAAGCAAAATGCCGCGGCACAATAGAGCATTGCCTACTTCTTACACGCATTGTTACTTAATCCCATACCTAATCCTAGACCTAATCCCACCCCGACCGCCGGCCCCGACCCCGCGTTTTACTGACACCCCGCGATGTGCTCTACAAGACGACGCGAATATTATGGGTTGTGGCGCTCCTGGGGGTCCGTGACGTCATACAAAATGGCCGCCAAGATGGCCGCCACCATGGATTTTACTAAAAATTCAAAATTTTTGGAAAAATGCGGAAATTGCAAATATTTTTTTGCTAGAAATGCAAACTAACATGCAATTAAACATTTTGATGCTTTTGGTAGCATTTAATATGTTTTCACTGAAAAAAGGTAAAAAAACACGCATTTTTATTTAAAAATGGCTTGACCACATGTTACTTATGACGTCATATCTCGTCACTAGTTGTCACCAAACTTTACTACAATATGTCTCAAGGAAAAATGAACAGCTACTGAAAACGGCATGCGATAATCTTAAATAGTATGAAAATATGGGACAAAAACCTTAAGGGTGGGGTGGTTGTACCCTGGGTACCAGAGGTATTCTCGCGGCGAGTTTCGTGACTTGCCGGCCGCCGAAGGCCGATCAACGAGTGGCGAAGCCGCGAGAAAACCTCTGGCCCAAAGAGGTTTGATTTACCGTTCTCGGTGAACTTTGATCGTTTTCATCTAATTATATCTAAACCAATCACAGCGAAGATCTCCCACTGTGTTCACACGCGCTGGCACGTGCTGGTACGTGAAGATATGACAGCTTTGACAGAAACAGTGTCAAATGGCCTGCCAAATGACAGGGTTTGTTTATGGCTTTCCGACTCCCGTAAAACGGTTCCAAACTCAAAGTTTTCGTTGTCGTGCCGTTTATACGAAGTGAATGTCATTTCCAGTGGTGGCTACTACAGCCTTATTGACGAAAACGCAAAAAAAAAAACCTGAACATTTTCGGACGTATTTCTCATATTTCGGTGATTTTCGACGCCCAAGAAGACAATCTCTCTGTCGGGCAGCATGTGTTATGCAAAAAGTGCTACCGCCGAATTGAAAAATACGAAGCGACTATCAAAGAACTAACCACTTTGAAAGAACATTGCAAGGGAAATGTGGCCCGCTGGAAAACTGAAGTGGATAGCACGCGATGAAAGCGATGTTCCAGCTTGCCTGGTGAGGGAATAAAGAAGTCTCGTTCGTCGGCTGGCGATACTCGTTGAGGCGAGACACTTAAAATAAACATCCTTGCGGCATATATATAAAATTGCAAATCCCATCCGTTTGCTCGGCGCTTAAACGACACCGTCGAAGGTTTCAAGAACCTTTGTTATGACTTCCTCCAGAGCCTCCTCAAATCTTTTAGTATCTGAATAACAACCGACATTCTCATTACACAGAAATAATTTCTCATTTCACAGGCTTCTTTCCCGCAATGTACTCTATTCTTGTAAACAAATCACAGAGTCGGTTACATTAGAAAGCCCATGGGAGGTCGTTAGGAGCCAATCGGCTGTCTCGTCCAAATTCTGGACGAGATCGATTTAAACAGGCTTGTCATTGGCTCGACCCTATCAAAGCAATAGCTCCAGAATATATATTTAGCCAAACTTTAATTCAAAACCAGTCAGTCGTGAAAATTTCGCGTTGATCTGACTTGGAGAAGACCGTTCAAAAGCCGATTGAAAAATGCAGGTATGGTCTCCAGAAAATTAACTGTATCGAAATACCTTAACATTGCGACATAGCCCTGTTCGAAGCATTCGTCATGTATTTTGCTTGATTTCCGCAGGTGAGAAGATGAGTTTTACGAATATATTACTATTTTACCTCCTCATCGTGTCCCCAGTATCCACATTGGGAAAATATCAAGGATGTTCAGCAGGTAAACATTAAAGCCTGGTTCACACGTGCGACGCAAATGCAAACGCAAACGCAAGGAAAAATACGTGTGAACCGGGGCAACGCAAAATGCAAACGCAAGGAATGGAAATTTTCATTTGCATTTGCATTTGCATTTGCATTTGCATTTGCATTTGCATTTTCATTTGCACTTGCGTTTGCGTTTCACGTTGCCCCGGTTCACACGTATGTGCACCAACATGGCCGCCATGGCCTTTTTCATTTGAGCCCCACAGGACTGAAGGTCATGTTAGTGAAAACCATCTATACAAATGTGCACCGTATACAAATTGCCAAGAAGTTGAAGCATAGCACGTGCAGTTCGCGCTGAAAACAAAATAAACTGGAAAAATTAGGCTTTTATCAAACACCACCCGAACCTAGACTTTAAAGAGCATTATGGTATTTTTCGAAGTGGCCTATTATGATGGCAAATCCCTCTTTCCTGTTTCTATCTCGAGATTAAGGACTTTAACCCTCGGATGTACACGCAAACGTATACCCTAACCATGGTACAAGAGAGGGGGGGGGGGATATTTTACATCTAATCGATGCCCGCGATGTGTTCTACAAGATAAGGTAAATATTATGGGTTGTAACGCTGCTGGGGGTTCGTGACGTCATCCAAAAGCTGCCAAGACGGCCGCCATCTTGGATTTGCCTAAAAATTCAAATTTATCGGGAAAATTCGGAAATTGCAAATACTGTTTTCTAGTGCTGTAAAAAAACATACGCTTAAACATTTTGATGCTTTTGGAAGCATTTTATGTTTTTTTTTTGTCGCTGAAAAAAGGTGAAAACATGCATTTGTCTTCAAAAATGGCTTGACAACATGTTACATATGACGTCATATCTCGTTACCATTGCAACCGGTTGTCGCCAAACTTTACCAAAATGTGTCTTAAGGATAAATGAACAGCTACTGAAAACGGCATGTGCTAATATTAAATGGTCTTGAAAATATCGGAGAAAAGCCTTAAGTGGGGGGTTGGCAACCACCGCCAGAGTTATCTACTCACTTCTAATTGGTCTAAACAATGAAATTAAATGGGTTACGTCATAGCTTGCTCATGCGCCGAACCGTGAAATCATCCCTTTAAGGTCTCGGGGGATACCTGGCCATAAATAAATTCATAAGACAAAATTTTGGCAGAGGTGTCACTTTGAAAAACGTTATACTGTGAAGGTTTAAAAGCCGATTTCGCTAACATTTAACAGAGATATTGGCGAATTGGAGCCCGCTCGAACTTTGAAGTTGTGTCGTTTCAAAACGGTCGATGCAATGACCACCAAATTTGGTGACTTTTCCTAAAATTTATCTGGAAACAATTTTCCGTTAGCCTCCTTTGTCCACCGACATAGCATAGCAACCCCTTTTTGACACCTTTGTTTTAAAAAAATTAGCATTTTTCGCTTCAATCAAGATTATTTCAAAGTTTTCTTATTGAATTAATATTTTCCACTTAATTTAGCGATAACTTATGAAATTATGTATATTTTTTTTTTATTAATTAAGGTTAATTAACGGTAATTTTAGGAAAATGTAGAATATGAAATATAAAAATCTGGGATGGCGGATCGAAGATTTACTAAAGGTCTTTTCTCTCTATAATTTTATTATTGGTTCATATTTTGGATGGTAAAACATTTGCCCGCAATAAACTAAGCTTTAGTAGTCCATTTGCTTTATTTTTCGGTGTTTTTACCCAAATAAACACGTTTGGACAAATTCAAGACGGCGGATCCAAGATGGCGGATCCAAGACGGAGGACAATAAAATGGGAAATTTATTTTTAGTAGATTACCTGTCTGTGTAATTCCATTATCTCTAAATGTTTATTGTCAAAATATCATAAAAAAATGTACTTTTCACTTGAGAAAGCTTTTTAGAATTTGTTAGGTACATGAAAAGCCATAATTTGCAAAGTTAACTGTTCCAGATTTTAAGAAAATGACACATCACTTCTATAACGTCATATGCTGTTACCATGGCAACGAAGTGTAATAATTCATTAAGTTTTACTCCCGCATCAATATGTGAAAGTTTGGTATGAACACTACCGTTTGTCTCAGAGATATGCCTTATAGAACGTTTCAGTTGGTTATTTCATTGCATATGACGTCATAATGATATTGTTATTGTTAACAACGACAAAAACAGTTTTAGTAAACATAAGACTTTCATCAAATAGGTAGCTGTTAAGGTCTTGTTATTATATGTTCAAAATTGAGAAAATATTGATGAAAGACTTTTTTAGCCAATAAAATCGAATATATGACGTCATAATGACGTCACGTTGAGTCATTATGACACCAAAGTATCTGTAGTTACTAGAATTCATGACAACATTATCCTGTGTAAATTTGGTGGCCATAGCATAAGCGGTTTCAAAGTTACATGGGGGGGGGGGCTTCTGGAGCCCTCCCCCCCCGGTCCCAGACGGTCAAAAAAAGCCCGGTCTGGATAGGGTTAAAGTATCTATTATGGAAAAGTATCCCTTTACATATCCGTTATAGGGATACTTTACTTGGGTTAGTGGTGCCCAAAGTAATTCTACTCGGGTCGTCTTGAAGCACAGTTGACTCGTTCTTGCGGAAGTCTGGTCGTAAAGTTTATCAATCCTACCACCGAACGTAAAAAAAAAGAATAAAAGCTTGAATACGTAACGAAAGTTTAATCTTCAAAATGTTGGCGAGTCGCCACAACTCGTATGTATATGTCGTTCTTTAAGCTTAAAACGATAAATCCACGCCAATACACCAAACATATGTTTATACTGTATGTTTTCTCAGCTAAAGTGTCTCGCGAACTGACTTCCGCCGAGTCGAGTCGACTTGCACACAGGCGAGTCGTGTCGAGCCGAGAACTAAGCACATCCCGACGAGATTTCCGTAAGACGACTCGTCAACTACCTTAAACGACTCAAATCCGGTTGGGTGTATTGGACAACCCTCTAAAAATTATGTTTGCAGCTTCTCCTGAGGGACAGAAAGTTGCTGAAGCAATATACAAACATAACAACGAGATGAAGGAACTACAGCAAAATGCTCAAAATCTACTCGATGAAGTGATCAGTTTCCTTAGTAAGTAAACATTTGTTACAATAGTTGATCTAAGATTATTGAAGTTCATATCTGATTTGGCTTTCACAAAGGCACCTATTCAAATCAATAGTTGATTAGTGTATTTTAGTTTATATTTCTGGAAATATGTAGCTGTGCTGTTTGCACCATCTTAACTTTCTGGCTATTGTTTGTTTAAAATCACTTTTCTTCTGTTTTTTAAAATTGCAGCGAGCTTATATAACTCAACACTCGGCGTATACACTCGGCGTATACACTCGGCGTATACACTCGGCGTATATAATCAATATACGAACTACTCAATTTGTGAGCACATATAGGTTTACTCCTCGGACGTACACGCAAACTTATACCCCCACCGTAGTGGGATTGCCATCTAGATCTTGGATTTTACTTAAAATTCAAATTTATCGAACAAAAAATGCGGAAATTGCAAATATTTTTTTGCCAGAGTTGCAAAATAACATAGAATTAAACATTACGATGCTTTTGGTTGCATTTTATGTTTGTTTGTTTTGTTTTGTTTGTTTTGTTTTTTTTTTTCAAAAAAGGTGAAAAACACGCATTTTTATTCAAATATGGCTTGACCTCATATTACTTATGACGCCATATATCGTTAACAACCCGTTGTCCCAAAACTTTACAAAAAAAATTTCTTAAGAGCCCGTGACTGTAAATATCGAGAATCACTGGACAGGCTCCCAAAATCGAAAATCCTGATAATTTGCCAAAAAGTTACTTTTGGGGAGCTATGTTCAAAAATATCATGGAAACTTTCTAGAAATTTATAGTTTTCGAGAAAAAGGGGAAAAACGAAAATACCGGATTTTGCCTAATTAATTATGCAAAAATCGCAGTTAAATTGACCAACTTCAGTACGCTTGTGCTAAAACAAGGGGCAACGCTAGAAAACGGGAATACGTTTTTTTCTTTAGTATAAATCATCTACTTTCTAGCCATTGTCCTTTTTAAAGTTTTGCAGCGATTTAGAAAGTTTCACGGTTTCTTTAAAAAATACCTTCTCATGCATTTTGTGAAAAGGCAAAAATTGATCAACTTCAGTGGCGTGAAATCCATCTTGGTATGTCCGATATCAAATCAAAATATATACAAGGATACAGTTCGGTACTTATACTGAAACAATATGAAATAAAAAATCTGGGCAATTCAGATTCGTGTTGACAAAACGAAAACTTCGCGACGCGCTGTAGTCAAATTTGCATAAATTAGCAAAATTGTAAATACTATAAAACTATACGTTCTGAGGAAATACGATAGACTGCCGAATCGAACCATGAAAAATATGTCCCATCTATTCTTAGATGGTTTGTTTGTTTTATCATAGCAGTTATCTATATCATTTTCGGCTTGAGATATTTCAAATATAGAGAAAATCGGTAAAATCGGTCGTTTATTTATAGTCGACAGTCGGAGTTAGGAGGCAAACGCCATGAAGCGGCTGTTAAGTCAACTACATTTTTTAATTGCAGTTTCTTCATAAAATGTTAATTCTCCTTTTCTGCAAATTTGTTAAACAATGTTTACTAAACTCTAACTGGAAGTCATTCTGGTGCACTTGACCACACATCACCACATCCAAAACATGTGGGCGGATCGCGTGGCCCACCTCTCCTGAAAGCCCCCGTCAGTGCTGACTCTCCACTCGACTGAACGAATAGCTCAGATATTGCTTCATTTCCTCATGTATCATTGCTTGTTGAACACAATACAGGCTAACACCATCCATTCCAGCTTCTATGGCGGTGACCAGGGTCGCAAAACTTCTTGGCAAACTTCCTAACAAAGTCACAACTTGATCCTCTTCGGAAATTTTTTTTTGTAATTTTACTGATATCAAAAAGTTCACGAAGCGTACATTACAGGTGTAGGTAATAGACCTTATTCGCTTGGGCGTAGTGTTTACCCAATACAAACCTCTTGGGAGTTAAATTATTTGTCTGAACAACGTCTTCTCAAGCGTTAACGGGAAAGAAAGAAATAATACCCAGGGGAATGACACGTGGTCTCTAATGGGAAATACGCCCAAGCGAATAAGGTCTATTGAAGAATCGGGATTATACTACAGAGGTATTAATCGCAAACTTTCTTTACAGCAGTCGCAAGGTCTTGCAGCGATTTGAAGATGCTTGTCCCAACAGCAGAAAGCGGACATTACGCTATTGATCCAGACGACGAAGGAAATTTGCCACCATTTAAAGTGTATTGTAACATGACTGATTGGAATGGAGTTGGCGTGACCGTCATCAGTCACGACAGCGAGAACAGAACATTGGTGGATGGATATGAACGACCAGGGTCTTACTCACGTGACATTCATTACACAGGAGCGAGTCTTTCTCAATTGGCGAGTCTCACCAGGGTCTCCTCATACTGTGAGCAGTTTATCAGTTACGAGTGTTATGGTTCAATGTTGCTCGGACAAGGAGATGGCTGGTGGGTGTCACGTGATTCCGTAAAGATGACGTATTGGGGCGGAGCATCACCTGACAGTGGTAAATGTGCATGCGGGATGAACAAATCGTGTGACAATCCCTTTTTTATCTGTAACTGCGATATTAATGACGGTGCATGGCGTAGTGACAGCGGTTTCCTCTCTGACAAAACCCATCTCCCAGTGAAACAACTCAGGTTTGGGGATACCTCAGTAGACCAGAACGTAGTGGGACTTGATGAGAAGGGTTACTACACAGTGGGAAAATTGAAGTGTCGTGGCATAGCATAAATATTGACTCTCGTCACTTTTCCATTTAGCAAGCCATAGGGGCCGCTACTTTCAAAAGCCGATACTTTCAGATGAGTTAATTAAAAAAAAACGATGAGTCAAATGCCTGGACCTGTGCCAGTTACTTTCATTTTAAGAAAAGCTTATTTGGAACGAATTTGCTGTAGAATTAAAGTCAAACGCTTCTTACCCTAGTTAGTTTATGCCATGTTCATAAACACAGGAATCGATTGTCTGGTATTCGCTCGTCATAAAATTACGGTCCAAGCTTCAATATCAAGTTGTATTTGTAAGCATCTGCCGTATTAAATGAAACATAACATTGAATGCAGTATATTTCATTGGTTTTGAGTGGTAACATTTTTTTAAGGGAACGCTACATTCGAAGGATCGTTTATTTCAGGGGAATCCGTTACTTTAAGTCATGAGTATTGTACAGCGGAAGTAATTGCGATTAGCTGACTCGACAAATACCAAACAATCAAAACTCGTGGTTTGGAAGACGTTGCGTAGAAGATAGAGTCCGATTGGAGGTCTTCTCAGTAATTCAAGCTTTTTTAACCCTTTCAATCCCAGAGTCAATTATGGAGACATGTAATTAGTTCGAACTTTTGAGTCTGTTGATGAAATCCTATGGTGTGACCATTCAAATGAAACCACTTTAGCAGTACTTTTGCGTGGTACCATTTGTTCTAACTTTTGAGTTTGTAAATGAAATCCTATGATGTTACCATTCAAATGAAACCTCTTCAGCAGTACTTTTGCATGGTATCATTTGTTCTAACTTTTGAGTCTGTTAATGGAATCCTATGGTGTGACCATTCAAATGAAACCTCTTCAGCAGTACTTTTGCATGGTATCATTTGTTCTAACTTTTGAGTTTGTAAATGAAATCCTATGATGTTACCATTCAAATGAAACCTCTTCAGCAGTACTTTTGCATGGTATCATTTGTTCTAACTTTTGAGTCTGTTAATGAAATCCTGTGGTGTGACCATTCAAATCAATCCTCTTCAGCAGTACGTTTACATGGCACCATTTGTTCTAACTTTTGAGTCTGTGGGCGAAATCCTATGGTGTGATCATTCAAATGAATCCTCTTCAGCAGTACTTTTGCATGGTACCATTTGTTCTAACTTTTGAGTCTGTGGGCGAAATCCTATGGTGTGATCATTCAAATGAATCCTCTTCAGCAGTACTTTTGCATGGTACCATTTGTTCTAACTTTTGAGTCTGTGGATGAAATCCTATGGTGTGACCATTCAAATGAAACCTCCATGACAGTACCTTTGCATGGTATCATTTGTTTTTAATATTTTACAAAATAAAATTTGGGATTTTTCTTGAATTTTGTTCTTGGGCACACTTAGTGTTATTGTAGAGTTATTGTTAAAGGGTTAAAACCATGTATCGTTTAATGAAAAGTTCAGTAACAAGTGGGATGGCAACAGTCCCAATCGAAATAAATAAATATCATATACGCCACGGGAAACAACGATGCCTTTTGCAAAATGGTCACATGTCATGTTTGTGGGTTGGGATTGGTGGATTTCGATCCATTTTGTCGGTTTCTGTTTTCTGGGCCCAATGTTTGTCGTTATAATGACAGCAGTGTAAAACGTTAACCTTAGCTGGGCTTTGTTGTTGCGTGCGTGTTGTTGAAACGAACAGTTAAAAAGCCCGCTGATTTTGCAGATAAAATATTATACGCCAAACGAAACCACCATTTGGTTATTGCGCAGAGGTCGCATGATGATATTTAATACATTTTATATTTATTTTCGAACAATTTTAAATTTGAACGCTTTTATCAGCATAAGTGAGAAATGTGATTTCAAGTATACTTGAGCTATTGGCATACTACATTACTATGAATCCATTTAATGTTCACCTGTTACACTGTCGTCTATCATAATTATGGCAAACAAAAAAAAAACATTTGAACTCCGAAAACCGAAACTGACAAATGGATCTAAATCCACCTACGACAGCCCACAAACGCGACCTTTTGACCTTGTCGAGTTATGCCTCCTTGTTTCCTCACGGTGGAAAACGAAACTGTTGATTGAGTTTTAAAGTTCAGAGCTCGCAGGTTATTACGCGGCCCTACAAAAATCTCTCCCCAAAGAGGAACAAATATATATATATTTTTTTAATTGAAATTTCTTGAAATCAGGAAAGAGGTCGCGGGTCAACCAATCAGACCAGTGAAACTAAAATATGTGTGCATAAATTTGCATACTATAATGTGACACACGAAAAAGGAAAACTCAGAGCCCAAAACATAATTCGTCGGCAATGCCACGAGTAAAAAGGCCTCACCACCAGCCCCGTGATTGTTTTTTTTGTGTGCGTGTGTGTGCGTGTGTGTGTGTAATTTCGCTTATTGCACGCCTTACACCGCTCAATTGGTCTATGTTACCAAAACGTTGCCATCACGCGGACAATACCGCCAGCAACGCAGGCCGATCGCATGCGTCGTCTTCATACATTCATGTATCGTAGGCAAACAATGGAGGAGGTCCTGCTTTAGTCCATTTAAAGGAAAACAATTAGTCCCCCAGCTACACCTCCAGAAAAAAAAGGCCGAGTGACCTTTATACATGAAACAAATGTTGATCACTCTTAACATTGTTATGGCTAATTCGTATTCGCATTTAATGTATACAATGGTCTGTTTTCAAGTGAATACGCGCAGGCTGAGAAGCTATACTGTATTCAAAAAACTGAATATATGTTGTAAACGTCAACTGTTTAAAAAAAAAACATCAAATGAGTTGTTACAGGTTTAATCGATATTATTAAAACTTTAATTTAAAACTAACAAGCTTAATGAATATCGTAAGAAAGTATCGTAATATCTTATACCCCCACCGTGGTACAAGGGGGAAGGGGGGTTGTTGCAAACCCCCACCCCCCTCCGCCCTTGGGTTTTTGCGATGTTGCAATATTTCTGGAATATTTTACATCTAATTGATAGCCCGCGATGTTCTCTTCAAGATAAGGTAAATATTATGGGTTGTGACGCTGCTGGGGGACCGTGACGTCATCCAAAATGGCCGCCAAGACGGTCGCCATCTTGGATTTTCCTAAAAATTCAAATTTATTTGGAAAATGTGGAAATTGCAAATATTGTTTGCTAGAGTTGCAAAATAACATACAATTAAACATTTTGATGCTTTTGGTAGCATTTTATGTTTTTTCACTGAAAAAACGTGAAAAACACGCAATTTTATTAAAAAATGAATTGATCACATGCTATTAATGACGTCATATCTCGTTACCATAGCAACCGGTTGTTGCTAAACTTTACCAAAATGTGTCTTAAGGAAAAATGAACATCTACTGAAAACGGCATGTGCTAATCTTAAATGGTCTTGAAAATATCGGAGAAAAATCTTAAGGGGGGTCCCCCTCTTGTACGTCCAATCAATCAATCATCTTTATTTAATCACGGAATCCCATTCATAAAAATGCTCTTCGAGAGAGCCGTGCAAACATCATGTAATAAAACATACAATATTAGATAAATATGGCCATTAAAATTGTACTAAATTACAAATGTGACATAAACGATTTCAGGCTTGTCTGTCCTTTCATAGTATTTGATAGACTATTCCAGAGAACCGCCCCTCTATTGTGGGAGCTATTTTTTTTCCAGCCTCAGTATACGGTCTTGGTACAAATAAATTATGTGTTGAGTTTTTTAGATGTCGTACTATTAAAAACTTGAGCCAAATGATCAGGTGCATTTCGATTTTTCAATTTATACATTATTATGGCTAATTGTCTTGTCCTTCGTGTCTCAAGATTATCCCACCCAAGTTCATCCAGTATTTCATCTGATCGGCAGCTCTGCTTTGGAGGGTCTGGAGTCTGTTACACATCCCTTTCCCACAACTCCCCCACACTATACTACAATAATCGAAATATGGTAGAACAAGGGAGTAGTACAGCATAATTAATGTATGATAAGGTATGGATGCCTTACAAGTCTCAGATAGTCCATGGGCCAAGTGGCTAAAAATGGCGGATCGTTACCACTCGGGGGGACGAAGGCCATCATATATCAAATTAAAGCTTATCATGTGTAGATTTTAAAAATATATGATGGAAATGTTGTAAGAGTAGCTTAAGGGAGTCACGTGACCTTGAATTTTGCATAATTAGCATAAATCGATAATATGCTAAAATGCGGCTTTTAGCAAGTAATTCTGTAGATTCTGCATAAAATAAAGCAGGCATAGATAAGATATAATGTCTGTTAAGTATTTTGTCACTATTAAGAATAAATAGTCACGTGACAGTGACGTCACTTCCAGCTGCAGTAAAAAAACCCTCAATTTTTGTCTATTTTCCATATTTGTTTTTGTTTTTTTTTTCTGTTATTTGATTCAAAACTACATTTTATAACATATGAAAAGCAGTAAAAGATAAGATAATTAGTGTTATTTTAGATGCATGCTTTATCATCAAGCGATTTATCACCGGTATGGTTTCACTGTGGTAACCCTGTGGTCTAAAAGACTGGGTACAAATGTACAAGGAAGCCATCTTGTTTTTGTGGTAAATACAGTCCTCAAAGATGTGAACAAATATGGATTCAAGCATACTTCGTAAAAGACAAAGAACTGAGCCTTATTGCATAATACATTGTATTGATGATAAAAGAAAATTAATCAGTCCAAATTCTCTTGACTCATGGAAAACGTTGCAAAAAGCTGATAAAATCCGAGATCACGAAGGCATTCTTAGTCTACAGGTTGCCGATGACCAAATCCCGAATGGCCCCCGCCAAGAAAAGTGAAGGAGGTTGACGGCGAAATAATTCTTAGAGAGTTTAGAAAGAATAATCTGCTGTTCATCCTTGCTCGTCTACATTATGCATCTCACCAACAAAAGGTCAGCACGGTTCACGACAAAGACGCCATCATTGCCAATAATGTAGGCTATTTTCCAACCATTAATGCACCAGCCACTGATGTTTCCACTGTCAACGAAGCCCTCAACCGATCACTCACTATCATGCGCTCGCTCCATCTCACAAGCATGATATGTGTTTTCTATCTGGCCGTCTATGCCAAGGAGTTTGAGGTGAAGTGCAACGAGTATGAGAAGTTCCAGCCCATAGTTCTACGTCTTGGAACTTTTCAAACCCTTGGTACATTGATTTCTGTCATCGGTGAAAGGTTCCTGCATGCTGGTCTAAAGGACTTATTCATTGAAGCTGGGGTAGTGGCTGAGGGCTCCGTGTCTGCAGTTCTGGAAGGCCGAAACTATAAAAGGGGTGTTCGTGTGCACAAACCGGCTTGCGGAGCATTCATGAGGGTGGCATTGGAAGGATTTTATCCGTGGCTTGACGAGTCGCGCCCAGAGGACATTCGTCAAGTACAAACATGTCTTGATGAAATTGGTACCCCAGCTGATGAACTGTCTAAAGAAAGTCACGATGAGGTTTCCAAGAGCCGAGTTTTCCAGCGTTTTTCTGAACTTTTTGCTGAATACACTGTTCATCTCCGGAATACCAATGGCCCCCTTTCAGCATTCTGGATGTCTTATATAGACATGATCGAGCTACAACTTCACATGATCCGTGCCTCTAGAGAAGGAATTGGGAGCTCCATCTCTCCTGTGTCCACCAGATGCTCCCATGGTGCTTTTCCTACGATGCTATCAACTATGCAAGATACATGTCAGCTTATTATAGCGATATGACAAGTCTACCAGATAAGCACCCGAGGTACACGAGTTCATGAGAAATGGTGGATTTTTAGTTCGGTTGAGCAACGACAATACATTTGGAAGAATTCCCGTTGACCAGACTCTTGAAGAAACCGTAAATAAAGATACCAAAACACCTGGGGGCACCAAGGGCTTTAGTTTGAAACCTGGAGTCGTACAAAGGTACTACTTGACGGCAGAATTCAGAACTTTGTTCCTGCGCAGTTTGCGCGAAATGGTTGGCTATGCCAAAGGGAAGCACGGCCTTGCTGACCTTCACTCATCTCGCATTGCCCAAGATGAGAAAGATGTTGCCGCAATGGTTGATTTAATCAAGAACTAAACAGATCCATTTGCAGGTCATATGCTACAGTCCAGCATCTCAACAGGAGCTGTTGCCACTACTGCTATAGCAGAGGACCTTGCGACCGCCTACATGTATAAAGTTGGAGAGGCAGCCTACGCTGATTTCAGGAAGACCCGTCTCGAATCACAGCCCCCAACGGTAAAGTTCAATCAAAAGTTGAAGAAGCAAAAGTTGAAAACCTTCAGTGCTTCATCGAATACCAAGACGGTGGCAAAGGGCACTCATGTCCAATACTGTCGCACTGATACGGACCTTGAGCAAACGTTGACCGTCCGTACGAAACGTACGGATCGTCATCCTCGCTTACGGTCCGTAACCTTCTATAAACTTTACGTAACTATACGGTCCGTGTTCTGTCTGTATACGGAGCGTGCGTCTCATTATCACACTCAGTCGGTGTGAATAACTTTTTACTATCCGTACGATTCGTACGAACCGTACGTTTCGTACGGGACGTAATCCGTGCTTACGGAGCGTGCATATATCTCGTTCTTTAAGCGTGAGCTGGCAAACAACGTGCCACTGCACAAAATGTCTATCTTACTGTGTTATGCTTTCAAATATAAACAAATACGCGAGCCGAAAACTAAACCCGAACATACACGCGAGAGGAAATAGGAACCTACACATATATCTCGTTCTTTAAGCGTGAGGCGACGAACAGCGCGCCACTACACCAAATATCCGAACAAGAGGAGGCTGATACACGACTTCTCCTACATGTGCAACATGCAGCAAATGAGCAGCGATAAAGGTCAGTCATTGTATCCTCAGAAGACTCAGACGTTAGAATCCTGTGCCTTGCATTTTCATTTTCCATTGATGTACCGATTTATCAGCGTTGTGTTTCTCAACTGAACGCTCGGTATGTAGACATTGGAAAAATAGCCCACGTTATTGGCCAGGATGCGTGCAAGGCACCACCAGGTTTGCACGCATTCACGGGTTGTGGTGCAGTGAGTGCCTTTGCCCCTGAAGAAGTTACTGAGTAAAAAGGAATACCAACGCACGTTCCAGCAACTTGGAGATAAATGGTTGATGTCTGAAGATCATCTGATGCAGTTAGAGGCATTTGTCTGTGTATATATTCATATATTCATATATTCATTCAGGTGAAGCGAAATCCCATCAGTTCCCTCCATGCAAGGACAGCTTGTATAAGCATTGCCGGCGAGCCAACTATCAAGCGGCGATATGGAGAAATCATCTACAAAACAACGACATTCCATCTCCAGTTGGTCATGGCTGGTCTCTCAATCTCAAGAGAGATTGGTGATAAATTGGATGAGTGGACTCCCGGCACCAAGAGCTGTAATAGAGCTTATGTCGTGTATGTGCAAGAAGGCCTGTAATGATGATTCATTACAGGCCTTCGAAATGGGTTTAAGTGCTCCGACCTTTGCCGCCTAACAACTTGTTCTAACCAGCCAGATGAAGAGGAGGACATCCAGGTAGAACTGGATGAAGAGGACGTTGACTTTGACTAAAGTCTCTTAAGTGTGAGTGTAACGTTTTCAACATATTACCCATGAGAAACAGCAATCATTCTGAGAACACAGGGTACCCAGTTTAATTCTTTTTTTAACATACATTTAGAATAACGCTAATTATTACATATTTTAGTGCTTTTATGGTAAAAATGCTCTGAATTGTATTTCTGAATCACATAAAAGAAAAAAGCAAAAAAGCAAAACTATAGACAAAAATTGAAGGTTTTTACGGCGGCCGGAAGTGACGTCACTGTCACGTGACTATTTATTTATCCTTAAAAGTGACAAAATGCTTTACATACATAATATCTTATCTATGCCTGCTTTATATTATGCAGAATCTATAGAATTACTTGCTTAAAGCCGCATTTTAGTATATTATCGATTTATGCTAATTATGCAAAATTCAAGGTCACGTGACTCCCTTAAGCTACTCTTATAACATTTCCATCATATATTTTTGAAATCTACACATGATAAGCTTTAATTTGATGTATGGTGGCCTTCGTCCCCCCGAGTGGTAATGAAAAGTGACTTGGCCCATGGACTAAGAACGTCAATCCCTCCAGAGGTTTTTTTAGCAATTTTGTCTACATGATCTCCCCAAGTTAATGATTGATCTATTTCAACACCAAGATATTTATACGTCTCATCCCTAACAAGGCGTTTGTGATCGACATGAATATTAAACTGGTGCTCAATTAATTATTTGACAATAATTAATAAGCGATATTAATACATGACGTTTCGAAGACAGCATGTCGTCATTATCAAATGATAATTATGTACAAGATAGGTGGCGATATAGAATTCCTATTTTTTTCGCTTTTTTTAATTTTTATTTTAAATTTCAGATTTTTGTACATACACTTTGCAACGGTCGCAATACATCGAAGACGTTTCTTTTCTTTTGTTTCAAATTCCGATAAAGGTGACCAAAACTACTTCAAAACAGGTGCAAATGTTACGGAAACAAAGCATAAAAAGTACCAAAAAGTTCAATCGAATTTTCGTGTTTTTCCTATGGTTGAACTCTTTTAGCAAGCAAATATTAAAACCAGGTTTTTGCAGGTGACTTCATAAGTAAATGCAATAAATAAATGCTTAAGTAAGTTTCCTTCTGTTCTGGTCTAACTGCTATTACTCCAGAGTATCAAAAATAGTCAAATGAAACAGAAAATAATTCTTTTTAGGGCCAACCATTAAATTCTGTCTGTCTTTTTTTTTTGTATTCGTTTGAATTCAAAGCAATCTAGGGACATTTTTAAACGCACATTGCAATCATTGTATTTAGTCCTTACATTTTGCTTTATTTTAATTGCAGAATAAATAATCCATATTTCTAGCAATTAGCATTTTTCCAATTAAAAAATCATATTGCAACATTACTTTCTTTTCTAAGTACGGCAAGGAAAAAGCAGAAAATTGAACACTTGAACGACTATTCAAGATATAGAAGACATGAAATTGAGAATGTCCTGGCATGGCTCATCTTAGAAAATGATAATCAAATATCAATATCAATATCGGTGAAATAAATTTTGTCACTGCACGTAACTTTATGTATAGCTAAGTTAAAGTAGTAGTTCCCACCTGTTCATAGCATAGATTTGCTAGCGAGAAAAACTGATGACCACTTCCAGGTTGACTGGATGTTAACGCCGGTTATAGCCTGATATGTGTGGCAACATAAGTAAGAAAGGCAGATAGAAATTCGCGCTCTTTGCTCTCGCTTCGTGCTCGAATTCTCCCCTGTGCCTTCTGCTTCAGCGAAGTTATGTTATCTTATCTGTGAATGTCTTGGGTGGTATTTGCGTAGGTTTGTGATAACATTTAACCATTGTGATGCTTGCTTTTACCTCGTGCTAAGGTGACTTACCGGCATAATACTCACTTGTCGTCAACGTAAGTATAACAACATATGAACGAAAATTATGTATGGAGTCGCCGCTCGACTACTTTGAGCCATTAGTCCGGTATAATTGACGAAGGAGCTGTGTTTGTTTGTTACTGCGCATGTGGCAGGTGCACCCTGTGCTGGCAAAAGCTAAAACGGATATTAACAACGCTACGAGAACGGAAAGGTATGGAAAGGAAAGGAAAGAAAGGCGAACTAGTAAGATATTAATAGAGTCTACAGATAACAAGTAGATGTATATAATGTATGCTATATGTATTTTTTTCTCGGGTTGCTGTTTTTTTTTTTATAAATATGACTTCTTTCTGAGTTAATATAAAGACTTACGCCCAGATTCACATAATTTGTGCTAGCTTCTTCGTAGTCAATATCTTAGCGTGTGATATATATTTTATTTTTTTTTTTTCTCTTCGGTTAGAAAACAAACAAAGAGCTGTGACAACCGCGGAAACACAGATCAAAACTCTTGAAAAAAACTAGGTACGACTATTGAACGTTTTAGGAAATCTATAATAAATATGGTCAAACTGCACACTGTATAATAACGGATTATATGTTTCCTAACTATTAAAACCAATTTATAAATGTCATGAAATTAAGTTAATGCGACAACCAGGGCAGATATGCTCAATGTGTGAAATGCTATCCGGGAAATCCCCTTGTGACGCTCAAAGATCATCCCGTGTTCGTGTGCGAAAAATTCTATATCTGACCAATCGAACACATTCTCTCACGTGCGAATAGCATAGCAAAATAACTGGTTTGTGTTTCATTCATACCGTGCGCTTGAAGCTTCAATTTTTCCGAGAATTGCCTTCAAGCTTTTATTTAAACATTTAAATTATTTAATGAAATTATTAATAAAAGTTATGAGGCCGGACTCACGAAGCCCTCCTATGTTAAGACATATCCTAAGTATTGTTTCTTAACAATAGTCTATTATCATTACAACAATAGGCTATTGTTAAGAAACAATACTTAGGATATTTCTTAACTTAGGAGGGCTTCGTGAATCCGGCCTATGGATTCGGGATGAAGTGCATCCATACAGGTGACCTTTTGCCCCATAGACTCACAAGTCTTGCTATTTGGGAGAATTGTGCCCCCATGCAGCTTGATAACATTGTTGCCTAAGTAACTCGGTGGAAACTCTGATAGGATAAGGACCTATCCCATGGGGGGGGGGGGGATTTGTACCCCTGGACAGGGTTAAGGACCTGCCTTGTTGGGGATGATCCCCGGAGAAGGTTGCCCCCTCTAAAACACATGGGAAGATAGGATAGTGAATTGTAATTTATTTTGTCCCCTACCCATTTATCCCATAAACTGTTGTCGTTGTAATCTTATCTATGAGTCATGCATTGGGAGCATTAACTAAAATTATATATTAACCATTCCTTCCCTTAGCAGTGGTTACACGTTTCAATCATTCATGATTTTGTTTTATCTCCACAGAAGAGGAGATGGGTCAAAAGAAAATAATGCTATTTTTCCTCCTCGTGGTGTCCCCAATACTCATATTGGGAAGATATCCAGTATGTCCATCAGGTAAAAAATAAATCGAGTTGAAACGAGTTATTTCATAAACAGATTATTTTAATAAACATATTTAAAAATTGTCAATTCGGGCGTGTTCGGAAAGTCTCGATGGATTTTTCAAACCATACCAGCATCCGTCATAGAACTGTGTGGGAGGAAGAGGAACAGGTAGAACAATAGAATTGTGGTAGTGGTGGTAGTGGAAACAACACAATACATGGTAATGGTGGTGGTGATGAAACGGACAATAGTTGGCAATTTTTAGTTTATGGAAATGTTACCAAGACGCACTGTTCGTCGTTCCTTGTTCACCGACAGGACTTTGTCCTCCTTGACGAGAAATGTCCTTCGCACTACGACTTTCGAAATGCATGTTTGTATTAAGAAGCGATGATAATATGTTATCCAAAGGAGTATTTTTCAGGTATTTTATGATGCAGCGCGAATTAACTATATTATCAACTGAAATTCGAAGGGAGCGCATCGTCCACTGTCTCCACTGCGTAACATATATCACATCGTGCAATATGGCTTGTTGTAGGTTCCTAACGGTATTTAGTACACGTTTGCTTCTCCAAAACGTAAAGAGAGCGGCCAAACACACGGACAAACTGAAAGGCATCAATGACAATTAAGACGTCTATTTCCGGATTTCCGGCAGATGAAAAAATATTGCCATCTTCCATATCACTTTTAAAAACATAAACATCAAGCGATTTATTAGCTTCGGACCGAAGGAAAGTGTCAAACGATCATACGATTTGACCAAACTCATAATTCCTTCGACTGTAAAAACCAAAGCAAAGAATATACGAGATCAAAGCGAATTTTAACAACGGTTTGGCGCCGATTTTGACCACAATTCAACGATCATAAATTTCTACAAAACGTGGGGACTTTAGGGGACCTTGTATTGCATTTAAAAGAGTCACTCTCCGGGCACTTTCAGGCGTAATTATATGTTAATGTCCCCAGGATTAAAACAAAAACACGGCAAAACAGATCAAGGGTTAAAACACAAGAAAGAAACGATGCGAATCATGCCACTCAAAGCAAAGACAGAAATATTGCGATACAGAGGCAAACAGGCTCGGATATGTACCTAGATAACAATCAACGATTTGATTCACCTTTTATCGCGTTGGAAACAAAGAAAAAGTCTCGCGAAGATCAGTAAAATTTAACCACATGTACTCGCCATCGCAGATAATTTAACACATCAGGATCCATAATTACGCACTAGGCGTCATGGGATACCTGAAAAATCCTCCTTTGTGTTATCCTATAGTTCGACAGATCATATAGTCATGGCATAACAGTTGCCACGACCCTGTTTATTTGTCTCCAAGCTTGGTTGCTGTTATTCTGTTACATTTCGCTCGTGAAAATATTGTCCGAAGACAATACAGCAATTTGTGAATTGTATCCCTTAATGTTCAAGACATTTTAATAAATTATGGCGGCATATCCCGGTTTTTTTTTTTGTTCGTTTGTTTCTGTCACGAGATTTTGGAAGTTCTCCCGCTGCATATTCGTCATAGGGGTGGTGGTGCCCAGGATAATCCTACTTGTGATATTGCTCATTGTATTGTGTTGCTCAAAACAAATAACGATTGAAGTTGTCTTTCAGTTGCATCTTGTATAATGAATAAAAGGATTAAATGACGCCTTAAGCTACTGTATTTGTTTTTAGTCCGAGCTTTCGCCGATCCATGGCATCATCAGGGAATGAGGAAATACTCTACAATACAGGATATAAAATGACCATGATGGCGAAAGCTCGGACTATGTGAATGCAGTAGCTTAAGGCCTCGTTTGATCCGTTTATTCATTACTCAAAACAATTGTTTGCAGGTTCCACTGAGGTAAAGAGAGTTGCTGACGCAATATACAAACATAAAAATGAGATAAATGAAGAACAAGAAAATGTCAAAATTCTACTTGATGACGTGATCCATTGCTTAAGCAAAAGTAAGTAAATGACAATAAATTGTAATAAACATTGATACAGTGGCAATTTTAGAAAACGCATATATTAAACGTTTTACACTTAAAAAAGGCTATGAAGACGTTTCAATAGGCTATTGCTGGTTTGCACGTGACGTCACGGCGGCCATGTTGGTGGTCAAGAACAAAACAGTTTCCCTCCGCTGGGAACTAAACTCTATTTTCATGCAAATTCGGCGAACAAAATTGTATTGTTTTGACCACCAACATGGCCGCTTTGTCACGTGGTTGCAAACCAAGAATATGTATATAAACTATTAAAACGCATTTGAGAATTTAGTAGTCTCCTGGGACCAAAAACACATTAACTAAATTAAAGTTCAAAAACAGAATGAACAAGAAGCTGTACACAGCTTGAACTCGTGGCGCCTTTAACTCATTACAGCATTTATTCCCGAGTGTTTTGAGTGCTTTTAAGGAAAAACATTAGCTTAAAATTATGTCTATTCGAAGGCTCCTGAGAGCCAACTCGTGAAGAAGATTGCGGTAAGCTTATGTTTCCACAGACACGGTTCCATATTTTTTTTTTTTAATATTAAACGTAAGGATTTTTGACGAACGCAAAAAAAAAGGACAACACTTTCATTAATGTCCAGTCCGAAGGGAGAAAGACGAACGGAAAAAATAAAGGTCCTGAGCGTGACTTGAACTCGAGCCTTCCAACGGTTATTCCTGGCACTAAGCCACAACCTCAATCCACTTCACTATCCAGGAACACATGCTCAATTTTGACTAAATTGTTATTTTAAGGTAGATATGCATCAAATCGCGTGTCTCGCGATCGGTTGAAAAATCCTATTGGATCGATTTTAATATTGCATTAAAGAATCCAAATGCGAAACATCTTTAAGCTTATATTGTTGTTTATATTCGTTTACAAACATTCTTAATTGAGGTTGACAAAATTGAACATGCCTTTCCCCGTTGGGCTTTGATTTTACTCTGGTGCCCAGTGCTCACCGCGCATCCTAGGTCTATTCTGTTCTTCGCGCATTTATGGCGCCTATTTTGGAGTGCAAGGTGATTTTGTGTAGCGGCTTATTCGTCATAATAACAAGGGATGTCCAATTTGTTCCAAGAAATGCAATTAAACGTTTTTCTGCTGTAGGGACGACCACTCAGAATGGGCAGCACCTATTTTTGTGTGAACAACAGGCCATTTGTGGGACGTGTCGAACGCCGAAAGTTACCAAACTCTCCTTCCTTTCAGTTGTATTGTACAATGTAAGATACATGGACTAAAAATCGCTCAAATAGCGTAGAAACACTGTATAAAGACAGAACACAACACCAATAAATGTTTCAACTATTTTATTCAGCGATTTTGATTTTATATTTTGCTTACTGCGCCTTTCAATAACATGCGGGAATTGGCTCTTACTTCGTGTAGAAGATACAAATGACGTAAAACAAAAGGAAACAATGCTTCATCAGAATTCTTTTACCCAAAAACAATGACCGAAAAACAATGTTTTCTATTGTTGTACGTCATCTGAGCGGTACACGAAGTAAGACCCCGGAATTTGAAATTCAAATCTCCACCGACGGTTGCGTTATTCCCTGCCATCAATCTTAATTAATACGAAAGCCGACGGACCATGTAAAAAAGAAACAAACAAAATGGATCGAAATCTACCAATCATAATGCACGGACGTGACCTTTTGAACTCATTGAAGTGAAGATCTGTTTCCTGAGAGGTAAGCTAAGATAATTAACGGCAGTGTAAAGCGAAAGCGTTGGTGGAAATTTGAATTTCAAATTCCGCATGTTATTGAAAGGCGCAGTAAAACGTTCAATTCGAAATTCCATACAATGTCATATTTTCAAATATCATTAATATGCAAACATTACGCTTGGGTTTCCTGTGATTAAAGCATATCGAAGATGCAACCAACCAACCTCCAAAGTGATTAATTAAGAATTCAAACATGATACATCAAATCATTTATTGTTATCCTCAGGTATAAGGGCCTCCAGCTATTTCACTCAAAAAAGTGAGGGGTTGGTCTATCTTCTGAGGCTTTGGCCATGAGAACTCAAATCTTTGGTAGACTAAAGATTTTGCAAGTTTGGACATTTTAGCACGCAGATTATATGCAAATTAGGTCAAGTGACCTGTCAGGGTTATTTTTAGGTCAAAAATATTTCAAGCAAAATGGCAACACTTTTCACCAATACCTGGAGGCTGCCAGAAGTTTTGTGATTTTAAGGCTTGGCCTTTTAAAGAAAATTAGTTAAAAAAAAAATACAGGAAAAATAATAAATTACTATTACGGGTCTGGGTACTAGTAAAAATTACCGTTTATTTTCAAACTTATGAGATAATCAACAAAGGCCAAGCGCAGATTTTTTGTTGTTGTTTTTGGGACTTATCTGGTGGCAATAACATTTGATTATGATCGGTATAAACTTTTGCCATCTTTGCTCAATTTTTTTTCTGGATTTTGTGGCTGTATTAAGTCACGTGACCTAATTTGCACATGTTATTCTTGACAAAAGGACCACATTTGCTAACAATTTACTCTTTTAAAGTATTGAGTTCTCATGACTAAAGCCTCTTGAAATAGACCACCCCCGTAGCTTTTGGGCGTTAAAACTAGAGGCCCTTGCCTTAATTTACGTGAGTCGCTGGATTCACGTTGGTCTTGTTACGAAACGCATTCGTAACAAAGCATTACTCACTAAGTTTACAGCTGATGGAAGGAGCGAGTGAGTGAGAGAGTGAGTGAGTGAATTTAAATTAGCCACCGTTACCGATAACCCGTTCATTACGCTTAAGCTTATTCACGGGTTCAAAAGGACTACAATATATTTCCTTCGTCTAGTAGCCGACAATTCAAAACACGATGGTTAAGCAAATTGCAAGTTATATAAAACACAAAACTTCCTGGAACAGAAATCCCACAGGAATAGGAGGCGAACATAATATCAAACGGTCCTATCCATCAATGAACGCCTTGCATTGTCTTGAAAACTTGCAATTGCACTCTGTACTTCTTTTTTTGCTTCTCAAGTCAACACACGGAGAGATTTTGCGGTATGGATTTTATGGCTGAAAGCCATATAGTCTTCGACAATAACTAAAATATGGGTGCAAAAATTTGCATGCGCTAATGTAAAACGAAAAGAAAAGAAAACTCAAAGCCGGATTTTCAACTCGTGTGCTGCGCCACGAGTAATTACAAGGAGATAGATTCACTGGGCACAGACCAAAAAGTTACGAAAAATGACTGCATACAACCGATTAAAAACTACGAAACAAACCAACAAACAAAACAGAAAACAGCATATCAGGAATACATCTCTACACTAATTCACAGTTGAACTGTGCACTATATATCACACTGTCACTATAGAGCTTGCATGCAGGCATGCCCACGTAATAAGCATGGTGATTGAGATTAAAGTTAGGGGTATTGTAACACTCAACCCCCCCCCCCCCCCCTGCCCTGCCCCCGGGGGAACTCAAACGAACAATTTGGGGTTTATGCAATCTCCACTTAAGCTGTGCTCTAAGGTCGTTTACTGCACAAGCAATAAAAGGAAAGCAAACTTTAGCAGTTTAAAGTTAATTTACTGTGTCACGCTGGTGAAACTAGATGTCACCCTCCTCTTCCACCTGCCGTCCGGTGGCATAAGTTCACCAATGACGATCGGGTTCCAATAATCGTAACTGACCGTCGTAGTACACCAATGGTGAAGCGTAACCATTTGACTTAATCGCCTGATGGTCAAAACTGAGAAAAGAAAAACTGACAGGATCTTTTGACGTTTATTCAAACAATTATGCGTCTAATCACACAAAGTCTTTACTTGCTGTACAAAAAGTACACGCGACCAAACAACTACACGACTAACAATTCGTCATCATTTTTAAAAATAAAAATATCCCACGAAACTACAGCCTAAACCGTCCATTAAAAGATATTTATTATTATTTTTAACTTATATTATATATAGATAGGCTTAGCCTGTCAGCGGAGCTCTCTGAACAGAAAGGTCGGAAGAACAAGTATTAAGATTGACGACCGGGCTATTTTTCCAATTCCATTTTAGCAATTTTCCGTCAAAAACAGTATTTTTACGCGACCGCCGCCTGCACGGTGCATTTAGAGTGTACAAAATCTCACAAAACAACTTTTTCTGTCTAGAATAACTTGTTTGACTAATTTCCGAATAAAATACACTTGTTGAGTTTCGAAAATTACCCGAGAAACTGATTTGGAAATCAAATTGTAATGATAGACATACATATCTGTATAAGGCAACACGAGTGAAGTCAGAAGTATAAAATCAGTCTTGTTTTGTTTACATAAAATCGCTTTTCAGCCTATGTAATGAAAAAAAAAAGGACAACAAAAACGGACAACGAAAAATAGACAGTAAAATCTTCTTTTGAACAATTTCATTCAAATATCTATTAGTTTATGTTTAAAAGCAAAGCGCTGACCATTAGCTGCCCTCGATGAAATTCGAGATATCAATACGATTCAATTTGAGCACGTTTTATAAACATTTCTCCAAAACTAACTAGAACATAAATTCCCACAATAAAATGTTATTTGTTATCTTTAAGTCCCTCGGCTGCTTTGAATTTTTTTCTTTTGAGTATTCTGTAAAGCTTTCTCTTTCCAGTTTGAATATTTTAAATGTGTGTCATTACTCTGATAATACCTGATGAGACGAAACTACGCTTTTAAAACACTTGCACGTCTTTGTACGCTCATTTTGGGCGACGTTGTACGCGCCCGCGATCTATCCCTGGGCGACTTCGCTTTCGCGAAACATTCCACTAGCTATGACCATGAAAAATGCAGGCATGGTTCTATGAGTAAGGAGCTACGTGAGCGAGAACTCCGCTATTAACAGAAAAGGATTTTTGGGTGATATTTCGTTTTCTTCCAGAGCCAATTCAGATTAGCATGGTGTCAGCAGGCTGGGACGACCCTCCCTATGGCACACGTGGTAGAACCTCGTCAATCATGGTTAACGGGATTGAGTTCATTCCTAAGGCAAGCCACGTGTTTCCTTTAAGCTATACTTAGCTCAAGTATAAGCAGCCATTGCTTTGGTCCATTATTTTATCCTTTTTATTTTATTTTGGAAGTGCACCCTGCCAATGTAAACTTAAGCCCCATACACACCAACGGTTAAACATATTAATTTAAATGTTGTTTAGTTTAATCACGTTTTTAGCCTCTATCTTGGACGTTTTTAAACGCAATTTATATGACTCAAGCTACCCTGAATAGTAATAAAAGTCAATAAAGTTTCTTGTTGTTAATATTTCACTCCAAATATTACGAAAACCTGTTTAAAACTAATTTCTGACATGTTTAAGCGTTTGTTAGTGCGAACGGGGTATTAGTCCCAGGGGCGGATCCAGGATTTTTCTTAGGAGGGGGTTAACCTCTAAGGAATGACGTAACTGAAGGGTGTCGTAAACAAATTTTAAAAGCGAACAACGCAGACTAGGCAAGTGGGGTGGGGGTGCGCACCCCCTGCACCCCTCCTCTAGATCCGCCCCTGAGTCCCAAGTTAGTTTCCTGTACCCGTATCTATTCAAACTTCTATTTAAAATCTCTTCAGAAGTTTTACTCCGGTAGCGTGACGGGGAATGAAGCAACTGGGAGTGTCATTACTTTGCACGGCCAAAATTAAAATTTCAAATTACCTGCCAAACTGGTCGTTTGCCCCCACAATGGACTGGAACTACCCAAGATGCACTGGGAACATAACATAAGCAAAATAGTCTATTAAGAGGTTGTCTCTCTTAAAACGGACAGATGATTTTGGTTCGAAAAATCAATTTCTCTGAAATGAGTTTATGTAAAAGCCTCCTTAGCAGTCATAAAAATGCAATTCGTTTGATCCAAAATATTGTTGTTGTTTTTTTAAGTTTGACGTCATTGGTACTAATTTTATGCAGCTAAAACACGAATAAAACTCAAACATTTCCGTCGCTGTTAAAAAATAACAATTTACTCGAGAGACCCAACTATTCTTTTTCAATCTACAGATACATCATTGCAGTTTCCTCAGCTATATCTCAGATCCAGATTAACTTCGTATTTTAACTGTCAACAATTGGTTATTTTACACTAATAATCAGCTTCATAGCGGAACATGAAAATAGCTCAACTTTAAGGAGCAATTTTAAAACTGTGGCACGTGATTAAAAAGTCATCCTATAAATGACCCACTATCCTAAGAAAAATAATATTTCTGTGAACTCTATGTTTCCAAGATTTACAACTGTTTGAATTTCACGAAAATTCGAAAACATACCAATAAACGAGTTCACTTTCTAAAATCTCTGCCTTTGCTTCAAGTTGAGATGTTTTACAGCTTATTCCGATTTACACGGTACAACTTTGTCGCATTCGATTTTTTATAGCGCGCGCTGCTTGCGTCGGACGAAAAATGTATGTAACCCACATCATAGAACATAGTAAAGGCCGATTTACACCGTACAACTTTGTCGCATGCGACACGCTCAAACCATGCTTACGACATGCTTACAACATGCTTACAACACGAATTGCTTCGTGTAAATCAACTCAAGTCGTTTGGTAAGCATGGCGTAAGCGTGTCGTCGTGTGCAATAAAGTTGTGCCGTGTAAATCGGCCTTAAGTGGCTACGATTGTCGCAGGGTTTTAAAACATGTTTCAAAGCCCTACAACCTTTTTCATGTTTCATGCAACAGTTCTGAGCGAGTTGTAGACTGATTTAGACGACGCGATTCGTGTCGTATGTATGGCGTGATTACGTTGCATGCGACAGTTGTAAGCAAACGTTGTGCCGTCTTTCAGCTCCATGCGCGCTACTTGCACTCGTCATGCATTGACGCACGCGTCAGCTGATTTTCCTATCAAAAAGTAGCACGCGCAGCTCAACGGAAATGAAAACACTGTGTGAAATCGCGCGAACCGGAAATGAATCGTGAATCAAGTATTCCTTTTTATCTGGAAAGCTTGGTCGGTAACCTAACCTGATTTTCTGTATGCAAGCAGTATTTGGTATCTTCTATCTTAAATAAAAGTTTGAGACAAATTATCTAGCGGAATTTTTTTCTTATCTGAAAACAACCATTTTGGAAATAACTTGATTTCCACACGATAGATTTTTGTCACAGCACCTAAAAGAACTGGAAATTAGCGGTGCTTTCCAAATTGAGAAAAAAAAAACTAATAGGTCACCACATTAGTTTTAAAGATCGTTAGTGAAAACTGAGTTTTAGAGGCTCTTTTCAGAGAGCTGCACTGTTGCCACGGCAATGGCTATGACGTCATAAACACCCTTAAAGTATTGCCTGTTAATAACGTGATATAGATGTCCAAAAGTTGTCCATATCATCAGATACGTCATTTTTTTTTAATATTTCATCATTTAGACACCGTATTGAAAGCAAAACACCCTTTCTAGCCTCCTTGAGTCATCCCTAAATCCTGAAGAGTATCAAAACAGTACGATATTCATCTGGTGATAAGTTTCAATCGAAGTTTTACCTCGTCGTATAAACGGATCTAAACGACGCAGAATACATGCAAGACTGAAATGTGTTAGTGTAGGACAAGCATAGGTTTCACGTACAGGAAATTAATAACTGCTTGTCATTATTTAGATTTCTGAAAGGAACTGAACTCACACTTGAGAAACCAATCGTGAAAATAACATCCGCTCAAAACGGTTTTGTTACACTCACTGAACAGTTAAGTTGCGTTATTGTTGGTTTGTGATTTCTTGATCTGGGCAGAATACATGCAAGGCTGAAATATGTTAGTGTAGGACAAGCATACATGTAGGTTTCACTTGGCTCGATTTCCAGCCATTTTGTGCGCCCGCATTTCTTCGCGCATACCACGCAGACCACGGCTGGATCACTGTTCAAGTTCAATTTTGAATAAAACCGAAAATGGCGGTCAGCGGACAAAACTAAAGTCAAATAGCACACAAGGAACGTCAGGTTTGTGAAGCGAAACAATTTTATTTCGTTTGTTGAAGTTCCCATATAAACAAATATATTTCATACATAAAAAAACGTCACGCGTGACACACCACGCGATTGGGTCCCTATGAGACAACACGCAAACAGAGCATAGTAATTTAAAAACAAACTAATTAAAGGATTCCATTGTTCGTTGTAGGATGGAACTAAGTAATTCCACAGTTCTTGCTGGCCACACGTGCTAGGTTAGTTCTACTACACTTACACTAAGACATTTGATAAAAGACGAAAGTGAGCAAAAGAGTAATCCGATGTTATTGAACAGCGCACGCGTCGTTATCTACCACAAGGTAGTGTTTGTTGACGAGTTAAGTTAATCGTGTTTTTTTTTTTTTTTGATTAATGGAACAAAAGACTTCCGGTGAAATTAATCAGCTCGATTAGATCTACGACACCCATACACGGGAAACGAAAGAAAAGGTTTCAATTCCTTCACACTCTCTGATTTCATTGAGTTAACAAGTACTTAGTATTCGTGGGAAAGGTTGTGGTCACGTTAATTGTATATCGATTTTGGCCCGAGCACGTTCATGATTTTACTTTAATAATTATGCTGTAAATTTTGCATGTATATCTTGGCACGAGCAAGTTTCCTGATTTCTTTTTAATAATCATGTTGCTCCTGGAAGCATAAGCTCTCTATGGCGACCAAACCAAACATTAGTCAAACAGACGCGCGCTCCATTCAACCGACCAATTCGTTAACTTAAAAGTGCGGAATCCAGGACCATGTTCCTTGATGAAAAAAGCGAAATAACACAAGATTAAAAGATTTTAAAATAAAAAAAATGTCAAAGTCACACAAGATTAAAGTTTTCGGCAAAAGGTCAAATTTCAAAGTCACACATGATTAAGACACGATTAATCATTTGTTAATATAACACACCGAAAAACCTTGATGATCACGAGTAAGCATAAAATGTATTATTGCAGATCTACTGGTTACCAACACCTCACTAATCCCCATTCATCACATTATTAATGTTCACAAAATAAAAATAAAAACATGGCATTGTAACGATATTAATCAAAAACAAAGTCCACTCAATAACTAAGATACATCAAGTCATCATTGGCCATTCAATATCCCTTCGAAAACAGAAGCTTCTCTTTTCCTGGTTCAGCAGCATTGCGTGTCATCGCAGTGTTATTTGTAGGAATCCGCAACTCGTCAAAGGGTGGCTTTTGGTCCGTTTTGACGACTACAATCTCTTGCCAGAGATAGCAGGGGTCTTTAAATCTGCGCTCCTCGGAACGTCTGATTTGACTTTCATATTCATCAACTCGATTCAGCTTTGTGTAGGCTTTGAACGACGAGCTCAACTCGATTGCCTTAATCATGCCACCCACTTTCGCCTCGGCTTCATATC
Source organism: Cladopsammia gracilis (assembly GCA_022457155.1). Lineage (NCBI taxonomy): Eukaryota > Metazoa > Cnidaria > Anthozoa > Scleractinia > Dendrophylliidae > Cladopsammia > Cladopsammia gracilis. The sequence goes on along the minus strand of JAJGOT010000103.1, from coordinate 896,093 downwards.
CTTTCTCCTGCATTTCCTTCCAGCTGTTCTTGGTGATCATTTCGACTTTCACCGTCTTTTCATATCCACCCGGGTGGCTGTAAACTAGATGCCAGGTGGAGACGCCACTACGCGCAATGACTGAATATGACGGAATACGACTGCTTTCAAACTTTCTGATCTGATTTGCGAAGAGCCGGCCCATGTTGTGCGTGCGGCCTTCAAAACTACTTCCAGGGAAGTTGATCTTTGCCTCCTCTGTATCTGATAGCTTCATGACCAAGTCCACACTGTAGGGGCCAGCGGCTAGGTAGTTACCTTGCGACGAACCAGGATACAAGGTGCGTGTTCCATCGTAATCAACGATTATAACTTCATACTTGGTGTCGTTATAAAAGGTGCACTTGTTCCCCATAATATCTGTAATGAAATAAAAACAGCTCGTGTCTCTCTGAAGTAGACAGTACATGTCCCTAACTGACTTAATAATTAAATTTACTCTTTGATTTGTAGGATTATTGTATTTATAATATTTTATAACCCTAGCAGATTTGTAAATTTGGCGAATTGTTTACGTAGGGATAATCTCGCGATTTTCCCTTTCAGGGGGTGTTTTGTGTTTGAATTTTGTACTTTGATGGAAACTCTTAAGAGACGAAATTCAACTTTTGTCGAAAAAATGAGAATAAAAAAGAACCGAAAGAGCTCCAGATTTTTCGTTTGTTATCGTTCGAGCTCAGTCTCACAATTTATTGTTACGTTTATACATGATTCAAATGAATATCACACTAAACTAAAAAGTGAATCTAGCTTGCTCTTTTGGCAGTCAAATAAAATGGAATTTGGAATTAATATAAAACTTGTGCGTTGTTTGCATTTTCTCCTTTCGTTGCAAAATGATCGACAAAGTTTTCATTCAAAAAGTCAATTTCGTAAATATACTGCTACTCAATTTAGTTGGATGTTTTAACTTTATCGAATTTTGGCGAAAATATTTGCAACAATTGTAACAGAAAATGTAAAGTACTTACGTCTTGTTAGAATCCAAATGAAGATGAAATTGGCGGTGTCGACGTGGGCTGATCGAGAACAAAACAACATACAGTTAAATGGTTATTTTAAAATAGTATTGCACATGTCGTAGCTTTAATAGTTTGTTATTGCCTGTCACAGAATTAACAGGTTGTTGGCTTTATAGGACAGATAATACAAAGTTATCTGCGACAAATATGGAACAAAATTTATAAAACATCTTACCTTACCTTAGGTCTCCTCAGTGTAGAATGGCTCGATGACTGTTGGAAAGGTGTTTAAGTAATCCAAAAAACGGAATTAACTGTCAGTTTGTCATTACCTTTTAATTGAGGTGCGGGATTCAAGTACTGTCTTCAGGAATGAATAGCACTATAGCTATTCATTCCTGAAGTGCTGTACTTGAATCACTTCACTGTTGAAACACTTGAAGTGTTTGTTTTACGTTGGCTTCATTTCATGTTGGAATAAAAACAAGGGAGTCCAAATGACGTATTCAATGAAATTAAAATAATGCGGTATGTGGTAATTGCTCTGACTACGTGAGCGATGCTGACCGGCTTGAGCGATGAATACACCTAATAGAGCGTATGCACTCACGTGGCAAGCAGCTATGCAAATTTATTGGAACAAAAGAAAGTGTTAACATAAGAAAAGCGTTCAAATCCCACAGGATTGTTTTGGTACACCAACATGGCCGCCGTTCTATTGTTTTGGTACACCAATATGGCCGCCGTGACGTCATGTGCATACGCTCTATTGGCTTGGGCGTAATGTTTACACAATACAAACCTCTTGGGAGTTAAATTCTTTGTCTGAACGACATCCATATTAATGTTTTTTTCTCAAGCGTTAACGAAAAAGAAAGAAATAATACCCAGGGGAATGACACGTGGTCTCTAATGGGTAAACAAATACGCCCAAGCGAATAAGGTCTATTCAGCTGGAAATTCCGAAATGAATCGACTTTTCAACTACCATCTGAGAATTTACACTTATATGGGCTAAACGGTAACTTAATCTTTTAGGACACGAATAATGTTTTCACCGTTTGTGGTGTTCTTTGTACTGTTTTAAATTCTTTATGAAATTAATGTGTGATCATCAGGGATAAAATTCCTATAAAGCAGGACATTAAAATACGTCTTAATTAGGCCCGGTTCAAACGTCGACTCGCTTCACATGTGCCGAACCTAATGCAAATGAGAAAAATCTATTGCTCTTGCTCATTTGCATTAGATTCGGCACATGTGAAGTTCGACGTTTGAACCGGGCCTAAGAATGGCTTTCTTGCAAGGCCCGTTATCAAAAGTTGTTGTTTTTTCCTCTCTTGAATGAGTGAACGCTTCACGCATAGTTGTTCCACGCACAGGAAATTAATAGAAAGAATGCATTATCACCCTCATATAAAAAAGCAAGTTCCTTAGTGATAATTTAGATACCTCAGTGAATGAAAATCGCGTGTGCACCCAATCGTGAAAATAACACCTGCTCCTGATCACGAAAACGCTTTTTTTATTTTTATTTATTTATTTATTTATTTTTGTTGTTATTGTTATCGTTATTGTTGGAACGGAAATTACACGTGAACAACCAATCGTGGAAATAACTTCCGCTCCTGATCATAGAAAGCGGTTTTGTTACTCTCACTGAACAGTTAAGTTATGTTATTGTTGGTTTCTGATTCCTTGATCTGGGCAGAATACATGCAAGGCTTGAATGAGTTGGTTTAGGACAAGCATAGGTTTCACGTACAGAAAAATTATTAGGGTTGTCTGTAAAACCGGAATCAACCAGGAGCACCCCGGAACACCCCGGAATTACACTCACTGAACAGTTAACTTTAATATGTTGTTGTTGGTTTGTGATTCCTTGATCTGGGCAGAATATATCCAAGTTTCAAGTGCAGGAAATTAATATTAAATTGCATCTGATTAGTTAGATTTCTGAGAGGACCGGAACTCACACGTGAGCAACCAATCGTAGAAATAACATCCGCTCGTGATCACAGAAAACGGTTTTGTTACACTCACTGAACAGTTAACTTGCTATTGTTGGTTTGCGATTCATTGAGCGGGGCAGAATACAGATCAATACATGCAAGGCTGAAATGTTTTAGTGTAGGACAAGCATAGGTTTCACGTACAGGAGATTAATAATAAATTGCTTCTGGTTATTTAAATTTCTGAGAGGAACAGAATTACACCAAGCCAACCAATCGTGGAAATGACATCCGCTCCTGATCACAGAAAACATTTTTTTTTTTTTTATGTTGTTGGTTTGTGATTCCTCGGTCTGGGCAGAATACATGCAAGACTGAAATGTGTTGGTTTAGAACAAGCATAGGTTTCAAGTACAGGAAATTAATAGTTCCTTGTGATTATTTAGATTTCTGAGAGGAACGGAAATTACACGTGAGCAACCGTACCAATCGTGGAAATAACATCCGCTCCTGATCACAGAAAACGGTTTTATTACACCCACAAATAACATCCGCTCTTGATCACAGAAAACGGGTTTTGTTCCCGAGGGGGGGGGGGGGGGGGGGGGGGAAGTAAATATATAAATAAATAAATAAATAATAATTAAATAAATAAATAGCTGGTGCCAGAAGAAGCTTATAAGTAATAATATAAATAATAATAAGAAATGTCTTTATTTCTCATAAGATGAAAACTACATATCTTATGTTACATATTTTTTACACCAAGCGGAGAAAAAAAATCCTATTACATATTATTGAGTTTATATCTATAGATAAATCTATTAATTAAAATATTCTTAAAACGTTCTGTATTAATAAGTGTGCGAGCGCTATTCTTATTTAAAGTTGTAATTGATGACCTTAGTCTTTGTAACCTGCTCGCGTAGAGGGTGGGTAAGTTGAGAAATTTTCTTAAAAGCTGTCCGGTCTTGTTTTTCTATTAAAGCTCTAATATTTAACCTAACTGAAATGTATTGCGTTTTTTGGCATCTGTCTAGAAAAGCTACTGTAGTTAATTCTGGTTCTGAGGCTCCATATACCACTAATGCGTAGGTGACATTAGGCAAAACTATGGTGTTAAATAAATAATCTACCTCAAGCTGACTGCATCCCTCCTTTCGCAAAGATCTTATAACATACAGGCATATATTCATTTCAACAACTTTGTGAGAAAAAGTATGAACTTTGAAACACATAACGCCTCATACATATTCCTTGATAAAAAAGCGAAATAACACAAGATTAAAATATTTTAAAATGAAAAATTCAAAATCACACAAAATTAAAGCCTTCGGCAAAATGTAAAATATCCAAGCCACACACGATTAACCCTGTTCAGCCTGGGGGGGGGGGGCCGGGGGGGGGGGGTAACTTTCAACATTCATAATTTCTTTAATACGTGTTCAAACGTCATCAAAATTTGTGACTTTTCCTAAACTTTATCTGGCAACAATTTTATATGACAATTTATTGATCACGTGACTTGATGTTTCCATGGCAACAAGATATTGACAGCCATGTTTTTTGAAATTTGCATTTTGCATTTGTACTTTGAATGAAGAAAAACAATGTTTATTAATGGACAAACAAAGCGGGCATTACGTGACAGATTCGGAGAACACTGGAGAGGCATACCGAACAAGACCACCGATGCCGTACCACAACACTTCAACCAAACTTGACACAAACTCACAGATGTGGAACTCATACCACTCGAACTCATCAATTCTAAAAGAGAATCCGTACGTAGAGCTCGCGAAACATTGTGTATAGAAATAGCCAAAACCATGCAACCGCATGGTATAAACAGTGAAGACGACCGGTAATTTGACCTACAATTTGTATATCCTATTCTATTTTTGTATAATATACCATCATATTAACCGTTTATTGACTTAGTTTAGCTTTATCTCCATTCGCTGTTTTAAATTCCTAGGCTGCATCATATATCAATTTATAACCGTTTCACAATTTGTTTACTTCATAAAATATTGTAACGACTTTCCGTATCTCCATCACGGTAAATCCCCTGAAGAAGGACAGCTTGACTGTCCAAAATATCGGGTAACCTCATTCTCTAGTTGTATATTTTTTCTCTGCTGTTTTTCCTCATTATAGTTTTTAACTCAAAAAAAGCCCAGGCTGAATATGGTTAAGACACGATTAATATAACACACAGAAAAATCTTGAAACGAAGATATGATGATAACGAGAAAGTATAAAATGCATTATTGCAGATCTACTGGTTACCAACACTAATCCCGACTAATCCCCATTCATCACGTTATTAATGCTCACAAAATAATTTTTGAGTAACAATGTTACTCAAAAACAAAGTCCAGTCAATAACTACTTTAATGACTGCTTTCAAACTTTCTGATGTGATATGCGAAGAGCTGGCTCATGTAGTGCGTGCGGTTTTGAAAACTACTTCCAGGGAAGCTGATCTTTGCCTCCTGTGTACCTGATAGTTTCATGACCAAGTCTACATACCAGGGGCCAGCGATTAAGTAGTTACCCTGCGACGCACCAGGATTCAAGGTGCGGGTTCCATCGTAATCATAGATTATAACTTGATACTTGGTGTCGTTAGAAAAGGTGCAATGATTAGCTGCAGTGTTCCCCATAATATCTGTAAGGAAATATACATACATACTTTAATCTCGTCCCAAAAGGACTTTTCAGAGATAACTTTCACGTTAAATAATATGTAAAATGATCAACAGTTCAATAAATATTATGAAAATTATTATATATAACGGTATAAACTTAATGATTGCTTGATGTATATCAGGCTAAAAACATTTATGTGCAATTATGTTAATAAACAGCTCGTGTCTCTCTAAAGTGGACAGCATGCACATGTCCATTACCAACTGACAAACTGACTTAATATTAAAAAATATATATATATATTTTTTTGATTTTTGGGATTATTGTATTTATAATATATATTTTATAACCCTAGTGAATTTGTAAATTTGGGGCAAATGTTTAAAGTAGGGATAATCTCTCGATTTTACCTTTCAAGAGGTGTTTTGTGTTAGTATTAATCCAGTTTAAAATCCTGAATAAAATGTGATGCTATGTTATGCTATGCTATGTTATACCGTGTTATGCTATATTATGCTATGTTGTCATATTATACACTGTCATCTATAACTAAGGCTGCCTACAATCGTTATCAAAAACCTTCGACCACTTGACTAAATTTTGATTAATTTTGTACTGCATTAACCCCCTCCCCCCTTCCCACCTCCTGGGTGGTGATTGGAGATACCGGGGGCTTGCCAACCGCATGAATATTGATTTGGGTTCCAAAGTTTAGATCCAACATTGTTATTGGGGGCCCGGGGGAAGCGAACATCAGCAATGTAGACTGAAAATTGTTAAAAAGTCAATTAAAATATAGGGTGGTCGAAGGTATTTTGCAAACGATTGTAGGCTCACCCTAAACCTATGATTGACTCGTCGTAGTGATGTTAGAAACACATTTCCCTCTGATAATGCGGGAATTTACTTAACTCGTCTATCGATTTTGCTAGTACCAGTTCCAAAGCATAAAAAAAAAATAACTAGTTTCAGATCGTGAATTTTGTACTTTGATGGAAACTCTTAAGGGGCGAAATTCAACTTGTTTGTCGAATAAAATGAGAATAAAAAACAACCGAAAGTGCACGGCTGTAGATTTATCGTTTCTTATCGTTCGAGCTCAGTCTCACAATTTATTGTTTTATTCGTTGAAATGAACATCACACTAAACTAAAAAGTGAATCTAGCTTGCTCTTTTGCCAGTCAAATAAAATGGAATTTGGAATTAATATATAAAACTTGTGCGTTGTTTGCATTTTCTCCTTTCGTTGGAAAATGACAAAGTTTTCATGGAGAAAGTCAATCTCGCTACTCAATTTAGCTGGATACTTTAACTTACAAAAAAATATAAAGCACTTACGTCTTGTTAGAATCCAAATGAAGATGAAATTGGCGGTGTCGACGTGGGCTGAGAACAAAACAACATACAGTTAAATGGTTATTTTAAAATAGTATTGTAGTAGCTGTAATAGTTTATTATTGCCTGTCACAATAACAGGTTGTTGGCTTATAGGGCGGATAATACAAAGTTAACTGCGAAAAATATGGAACAAAATTTATAAAACATCTTACCTTACCTGTAGGTATCCTCAGTGTAAAATGGCTTGATGACTGTTGAAAGGGTGTTTAAGTAATCCAAAAAACGGAATTAACTGTCAGTTTGTCATTACCTTTTAATTGGGGTGCGGGATTCAAGTACAGCACTTTAGAATGAATAGCACTGTTGAAACACTTGCATTCTTTGTTGTAAGTTGGCTTCATTTCATGTTGGAATAAAAACAAGGGAGTCCAAATGACGTTTGCAATGAAATTAAAAGAATGCGGTGTGTGGTAATTGCTTTGACTTCGTGAGCGATGCTAGCCGGCTTGAGTGAGTAGACTATTCAATGACCATCTGAGAATTTACACTTGTATGGGCGTAATGGTAACTCAATAATGTTTTCACCGTTTTTGGTGTTTTTAGCTATTTTGTATTCTTTATGAAATGTGTGATCAGCGATAAAAAATTCCTGCTATGCAGGACATTAATACGAATCTTAAGAATGGCTCTCTTGCAAGGCCTTATCAAGACCTATCAAAAGTTTTCTTTTTACCTCTCTTGAATGTGTGATCGCTTCACGCAAAGTTGTTCCACGCACAGGAAATTAATAATTGCTTGTGAATATTTAGATTTCTGAGCGGAACGGAACTCCGCGCTCCCTGATCACAGAAAACGCGGTTTTGTTACACTCGTTCAACAGTCAGTTATGTTAATGTTGGTTTGTGATTCCTTGATCTGGGCAGAATGCATGCAAGGCTGAAATGTGTTGGTTTAGGACCAACATAGGTTTCACGTACAGAAAAATTATTAGTTGCTTGTGATTATTTAGATTCCTGGGAGGAACGGAAATTACACGTGAGCGACCAATCGTGGAAATAACATCCGCTCCTGATCATAGAAAGCGGTTTTGTTACACTCACGACACTGAACAGTTAAGTTGTGTTATTGTTGGTTTCTGATTCCCTGATCTGGGCAGAATACATGCCAGGCTTAAATGTGTTGGTTTTGGACAAGCATAGGTTACACATACAGAAAAATTATTAGTAATTGCTTGTGGTTATTTAGATTCCTCAGAGACGGAAATTACAAGTAAGCAACCAATCGTGGAAATAACATCCGCTCCTGATCACAGAAAACGGTTTTGTTGCACTCATTGAACAGTTAAGTTAAGATAGTGCTGGTTCCTGATTCCTTGATCTGGGCAGAATACATGCCAGGCTTAAATGTGTTGGGCAAGCATAGGTTTCACGTGCAGAAAAATTATTAGTAATTGCTTGTGATTCTCGGGTAAGGACGAAAAAACTGTAGGTCCCGTCTCACAGCACTCTCTGATCTGTTCTTGTGAGACGTTAAAGATCCCACATCACTGTTCGAAAAGGGTAGGGGACGTAGACCCCGGTGGTGTGGTCAACCTTGCGGGTTGTGGGATTGGAAGGGATGGCACCTTGCATGGGACCTGACTCCCGTTCGTGCCTTTCCCTCTGGACTGTATGAGTCCAGAAAAGTTGGATAGATTAGATTAGATTAGATTATTTAGATTCCTGAGAGGAACGGAAATTACACGTGAGCAACCAATCGTGGAAATAACATCCGCTCCTGATGACAGAAAACGGTTTTGTTACACTCACTCAACAGTTAATTTTTGGTTTCTGATTCCTTGATCTGGGCACATGACGAATACATGCAAGGCTGAAATGTGATAGTGTAGGACAAGCATACAGGTTTCACGAACAGGAAATTGATAATAAATTGCTTCTGATTACTGAGAGGAACGGAACTCATACAGCTCACATGTGAGCAACCAATCGTGGAAATAACATCTGCCCCTGATCACAGAAAACGGTTTTCGGTTACTCTCACTGAACAGTTAAGTTATGTTATTGTTGGTTTCTGATTCCTTCATCTGGGCAGAATACATGCAAGGCTTAAATGAGTTGGTTTAGGACAAGCATAGGTTTCTCGTACAGCAAAATTATTAGGGGTGTCTGTAAAACCGGAATCGACCAGGAACACCCCGGAACACCCCGGAATCTACCTGGAACACCCCGGAACACAACCGGAACAACACCGGAACACCATGGAACACCCCGGGACACCCCGGAACATCCCGGAACACATTCCAAACCTAACTGGAACACCCTCTGAACCTAACCGGAACACCTTGGGACCCACTAAAAAACAAAATTAGTTATTAAAGGCTCCTTTGAAAAAGATTCTGCACACTTTCGGACCCTCCCATCTCCTAGGCGTTTTGCTCCATAGACCCTCCAACCCACCGCGTCCAACTCCCCTTCCCAATAATTGACTTTTATTCGGGATTTCTATAAACTTCAAATTTTAAGAAACCATGCAAAATTGGCCGGTAAAACTTAAGCAACAAAATGTTCTTTTCGCGAACTGTAGTCTCTTACGCGGCCGTTATTTGTGTCGTCACGCAACGCTCCTGATCCTGCACAAAAAGAAACGCCTGCGAAAGAGACTTCGTGAACCCTGGACGATGCGTAAAAAAACGCTGGGGTTTGTGTCTGGATTTTTTAACGATTTTTTTCTTCTCTGGCGAGAGGTTGCGTCTTAAAAGTAAGCTCAGCTACTTCTGCGACTTGAAGCGGTGCAGTAACTTTTTTTCCGTCTTGAGGCTGTGTAAGATTTTTTTTTTTCCGTCATTTGTCCATATTTTTCTTTTCTTTGGCTCACTTTAGACGAATTTTTCTCTACTTTTGCTGTGCAGGAATTTATTTTTGGTAATTTCCCACCCCCCCCTCCTTCCCTCAAAAATAAAGTGTTCCATCTCTTGCTCGTCAAAGAAGCCGACAAAGTGCTCTGAAAGAGACGCTCACTCAGGGCTCCTGCTCCAGTATCTCCTCTCGCCAGAGGTCCCTTTTTATAGTTTTTGGAATTCCCAGTTTTTCGAAAACATAATTCGTTAAAAAAAAGAGACACAAATCCCAGTGTATTTTTTAAGCATCCTCCAAGGTTGGCGTATAGTCGCCTGCGAAGCCGTTATTTATGCAGGATCAGGAGCGTTGCGTGACGACAAAAACAACGGCTGCTTTATAGGAGACTACGATTCGAGAAAGTATTTTTTTTCGCATAAGTTTTACGGGACAATTTTGCATGGTCAGTCTTAAAATGTGAGGTGATGCGAATCCCGAATAAAGGTCATTTATTGGAAGGGTCTTGCAGTATTCATTTTTTTTTTTTGACTGATTAGGTCTCTTGCAGATCCTGCGTAAACCATTTGCAGCATTTATTTATTTATCGTTTGCGGTCCTTTGCAGATTTTGCATTTATTTCATTTATCAGGGCAGCGAGTTGGACACAGTGAGTTGGGGGTCCGTGGAGCAAAACGCCTGGGAGAAGGGAGGGTCCATAGGTGTTCAGAGTCTTTTTCCAAGCACCCTCTGATATATTTTTATTTTTTATTGGGTTCCAGGGTGTTCCGGTTAGGTTCCGAGGGTGTTCCGGGGGTGTTTTGGGGTTTTTTGGGTTTTCCGGGATTTTCCGGGGGTGTTCCGGGTTGTTTCAGGGTGTTCCGGGTCGCCGGATTCTTTGTTTTACAGACACCCAATTATTAGTTGCTTGTGATACCTTATTCTCACCAAATTTCACGCGCACTAAATTTCGCGAGTTATTCGCGATTTGGAAAAAATCGCGAAAATTAATACTCGCGAGAAAAAGAGAGCGCGAAAATTAAAATCGCGAAATTTGATACCATATTATACTTTATAAGAAAACGATACATAAATTATGAAGGTTGAGGAGATTCAAGAACCTCAACATTGACGACGCCACCTCGTAAGAGTAGAAAGCGCGCGTAACTCATATGTAATTTGTGATGATCCTGATTAGCATAAATTACTATTGCTTCTTGCTTCAGGTGGCTCCGTTGTTATTTCAGGCGCACTCGTCTCTGACAAATTTTGGGTCATAATCGCACCCTGTGAAACATTTTGCTGTTATATTTGTGTTAAATTTCTGGAATCGGCTTACTTTAACTTAATACATACCCTTACCAAGTTTCAGCAAAATCGTTGGAGCAAAAGTGTGGAAGTATTAAGGCCATCAAAATTAAGCCTTAAATTCTCTTAAAATTTTAAATACTTGATGCTCTTTGACAAAACAACCCACGAACCCAAATTTTTGGGAGAAGCCTTCCCAATGCTCGCTAAATCTGAATCTAAGCCGATTGATTTCTATTTATGACGTGGCTTACCTTACTGCGCTTAGAAATCAAACCGTGTCCACGCCTTGACTTGTCTTCCAGACCTTGTTAACAATGGCTTACTAATAATCAGTTCCTCTGAATCAGTATCCATATCGTTATCGCTGTCATCCGAATCGCTTTCGTACTCCTTAAATGGTTGAAATCAGCAGCGGATGCGAGCGTGACTTCCGGAATGTTGTTATCGCTTTTGGTGGTTTAATGATATTTTCAGAGCGTCTAGGGCAGGCAGCAAGTTGGAGGTAGGGGACACTTGTTCGACCTGGTCAGATGGAAAACATACTCTTGCAGCAGCATCAAGTCTTTGTTTTGCATACGCTGCCGCGGGCAAAGCCCCTGCCTTATCTTTCGTCGTCTCGCTCCTTACGTATACGGTTCTTTGCCTCACCGGGCGGTAATTCTCCAACCAATCCTTCATTGTCTCTTCATCCTTTTTGAAAAGCTCCTCAGAAGGAAGTGAAGTCATGAACTGTACTTCCCGGAATGACATCCCCGTCTGTGGCACTGGGTAGCTTTAGCACAAATCCAGGAGGTGAATAGCAGATTCCAGAAATGCTATTTCGCGTTTAATTTGAGTAGCCAATTAGAGCGCACGAAAGATACCATCCACTGTATTTTTTTGTTGTTGTTGAAAACTTGATCTCAGTTATGAGATTTCTAGCGTTTTGATTGGTTCCCCGAACACAGGTTGTCAACTCATATCCTAGCTGTTGCAAAAATGAACGCGTCTGCTGAACACAACGGAACTACCACCACTATACTTTGGTTCCAACAACATGTTTATTTTACAGGTGCACTTTTAATACTTTAATGGCTAACATAAAATAATCAAAGAATAGGTACGGTATACATATTGATTCATTGATTGATTTGAAATAACTTACAGATTATACTGTTTTACAGTATCCGTTAAGATAGTTAACGTTAGTGATTTTGAATTCTTATGAAAATGTTTTAAGCTCTTAATATACAAAATTTGTTGTTGGCCTTTTCATTATTTTTCTTTTTTGTTTACAGCTAAAAATAATTTCAATGTTGAATTTTAAACAAATTAAGTTACAATTAATTTAGTATTAAATGTTGAAGTAAGTATGCCACTGCATATCGCAGATTAATAAGTCAAGTTGGTGTGTCTGTTGCAGCCGTTATTTTTGCAGTCACACAACGCTTTGTAGGAGCATTGCTTAGTCATTAGCTTGAAACAAGTTTGGAGCATAACTGCTTCCCCGTGTATTGGATCGTGCTATTTTATTGCAATCGTATCCTTTCTCCTTGCCATTTTGTCATCTTTCTCATGCATGCTCCGACTTCACATCTTTTTCACCAACAATAGCATGCTAATAACATGGGCACCACTCCTTTACCTCGTCCCCAGGGCCTTCTCCGCGTTGAAAATGGCGGGTAGAAAAACTCTCCAAATACTCTAACATTCCTAGAGTATTTTGTCATGTAAATCATCATGAAATGTCCTCGTGTCGTCATTCAGATTACCAAAAACAAATACGACTGCATATTGCTGAAACGACCTTTGAAAACGCCATTTCATGACATGTTAGACACGTGACAAAATATTCCATGATTCTTCGAGTATTTTTCAGCCTTGTCTAAGGAGGGTAAACGGTCTAGGTTCCATTGCTCAGAAGGAGGTCGGACACCTTATTGAGACTTAGGGGTAGCAGTTTATATAGTCAATTTTAGACCTAAACACCCCGAGAAGCTAGGTGGTACAGTGGTACGGTAGGCTATGTAAGTCTAAGCCTAGTTGAGGTCACAGGTTCAATCCTGAGTGGGGACTTTAGATTTTCTTTTTTACACTTAAAAATTCATTGAAAATAAAATTCTAAGTGTCGACATTACGTTATATAATTCTCAATAAGTGTCCGACTTCCTTATGAGCTACAAAAGGTAGACTCTACGGTCCAGGAGTCTATACGCCCGCCATTTTGAACGCAAAGAAGGCCTGGGTACCAGGTTGAATATTTAATTAACCCATTTTGCCGAAAGGAGCTATGTCATGGAGACTTTGACGTTTTTGGATCAAACACCTTTGTCAAGTACCTTTACCCATGATTCGTGCATGAGGTCCTTATAGAACACCAAAAGGAAAATGGCATATAAACCATTAGAGCGATTTTCGTATGACCTTGAAAAACGGTTCGGAGAGCGTTTGCGATTTCGTTCATCCGCCAATGATTGAACAGATCGAAACAAAAGCTTCGTTTCGTTTCCCGCGTAAACAACCCTTATATGGCAATCTGACAATCTCCGGTCGCGATGAATTTTTCGCAAATTGTTCGAGCGGTATTGTAGCATACGCGATTTTCGCGTGCACTGACTGCAAAACTTCCACTTACTGCATATTCTGCCAAAATCTGGCATCTTTTTTTGCAAGGGATAGGCTACGTCAGAGTTGTAAAGTCCTTCACGAGTATATCTCTCCAGTTCGGCGTTTTGTTGTTTCGAGATGCGGTAAATAGCGGGAAATTACTTTTTTGTATTCAACACGTTGCATGTTCGATAAGCCAACCAAAATCCGCACGCGTTTGACTCTGTTCGATAAACCAATCTAATGTTTACTTTTCGCGTACATTTGTTGTTTTGGCTCTGTATGCGCGTTCCATTTCAAGGTCATACGAAAATCGCTCTATCAGCTGAGTTGTAGCGAATTTTCTTGAAAAAGAACAAGTCTAGATTTTTTCAAGTTGCAGTCCATTGACATCCCAGCCATCTGCAGCCCAAGATATAAATTAAAATAAAACTGGACCATCATTTTTGGGTTTTAATTTACATCTTTTGGGCTTTTAAAAGCAACGTTAAAAAAGGTGACATAGCCACTTTAATTGCGCTTAGGGTCATAAAATGTAAATGTACTGTAAAACTACTGTACATAAAGTATAATACAATTAAAGAGAATGTGATCATCGCAGTTAACAGCAATTGAAGGAGGTCGAACTCATGACCTTTGTAATTCCGGTGTAAACGCTTTACCGTCGATCTACTAGGCCAAATATGAGTTCTATATATCTTCAAATATTGTCAAAATGATGAATATAATGAGTATATAATAATAAATTCATATAAACTGCGGTGGAAATAGTTAAAGAGAATGTGATCAGCAGCAACTGAAAAACAGAAAACAAAAGCGTGAAAACAATCGCAAAGGACATAGGTTTGAATCTAGCCTGCGCGGCAGGCGTAAACGAGGATGGGGGAGGGGCGCGAAAAAGAAGAGGTGAAGAAGGGAAGGGACGCCTGCTATGAGAACCGGGCTATTTGCATTATGCCCACCGATTTCCTGGTAATCGAATTACAACTGTCAATACGTTCACCAATCAGAAACTGGCACGCACTTTTACGCATGGCTGACCTCACGCCGGAATTTACTATGTTTTATACCGCCAAGCGGGAATTAGCCAATCAGAATATTTTGTCCGCCAGCGTCCGCAGAAATGAACAACTGGGGGTCTTTATGGCAGGCGTCATTAACCTCTTTCACCGACGCGTGCTTCGCAGGCTAGTATGAAACCCGTCGCCGCATGAAATTATTTTTTTTTCACATTCTAATAGCCCAATTTCGATTAATTAAAATTCAACTTGAAACAAAAGACATCACTACGAGGCTTAGGGGAATAAACCATATAAATCCCTACTATCATTCCCCTAAGCCTCGTAGTGATGTCTTTTGTTTCAAGTTGAATTTTAATATATCAAAATTGGGCTATTGAAACTCCTCCACTTACTGTTTTACAGCGGTGATCACATTACCTTAAATTCTTCCTACCGCATTTCATATTCATTTATTTCCATTTACACATTACCATTTATGTACAGTACAGTAAGCCTTAAGAGAATTACCAATTACAAAATTGTTATTAAATGTTGTTATTACTGATCTTAAACGTAGCACTAAATTCTATTTTTAAACCCTCTAACGTCGATGAGGGATGGATGTCACCCTACCACCCCAAGGTCCACCACCCCCTCCCTCTCGTCCTCCAACACCTGCCGTGTTTAGTAGCTTTTGTGTTGTCCTTGAGACACGTTTTGGCCAACTTTTTTGAGAATTGGTTGCTATGCTTACTTCATAAGAAGCATGACGCCAAAGCCATCTTTGAGTAAAAAAAACATGTTTTTCGTACTTGTTTTTGGTGAAAAGCAAGGGATCATGATTTTCTGGTGAAAAATATTAAAGGTGGCTCCCAACAGTTTCCAGCACTTTCCAAGACTTAGATTTTGATGGGTCATTAAAACCACTCTTTATCAGTTGGTGCTACAATCATGATATCAAACAAGTGTCCAGTGATTGGTGAACACGTTGTTATCATTTTTGTGACACAGTATGTTACTATAGCAACAGTATAACGTGCTGAAAACACCCTTAATTTTAGCTTTAAGTGCTAATAACTCAAAAATAACTGGGTGAACCCCATTTTTTATTGTCAAATTTTGATCAATAGGATAAGATGCAACGTTTGGTAAAGTTTAAAAAAATTATGTGGGTGGGGCTTTCAGAGCCACCTTACTTTATCGAAAATTTAAGGTGGCTCTGAACCCCACCTACAGAATTTTTTTTAAACTTTGCCAAAAGTTTCATCTTATCCTACTGATCAAAATTCGACAATAAAAAATGGGGTTCACCGAGTCATTATTGAGTTAATAACACTTAAAGCTAAAATTAATGGTGTTTTCAGCACGTTATACTGTTGCTATAGTAACATATTGTGTCACAAAAGTTATAACAACGTGTTTACCAATCATTGGGCATTAGTTTGTTATCATGATTTTAGCATCAACTGATAAAGAGTGGTTATAATGAGCCATCAAATTCTAAGTCTTGAAAAGTGCTGGAAACTGTTGGGAGCCACCTTAAACGCTACCAAAAAGCAGCGAAGTGTTTAATTGTAATATTCTGGACTTTTTCAGTAAACGGAACGGAAACTAAACTGGTTAAACTCCGGCTGAGTGGGATGTTTATGGCTCGTACATGACTTTACCTTTTTTTTACTTAAGCACATCACGGTCTATCTAGTGAAAGGTAAATTGTATTTTCAAATAATTGTAACACAGAAACAACTCAAGGAGATGTTGCAACCCCTCATTCAACCACAGCGGGGAAAAAAGATTGATTGTACATCCGAGAGTATACTGAGCTTAGCTTCCGTATATTGAGCTTAAATATGTAACTTAAAATGTAAAATGTAAGTATATTCACCTTATTTCTTTACTTTCATGAAATGTTTAAATTTCATTGAATTTCTAACGTTAATATAAAAATTTACGAATGAGGCCTAAAACTACTGTGATTTAACGCTAAACTATTTTTTAAACAAGATGCTGTATCACGGACAGACAAGTTAAAATGGATTTTTTTTGGAGGGGGGGGGGAAGGATTCAGTGCTAGAAATCGATATTTTTTTCTTTCAAGAGCTACAGTATGTTGCCTTTTAAACCTCGGACGTGCACGCAAACTTGTACCCCCACCGTGGTACAAGGGGTATCCCCTTGGGTTTTTGCGGTGTTACAATATTTCGAAAATATTTTATACTTAATAGATAGCCTGTGATGTGCTCTACAAGATAAGGTGAATATTATGGGTTGTAGTGCTGCTGGGGTCCGTGACGGATGTTGCTAAAAATGGTAGTTTCTTGGTGTTGCGGATGGTGTGATCACCAAATGACGTAAAACAAAAGATTGAAAAGACACTGAACAATACCCACACCACAACACAAAAGCTAACTCCTTCCTCAATCCATCTTCTTGCGTCTCTACATTTCTCCTTGACTTGGGGGCTTTTAGTTGCGCTTACATCCCATTCTTTCTCCTTTTTTCTTCCATGCATTATATATCTCTCCGTTTCCGTGGTCTTTTTGTCTATCCGAGCTCTGTTTCCTCATCTCCGTCGTTCGCTGGTGCCGTGTTTCTATTTGCAAAATAGAGCGCGGTCTAGTGGACTTTGGTTTTGTGTGTCTTACCCTTGGTATGACTGGGGCTATGGTCTTGGGGTCTTATATCTTTGCATTCTGTTCCAAAGAAAGCAAAACAATGGCTTCCGCAACACCAAGAAACATCCCTAAAAATTCAACATTATCGGGAAAATGCGGAAAGAGTTGCAAAATGTGATACAATTTTGCTGCTTTTAGTAGCATTTTATAAGTTTTGACCTCATGCTACGTATATCATCATATCTTGTTACCATAGCAACAGATTGTCGCTAGACTTTACCAAAATATGTCAAAAGGACAAACAAGCAGCTACCCCCATTGTGTGTCCGGGGGTTAACACGAGTTATTTGAAGGACGTTTCAAGAATGACAAAAAAAACATGCCTTCATTTTAAGACATAAGCTTTTTTAACTTGTGATGGAAAGATCCGGAGACCGAATTATTGAAATTTAAATCATCCTTAAGTTTGTCCGGAGTACTCATGTAACATTTTCCTTAAAGGATTAGACACTAGGTGGTAACAGTTACCTTGTTAGCCAAATGTGACTAATTACTGTACTACATAGTTTACGTAATTTTGCAATTTCTCTTAGTTTAATGGCAAACTGGTATGCTGATGTAATCATGCATACCGTTAGTAACAATTATCCTGAACAATTGTGCGAGGATCAATTGATCGTGAACGTATTGACCAGGCGATAAATCGGGGGATATTTCGAAAACAAGGGAAGGGCAGGGCGAAAAAGGGAAAACAAGGAAACTCTGTGTCTCCAGCGATTAGATTGGAGTCAATAGTTCAATAAAGTGAACACAAGACAGTTTTTCACGCAAAACGCTATTGCGAGATACAAAATGATTAAGAAAAGGAAACGGTGTTTTTTTCAGGCAAAGAAAAAAACAGGGTGCTTCTGCTGGCTAGTAACTCACTACTTTATTTCTTAATCCAATGGTTTTTAGTTTTTGTAAGGCCAGGATCGACACGGGTAAGTAATAAATTAACGTACCCACAGGTTTAAGGAGTAACTGTTTGTTGGCGAGGAAGCCTCGTTACCAAAATCAAACTCCTGCGTATTTCCATCCACAAAAGACGCCTCGTTAGCTTCTGTTATTGCAATCCCATGATCAGCACGTGCACAGTCTTTGCCTCCTCCACCAATCATCATTACTGCCCCGTCGCCACCACTCCAGTCACACCAGAACCCGATCGCATGGGCGCTTTGGATGTTTCCACTGCATGTGGCCTGCTTAAAACCTTCAGTTGTCCGGTACTGTCCGCCATATTGAACCGTGCAATTCCCCAAACACTTGTCACTGGCCCAAACGTTGCCGTTCCTGAAGTTACCATACCTTGTGATTTTCGATCTGAATGTTTGTCCACCCAGGCAGTCACCTTTATTTAAGTATTTGTATGAATTTTAGCTATGCGTACATTGAAAGTCTAATTTATTTATTTTTAATGTACATTGTAGTATTCTTAACTTGCTCCGTGGCTTCTTATTTCTATAAAGTGTCCTAAATTAGTGTTTTTACTGCTCCTTTTAGACTGTTTAAAAAATGAAAAGTAGTGTTTTATCAGTTTTAACAACTCGATGCGAAGCCAATAGATTTTACACTTGATAAAACACGTGCTTTTCCGAATGACGGTAGATTACCAGGTATAAAGGTTCATGCCCTTGATTGATTTGCCTTGTGTGATAGGCTGATGATAAGCTTGTGAATTATTAATAAGCTTTTGAAATAAATATTTAACACTCAAGTAAAGCTATAGTTTTAATTATTATTATTATTACTATCATCATCATCATCACCATCATCATCATCATCATCATCATCATTATTACCTGTGGTCTGCAACAGGGAATTGTGCCCAGTGTCATCACTGCGCGTGATCTTAAACTCACTGCCGCTGAACAGCCAGAATGCTGGGGAGATCATGTCAGTGTTGCTAGATGGATCGGTTGATCCTCCAAACGCGGTATTCCTGTCATACCACCAAGATCCCGTGTTGTCCATCCAGTTTTTAGCGTCATTGTTTGAGAACCGAGCGATCAGGGTCCAACCATGACTTGATGTCATATCACAATATACCTGATGGGATTAAAAAGTAATGGGACAATGCATTTCAGTAGACTGCGTAAGAGCGTTGATTTTGAATGAAACTTCCATCTACTGAGAGATATTAAATTTGGCAGGTAAAAAATGAAAAGTGCCTAAGGGAGAGTGAAGATGACATATGTTGTTTTTATTCTTCGTGAAAGACTTGAAAGTGCACACTAAGGGGAAGAACTTGATAACTTTCGCCTTAATTGAAGATGCAATCTATTTTGATTCTACGCTAATTTTGCCTGTGATCCATTGACTGTTGGATACGTTGTACTTGACAATGGATAGTCACCTCGCAAATTTATTTGTTAATAACAAACAAAAAAAAATATGCGCTTCATAGGCTTATTTTGCAAGTCATACAAACTGCGTAATGCTCATAACTTGATTTTATGCTTTCCACAGGAATCACGTTCGACACATTGACAAATTATTCCACAGAAATCTAAATAAAAGCTTTTGTTTTCAAAGTTAATTTTGTCCATATTAAGGAGGCTTGACTCAGTTTCTCAGTTTCTCAATTTCCGTGGGTTGTATGTTGTGAAATCAAACCTTCGCAGGGAAGACATGCTTCGATTGATGTCATACTTCACTAAGTTTATGAAATGTGATCAAAGTTTTATATGTTGCTGGTTTTCAAGCGTCAGCGGTTACTATAGCAACCCCAGCTGATTGCCCTGTGTTTTAAACAATGTCGCTTTTCTCAAAATCTAGTCAGAACGACTTTATAATGAAACTGTCGACAAATTTTGCAGTACTCGCGTATCACTAGTTGCAGGTAGACGAAGTTTCAAGAGACTTTATAAGATGGTTTTCGAGTACATCAAAAATAATTTCAGTGATTTTTTTAGGAAAACAGTAATAAATGCAATGTTCAAGACTTCAAGAGTTTCGTTGTAAAATATCTACGCTGTTTTTGCCAAGACAATTACCGTTGCTTGAAAACTAGTAAAAGCATTGGTCATATGTCGCCAATTTGATATAGTCTCCGCGTGCAGTTTTGATGCAAAAGATACAGCCAAAGCCCAACTACAAAGGCCATTTAATATAAACAAAAATGTCACAAGTCTACTAAAAACACAGAAACACACCTGCACAGTAGAGGAAGCTAAACTTATCCTGTACTTCCCGTCACCTCCGTTTAAACTTGTTTGTTTTATCCCATGACACGACGATACTAAAGGACAACAAGATATTATTTTACAAATAATCCAGTAATACATGACATGCATGCATAAACCCTATTCGGCCTGGGCGGGGGGGGGGGGGGGGGGGGGGAGGAGGGGGGGCACTAAGTGCCCCCGTTAACTTTCAACATTCATAACTTCTTTAATATGTATTCAAACGCCATCAAACTTTGTGACTTTTCCTAAAATTTATCTGGCAACAATTTCACATGACAAGTTTTTGATCACGTGACTTGATGTTTCCATGGCAACAAGATTTTGACAGCCATGTTTTTTTTTTATTTGCATATTTATACCTTTGAATGAAGAAAAACAATGCTTATTGGTATAACTTTCATAATTTTACGTCATTTAAAGTTTATTTACTGGTTTTGATTAACTTTGAGTGAATTTGATTTTTTTACGTAAAAATGTAAAAGTTATACCAACAAAAAAATTCAAAAAACATGGCTGTCAAAATTTCATTGCCATGGAAATATCAAGTCACGTGATCAATAAAATTTCATATGAAATTTTTGCCAGATAAATTTTAGGAAAAGTCACAAACTTTGCTGGCACTTGAATACGCTTTAAACAAGTTATGAATGTTGAAAGTTAGCGCGGGCTCAAATCTCCAAATCATAAGAAGGCCCTGCCCCTACATAACCTCAGCTAAAAATAAAGTAGGCGTTTTAAAAGAATGTTATGCATTTGTAGGTCAAAGAAGGAGTTTACAAGAATTAGATCCTTTCTACTTTTGATACCTTGGCACGTTTTGCCATCTCCCCTGAAGCCAGGCTTGCATGAACAAACATAAGAGCCGACATTGTTCTGGCAGTTGGCGTTGATGTGGCAGTCGGAGGGAGAAACACTACACTCATTGATATCTAAAAAAATAGTTAAAAACAGTCAGATACAGAGAGATAAATGATGTCCAAACTAGAAATTTGACACGGATTTATAAGCCACTTGTCGCAAACTGCCTACGACATAACCCGATCTTACTACGAAGCTAGTGTCTTTTGGAATTACGAAGTTGTGCCAAAGAGTAATGGAAACACACAAGAATTTACCGAGGTCAATTACGAGAACCAAAAAATTGTCTAAAATCATACCCCTCAATAACTTAGGGATATCAGGGGTGCTTACCATTAAGCCAAGAAAATCGGTATTGTCGGTTGGAAAGCAAATGGTACGGTTGATTTTCCGAGAATTCCGGTTGGAACAAGTGGACAACCTGCAGAGGTTGTCCCGCGATTCCAGTTGGGACGATTCGACTGGAATTTTCCTTACCATTTGAATCGCTAAATCGAGTTAACGGTCTGGGTACCAGGACGGAGAAATGGAAAATTTAAATGGTAAGTGCAATCTCGTCGGTTGGTCAGTAAATTTGGAAAATCGCTAACCATTATGTAACGGTCATCCCAACCGGTTTTTTCCTACAAATGGTAAGCATCCCAGGTTACCTGTTTCCTTCGTTAAAAATAATGCACGCGTCAGTGAATTTTTGAAGGAAGGGTTGTTAAAAAATAGAAAGCATCATGGAAATATAAAAAGGAGTTTTTTGAAAATTAAAGTGTATATATGTTTAGTACCTTGGCGTGTTTTGCCATCTCCCCTGAAACCAGGCTTGCATGAACAAACATAAGAGCCGACATTGTTTTGGCAGTTGGCGTTGATGTGGCAGACGGAGGGAGAAACATTGCACTCGTTGATATCTAAAAAAAAGTTAAAAACAGTTAGATACAGAGAGATAAATGATGTCCAAACTAGAAATTTGACACGGATTTATAAGCCACTTGTCGCAAACTGCCTACGACATAACCCGATCTTACTACGAAGCTAGTGTCTTTTGGAATTACAAAGTTGTGCCAAAGAGTAATGGAAACACGCAAGAATTTACCGAGGTCGATTACGAAAACCCAAAAATTGTCCAAAATCATACCCTTCAATAACTTAGGGATATCAGGTGACCTGTTTCCGTAGTTAAAAATAATGTACGCGTCAGTGAACTTTTGAAGGAAGGGTTGTTGAAAAATAGAAAGCATCATGGAAACACAAGAAGGAGTTTTTTTTTTTTTTAAATTAAAGTGTATATATTTTTTTAGTACCTTGGCACATTTTGCCATCTCCACTGAAACCGGGCTTGCATGAACAAACATAAGAGCCGACATTGTTTTGGCAGTTGGCGTTGATGTGGCAGACGGAGGGAGAAACACTGCACTCGTTGATATCTCAAAAAGAAATGGGGAAAAAAACAGTCAGATACAGAAAGATATATGAATTTATCCAAACGAGAAATGTAACACGGATTTAATGTACTAAATTAAATGCTGTCACTTATATCCCGTTTTAATGTTCTTTGTTTTTACTATAGTATTTACTAAAACACGATTTTAAGCTCGAATCTCGAAATGATAAGAAAGATCAGCCCCGGCATAGCCTTAGCTAAAAAAAACTAACTGTTCTTATGTTAAAAAAAAGATGCACGCTTTTGTCAATTTTTAGAGGAAGGGTTTTTGAAAAGCTAGAAAGCATCACGAGAACACAAAAATCTGTTATTAAAACCATGATTGTAATTTTGGTACCTTTGCACGTTTGGCCATTTCCGCTGAAGCCAGGCTTGCATAAACAAACATAAGAGCCGACATTGTTTTGGCAGTTGGCATTGACGTCACAAAGGGAGGGAGAAACGCTGCATTCGTTAATATCTAACAAAAAAAATATGAAAAACCATTCAGATGCAAAGACATAATGAATTTTCAGAGAATTTGTCCAAAGGAGAAATGAAACACAAACTGTTGCTGAATTTAAAGATCGATAGATGCCAGCTCCACATCATGATTACAAGATGCCGGTTACTCGTATTAATGACGCAATTTCCGAGTCATCACGTCGCGTAGCCTATCTAAGCTTAGATAAGAACGTTTCTGACGTACTATAAACCATTTAAGTTTCACAGCCATAATTTGTTATTTTTGAAGATACGGAGGAAGGGGAGGGGATCCGCCTTTCCATATATAATCATAATGGGGGGGGGGGGGGGTTGTTGCACCCCGCCCCCCTCCCCTAGGGTTTTTGCGATGTTGCAATATTTCGGAAATATTTTATGTCTAATAGATAGCCTGTGATTCGTTCTACAATATATTAAAGGTCAATATTATGGGTTGTAGCGCTGCTGGGGATCCGTGAAGTCATCCAAAATGGCCGCCAAGATCCGAGGGTACGTCCGAAGGTTAAACTGCGAATTTTTAGAAAGCTTTAGTTTGATTCAAAACTGATTGAAATTGTGCAAGAAATTTCGATAACGGGTGGCCATAAGTCAATGACATCCAATATATAAACAACTGAAATCACCTTCGGTCTTCATATCGCAGTGAGCGAGCACAGGGATACCAGGTTTAATGGTACTCAGCCAGTATTTCTTGCTCACTGCTTGTCCTTCACTCGCCTTTATCTCTTTACAGGTTTCGGCTGGTAGCTCAGGAATAGAACCGAGAGGGACTGCAAGAAAGAAAAAGATGGCATTTTACAACTGTTGAATGAGGGTAGGTAGAATATCAGGAATAAACCCGTTGCCGCTGGGAGGTTATATTACATGACCTGCATTCGCATTCGCAGGTCATGTGCACATCCAAAAATTACTTTACCCTTTCAGTTGCATTGTTATAGCTTTTAAAATTCTATATAAATCATCAAGGGGAAGGGGATGGCGGTGTAGTGGGGGTATGCAGATTGTGCCATCCCCTAGGCTCAGGAACTTAAGTTGGTTCCAAGGTACGGATCTTGACGGGTCATTGTGCAATCTATTTTCGACCGCATTCTTGTAGTCGTTCTTAGTTTGCTACAATTAAGCTACACTGCACTGACGAGCCCCAAACAGGGCGAAACAGCTGTCCGCTGTTGCTACCCTACTTTATCGGTTTCTGTCGTATCGGTGTCTCGCAATCTACGGTTTACGTAGTCAGATCAGCCTTGCAGTTTGTCAGTTATGTTTGTTCATTTTTTTGGCTGATTAGGTCTTTCGTAGATCCTACGTATCGTATACAGCATTATCGTTTGCGGTCCTTTGCAGATTTTAGTTGTAAATAGGGTTAAGCAACGGTAGTGTGCCTAATCGGACATTCTTCAGCAAACTTCGGGTAAGTTCAGTAATTGTACTTTATAGCTGTAATTCTATCGAAGCGACAAAGGGGATGGATTGGGGGAGAGAAGGTTGTAGACTGTGCCATTCCCTATAGGCTCGGTAACTCACAAAAAGCCCAGGCTATACAGGGTTAAGATACGGATTATCTTTGAAGGTTACTGTAATGACTTTCTTCAGCAACCTTCGGGAAGTTCAGTCATTATAACAACAACGGAAAAAACCTCGTGAGACAATTGTCCAAAATCTTCCGCTTGATCTTCGTTGGTTCTTCCTTACGGCAATGGACATCGAAAATGGGCCATACCATAAAATTGTTATGCAAAGTTCATTCCTGGTATGACAGGAATATTCTACTACTGACATGATTTTTGTGTATAAACGCACTAGCTAGTACTCGTTTGGTATAGGCTTCTGTCAGTGTATGAATGACTCACTTGAGATATTTCACGGAATACCATCAAATAATCATATCCTGGGAGTGGCTCGATGAAGGTTCAATTCGTTTGCCTTTACAATATAATTTTGCCCGTTTTAAAGCTTACCTCTGTTCATGTCTCGCGTGAAATAATACCTATCTGGGTCAGGTACGAAGTCCTCAGGTCTGGCTTCCTTAGTTCTGTCACTGAACTCGCACATGCTGAGGGAGATCACCCAATTGAAACTTTGGCATCTGTCGTCCCGACGACACATAAGTACGCATTCGAGTCCGAGGTCTGCCATCAGCGTCTTGTAGATATGTCGCTGTAACTTCCAGCCTAAGATGGATGTCTCGGATCCACCGTTCGTACATTGTTGAGAAAGTACCGTGTTGGGCATTTGAGCCAATAAAAACAGCACTGCGATGCGGATGACTTGACTTGCTATTATTGCGTTAGACATCTATTCCGGTTTTAAACTTACACAGATATCTGAAAATGATTAAGTAAGAAATTGTTTAATAAGTAAGAAACACAGCGGTTGGTGTTGACTTGATAGAGCTGTGATCGTCTCACGAAGGGGAGCGCTTAGCTTTTGAACTCGTTCACTTTCGTTGTTTACTTCCCTCCGGTCCGGTGCAGCACTTAACGATGTATTTAGAAACTATTAAGCCTTTTACAAGAAACCAAACTTGGATTCCACAGGGTTGTTTTAACTTACGCAAACGTATATAATAATTATTAGATTATGTTTTTTTTTACGTTATTCAAGCATTAGACAATGGTCACTTAAATACCATGCACAAGTTAGCACTAACTATATTGTTTTTAACATCATTACTGTAGATCGCCTGTTCCAAAGTAATTAGAAGTCTCTGAGTCATATATATGTAACACGATCAAACTGTAAGCATGCACAATGTCTTCATTCTCTGTTGGTCGGCAGCAAGAATTTCCCGTGTAAAAATTGAAAGAAAACCATTGCAACAACCCGGTATCACGCAGTATATTCCAGTAACAGAAATACGGAAAAATGAGAAGAAAAATCCGTTGAAAAAAAAGCACAAGGGTTTTATCCCTTTACTTTGAGAGCTCAAAGCGCATAACTTTTTCCTGAGTTTGCTAAATCTAATCTAAATCTAAATAATCTATGCTAAAAACGTTTCAAAGGATGTGTGTTGAGACTGGTAGGCGCCGCTATTCTCACTGCATAATTAATTAGCTCATAGCGGAAGTTTAAGTAATCTCTTCGCATTCCCCCGTGATTGCGCACGCTTGTAGTGGTAGTAATGCTTTGCGCTCCCGGGGTATAAATTTGGTCGCTCCACCTAAAACGTGGTCATTTCATCGGTACTCCGGGACGACAGTCAACTTTCGCGACCCACCCACCTCCCCTGGTGGCGGTTGACGAGCTCAGTGTATATCCTCGTTGCATGCCCATTGCCTCTGCAGTCGCGGATTCTTCCCATAACTTAGTCTTACGCGGTGAGGTAATGAGTATGCAGTGAGGATATGGTACAATTGTCCCTTTCGATACTTAGAATTTTTTCACCAATTATCGATTTTTTTTTTGCTATGTGAAAAAGAAAAATGTAATTAATAACCTATAATCGAACCCGGAACCTCTTGCAAGCTAACATCCATCCTTCACCACTAGGCACTAGGTTGATCCGGCAAGCCCAAGAAAAATTTAATTATAAAAGGTGCTTTTCTTCTGATATATCAATAACGGTGACCATATCCCTAAATCTTACCTAACCGCGAATCTAGCTTAGATCTATATAATCGCTTAGTTACCTAGGCCCAATTTTATCTAATAATGATATCCTACTTTCGTCCCAATCCAGGCATAAACTGGAGAGAAATGGCATCGACCATTACAAAAGGCTTGGTTACTGATGAATGCTAATGATGGTGTCGACCGTTAAAAATGTTATCGACCGTTTACAAAAGGGAAATCAGCGTCGGCGCCGTTTATATTTGTTTACGTTTTCAATGCGTGACAACCGGAAACCCGTCTTTGGTTTGCCGCATGCGCAGACGTTTGACCACAGTGGGCAGGTACGGTATATCCGGAATATAAATATTGGCAAAACTAAGCTTTTCTTCCCTAAAGTGTCAAACAGAGATTGCGTATAACTGCCGCGCGTTTTAGAAGGAATCGAAACTACAATCAGTTTCGGATTAGTGACGGACCATTATTTTTTTGACGGGGTGTTGGAAAACTTTGAAATAAATTGTTTGCAGAGGCTATAAACACTGAAATATATATTGTATGCAAGCAAAAAAAAAAATAAAGAAAAAATTGTTTGCTGGAAGTATGGCAGTTGGATGGAGAAACAAAATAAATTGTTTGCAGCAGGTGCCGCATATAAAAAAAATGTTTGCATATGAAAATTCCCCCCCCCCCCCCCCCCCCCCCCGTCAAAAATAATGCACGCAATCCAATTCATAAAAATGCTCTTCCAGAGAGCCGTGCAAAAATGATGCAATAAAAAATAGATATGGTCATTAAAATTATACTAAATTACAAATATGATATAAAAGATTTCAGGCTTGTCTGCCCTTTAGTAGTATTTGATAGACTATTCCAGAGAACTGCCCCTCTATAGTGGAAGCTATTTTTTTCCAGCCTCAGTACACGGTCTTGGTACAAATAAATAATATGTTGAGTTTCTTAGATTGTAAGAATACATAGAGTTTGTACTATTAAAAATTTGAGCCAAATGATCAGGTACATTTCGATTTTTCAATTTATACATTATTGTGGCTAGTTGTCTTGTCCTTCGTATTTCAAGATTATCCCACCCAAGTTCATCCAATATCTCAACTGATCGTCTATCGTAGTTAGAGGGGGTTATCACCCTGGCAGCTCTGTTTTGGAGGGTCTGGAGTCTGTTACACATCCCTTAGCACTAAAAACGCAGTAGAAATTTTCCAAAGGTCAATACACTTCGAGTTAATTACTTTTCTAATCTATTTACCAGAAATTACCAACAGCTATATATATAATAGGAAGCAGCGTGATCATAAAAGTGGGTAGGGCGCTGGACTTGAAATCCGGAGGTCCCGAGTTCAAGTCCCGCTCTGGCCACTAGCTGGAGTTGTTTTACGGCAGACCCGAGTTCAACTCCTCGGCCACGCTTGTGAAATAGCCGACTGGTCTGCCTCCCGCCAGTTGGGATTTTTAGTTTGTTAAATTCAATTTGCAGTATTAATTTCTATATTTGAGTGGCGTGCCTGTGAATTAACTTGATAGCTAAGTGCTCGTCCATTATAAACGATAAAGCGAAGTCGTAAAGCCATGCTGTAGTTGATTGGCTCCATGAACGCGAATACAAAACAAAGGTTTTCAGTGAAACATTGCATTACAGAATTAATGGCAAATGAAACTTATGAACAATCTTTTTTCTTAAGTCGGATAAAATATGTCTTTACGAAAACGAAATTTGTAATAAAACTTCTGACATAAAAACAAGATTTAACCCTATTCAGACTGGGCTTTTTTTTTTTACGCATTTCGGTGTAAGAGTTATCACAATTTCACTGGAGGGGTGTTCGAAAAGCCCCCCAGACTGAATAGGGTTATTTTCTGTAGATGTTTTTATTTTTAACGTAATTAAACATGGTTTCGTGAAAAACGTGAACCTATTTTTTACTCAACCGGTGCGTGTTTTAATTAAATATTTACCTTAACCGGGAAATTGGGAAACATGATATCTGAGGCTCACTGCATCACTCCTCACGGAAATTGGAGCTTAGGTCGCCGTTGTGTTTTCTCTATTTTTTTCAAAGCCTTCTTTCAACTTATCTACTCGTAACAGTTTCAGAAACTCTACACTTTGCATGCAATCATTGCAAAAACGGCTGTCATTTCGTGCACCTCGAGGCTCGTAGTTTTTTGCGTAACAACGTACCTGCGTAGTTTATATTCTAAGTTTCCTTTTATAACATAAAACATAACATGATATGTACGTTTTCATCTTACAAACCAATTTTAAACTATTTTACAAAAAGCAATTTTTATCTTACGAAATAAGGAAAAGCAAATAATATTTTTTACAAGGCATGTTTGATCGATTTTCCTTAGTGTTTTGTGCAATAAATACATGCATGGTTAAATTTCTTTTAGTACTTATGGAGCTGATGTATAAAGCAATTTAGTCAAGTTTTGGAAATGTTGTTTACATTCCCAAGTATTTTATGATAAACTTTCCATGTAGCTTAGAGACAATTTGTCAGTAAAATTAGATGTAAGACATGTAAAATACGCTTTCTTCTCTCAAAAGGTTTAACTTTGTCTCGGGGAACGGACTTCAAAAACATTTAAAGACACATTTTTTTTCTTCAAAATCTGACAAAGCAACATTTTAATCCAGTCACAGTGCGCACAGCTAGCTTCTAGTCTATACCTGAAACCACCTCGATGTATATGTTGTGGTGCAATTTTATCCTTGGTGCAAATTTTATTTTCCTTTCTTTTGGGGTACGGTAATGTATGATAATGTATGATAATGAGTTTTAAACAAAGGAAAATAAAATTTGCACCAAGGACAAAATTGCATCACAACATATATATCTTTCTTGATATTGTCGCTAACTTAGCCAACATCATATTATAGCTAAAAGCATGTACATGAATTCGGGGTCTACTGAACTTAGAAATTAAAAAGAAATATTTACAGCTGATGAAAAATACCTTCCATGCAGTCAGAGTAAATTACTAACATTTTATCAAATGTCTGAAACAGCGGAGAAATATTTTTATTTCGACAAGTGAAAAAAGAAACTGAACGCAAATAATAAACAAATATAAATTCAGGTATATTGTTGAATGCATACTTTCTTTTAGTAATTCATTATTAATAACTGACAAACTTATTTGAATTTACCACCGTCACCTTAGACTACCGACATAGTGCCTGAAAGTGTTGCAATAGCAGGGATAATTGTACAGATCTTCATTTTGTCAATTAATGAAGCAATCAAATGGTAGAGCACTGGGTCTCTTCGAATTTTTTAGCTGACTTAACTTAATTTTCTGCTTGAATTTTTGATGAAGGTGTGCAAATAGATTCTTGGAACCCTTCACCCGTTTCAGATGTGTTTTACCGTCCAGCTACCAAACCCAATCCCTTCATTTTCGCTCCTTTTTAAGCCGAATTGAATACAACACCAATGCAATATTGTTTACTCACTCTCACTCATGCCCATTACGCCGCATTATTGTTTAGATAATATAAGGTGATTTCCTCACACTCGCACCTCAGGGCGACCACTCAATACAACAGTAAACTGTGGTTCTATAGACTGAGGTGAATAACCCTCAAAAGGACAATTAGGAACAGGAGCCCGCTGCGGAACCCAAATAAACGACAAATTTAAATTAAGGTATATTGTCCGATGCGTGTATCTAATATTTTTGTGCTTGCTTTTAGTGATTAATTATTAAGAACTAACAGACATATAAATTGGAATTTAGCACCGTCACCTTAGAGTACTGATATTTACTGTTAAGGAAGTTCTCCATTGCCTGTGACATGATTATAAAAACATATAGAATTTTGAGTTTTCTATAACAAACTTTTATCCCAACTTTTTGATAAATTTATATGCAGAGCCGAACTACTGCAATAGTAGGGATAATTGACGGTTCTTAATTTTGTTATTTTTACTATAACGAGCTATATGTAGGTCTCTTCGATTATTTTTTTAGCCGACTTTAATTTTGTGCTTGAACTTTTTCCGAAGGTGTGCAGCTAGATTCAATCTTGGAAACCCTTGTCCGCTTAGACGAAAATTTGTTTTACCTTCCGGATATTAACCCAATCCCTTCATTTTTGCCCATTTTGTAACCGAAATCAATACAGTACCGGTGCAATACTGTGAGTATAAGTAAAGTAAAGTAAAACTTTATTTCAGCAGGGTGGCCCATTCAGCTCGAAGGCTGATATCCAGAGGGGCCCTAGTGCATTTAAAAAAAATACTTTACATTATGCTAATGACAAAGGCTAAAACATACATTAGAGGACTAGGCAAATTACAATGCTAATTTAAATAAGAAGGCAAAAAATGTATTACTAAAAGTTATGATAAAAAGATTTATTTTGCTAGGCGGTGATAAGGTTATTTCTTCAGGCTCGAACCTCAGGGCTACCATTCAATACAACAATGTAAAGTACTTCTATAGACTGAGGTAATCAACCCTCGATAAGACAATTTAAGGACAGGGTCCCGTACTTTCGAAAGTCTCAATAACCTTTCGGGCTCGGATTTATATATATATATATATATATATATATATATATATATATATATATATATATATATATATATATATATATATATATAATATATGCGTAATGTTTACATTCCAGACTCAAATTTTGTTGGTTTTTAAAGCTAAGCGATCGAATTTTAAGCTGACGAAACAAGTCGGGTTAAATTTTCGGAGTAAAGGTACACCATGCATCATTTTGTTGCTTCTATATCGTTAATTATCTGTCGAAGCTTTTAATAAACGGGCCCCAGGCTCGGGCTGTTAAAAGAACGATTGAACTATAAACAAGGATTTTAGTATCAATTTTGAAGCCAATTAGATGACTTACCAACGAACATTTTCCAAATTTTTTTTCTTTGGATCACTCACTTCCGCCTTGGACTAGTTATCGATTCCAGATAACAATACGATTCTGATAACAGTTTCAAACAAGAGAAGTGAAATCCTTCATAAACTTCTAATCCTGGGTCAGCGTTCATCGGTGTATCGAACAACTGGGCCCAGCACTCAAATTAGCGACTCAGTGGATGCTAGGTATGACACGCTTGTCATGCTCAAGTCTCGTTAACAGGTCGTTGTCTTTTCTAAATTTCACTTTTCCGCCCTATATGCTACTCATGCCGAAGGCCACTTATGATGATAATGATGAAGATGATGCTGATGCTGATGATGATGATGATGATGATGATGATGATGATGATGATGATGATGATGATGGTGATGATGATGATGATGATGATGATGATGATGATGATGATGATAATAGTGTGGCTTACCTTTCTTGAAGGAAGACCTTTAAAACGCAGGGGTTACTATCAGTGGTTTTCTCTTAGGAGCGTGAGTAAAACGTCTTTGACAACAACACTCCCTTGAAAGTTGCACATAAATAATTTATTGCTAGGACGCCTACTTCCCTGTAAACAGCTATCAAATATGATTCGCGCGTCATAATGGTATATATATTTCATTTAGCCCTTAGTAAAAGAATACCACCGGAAATACTTTCTTCCTTAAAGATAGAAATGAAGCGCACTTGATACCAGTGACGAACGAACTTGGTCATTTGCAAAATTTTCCGCGTTGAAAACATGCAACCTATTGCTTCAGTTCCAATATCAATTTTCCACTCGTTTTATGAATTGTTATGTTAACTGCTTAATGTGAGAACATAATTTAGCACCGTGGGATTTTTTCTTCATATTTATTGCAGCTGGTCGATTTTAATGTTCTTTTATCATATTACAAAACTTATTGCATGGAAGGAATGGTTCGGTATAGTCAGTGGCATGTTTTTAAGGATGTCTTATAGTTTATACTTTGGTATTTGTATAGGAAATCGTATGAACTACTCGTGCATTTCGTGATTTATGGGCACTCAAATGAAAGTTCTCAAAATTGCACGAGCCGCTTCGGCGAGTGCAATTTGAGAACTTTCAAAACATCACGAGTGCCCATAAATCACGAAATGCACGAGTAGTTCATACGGTTTCTTGTTTATAAAATTCTCAACAAAATTCTGGTTAGGCGGTCACGGTACGCTGCGCGCGACTTTCAGCTTTCACTTTCGCGCAACTTTCGTATTGCACTTTATAACCTAATTTGCACTCTATAATCTATTTATGCATTCGTCATTGACCAATCAGAAACTGTATATTTTGTTGAGTATATTATAAATTGCGTTATTGCGTAACTGCGTATTTCATATTCTTAGTGGAGCTCTGCGGGCCGAACGCCCGGGCGAAGCCCCATACTCATAGAACCTAAAACCTATGCCCGTCATTTTTCATGGTCATGGCTAGCGGAATGTTTCGAGGGCGCGTGCGTGTGCGGCCCGCCGCGGCCCTCGTTGGGCACGGCTAGCTCGCGGGCGCGTATGACGTCGCAAAACATGCGCGTATGACGACACACAACATCCGAGATGTTTGTTTTCATTACGGATTTCACAACCAAAGAAGCGGAGATTTATAGAATTTCCAAGCAAGCGAGGGACTTAAAGGTTAACCAGATCACATTTTTCGATGGGAATTTATGTTGATATCAATCTGTGATTGACGTTTTCTTTTTGTTCTTGTGTAGTTTTGGAGAATTGTTATTAAAACGTGCTTAAATTCAGTTGTATCGATTTCTTGAATTTCATCCCAGGCAGCTCGGCGAACTCGATGCGCTATAAATGGTACGCGTTTTGTTTTTAAACATAAACTAATCGAGATTTGAATCAAATTTTTCGAAAGAAGATTGTGTTGTTCATTTTTATTGTTATGTGTCGTACTAGTCGTACTAGTTATTGTAGACGGAGAAAAAGTTGTTTTTGTGAACTTTTGTACGGTCTAAATGTACTCTGCAGACGGTCGCGTAATACTGTTTTAGAGAATTGCTAAAATTGAAAAATAGCCCAGTCGTCAATCTTAATTCTTGTGCTTCCGACCTTTCACCTTAGTTAAGCTTGTTCAGGGACCGACGCTGCTAGGGTCAGACTATATAGCTTTACATTCGAACCTCCCATGAAGTGTCTGCTTGAGAGAAGTGTCCGCTTATGGGAGGTTAAAAATGTAGCTAGCGTTTGCATGTGGCCGGGACCGCGACTAATGCACAATGCACTTATCAGCGGCCATCCCGCTTGTTCGCTAATTTTAAGCCCGGGATGGGGGGATTGGATTGCTTTCGAACTTTCGTAGCAGGATCCCCTGGGAAAGACCCGCGGGATTTGTAGCTGCCAGATGGAGCTGGAAACGATCACCGTTCCCGTCTGCGAAAGGACTAGACTAGGTATGTTCGGGGGGGGGGGGGGGGGGGGGGGGGTGCTCTAAATTTTTTTTTGGGTGGGGTTGTGCCGCTGGGACTACTCTGAGACCCTTAACCTATACTAGACCATTTTAGCTACATTTTGCAACCCTATTATAGACTAAACACCGAAAAATCCAACCCTATCCTAGACCTATTCTAAATACTCGCTATTTCCCAGAAACTCGTTCATTATCGCAGTTACTAGTTAACAGGGTTAGTAAAATGCCGTACTGCCCGCCGGACCGATTTTTAAATGCCATTTGCCAGTAAACCTTGTCTAGACTAAATTCTTCACGCAATTGATCAGTTTCGCGGAAAATGATACCCTATTCTAGACCAAAAATCTCTGATAACTATACCCTATCCGAGACTAAACTGACTGAAACAGCATACCCTTCACAGCGGCACATACCTATCCGGGGTATGTTGGTGAACGCGTTCTGGCAAAATGGCGACAGAAAAGACGGTTACCGTAATTAAGCGACTTTCTCATATTTCTCTTGTATTCTGTTCCTTTTAGCTGGCCATCCTTCGCTTACATAGCGACTATGTTTTTGAAACTGTAAATTCTGTGTTGTAAACAAACACAGGATCGGAGCAAAAGAACAGAGCTTTCATTAATTATTGTCTTTCCATTGTTGTGTTGCATGCAAAAACATACATGTATTGCCAAACTTTACTTATTTCTGATTATATTTCGGCCAATTATATAAAGCATTTCAAAATATATTCAAGGAATCCTAGTTCTTAATTATCGGGAAACAAAAATATTCTCTCCTTTCCCATTCCATGACTTACAAGGTAAGGCTGTGTCTTTTTTTCTCCGTTTACCGTCGAATGCGTTTCCTAGGTCGGGTTAAAAAAAAAAAAGTCTTAAAAAAATTCAGGAGCAATCTGGAACTAGAAGGCCCGGCACCAAAGCATCATTGCCGTGGAGCCTGGAAACAACGAGACGTGGTTACAAAATCAACATGGCGGCAATGGAGGAAGAAAAGATCGATGTCGTGGTGAAACTCAACCGAGAAAAACGAAAACAATGTTGTGATTTCAGTTTCAGAAAAAAGTGAAAAAATGTTTCACTAGGTCATTTATACCTTCCTCGTAACTTTTTTTTTTTTTTTTGAAAACGCAAAAATATGGATCGGTCGGACGACGGTAAACAGAGAAAGAAAAGGGGACGGCCTAAGCTGAACCTCATCATGTGTAGAAAGCAAGTGGAATAGCTTTCTTTCCTTATTTTTAATAGACCTCTTTTGAAATATTGCACGTTTTGACTTGTCAAAGCACACTACTTTGCCCCCAGGGGAGGGGCGTTAGTAGCGTTTTGTTAAACAATCTTGGTTTTGGGTAGGGGGGATTTGTAAACGTCGTTATGCAAATGCTCGGGGATTCCCGGGGTCAACCCCCCCCCCCCCCCCCGGATGGCCGCTGATAAGTGCATAATTAAGTGTCCGCTAATGGGAGATGTCCGCCTAGGAAGGTGTCCGTTAGCGGAGGTTCGACTGTAAATAAAAAGTACTGAAACAGGATGTTGCTTCTGCCTATAAATTATATACTTGGTTTCCTTGAGTTTGTCTTTGAAATTGTCGAAACAACCTTCAGACAATTCAAAGGGCTTTGACAGGACTCGAAATTCTGCAAATGTTCAAACTGACTTCTCCTAACTTAGATACTCCCGACTAGTCACACTAACGTCAAGTAAAAGCATAGCTCAAGAACCACAAACCAGAATGCGGAATTATTTTTGCACAAAAAAAAAAAACATCGAACGTGAATTGCGATTACAAGTCTAAACAATGGTCTACTACTGGTACTTTCTTTACTAACGGAAGCAAAATACATAGCTAGCGCTACCGGTTGACAACTTACGGTATTACTGTTTATGTAGGTTGTACCAGTGCAGTAATTGCACTAAATATTAAGAAAATACATGTCAAAATGTGTGTGTTTCCGTGGGTCTGTTCGTAAGCATTGTCGGAAATAAATTTCCAGGGAAAATGTTCACAAAAAAATTCAAAAATAAAATAAAGTAAAATTCGAAAACTGTTTTGCGTTAGGGTTCTGAGCATCGAACATAGACCATGAAAGACCGAAAACTTCAAGGATCGAATTTTTTTTTGTGTGTGTGTGTGTAAAATAAAAACAGGCAACATCGACTAACAAAAATTAAAGTTTGCTTCACAAAGCTGTGACGGAACGCCGAAAGATCAAGGAATAACGAAAATTGTTTTGCGTTTCAGGTAAACGTACGTCTTTGTTTAGCCATGCTCTAACGTCACTTCACCTCTGATGAATTTCTCATTTCAAACGGGTATCGCGTCTTCAGGAACTGAAAATGAATTGAAACATAAAATATGTCTTGAATGACATGCAATACACATTCTGACTTACTCAGTAAACAAAACACAACTGGGCCTTTTCTTCCCTTTATTCTATATCCATGTTTCATTTCCTTCATCCTGAAATCAATTGGTCGGTTTCGGGGAGAATTGATTTGTGTGATCTATATTTATAATACTCAGTGATATATATTACAGAGACACCTCTATATGGGATAAATTCTGGCAAAATATGATTAATTTTTTTTTTTTTAAGTATGACTTTAGTCAGGTCACTCTCTCTTTCAATAGTTAAATGTACTTTTCATAAAGAAAATCTTAGCCGACACATTATGAGTTAGTAGTAACCGGCCGCCTGAAGTTCAAAGTCATAAAAGAATGATCACAGTCTCTTGGAATATATAACTACTCTTCACTGACTCTTGCGGGATGTCGTATCGTCGCCTTGCTGTCTACTATATATAAAGACACAGAAGACGTTAGAATTCGGCTTTCTTTATTTGATTGTATATCACTTTAATATCTATAATAGGCCGTTTGAACTGTTCGTAATTAGTAACCTCCTTGTGTAAATTAATGCAACAGATACATTCATTGTGCATGTACCTCACTGTTCGAAAAGAGTGGGGGACGTAGACCCCGGTGTTTGGTCAGGCCTTGCCAGTTATTTCATTTCACCTCACAGTTGATCGGTTGGTCGGGTAACACTGGGGTGAGATCAAAATGAACTGACAGCAGCATTTGGAGGCGCCTTTAATAAAGCTGAAGTCCGATCTCACTGGAAATACAATGCAAAGCGGGCACGTTGTCCGCTCATTCATTCATCCGCGACTTTTCTTCTTTCTTCTTTTAGGTATACAGTAGTTGAAGCGAGGTTTAATATTCTCACTTAAATATTTTAGTCTACCTGGTCGAAACCTGATGGAACCATCAAATAATCTATACATGCTTTTGTTTAGATGAACGCGTCTTTTTTATCGCGTGCAAAATAGATGTTTTATTATGCAAATCACTTTTTCGCAAATCATTGCGTTCGCCGTTTGATGACTCCGACACTGTTAAGCACAAAACGTTTTCTTTTAACTGGCTCAGCATCCAAATTAAAAACTAATTTATCAAACCGCTTCTCAGTTCAATGAAAAAGTGACAGTTTATTCCTTTTTGAATTCAGCTTAAACATTAGTCTTTCAGTCACCGAGTCACACACTGGAGTCATCGTACACTGGGATGACTTAATTAGGTATGGTTTGATGTGTTATCATTTTTTGGACCACTGGTTGCATATGTTTTTGCACCCTATAAAGCCAACAATATAATTTTGCGTGGCACATTATATAGCTTATATAGGAGAGTATCACCCCCCCCCCCCCCCCCCCCCCCTTCCCCCACGGGACTGAACCTCTGCATTAGGAAAGGAAACACTAACCTTGAAGTTAATTTGTCTTTAAAAATACCGCAGTACGTTGCCTTAAGGCTGGCTCTCATATAATCGTCCCGGTCGTCCGAGTCGTTTCAAAAAGTGCACGGACGATCGGGGCGATTATATGAGAACACTTCTGAGACGGACGATCGCAAACGACCCGGACGACTGGGACGATCGCGGTCGCTTGGATAGAACTGTGTTCTATCCGGACGACTGGGCCGATCGTAAAAAATCGGGGACGATCATATGAGAACTACTCTGAGGCGACCGGGTAGACTGAGGCGATCGAAGCGACCCAAATCTACCCCAGAATGCAGTATTATTGCCCAAAACATGTTGTCGGACCCAGTTTACGACCGCGCTATCGTTCGAGACGACTGGGACGATGATCACGTGAGTCGTCCCAATCATCTGAGTCGTTTGCAAAAAACTTTCGAAACGACTCGGACGACCGGAGCGACCGGGACGATTATATGAGAACCAGCCTTTAGTGTGCATTTTGGAACCTTCTTCTCG
This sequence comes from Cladopsammia gracilis, assembly GCA_022457155.1. Lineage (NCBI taxonomy): Eukaryota > Metazoa > Cnidaria > Anthozoa > Scleractinia > Dendrophylliidae > Cladopsammia > Cladopsammia gracilis. Next base: position 857,628 of record JAJGOT010000103.1, on the reverse strand, counting down.
GTGTTGGCTGCCAATAAACTTGTTGACTGTGAAATAAAACTGATGACGTTTGCCAAAACGATGCTGGTAGTTCACATTGTCCTCTTACAATTAAGATTTTGTGAAGCTTGGGAAGCGGTGCACGAGCGTTTAAAAAATATGCTGAAGCGCTTTTTCAAATGGATACGATGAGATACATGTACGGGGCATTTCGCGATCATGATTTGGCATGAATTTAATCGATATAATACGAAACATAAAAAAAAAAAAAAAACAACTAAACAAGCAAGTAAAAGCGCTTAGCAACTGATTTAGGCAGAGGGAACGAAATTCTACGCTCACGCGGTATCAAGGCCAGGGATGGAAGGGATGGTAGGTACATGGCCTATTGCCGAGCCAAGAGGTCGACTGGCACGCGCATGCAAGTATCGAAAGGAATCAGACCCTCTTTGGGACTTGCCCGTGTATCGATTATATCGAGTAGTTGTTTATATCGATATCCGCCCATCCTCACCGCCTTGGTATTTTGAGGTTGATGTAGGATTTCTTTTATATCAGGCTGATGATGTCCATTTTCTGGCTTAATGTGTGTGATTTTACCGACCACCCCTAAATGGATCCCCAATTTTAGACCCCGGCATACTAGTATGAAAACAACTCGACTTCTAACGCAAGAAAGACGAATTACCGTGGTTAAAGCCGCTTCAAAGTGGTTAAGCTTTGAACATGTCAATCTAACAAATCATGCTGATAAGTTACTTGAGCTAAACTGTGCCTGCGTCAGCTAACGACAGATAAGTTTCAGTCCCCCAAAAATAAATAAATAAATAAATAAATAAATGAATGAATGAATGAATGAATAAATAAATAAAACTAAAAGCAGAATAAACAAAGCGTGTTTGTGGTTGGATTTGCGAACAATTAATTTCTTCACAAATCAGCTGAAGCTCAATTCATGCGGGTGATTTTCGCTGTGATTTCCACTGCGGTATATGTGTTTTGTTACCCTGCGCGCAAAAGTCCTTTTTCGCCCGAGGGCGAACAAATAACCTCTAAGTGCTCGCAGTAGTGTTTTGACGCACTCGCGCTGCAGCCGTCACGTGATCACACTCGTGAATAGCCGGCACCACTTCAAGATTCATCCAGCGAAACCCGGCTGTCTTAACTTGCTCGAATTTCGCTGCGATTTTTCGTCGCTGTGGAAATCGCAGCGACAATTGGGCTTTAGGGTACTTCTTAAAAAAAATAAATAATAATAAAACAAAACGAAAAAAAACAAAAACAGATGTGTTTGTGGTAGATTGATTACCTCAGGAGGGAACTACGAAAATACACCCAGAATACTCCTTTTAAGTTTTTTTTTTCCGACCTTAAAAGGAGGTTTTCTGTAACCAGCTTTTCCGTTTCCGTTTCAACTGTAAATTAAAGTACAATAGACTGTGAAGCGTTCGTTTCCGGGATTGTATCCCTCGTAAAGGTTTATATGACATGGTTAATCCCTTAATGGTTAATGTACAGTATATTTAAAGGACAATGTCCCGCGGTTGATTTATCGTGTTTTTACTGTCGTGGCATTGAAGCTCGCTTTATTGTCTTGAAATTGGAAGAAACAATCGCCAAAAGTGTTCGAAAGAAATAAATATTGGTTAAAGAGAAAAAATAACGACTAAAAAGGCAAAATTTAACAAGAACGGTAATTTCTTGACCTGTCACAAAATCAAATTTGATGAACTGTGAATCACCTCCACCCTTGTAATCACGCTGCACTCATCTCCAAACTAATGCTTCTGTTTTGCTGTATAACATCGTGTTATCCTATTAATTTGAATTTTTCTGTCTTTTGCGATATATCAGGGAACTAAGGCAAGCGGAACGATTGTTATTTCGGCGGGAAAGTGTCCCTTTGAAAGGACGGAAATCTCTCTCTTTCTCCCTATCCGCCCCCCCCCCCTCCCCCCCGCCCCCGCCCATCCCCCCAAATAATTTAATCGCGTGCCCGCGCGTGGATTCTGCTTTCAGCGCGGCCAGGTGGCAAAGCGCCCAATCGGAAATAAACAGTCATGGTCTACATCTTCCAAGCCCTCATCTTCCAAGCGGAAGGGAGTCGAATCTGTGATCATCATTTTTTTCCGGAAGCCTGATTCCCGAAAGGCCTTTTAATTGCGCAGTTAAAGCAGACAGTACGGAGCGACTTTACAATACCCGGCCACTTATTTACATATCCCTAAATCTTTGTTAGAGCTAACCATACGAAAACAAAAGAATCTATTCTTATTCAATGAGATGCAAATAAGTGGCCGGGTATTGTAAAGTCTAGCCGACAGTACTTTGCAGCGATGAAACAGAAGTACAGATAGTTGGACGGAACTCTACGAATTCACGAGCTAGACGAAATAGTGATTTTTGTTGAAAGCATGTTGAAAATCATGAATGCATGGCCGTATTTTGTCTTCGCTGTTTTGCTTCAGGCGTGGATCGTCCCTAAACTTGTTTTGAGCCAGCATAAATGTCTTGGTGGATTCGATATTTACTTCGTCCTAGACAAGTGAGTTTTATTTATAACTGCGTTCTTTTACGACTTTTACCTACATAAACCTTATAGTAACTTCTTAATTAAGCTTACATGCAAGATAACCTCGTCGATTGATTAAGCTAAGTTGCGGTTGTTATTTCGCTTTTGTGTAAGTCGACGGCGGCTGCAAACATTACAACATAGCTCACTTTGATTAATATTGTTCGTGCATTACATTTACGTTATCTTATATAACGTAATGTATCTTTCAATTATACAGCATACATGTAAATGTACACACGAAGCCACACTTTTATTAGCTTGGTAACCAAGCGTTTGTAGTATTAGCATTATCCATGTTAAGGCCCGTTTACATCTGCGATTTTTGAGTCGATTTTTGTCATGCTCTCCAATGCAATTTTTGTCGCAAGTCAGTGTAAACTAGTGGTGATTTCTGTGCGATTCGGGTGCGACATTTGCTTTGATTTGCTGTGATTTCCCCAAAATCACCGCCAAGTTGCATCAGGTTTCGAACATGTTCAAAATTTCTGTGACATCGCATGACAAATCACTCCCAAATCGCACTGAAATCGTCACTAGTTTACACATATATGCGATTTGAAGATGCAACTTGTGTGCGACAAAAATTGCACAAAAAAGTGCAGCAAAAAAAAATTTGGACAAAAAATTGCCTGTGTAAACGGGCCTTTAGTGCACAACCTTCAGCCTAATGTCTGTACCGTTCAACATTTGCTGATCAACATATTGTTACAACGGCTGTCCGACAAATGTTGAACAGTGTATCATGCCGTGGAGGTCATTCAACATGTTGAATGTTGTTCATGTTGAACAAAAATAAAGACAGTCTGACTCTGACTATCTACATGTATTTTGTTCAACAAGTTGAAATGTGTTTTCTACTCATTCAACAAGTTGCAACATTATTCAGTGTTGAACAATGTTGAAATGGTACATATGTATGATTTGCGTTATGGTACATGTACATGTACCATGACTGGATGCCTGCTTATGAGAGATTTCAGTTGTGTCTAAATAATGGACTGTAAAGGAGTGTCCACTTATAGAAGTTGAGAAGTGTCTGCCTACATGTAGAAGATCAAGAGGTGTACTAATTAGTGAGTTTAATAGGATTGACAGTTTAAAAAATAATAATAATTATACTGTCAGTTACTGCTGAAGAGCTTCTCTTAATTTAATTAACAAGCTGAGACTACAACAAAGCCACAGCACAAGCATAACATGTGACCTAACCACTAATATGCTAGTGATAATATTTTTGCTTGTTTAATGCAAGCAATTGTAGTCACTGACATTTTTGGTAATGGCTACCTGTACATGTACATGTACATGTATATGTTCATAGGAAACTAAGTAATATTTAATGTGTAGTTCCAGAAAAAATCCATACCCATCCCATGGAAGGTCATTGGAAATTCCTAGAGGGAGGGGGGTTTTAAAAGCCAATATTTTAGAAGCAAAGTATGAAGCTAAACTGGAATTTCCTGGGGTGGGGGGGGGGGGGGGGCTAAACAAAAGACCTTCCATGGGGGGAGTATGGATATTTTCTGGAACTGCACAATAGAATGGTCATGATAATCACAAACATAAAATTGAAGTTGTTCCAGGCTAAACTACATGGTTTCATTTTCATTGTACTTCCCGCTGTAAACTGTTTGTATTTTTTTATTAACTTTTACATAATTTGTTCATGTTGATAACATAATTCTTGATACACTTTAGGAATCTAGCTGTTATATAATGTGTCTGAATATTTTTTGCTTGCAAACCTGTGTTAATACACTGTTGATTTTGCTTTGACTCACAAACTCCCCAAATTGCTAGCATGTTGCAACCCCTTCAAGCTCAATCTGAAAGTTGGACAACAGTGCAGCTGAGGACAATTGTACTGTACATGTAGATGTTGTAGTTCAATTTTATCCTTGATTCAATTTTAGGACTCTAGCTGTTATATAATGTGTCTGAATATTTTTTGCTTGCAAACCTGTGTTAATACACTGTTGATTTTGCTTTGACTCACAAACTCCCAAAATTGCTAGCATGTTGCAACCCCTTCAAGCTCAATCTGAAAGTTGGACAACAGTGCAGCTGAGGGCAATTGTACTGTACATGTAGATCGTAGTTACTAAAAGAAGGAATGACCTACAATGACCTACAATGACCTACAATGATCTACAATGACCTACAATGATCTACAATGATCTACAATGACCTACAATGAGCCTCAATGAGATACAATGATCAGCCACAATGACCTACAATGAGCTACAATGAGCTTTAACGATCTACAATAAGCTACAATGAGCCACAATGACCTACAATGAGCTTCATCGACCCACAATGAGCTACAATGACTTGCAAAAAGCTACAATTAACTAAAATTAGCTACAAGGGGTTTATAATATCACCAACCTTACCTTTATATACCATAGAAAGTTCCCCGATCTCTTCTGAAAATCACCGGAAGTAAAAAAAGGCCGTACCTGTACAAACTCACGGCTTTAGCATTCCATCTTACATTATCTTTGAACCGGAAGTGGTCTTGGTTCTTGTCGATCACCGCTCAGGGACGTAACTTACAAAGGGGCAAGGTGCTTGTTTTGTTAGGAACACTTTCCAAGAATACCAAACATTATCCTAAGGTGTCCAAGAATAACCCAGCATGTTTGCAGATTTTCCATGATTCTAGCTTTCGTGGCAGGTGAGAAGCGTTGCGTGACAATCCATGTAGCTACGTGTATAAACGCAGTACTATACATGACATAAAGTGTATAAATAATTATACCTCATTTCAAAGCTATTAAAATAAAGAATAAAAAAATCCTTCCAAGATTTGAAGAAGGAATCACGGGGCCTTTTGCAGATTGCCGATGCTAGCCGATGATTCCCGAAAGATAGTTACCGATATCCTTGTATAAACATTTGTGATAAAACAAGTTGAAGTGAAATGTTTGAAAGATAATATTTTTGAACCGGGAATAAACTTATTTATAATATGACCATACGGCCCCGCTGACGCAATCCTACAGAAAATAGAATCGCAAGGTGACGTGAGCGGGGCCGGACGGGTTGACGTGAGCCGGTCCGGAAAGATAACGTAAAGATAACGTAGTACAGGTACGGCCTTTTGTTACTTCCGGTGATTTTCAGAAGTGAACGGGTGGTCGCTAATTATTCTCCTCTCGCGGGACCGACCTTTCTATGGTATATAATGGTAAGGATGGTGATATTATAAACCCCTTGTAGCTAATTTAGTTGATTGTAGCTTTTTCTAAGTCACTGTAGCTCATTGTGGGTCGTTGAAGCTCATTGTAGGTCGTTGTGGCTCGTTGTAGCTCATTGTAGATCGCTAAAGCTCATTGTAGCTCATTGTAGGTCATTGTGGCTGATCATTGTATCTCATTGTAGCTTATTGTAGCTCATTGTAGGTCATTATAGGTCATTGTAGCTCATTGTAGGTCATTGTAGGTCATTGTAGGTCATTGTAGCTCATTGTAGGTCATTGTAGGTCATTCCTTCTTTTAATTAGTAACTACGACATGTAGATGTTGTAATTCAATTTTATCCTTGATTCAATTTTCATTTTCCTTTGTTTTATATTCATTGTCAGTATTTTAACATACATGTAGAAAAGAACAATAGAAATTAAAAATTGAACCAACAATAAAATTGAACTACGCCATAGACAATTATCTTTTGTTTCAGCCATCACCCATGATCAGTGATTTTTCTTTATTGAAAATATTAAATTAATTTCTTGTTTTATTTTGTGCTTAATTGGTAGTCTCATTCTCTCCATGTGGCCACATATTTTATTGGCCAAATAATGTAAGAGGACTATGTATGCATGGTAGTCACATTTGATGGGGATGCTTGTCACCTCTTTTAGGGGTACGGTTAAAATGTGTAGATTGGTACCGCTTAGGGTGCTAAAATCTAAAATGACCATTAGAATTATCCTGGTACCATTTAGGGTATTGAGCCTAAAAACATGACAGCAACTTTTAGAATTGGTACTAGCCCCAGCTACAAAAATACAAGAATTTCCCCTGGCCAGCTAATTAAAAGTTAGAATACTGGATACTTTGACAGCAAAACAAAATATATTGACAACACCAGAAAACATTTTTTCTCCTCATTGCATATTCCCTCATTGGTACAATGTACTTTTTTTTGGCTAGTAATTGATTTAAATCGCTTTTAACAGCCAGTTTTTCATTTTAATATGTTTTTTTTTTTAGATCTGGAAGTGTCAATCTTAAACAATTCCAACGCCAAACAGTTGATTTTGTAAAAGGGACAGTTGAGAATTATGCTGGGTAGGTAAATGTTAAATGCAATTCCATTGAAAAAAAGTACAAATTTGTACCTGATTTATACCATAGAATGTGTGGTTCCAAGTTTGAATATCATACCCATTTTGCGGGAGTCCCAAAATTAAAAAAAAGAGAAAAAAACAATGATTGTAGTTTTTAAAGGAAAGTGTAATGCAAAATTGGAATTCCAGATGAACGTTGGGGTTCAAAATTGGGCTGATGGCAAATTGGGGGGGGGGGGGGGGGGGGGGGGAGGGGGGTTAAATTTCCCTTTAAGCTTTTTTTATTGATGAGTTTAACAGGTTGTAACATATCAAATCTTTTTCTCATATTTCAGAACAGCAGTTCGAATATCGTTCATTGTATTTTCAGAAGAAATATACACAGAAACTGTGTTGCCATTGACTGGTGACAGGTGCGTAGCATTAATTTTTAACAAATACATTCCATTTTGCTGTCTGGCTGTTTAGTTATATAGATCAGTCAGAAATGCAGCATCAGTAGGCAGGTTGCATGCACTGCATAAATTTGCAGCATGCATGCAGCATTTAGGAAGGGTACACCATGTGTAGATCACAAATGACATCAAAATGTGGTAACAAAAGTTCCTGACAGTTATTAAATGGTCACTTAGATGTTTTTACCACATCTTTTGTGATCTAATGATGACTGTATATTAACTAACAAAAAAGTATGCAACAAACAGGAGCCTTTGATTCTTAGTACTCATTACCTTGAATAATAATAATAATAATAATAATAATAATAATAATAATAATAATCAGTTTAATTACTCTTTTCGTAGCTTGTCAGCTAAATCACAAGAGTGGTCAAAGTACTAATCACATACATACATTAACATGAAACTTTTACTAGGAATATCTATATGTAATAAATTTGTCAAGACGGTTAGTAGAGGCCATGGCAGGGTCCTCTGTAATGGTGCCTGAACGTAGATTTTATCCATGGGGCACAGTTGTGCGCTGTGGTAGCAGGTTAGCAAGGACACACGTGTCCCGAACTCTCTGGATAAACTTAGTGCATGCTGAAGCGCGCCGATCCGAGAGAGTACGAAGACCACAGTGCACAAGTGCGTCCTTGTAAGGAAGCCAGGAAAGATTATCTCTAAGGCTTTTTTCTGCACACCCTCAATTAGGAGGCTAAGATATTCCGGTAAATTTGCCCAAACTGGGGAGGCATACTCCAACACTGAACGGATCAGGCTGGAGTACACCAGAACTAAATCCCTTTTACATGCTACACATTTTTAGATGCCTTAATTATCACTTGCCCAACAATCTTGTCCACATTTCCAAAACTGCCTACCATGTTGGTGGGGATGTTGGATGAACAGGGAAAGCAGATTTTCTATGACATACAGCTGTACTCAACTGTGCATTTTGTATTCTAGAACAAACCTGGGTAATGGCCAATCAAAAAGCACATACCTGTAAAATTCAGTATATATAATGTACATGTATGTTACACTGTATGTATTGTATTGTCCCAAATAATATCCACATCTGATGTGCATTTTCTGATGAAACATACATGTAATTTACAGTAGATGGCACTGGTAAGACTTTCCTATATAAGATAGGTAAGATAGAAATAGCATCAAACTCGGAAAAAAATCCAAGTTCCAAATTGGATTTGAACCCACGACCCTCCGTCTCTAGCTGGATGCTCTACCACTGAGCTACTGGGACTCATTCTCTGGAGTTGTTTTCAAGATGTAATCTTTTTTTCTTTAAGGGATAAGATTAAGCAAGGACTGGAAGCCTTAAGAAAAGTGATGCCTGGAGGTGGAACATCATTGAGAAAAGCACTAAGACTGGTATGTACAGTGTACATAAAACACAGTCATAAAGGGGACAGTCTGTCCCTCTGAAATAGCAAAAATTTGCTTGGCTTATTTCCACGTTATAATTATTGCCAAATGCTATCAAATATATTCCACTACACTGTAGTTGGATCAAAAGATCTACAGAGCCAAGCAAAAGCAGTAGTTTGGAGATGAAGTGCAGGATTGCAAGGATTGAAGTGGATAACTGTTCATAAAATTTGATAAATTTCTTATGAAATTTTGACTTTCCTAGCCATTCGCATATTTCTTTGCTTCTATCAAATTGGCGATGGTAGTTGGCGATGGTTAGTAAATATATATACAGTGTACCTAGTTGCTTGGGTTTTGAGGTACATGTACATGTACACATGTAAAGAAAAAATTTAGTACATGTTATTCAAAATTTGAATTTGAAGATGAAGTTGTACACATGTACTAATAATAGTTAACATTTGGACCTTCTAATAATTATAATTATACAGCTACAGTAAATAATTATCTACTCTCCATGGCATTTTCAACAGGCAAACAGTCAAATAAAGGAATTAGGAGGTATGTTTGGAAAGTGTATTTTAATTTGCACCTTGTTACTCATGCGCGTAGCGGCATGAGTTATAAAATGGCCTCGGTTTTTCTTCTAATTTTTCTTTTTTTGTGTGTCACGATTTGGATGCAAATTTATGCACGCATATTTAACATTGTGCTCTTCCGGTTCATAGCTTTGCCATTTACACTTCCTGTTTAGTGACTTCCGGCTACTTTCACTTCCGGTAAAACAGCGTTACTGAGGCGTCACGACTGCGTCTCCTACAACCCTACTTACACAACTAATGTTCACGTTAGGTATATATAAGACGTAGAAGAATCACTGGCGTCATTGTGGTACAGCCTTCATTTACAAAACATGCAATAGTAAACATTCAATAGCAAACAACGTGGTTTGCAGGAACGATGACTGAATGAAAGGATAAACTCTTCTCCATGTCGGACATCTTCTTATCATGTTTATATATATATATATATATATATATATATATATATATATATATATATATATATATATATATATATATATATATATATATATACACACTGTATCATAAAACTTTCTTACGCATGCGCATGAGTATAGGCTGCTTGCAGCCTCTTGTTGTGGAAAGACAGGTCTAGTGGTCTAGGTGTTAGCTATGTTTCCTTGTTATTCTACCGTGTACAAGGAAATTTTCGCGGGAGGAAAATTTAGCGGATTGCCAACTGAATTTGTTTTCCGGGAGGAAATTTTTGCGGATCGAGACAGCGAAAATTTCTGCTGGGAGGAAATGTTTGCGGATTTCGGGTCAAGGTATAAATAAAATTTAAGGCAGTATCGGAAGTTTCTACAGTTTCCATAGTTATGGTTGCTGTTATAGCGCCAACTTGGACATAAACAACGAGAAAACCTGAGTGAATTATTGCACGTTATTGTAAAAATGTATTAATCGATTATGATACCAGTCTCTGGTTCTTTTGAGGAGGTGTCTGGAGTTGAATCGTGAAATACAGATGACTGTTGTGCCGGTCGCCTCCGCTCGGAGATATGAGAGCAATATGTTCACTGTTAAAAAGTTCCCGTTAAGCCGATATACACCATTAAAACAATATTCACTGTTTTTTCTGCTGAAGTATATTTCTGCGGCGGAAAATTTTGTGGGTGTATTTTTCTGCTGGAGGTTTCTTTTTGCGGACTGAAGAAAATTCGCAAAATCCGCAAAATTTTACCCCCGCAAAATGAAACTCCTACACGGTATACCTTACAAGGACCCCCCCACCTCCCCCTATCTTGCAAAAAAAATAAATAAAGTAAAGCCTGAAGAGTCAAAAATGTTTGTAGTGTCTGACATTTTCAATCCCCCCCCCCCCCCCCCCCCCCCCCCCCCCCAAGTCACTCCCCTTCCCTCCCCCCAGATGGAGTCTGGGTCCATTACTTGTTAAAAGGAAGATATTTCAAAGATCATGGCTGCTGCACCAACTGGAGGGGACCCAACGGGGTAATCTACTGGAAAATTGTGAATGTCTGAATACTTGCAAATGTGATTTGTTACTAGGCACTTTTGGCAGAATCATAAGAGTAATAATCATAATGCGAATGTTCAACCATGCACTGACAATAATTTTTGATGGCTCCCCCCTCGGACTTCTTTGATTTTTTAGACTCACCCAGTTTGTTTGTTTTTGTTTTTGTTTTTTTCTCTTATCTCATACGAAAATGAAAGGTCCCTTTTCTGACATGTTTTGTAATGTCCTTCAGGAGTGTGTAACCAGCTGTGACTGGCCGACTATTACCAGTGCTCTAGACTGCGAGCAATCTCTTATTTTTGTTGGTCGAGCACGCGTGCGAGCGAAAGAGCAGTGAAGCTGCAATGAACGAGGGCATCAGCTCGATGTAAAGTTAAAATGTACTTTTCCTCGTGTTGATGTCCTCATTCCTCGCCGCTGCGCGGCTCACGCGCACATCCTTTTAAATGTACGGCATGTTCATGTATGTGATCGCTCAGGGAATGGTTTACCAAGCAAAACAAAACAGAGCCCGATTGCAAGTTAAGATTGTGTTGTTAACTTGCAGGAACCCAAGCAAGTATTGTCATTATCCTGACAGATGGGAGAATTTCGGACATGGGCAGCGCAACAGATGAGGTACGTTTACTGTGACTCACAGTATGTACACGTGGGTGGCGAAAGCGCAAAGAAGCGGCCGCCATAAGGCTACTCACTCTACTCACTTTCTACAACAGAATAGATAGTGAGTAGCGTAGCCAATAAGAGAACAGCATTCGTGATAGAACGCTAGATTTACACTAAAATGGATTGACTGGTTAGCTTTTAGTTAATTAAAGTTAGGCCTAGCAGTTCATATATTTAATTTTAGGCCTAAACAACCCAAGAAGCTAGGTGGTATCCTGTTAGTGTAGGCTCTGTAAGCTTAACCCAGCTACTGGGTGGGGATTTTAGACTTTCTTTTTATACTTAAAAAATTGTCGACATCAGGTTATACTGTAATTCTCAACAAGGTGCCCAACCTACCTCACCCCATGTTACCTAATGCCGAGACCTCATGATCCCCAGGGTATCTCTTCTTCCCGTCCCCAGTGGGCATGAAGAACAGAGTGCCTGAGAACGAGGTTGTTTTCAATGTTTTTTTTTTTTTTATTTGAAGACTGTTTCTTTTCTTTTTTATTACATAGCTAGGCATAATCCATTTATAATAAAAAAATAAGAGAAAAGAAACGACGTTTCGAAGTCATCCTGGCTTCATTTTCAAGTCAAAAGGTCACTGTTCAAGTGCAGTTAATTTATACCACTGTACTCAAAGCATCGTAAAACTTGTCATAAACTTTGAAACGTCGTTTCTTTTCGCTTATTACTCTCATGCGCAAAGTGCAAGAGTTATAAAATGCCCTCCGTTTCTTCATGTTTTGGTGTCACATTTGTGCATGTAAATTTATGCACGCAATTTTAGTGTACGCAAACTCGCCCATGCCTCCCCTAGGAAGTTATTTTGTCCCCAATTGTTTTAAAAGGCCTCAGGAAGGTTGAACCAATCAGAATCCGTCTACTGCGCACATGCCTGGGTTTTAGGGGGGACTAGAGAGAACCGGTTTGTCACTCGGAGAAGACTATCATCAGATTTCAAACAAATATGGCCTCTTCTGTACTCTACACTTCAATTTTTTAGACGTTCATTTTCCATTACCAAAAATGTAAACATGCGTTTTAAGACTTCGAAATGGAAAGAAAAAGTGCTTAAGACGATTTGTATGCCTTTAAAGTGGCGGTTAGAGAGCTGAAAGCGATGGAATATTCCTGTGAGGATCAGCATCCATTTATCACAAAGCGAGACATGTCTTCCTTAACATTTCATACTCGAAGCGCGATGCGGCAGACTTTACTAAGAATTTTTAAGCATTCTGGAAAACTACGGTAAAGAAAATAACATTTTTGAATGGCCATTTACTTTTTAAGAAACATTTCATAGACTGTTTCGTTACAGGGCAAAAAAAACTTCCACTCGTCCGCTCGTCTGGGAGACGAGTACTTCTTGATCTCGGACGAGTGGATTTCCAAAAGCACATGGCCAATGGGACGAGTACAATTTACCAGGGAAGGTTGTCTCGTTTTTCACTGAGTTCTACGTTTCCCAAGCGTCTCTGGACTTTCGTAGTAAACTACCTTGGTTGCCGCAAATTTGCTCTTGAGACTTAACTAATAGATATTTGAATAAAACTTTCAACTGAGATAATTCGTTGTCCTTTTTCCTTTGTAGAGGCAAATTGCGATCATACTTGTTCGAATGTTTTCTTCGTGAAGCCAATAATCATGGTAAAGGTGCGCTAGTAAATATAATTAAGTTAAATAGCGCCTTCTGAAATAAAGTTTGCTTTCAAGATTTTTTGATTCGCGGATAAGAATTGCATTCTATATACACAGGAAAAGTCGGAAATTTTAGAAAACACTAGATATATAAAGCATGTTGCTGAATTTAAATATTATTTTGCGATGTTTATAATATAAGCTAATATAATTCGCAGACGCTAGCGCTCCGCGCTGCAATTAGTATAAATAAATCGCGAAGCCTTCCGGAAGCAGATCAAAGGCTCCTAAGAGCCAACCCGTGGATAAGAAATGCTAACGCGTAACGCAGTAAGCTTATGTTTTCACACTGACACGGTTCAATATTTATTTTAAAATAAACGTAAGATTTTTGACAAACGCAAAAAGAAAAATACAGTACATCACTTTCATAATGTTCAGTCCGAAGAAGAAAGGAAAAAAGAGATAAAAAGAAAGGCACGAGCGAGATTCGAGGCTGGTGCCTTTCGGTTGTTAGTCCGCGCTTTACACCATTCGGCCACCGTGTTCACTGACTTAAAACGCGATAAATTTATTACTTCAAGGTACGTAAGCATTAAAATGCGTGTCTCGATTGAAAATTATTTTTAGATCGATTTTAACGTTGCATTAAAGACTCCAAATGCGAAACATCTTTAAGCTTATTGTTGTTTATATTCGTTTACAACAATTTAGTCATTGTTATCGCTGGATTCACGCTGTTTTTGTTACAAAACGCATTCGTAACAAAGCATTACGTCACTAAGTTTACAGCTGATGGAAGGAGTGAGCGAGTGAGTGACTCATTTGCATATCTGTCGCCGTTACCGATAACCCGTTCATTACGCATGCGCGTATATTCACGGGTTAAAAATCACTGAATTCTGATAAGCGTTTAACTCTTTTATTCAAGGGAAAGACTCATTCAGGGAAATGTGAATTTCATTAAAAAGTTTTGACCTTCGGAACAAATATTTTGGATTCATGATCATGAGAAAACAGCGCGCGATCGAATTACATTTCACACGAAATTTGCATGAAACGAAGTGTATTTGCGACAACACTTTGAAGAAACTGTGAAGCCTGGAAAAAACTAATACATAGCAAAATCAAAGCAGTTATTAAAGGAACTAGCTATAGAAAAATTTCACTTCGATTTGGTCTTGAAATCACGGTGGTTTTTTTTTTTTTCATGATGCATCACGCAATATTTATTTTTAAAATGTTTCACCAAGTTATAGCACTCATCACCACAGTTTTGCCATTATAAAAGCAGAATCTCCTGAATTCGATTGCATGTATTTTTTTTTCATTACCTGCAAATTTAGGGCTTCTAAAACGTCTCTGGGCTTGGAAATCCAGGCGGGAGGTGAAGATCTAGCGGGGAGGTCTAGCGGGCCAGGAAATCCGGGCGGAGGGGGAAAGGGTCAAACAATCTTGCCATCCGTCGGTAGCGCGGGGGCGGGGGGGGGATTATTTCTGGGATAACCCAATGTAATAGAAATAATTCACGGTTTGGTAAGTATTAGACTAGTGTGGGTTTGATCGGGAATCAATAAATTAAATATTCAAGGCGAGTACAGAAAAATTGTTAGCTTCAATCAACATGTCTTGAGTGATGGTGCAATATGTTTCACGCAAAATTCGTTGAGGGGGGAGGGGTGCGTGACCCATTTAAAATAAACCATAAAACTTTCTTACACAAGCGCATGAGTAAAAGCTACTGGTAGCCTCTTGTACTTGTTATTAATTGTTTTTCTAAATCTTAACTCATTAGGCATAATCCATCCACAAAAATAGATAGCTATGCGTAATGGACTTTTAAAGGGGCTATTTCACGAGGATTTGATTTTTTTGTTGTTGTTTTTGTTTTGGTCAAAACTCTCCTAAAATTACTGACTGCACCTTCAGTCATACACAAAGTTTTCTTTGAGCATAAAAATGAAGATATGAAGTTAATTCGTAAAGGAAAAACGAACCACAGCCATTTTTTATCAATGTTTCAAAGACACAGATGAAGAACTTGAAATTTCCACCCTGGCCATCCGCTGCTAAAAACACTACATCAATAGTTTTACTGCACTGTTGACTGTTATCCCTTTCAATCCCAGAGTCAATTATGGAGACATGCATTGTAGTTCTAACTTTTGAGTCTGTGGACGAAATCCTATGGTGTGACCATTCAAATGAAACCTCTTCAGCAGTACTTTTGCATGGTAGTTCCATTTCTTCTGACTTTTTGAGTCTGTGGATGAAATCCTATGGCGTGACCATTCAAATGAACGCTCTTCAGCAGTACTTTTGCATGGTACCATTTGTTCTAACTTTTGAGTCTGTGGACGAAATCCTATGGCGTGACCATTCAAATGAAAGCTCTTCAGCAGTACTTTTGCATGGTACCACTTGTTCTAACTTTTGAGTCTGTTGATGAAATCCTATGGTGTGACCATTCAAATGAAACCTCTTCAGCAGTACTTTTGCATGGTATCATTTCTTCTGACGTTTGAGTCTGTGGATGAAATCCTATGGCGTGACCATTCAAATGAAAGCTCTTCAGCAGTACTTTTGCATGGTACCACTTGTTCTAACTTTTGAGTCTGTTGATGAAATCCTATGGTGTGACCATTCAAATGAAACCTCTCCAGCAGTACTTTTGCATGGTACCATTTGTTCTAACTTTTGAGTCTGTTGGTGAAATCCTATGGTGTGACCATTCAAATGAAACCTCTTCGGCAGTACTTTTGCATGGTACCATTTGTTCTAACTTTTCAGTCTGTTGGTGAAATCCTATGGTGTGACCATTCAAATGAAACTTCTTCAGCAGTACTTTTGCATGTTACCATTTGTTCTAACTTTTGAGTCTGTGGATAAAATCCTATGGTGTGACCATTCAAATGAAAGCTCTTCAGCAGTACTTTTGCATGGTACCATTTGTTCTAACTTTTGAGCCTGTGGATGAAATCCTGTGGTGTGACCATTCAAATGAAACCTCTTCAGCAGTACTTTTGCATGGTACCATTTGTTCTAACTTTTGAGTCTGTTGATTAAATTAACTGTAGTTTACATTGTGGCCCAAAGAAATGTCAGGAACAAATGCTTTAAATTGAACACAACAAGGTTCAGAATCCCAAGTGGCAGGAGGCAAACCAGTTGGCGATTTACAAGCGTGGCCGAGGAGTTGAACTCGGGTCTGCCGTGAAACAACTCCAGCTAGTGGCTACAGCGGGACCGGAACTCGCCACCTTCGGATTTCGAGTCCGGTGCCCTAACCACTCGGCTACGCTGCCTCCAAAGAAGACCTCTATTTAAATTTAATGTTTCAAATTTAGTTTTTGTGTTCTTTGTTACAGTTTTTGTTTTCTTTATTACAGGCCAACAAACTAAGGCAAGCTGGAGCTGCAGTTTATGCTATTGGAATAGGAGGCTATGTTAAAGATGAAGTATGTCAATGTTACGGTATTTACATTATATACCCTAAAGCCCTGGTCAAACGGGAACGCAAATCAACGCAATTTGGATCAAAGGGCTCTTGAGAGCAATCTCGTGAATACGAAACAACGTAAGGTTTAGTTCAAAAATCGGTTTTAATTTTTCATATTGAGTTTGAAGTCAAAGAATTAAAGAGTAAAAGTCGGCCAGAATTAAATAAATGTAGCCTGCAGAGCAGGCGTATTTGGGGGACGCATGAACGCTAAGTTTTAAAAACCACGAGCTGATGCGAGTCAAAAGACGCGACCATGGGCAAAATGACGACCAAACCCTAAATTCAGCACTCGCCCACCCAAAAAATAAAACGCCTACACTGCAGGCTAGATTAAAAAAGAATAGAACATCTTAGCGTGACATAATATATGCATTGTGTGAAGCGAGACTGTCTAAACAACTAAATGTTATGAAAATTTCCATATCTGTTTCCGTATACCATTTCTCGGTCACCGCTTCGCGTATTCACGAGATAAAAATGACGACTTGCGTTGACTTGCGCTGGGTGTCTTAACGGGGTCGCAAGATGACTCGCTAGAGCACGCACGTTTGTCGGTCTAGTCCCGCGCGTTCATGCTTGTACACTATAACTGCGTGACTTGACTTACGTTCTTGCAAAGCAACTACAGAATGCAGAGCCACTTCTTATCATACACCAAATGAGCTGGCTCGTTTGGCTCGGCAGTGGACTAAAGAACTAGAAATAATTGATATGTTCGCTAGAGTGTTGGACCTATGTGACGACCGAGCCACGAGAATAGCCTTATCAGCCCGCAATTGATTTTCTCAGCGTAAACAAGGCAAACCAAACTGGTCCTTCATGTAGACGAAAGAGGAAGTGGGACGAACGAGCCAAATGAGCCAGTCTCTCATATAAACTGAAGAGCAAACGAGCCAAACGAGCCGGCCCTGTATTCTGTAGTTAAACTACTGAACGGTTTAAAACTTGCGCCTAGTTGCGGACAAATTTGAGCTCGATCAAAGTGATCGCATGTCAACCCACACCATCGCAAGTACGCGCAAGCAATGGTCAAGCGGAGTCACCAGTTATCGTATGTTGAACGTGCGTTTCCGCGGTTTGGCCAGGGCTTTAAAATAAATTTTCATTTTCGCGGGATTTAGAATTTGCGAAAGTGGCTCAAAATTGGCCGGCTGGATTTTCGCGAGTACAATTTTGGCATCAGGTACAAAAAGAATTTTCTCCAATTCTCGGACACTTCTAAGCTGAAGGAGATTGGAAGCTGACGAAGGCGAACCAGCAAAGAACAAACGAAAGTTTTATTTATGCAAGGAAAAGCCAGATGTTATTGTCATTGACTGAAAGCCAGGAAGATCGCGATGGGTCATTGGTTTATAAGTGGTTCTTATACTATGTACTGGTGAAGTTTGTTTTCAATTTTTTTTTTCTTTACAGCTTAATCGTTTAGCTAACAAGCCGTCAGAGTACTTTGTTTTTACTGAACCAGACTATAAATTGTTGAAGAATCTTACAAATGATGTAAGTAATCGATAATCAATAAGTTGTTTTTACAACTAAACCCCCTTCCGTACGAGTACACTCGGTCATCGTTCCAGCCAGATCAGACAAAAAAAATATCAAAATTTAAATTCTCATTTCTAGTCTTATACATTTCATATAGAAGTAGTGGGGAGAAATTGTTTGGATATCAAGAGAACTCATCTTGTGTGATCATGTCCTTAATTCTCATGACCTTTTTGATTGATAAGGCATTAATATTACAAGGAGAAATTTGATGCTGATCACTCTTAGAGCTTAAAGGGTTAAGTCATGGTCCCTTCCACATACAAACAGTACTTTAGATTTATATTCTGGCATAAATGACAAGGGTCATTGTTTTGTCACTTGACTGATATTCACCCTTCCTTTCATTTTTTTGTTTACTTAATTTCTGTCATCATTAATTCACGTTTTCCTTTTTTGCCGTATTTTGTTGTTTCCAGATTTCTAACAAGACATGTGTTGAGCTCACGTCCGTGGATCCCAAGCAACCTTGTTTAGGAGGTAATGCGTTGCTAGAATAAGAAACGCTTTTCTATTGACTATTGTGTAACGTGATCACATTGTTCTATCGAAACAACCTGGTGCAAGGAGTGCAAGGCACAGCAAACCGTTTAACCTGTGCTAAGCGCTGGAAAAATATTCAACTGGTGTCAAGCGTAGCTAAAACATGCTTCCGCCGCCAAGCCTGGGAGATCGGGTAACCGGTGTCAAGCGCGGGAAAAAATGCTGTCTACTGCTGTGCTGGCAAACGTGCAATCGGTGTCAAAGGCAGGAAAACATGCAACTGGCGCAAACACGGGAAAAAGTACTGTTTAGCTAAACATGTATACTTTTTTAATCAAAAATATGATTTTCCTGCCCTGGAAACAGGTTAAAAATTTTCGTATTCAGAGCGTAATAAAATATGTAAAAATAGAGAAATATTTCGTTGGCTCTCCCGAACTTCATCAGTCTCAAATGAGTAATGTTAATCAAGGGGGTTATATCGTGCTTGTGGGGTATCTTGAGGGGGTTAAAACAGTGTCATATATTGTGGCTAATTCATAGCCATTGTCTCCATTGTTCAAAGAGGGCTTTTTTAACTTTATCCCGATTGCCTCCCTTATGCGTCGCTTGAAGGTGTTATTCTCCTTGGCGAGAACTTTTGTTTCGCTAGCTATTATCGAATGTCCCGTGAGATGGCAATTGTTCCTTGACTTTAGTATCAAGTGCGCGCGAGGTTTCACCGACATACTCTTTGTTGCAAACAGTATAAAAAGCAACATCCAACAATCCTGTGATGGATAATACAATTACAAGTGGTCTTAAAAGCTTTAACAGACATGTACTAGTGCATTATACGCCCTCTGGTGCACCATTTTTTTTTTTAAACCACCCGTACACTTGTGCGGACACTTGCCCTTGTCCCGAGGGTGTCCGCTTACGGGAAGTTTGACTGTCAAGAGATTGGAGAGATTAAAGAGAACCTCCATTGTCAGAACAAATTGACGTTAAATTGTTGGAAATAAAGTCGAAATTTAAATTTTTAAAAGAACAGGTGCAAATATAGCCTGTGAACAGGCTTCTTTTTGGGGAATTGGGTTCGATTAAAACGCGCCGCCATTTTGAATTATTATGACGTGTTACGGTTGCCGCTATTGTTAAGAATCGAAGTTCTTTTGTTTACAACAATTAGACAACCGTAACACGTCACAAATATTCAAAATGGCGGCGCGCGGGAAATTTAAAAGCGAAAATAGGCGATTTTCATATCCATTTTTTTGTACACTAAAATTATATTTGCACCTGTTTTTTAAAAACTTTTAATTTAGACTTTATTTCCAACAATTTAACGTCAATTTGTTATAACAATGGAGGTTCCCTTTAAGCACCGCGCCTTCTACGGAAAACGGCAAACGTCAGCTTGCAGTTGATTATCTTTACTTTTCCTTGAATCGTTAAATAAATGCACCAGAAAAATAGAAAATAATTCACATTTTCATGACAAACGCGATACTACTTACTTTCACATAGAAACGGCAACGGCAACGGTAGATGGAAAAAGATGGATTTTTTTCCGTTCGCGGGAAAAAGAAACGTGATGCTTAATATTTCTAATATATATAGATAGGCTGAGCCCAACAGCGTCGCTCTCTAAACAAGCTTAACTAAGGTGAAACTTAACTAAGGTGAAAGGTCGGAAGCGAATTAGCCCTGCGCAACGCTCGGACACACATGGAAAGACGCCGCCCGCAAAACATTCCGCTGGCCATGACCATGAAAAATGACGAGCATGGGTTCTATGAGTATGGGGCTCCGCGCGGGCCTTCGGCCCGCAGTGCTCCGCTATTAAGCTTCGCGTGTATTTCTTCCGCGAGCGGCAGGGATACAACTTTTGCCGTCTGCCGTTTTCCGTTTTTATGTGAAAGTGAGTAGTTTTCCGTCTGTTATGAACATGTGAATTATTTTCGATGTTTCTAGTGGATTTATTTAACGATTCGAGGAAAAGTAAAAATAATCAGCTGCGAGCTGACGTTTCTCTGATATCATTCCTATCTGTAAACTGGAGCTATTTTTATTGATTTCTGTCCATGAAATTCGTTTGTTTCTTTTTTCCCGTTTGTATTGGTTGTTTTAGCAATGACCCTTTCCTTTGACTTTCTTGCAGAAAATTCTACAATCACCTTGCAAGGACGCGGATTTATAAAATACAATGTAGCTGTTTGGTGTGGCTTTAATTATAATAATACTCATCGCCTAGGTATGTAATGTTGTTATGTCTTTACTTCGTTCGTTCGTTCACTCGTTCGTCCACTTTTTCGTTCACTCGTTCGTTCGTTCTCTTATTCGTTTGTTTGTTCGTTCGTTCGTTCTCTCGTTTGTTCGTTCGTTCGTTCTCTCGTTCACTTATTCGTTCACTCGTTCGTTCGTTCGTTCGTTCGTTCATTCACTCGAAAAAGCACTGCCTCCGACTTGAAGTAAGAGCAGAAATAATGGAGCCAATCAGTTTTCCTCTATTTTATTAAACCCGGATTTATTAAAGCGAGCGTTTTCAAAACGACGCCGTTACAAAGTAAAACGGTAGATGAAAACCGTATACTAGTTGTAAGTGTGAAATAGAAGTGGGTGGAGGTTATACAGTACTTTTAGAAACTGTTTATATGAAGCTCTAGCTAAATTAATCACATTACTGTATTTTTTTTGGTTTCTTCAGCTACAAGAGCCACCACTATTGAAGACAGGCGATTAATTTGTCCTGTTCCTGCTCTCAAGGATACGAAAAGGTGATACCATTTATCAAAACACTTAGTTTTAGTTCACAGTTACCATGCACTAAAAACGTAAGAAAAATAGATCATATCCAAATCATTCAAATCAGTTGCAAAGTAGATCATAGCTCGCAGCTGGTCGTCTGGTTTGATGTTTTATTGTTGTTTTTTTTTTCTTATTTTAGTGGTAGTGACTTAGCTCACGAGCAGTACACATGATGTGACTAGTTACAGGAACAGTTTAATACATTTGATTCGTTTAATAATTGTATTTGGTCGCACCGGCTAGTTGCACGGCCAGTACACGACCAATCTCTTCAATTTAATTCAATTTAAACCAGTTTCTGATTGCGGAAATTGAAACTGGGACTAGATTTTTTTTTCCTACCGAAAACGAGTCAGCTTGCGGAACAGACGCTTTTTGTAGTGCGCGAGCGGGTTTTGGAGTGCGCGAGAGCGAATCACACCCAAGACCCTCTCGAAAACTCCCAAGAACGCCTGTTGTGGTTGACTGGTCGCCGCGACTAATTATAATACTAGAAATAGCTGAGAGCCAGTGAAGTGCTGCGATGTTACTCATCAAATATAGTGCAGTGTCAATACTTATGATTGTCAATAGGCTATGTTATGATTCCTGTTTTTTTGTATATATTTTCCCAAAAATGTAAGTGAATTGTTTGAACAATAAGCATGAATTTGTGTTAAATATAAATATAGTACTAAATAGTACAGAATTCGTCGTTTTCCATTGCTTAGCTTGTAATGTTTTATGCCCCCGGGTATACGACGAGGAGGGGTTAGCTCCGCATAGTCATAGTCCAATGTAGACATCCTTAGGGCTTGTCACGCAATCTTTCCTCCCTCGTGCTACATAGTGGGAAATTTGACGCAAATTAAACGAGGCCCGGACGGGGCGATTAACTTCAACAAAAACATTGGTCAGCGGTCGCAAGCTAAAGGATTTCGTAATCCATATTTTCCGGTAGTTTCCATGACTTCTTCCAGCGAATGATAAAATTGTGTTTGCATGAAAACTCTGCGTAATAAGTAAACAGCTTACCTCGAGCAAGAACGCAAAACCTCGGCTTTGGTTACCTTTAGGGGTGCCGCGCTATACAGCGAAAAACCAACTGTATTAGCAACTGTAGGCAATGCTCGTAAAAATCGCTCATTCTGCTCGTACACCTTAATTCTGCTCGAATTCTGCTCGGTACTCTGGCCTTATGTATTTTCGCAAATATGGAAGGGAGCTGGGCCTAACCCCTAATACTAATTAGATATTCATTATGCGTAGCTGAATTGTAATTCATCATGACTTCAAAGTATATGATAGAATCATCTGAGCGCGTTTTAGCTAATAATCACATTAATCACAAGGTATTTTCCATTTGTTTTGTATTTAGTTTTCAACTGTTCTTACAACTATTATGCATATCATTTTGCTTGAAAAATTACATATAAAATCAATTCCTTTCCACCTTAATTACAGTTTTCTTTGTCACTGTAGACAGCAGTTGCTTGTGTTTCGAAAATAACTTCATTGATGTCGTCGTCCGAAATTTCATCAAAGTCTTTGTTGATGTTACCACGCTCGTCTTCTTTGAAAACATTGAATAATTCTTGAATAGTGTGATAAAAAGTTGTAAAGATATTGATTCGTTGTTCTTGTCTGTGATGAGAACACTGGCCAAAAGTTGCTTTTTGCATTTTGACTGCAACTGAGACAGACTGCAACTGAGACGTTTTCTTTGAACCATATTTAGTGCCCAATAAGAAAAACGAGAATGGTTAGCAAAACGATAAATCCAATTTCCATTCAAATGTTCAGCAAATTTTATGAGATGCTTATCCTGTTGCAAAAGGGGACGTCTCTATGAGCCTCATTGGTTGGGTCACCTTTACCATCGGGAAACAATGTTGGAAAAGCCAACAACACGCCTTTTATGACTTCGAAATGAAAAAAAGTCCCGATAGGAAGATTTGTATGCATTTACAGAACCCTCTTTAAAGTGGTAGTAAGAGAGCAGAAAGCGTAAAGTGGAAAGCGTAAAGTGCGAAATGCAAATCCGATGTTGTTTACACGCCGTACAATTGCTCGACCTAATGTGGCCGAGTTCAGTTTTCAGCTTTGGTTTCTTTTAGGGGTGTCGGGCTAAAAGCGAAAAACAACTGTATTAGCGCGCGCTAAAATATAGAATTAATGTCGTCAATTTACGTCAGCAAAGTACAAATTAAAGTTCAAAAATGAAAAAATTCAAATTTGAAAAGTTAAATTAGAACGAAATGTCACTCAAAAATTGCGCAAACACAAAATGTCACATTACGGACATATGTAGTTGCTCTTCATCAGGTTTCTTCTTTCAACCATGCAATTGCTGACTCGAGAGAAATTACTACGTTTAGCAACTCGAAAATATTCATCGTTTTCTCTCAAAATGACAATTTTACTCGCCATGTGATCGCGACAGTAATTCGCTATTTTAGCGCGCGCTACTGAATACAGTTGATTTTCGCTATATAGCGCGGCACCCCTAAAAGTAACCAAAACCGAGTTTTCTAAATATTTCTCAAAAACTACTGATAACACAAAGAAACAGTCAATAAAATATTTCTTACAAAGTAAATGCACATTCAAAAAGGTTATTTCCTTTACCATAGCTTTTCAATAATTCTTGAAAATTCTTAGAAAAGTCTGCAGATTGTGAATTCTGAAGCAAGACATGCTCTCACTTTGCGATAAATCTGGATAAATGTATCCTGACAGGGAAGTAGCTACCTGTACGCACGTGCGTACCTGAAAAAGTCGAAAAAATAAGTGAAATGAATAAAGTATAGGACCTTGATTTGGTGATTGTGCGTAACTGTGAAAAAGTCCTGGCTGGCTGGCTGGCTGGCTTGCCTACTAATATACCACGTGTAAAGAATACTCACCTTCAGAAGCGATCGAGGTCCGACAATATAAAATACTATTTGCATGTGTTTAACGGAAAGCGAATGACGCAAATAAAGGCACGCATCAGCATGACGCACGCAGAGAGTTGTGGGACAGCGTTTCCTAGGAAACCATTGCATCTTCAGCATGGCTCGCAAAGGATTGTGGTAAAAAACAGAGATTCCAGATTTTTTCTGCCTTTCTGGATTATGAACTGCTGCTCCGCTCACTTCGTTCGCTGCGCAGCAATAATAATACAAAGACTTATATAGCGCACATATCACACATGTCTCTTGGCGCTTTACATACACTTATGAGAATGAGATCGGACGTCAGCTTATGAAGGCGCCACAGGCAGCCGCTATCGGTCCATTGTTGATCTCATCTCACCCACCCCACTCATGAACAAGTGACACTGAGGGTGGTCACAGCCAGGGTTTGTTACGTCCTCAGTGGTTCTTTTACGTCCCCATGGGAGACGGGACCGCCATTTCTACGTGGCAAGGCAGCACCTTCATCCTCAGTTATGTTAAGACCCTGAGTGTTGGTCCGGCCGGGGTTCGAACCCGAGACCTCCCGCTCTGCAGACCGGTGCTCTATCAACTGGGCTAACCAGGAGGCGGTTAATTGCCTTGTGTATGCCGACGATTAACACACAAAAAAAAACTTTATGAAAAATCATAATGAAGGACACTTGGAGCTCGTCGATAATAATAAATAATATAATAATTTATTCACTTAATATAGCGCCTTTTAACATTAAAATGATCAAAAGCGCTTTGCACAAGTTTTATACTAATTATAATTTAATCCGAATTAATACTAATTTAATATTAATTTTACACAAGTTTTATAGTAATAATAATTTAATCATGATTAGCAACCACCTTGTAGTTTTAAAAAATTGCATTTATGTTTTATTTTTTTTTTTTTTCAGCTCTTTGATGCTGCAAGTTTCAATGAATAATGGAACGACATTCGTTTCCAGTAATGTAAACATTACAGCTAAAAACTGTACAAAGCCGGTAATACCTGTAACAACTGTGAAGCCGGTAACAACTGCTATTGCTGTAGAGGAAAAAGAGGTTTGATCATATGCACATTACAAACAGATAGATTTGTAAGCTTTTCAACCTGAAAGTTTCGATTTTTAAGTTAGAAAAAAAAAAATCGCCGGCAATGGTATTGGAAAGAAAAAGAACTTGCAATTATGAGCTCTAAATCCGGATATTTTGTACAGCGGTTTCTTTACTTGTATACCCGTTATAGTACATTAATAACATTATACAACATTAATAATTCATCGGCTTTGGTTTATAAACCCGATCTTTTAAAATAACCCGGCCTGACCAATCGATGAAAATCGATATCAATCGATAACAATCGATGCCAATTAATCGATTGATGAGGGAAAATTTTGTGACTTTTTTAACATGATCGATTTTCATCGATTTTTTTCCAACTGGATCGATTGTTATTACATCGGCTTGGCAACTCTTAGAGCAGTTTTCAATTGAGTGTGAAAAGTAATTACACAATTGCTTTGGTTTTTCATTGCTACGCTTCGTGATTGGCTAAAAAATCTCGCGCCACTTTCTCGACCAATCAGAAGTAAAACCAAAACCAATCGTGACTTGCTCGCACTCGTTTTCCCGCGCTTGTCGCCGTCGACATGTAATTGCTTCGAGCTCTGATCGGTTCATTGGATGTTTACGACTGCTGTGATTGGTCAGAGCAATTACTTTGGTTTTGGTTTTGCACACTCAATTGGAAACTGCTCTAAAAGCGATCATTCTCTATTTTCGAATTGGCCATAATACACTTTGTTTGCCCCCCAAATTTTGCATAAACTATTGTTTGTAAATGCTCTTGGGAGGACTGCATATTCCCAAGAGCATTTCAAAACAATAATTTATGCAAAATTTGGGGGGCAGACAAAGTGTATTATGGCCAATTCGAAAATACAGAATAGCAACCGATAGCAATCAATGTAATTGAGGAATTTTTACTTGTGACTATGGATTGGTGATCGATAGGCCGATACCAATCGATATCAGTTAACTGTTAATCGATTGATATCGATTGATCGATTTATTTCCTATCATCGATTTTCATCGATTGGTCAGGCACATATTTTGGCGATTTTATTTCTTCGTTTCCTCTGTATTTCTAATCAGTTTGAGAAGCTTGCCAAACTTTTACGATTTTTATGAAAGGTCACTGTTTCAATACAATGATCGCTCGAAATCATTTTCTACGTTTCTAACTAGTTAGATCGAGCGCGCGTTGTGTCTCTTCTAATCGTTACAATGTGTCGTCATATATATAATTAAATTTGTCAAGCAATTATATGTGCTGCGTAATGAAGTTATTTCTTTCATTTTCTTACAGACTGAAAAGAAAATCAATTTTGGCTTAATCGTGGCACTGTTGTTCTTACTCGCTTTCCTTTTATTGCTCGCATTGTGGTGGTTTTGGCCTCGCATCACAAAAAGGGTGAGACTTTCGTAATTTTTCTTTCTTTGTCTGTTTTGGGGCTGTTTTGTTTTTGCGTACTTGTTTACACCTAATTGCAATAACGGTGTCATAGAAAAATGAAAAATGAAAAAAAGCCAAATAAAAATTAATTAGCTAAATCATCACTGCGACACGCGATGACACGTTTCAGCTTTTACTTGGGTAAATTCAAAATAACGAAAGCCGCGGCACGATTAAGCGTGCAGCGGCTATTGTTATTTGAAATTTACCTAGGTAAAAGTTGAAATCATATGGTAGGTTGATTTCATTCTCTGAGAATATCTGTTACATGTGCACAGTTGCACTACGTAAAAGGAAAAGTGCAAAAACCTGTTCTTAAACATAGTTCTTGTGCATGCTTTGAGAATTATTAAAATCCGGCGAGAATGTACTTTGTATGTCTAATTAATTCCTATTGGCCTTTTTTCCTTTTTCGTTTTTACATTTTTCATTTTCTATGACAACGTTTTTACAATTACTGAGGTGTATTTAGCTTTGTTTTCACGGATTCGCAAGTCGGGTAACATCATAAAGTTTTCGATATGTTTTGCTGATCAGGATGGCGCAGTGGCGAGAACACTCGCCTTCCACCATTGTGTCGTAGGACACGTTTCTCGAAAGTACCTATAACTTTTCGGACCCGAAGCTATACTTTAAAATCCAGAATATAAGAAAAGTAGTGTATATTTAAGCCCGCAAACCAGCCCGACTTATTTAGTCCGCTAAGAATTTCACTGGTTAGCTTTCAAAACCAACAAAATTTAAATCATTAATGTAGAACATTGAATAACACAAAATAGCTTTCCGGGCCGGAAAAGTTATCAGGACTTTCCAGAAACAGGCCCCTGCACGCGTGCGTTTCTCGAAACTCTAGAAGACTTTTCGGACCCGGAAGTTATTCTTTAAATGTAGTCGTTGAAGATTTTAGCCGGCAAAGCAGCTCAACTTGTGTAGTAAACGTAACATTTTATTGCTTATCAACAAAAACCGAATCTTTTTTGGTAAACATTCTGCACATAACACAGCTGTTCGGGTCCGAAAAGTTTTCGGGACTTTCGAGAAACGCACGCCTGGTTCAAAGGATTCTTCCGGGTCACATTCAGGGCTGTCATCAACCTTTGCTAAATTAAGGGGGCGTCTGGTATAAATCTCCCGAACGGCGTTTTGAGCTTCGAGATTACTAATTCCTCCCGTGTCGTCTGTCTTGTGTCTTTTAAGTGTAATGCCCCATTCACACCAACGCTTAAACATGTTTGAATGTTGTTTAGTTTGCAACAGGTTTAGAAAAATACCTCCTGAATCTCCCGTTTTATTTGGAGTGAAATATTTACTTAAGGTGGCTCCAAAAAATAAACGTAATTGACTTTCATTTCCATTGCAGATAGTTTGAGACATATGCATTTCAAAACGTTCAAGATAGAGGCTAAAACTGAACGTAGTTAAGCCAAACAACATTTGAACATGTTTAGTTTGAAACAGGTTTGGAAAAATCCCTCCTTATCTCCCGAATTATTTGGAGTGAAATATTTAATTAAAGAAACGTAATTGACTTTCATTTCCATTGCAGATAGTTTGAGACATATACATTTCAAAACGTTCGAGATAAAGACTAAAACTGAACGTAGTTAAACTAAACAACATTTGAACATGTTTAACCGTTGATGTGAATGGGGTGTAAGATGCACTCACGAATCACTACTCGCGCTACCCAACAGCTACCCCCCCTCCCCCTCCTTCTTAACACCTTACATCTAACCATCGCTCATTAGCATTTATGAGATTACCTAGGGCGCTTACCATTTGTCAGAACTGGCTCGCCGGATGGGTAGTTCGTAGATGACATGCGCCTTTATGATGGAGACCTATTTGTACAAGTCCATACCATTTAAGCGTGGTTCCCACTAGCGACGTAAGCGGAATCAGAATCGTTAGGACCTTACGATCTAGTGGAAATCAAAACGACGGAAGTGGATAGTAAGCGACGGAAGCAGAAGCGGAGTCGGAAGAAAAAGAAAACCTTCTGATCCTTCCGATTCCGATTCCGTCGAACTTCCGATTCCGATTGCGACTCGTAAAACGACTCGTAGAACGTAAGGCTCCTTACGCTTCCGACTCCGACTCCGCTTCCGATTACGTCGCTAGTGGGAACCAGCCCTTACGAATTGCCAGTCGGCCAGTTGTAACAAATGGTGAGTGCCAAACATTTCTGTACATTGTCAGGTATGTTTAGCTTGTTTCAAATAAGGCTTTGTTTGTACAACAGTTAAGTGGTTTTGAATTTTTGACGATCTAATAAACTGCGTCACTGCTTCTTCTTTACAGCAACCTCGGGATTACCAACCAGCAGTTGGGATAGATCTGGCAAAAGTACCACCTCCCCGACCTCCTCCCCCTTCCCCTCCCCCAGTGGAGAGGACGGTTAGTACCAACGCACCTAAGACGTTTCAATTTTCAGTTCGCTGCTTAGTGACCTGGCCTTTGTGTGGAAACGAGGCTATAGTTAACCTTGTTTTGATGAAATACTGTTGTTTCCATGCTAACTATGTTCTGTTCAGCATGATGTGCATGAGAAGAGCATGTTTTTTTGTTTTATTGTAACATTTCGTTTAGAGACCTTAAAAGTTTCAATATATAGCCTTAAAAATTGTTTTAACACGTAGTTTGCCTAGTACAATCGATGACGAATGTACAGATAAATATCTGCACATTCATCACCGATTGTACTAGGCAAACTACGTGTGGAATACTTATTCTTGGGCTATTAACCTAATTGGCCAGTGAAAACGTGACGAGATTTGCTGTGAATATAATTTTCAATGTATTCTGTTTCTCCTCTCTTGCAGGCCTCTGGCCGAGTAAAATGGCCGACTGTCGACACCTCGTACTACGGGGGTGGGGGAGTGGGAGGAATAACTCCTGTCAGGGTGAGTGCCAGGCAATACCCTGAGTGTCAGAGACTTTTCTCGCGCTCTGATCTCGCTCATATAACACGCCTCTCTTCGTCTCTTGTTTTCTGCCTTCGGCCGGTCGGTCGGCACATCCCTCGTAACTTCAAGAATATTAAGGCTATGACAATGAAAGCTAGAGGGTACATAGTACGTCCAAAACTGTCCCTTTGCGGTCCCCTTTGCAGTCCGCACAATGGAGCGATGACGTCATATGACGTAGTTATTAGGTGATTAGTTATACGGCCGCCATCTTGGATCCGCCATCTTGGATTTCTGAAATTTTTCAAAACCTCTTAAAACCCTCCAAATTGACTTAAGATTAATCAAAACCAATAAATAAACCCTAAATGATGTAAAAATCTAAAAGTTATTCCAATAAACATTGTTTTTCTTCATTCAAAGGTAAAAATATGCAAATTACAAAAAAACATGGCTGTCGAAATCTTGTTGCTATGGAAACATCAAGTCACATGATCAATAAAATGTCATATCAAATTTTTGCCAGATAAATTTTAGGAAAAGTCACAAAGTTTGATGGCGTTTGAATACACCTAATTCAATAAAGGTTGCTTTGGCAGTTGGTCATTGGGAATTGGGAATTGGCATTTGGCATACGGAACACAATGCAATGCTTCGCTTGAGTGACCGCCAAACAATAGCTCTCCAATACCCAATTACCAATGACCAAAGCAACCTTTATTGAATTAGGTATACATATTAAGGAAGTTATGAATGTTGAACCCCTCTCCCCCCAGGCAAAATAGGGTTAAAGAAATCGACCCAGACTTTTGCCAGATAAACTTACAGCAGTTCTCTGCCTGGACCGCGTTAGGTTCAGTACTGATGTAAAGTCCTTTGTTACTCAGCGTATGCTAAACAGTTTGTTTTTAAACCTCAGGTGGATTGGGGTGACAAGGGTTCAACCGAAGCTGGAGCAAGACTGGCAAACGCCAAGGTAGTGATAGTTGTTTAAACATAACTGATTCGGCTCCTGTTAAAATAACGTCCACATAAGTGAAAATAAGATCCTCGGTGTTAGTGCGTGTTTGCGAATACATCAGTTATCAATAGGTGGTTTTCACGTTACGTCACGGCGGCCATGTTGGTGCACACCTACAAAATAATTTTAATGAACTTCTTTTGTTATGTGAACCAACATGGCCGCTATGGCCTTTGTCATTTGTGCCCCACAGGACTGAAGGTTACGTGAGAGAAAACCATCTGTTGGTGCGTAAGCACGTCAGATTTCCGTCCCGAAGGTTGGTTGTGTCCTAAGACAAGACGTACTCGCGCTGTAACTTGACGGAAAACCCAAGAATTTGACGAGCATACAACTTTTTTTTTTTTTTTTTTTTGCAGCTACGCTACCATGTTGTAAAACAAGTTGCAAAGAAATTCCCCACTTCAGAAACTATGAAAAATACCATAATACTCGTTAAAGTGCAGGTTTGGGTGGTGGTTGATGTAAGCCTGATTTTCCCAATTTATTTTGTTTTCAGCACGAACTGCACGTGCTAAGCTTCAACTTCTTGGCAATTTGCATTCGGTGCACATTTGTATACGAACACACAATGCAAAGGAGGATATTACCATCTTCCCGGCATGTACTGCAAGCAAACTATATTATCAAACGGCGGCGACCCGCAAGCAGCTTGCTTTACACAGACACCATTGAGGTTGGAGGTCAGTTGGTCGTAGCGGAAACCTTTCCAAATAAATCTACATTAACCTATTTTTTCTATTTCACCTTTACGGAATATTTTCCATTTCGGGTTATGTTTACAGTTTGCTTTAAGGCCGCGCAACACCACAGACGGGCCGAATCCCGCGCGATAAGCGTCGCGTGGAAGACGCTGGAAATCTCATCACAGATTCATGGAATCAATAAACCGTCTCGCCATTTCAAAACAATACCGGCTTATATAAGAAGAAATATCCGTATATTTGCTTGCTTTGACTTATTGAACCTAACACTGGTGAACAGAGCCGGTGAAATAATTCCAGCTAACTGAAAATATAAAACAACAGCTACTCACTCAGCACGCGACTGTCCTGCTATGTTTGTTTAGGGTTATGTTATTTTTAGTTTTCTGACCTTTTTATGGAACGAGCACAAATTATTCAGTTTCATTTAATTTTATATTTTGCTGTGACCAAAATAAAACTCGAATTGGTCCACAAATGTTAATAGATCTTCTCACAAACGACGCGCCATTTGGAGCTTGCCGGATGTAGTCACTTTCAATTCAACGCCGATAAAAACAAACAGCCGCCGAAATAGATCACTTTCAACTTCAAAATTTAGGATGAAATCGTGGAGTCAATTGGAGTCAATTAGGTTTTTGAGAAAGTTTATACTTTAAGTGATTGGAATTGGGTATTATTTGGCGTTTGACTCGCCTTTTTTTAATCTATCCAACCAATTTAAAATATGTATTACCGATGACTACAAACAGACATGGACGACAACAGTCAAACTACAACACTATAATTTTTTTTCAACGGGTCCACTCCACTTTAAGAAAACATTTCCTGGCACATTATTAATGGAGGAATAAGGTACGTATTGTTTTATTTCCAATCCTTTACATTAAAGCGAGGAAATCAATGCACAACTTTGACTAAAATACGTGCATTCTTCGGTTCCACCGGAAGACATTCACCCGAATTTTACCCAAAGCACGCTGGGAAGATGGTAATATCCTCCTTTACACAATGCTACGTCCTAGCGTTTCTACATGTACTCTGAATTCCCTTGTGCCATTCTAACAAAGGAGACTTGAATAATTACACCCCGGTGAGGCTGACCCTGCACATCAAAGATCATTATGGTATTTTTCGGAGTGGCCTATTACGTGTGTAGCATTCCCTGTTTGCACTTTGTCTCGCGAGAGGTTTTAAGATTTAGTCATATAAAACTGAAACAAAAACGTATAAAACCGGTGTAATTATTTTCCCAAAAGTGCTTCAATGACGTCTTTGTTGTTAGATGAAGGCTTGTTCATTTGCCTCATGATGGAGTCACT
This sequence comes from Cladopsammia gracilis, assembly GCA_022457155.1. NCBI lineage: Eukaryota > Metazoa > Cnidaria > Anthozoa > Scleractinia > Dendrophylliidae > Cladopsammia > Cladopsammia gracilis. The sequence goes on along the minus strand of JAJGOT010000103.1, from coordinate 824,895 downwards.
TTGAGATGTTGATCGCAATCTCAAAGTGACTCCTTCGATCCACTAATGATAATTCTTCATTAAACAAATGTGGGGAAAATTGCCCGCATGTGACGTCATCTAACCCTCTCACCCCAGACTCAATAGCAAAGCGCACAAATGACGTCAGTACTCATGTTTGTCTGAGTTTATAATTTATTCTTGTTTATTCTTGCATTTCTGACAATAGAAATTCCTTATTAGGAATCCCCTGAGAGTCACTTTTGGTTTGTTTGTCTGAGTTTTAGTTCTATAAATAGTAATTGTGCGCTTCGCTATTATGAAGATGGGAAGTGTAGTTCTAACTTTTGAGGCTGGACAAAATCCCATGGTGAGACCATTGAAATGAAACCGGTCGTACTTTTGCATAGTATCATTAATTTTTCAATGTTTAACAAAAAGAAATTTGGGATTTTTCTTGAATTTTGATTTTTGTCACCCTTGGAAGTTAAGGGTTAAAGTTAAAATGTTTTCTTATTATTTTTAAGCCAATAATGATAAACGACACCGACGATGCAGAAGAATTGATGGGTTCATCATCAAAGAGATCTTCCACACCAAGCTGTTGGACAGCTGCTAGGGTGAGCATATCAAACTAGCAATTCTCATTACTGCTGTTTATACATTTCTTGTAATTTAAGGTCTGAGAATTTAATGAGACTGGCAACAAGGCATTATCTCTAGATGAGAAGTTTATTGATGTTTTTCACTCGTCTGCTTGACATATGAGACAAAAATTTTAAAACCTGGAAGTAATATTATTGGGGACGCCAACGATAGATTTACTTGAAATTTGAAAGCGTTGGCGTTTTTACAACGAAAGGGACAGTAGCCGAATAAAATAATTATTGGAGCAAGAAGATTACCAACAACAAACTCAACCCATAATCAATTTGTCACCAAGTCCAGGAAACACAGCCGCGCCACAATAATGGAAGGCGAGAGCGAGTTATCTTACTACTGATATCAATTCAATATTCACTGTCAATAGTTAAGATTTCGATATATTTACATACGTTAGCTGCCACGTTTGTCCTCATTGAATGTCCAGCGAGTTAAAGTTATCGTTCTATAATCGAAACATATTTCTATCTTCTTTTAAAATCTTCGCACATTTTGTCAAATCTTCGGACATCTTTGGAATTCTTCGGAAAATGATCGGACACGTTCGTAGAACGGCTGCTTGGGAATATGAAACTTCTCTTCGAGTGTTTAATTCGATATCTTGCGCTTGAGCGCACCGCACACCCACATGTTATCTTCTATATAACTTAAGGAGAGGGCTTCACGGTTCGGCGCATGTGCAAGCTATGACGTAAGCCATTTAATTTCATTGTTTAGACCAATCGGAAGCGAGTAGATAACTCTGGCGGGGAATTTGTGAAAATATCGCGGTCAGTCAGCTGATTGAATAGATGATTATACATACCCATGTGCGACATGAAAACCACCTAAGCGTAGAATAAATCCTTTGGGTCACAGGTTTTATTCAGTGTTGACTTTATCGATGTAATCCGTTTAAATTTTCTGTGAATTTTGGTCATCCTTCGCTTTGTTTGGACTAATTATCGAAGTAAATATGAGTGGTCTTAAACCGATAAAATTGGTAAGAAAGCGAATAAAGCATTTCAATCTGTGCACGTGCGCCGAACCGTGAAACCATCCCTTTAATCGCAGCTTTGCTTTGCTCTGTATTCTAATGAAATCATGTGCCCTACAAATTCACCCTTACCAATCACTGCATGTGTTTTGTTTTTAGATGAAAATGCTCGCTGGTGTTGTAGCTATGTCAGAGGGTTATAGAAAAGTCTCCTCTCACCGACCTAGGCCAGGAGGAAACGTAAGTGATGTTCAGTGTTCTTCACTTTTTTTTAGATCAAATCAAATCAAATCATTTTATTTAAGTGTCAAAGTATTTAGCACGCGAGTGCTAATTGTGGACACTTTCCAGATCTAATTGAAATTTGGAAGTGTTGGTTTTTGAGGAGAGGGGAAAACCGGAGTACCCGGAGAAAAATCTCTCAGAGCAAGGAGAGAACCAACAACAAACTCAACCCACACATGACGCCGGGCCCAGAATCGCCGGAACTCGGGCCACATTTGGTGGGAGGCGAGTGCTCTCACCACTGCACCACCCCTGCTCCCCACAGTACAATACAATAGTTTATTTAAACACGTAACGCCTCGGAGCTTAAAGTCAAGCTCGTTCAAAATACCTATGTTAGATACTCTTTAGGGCACGTTCGATTGAACGTATTCTACAATAAAAATATGACGAATGGTCGCGAGAAATCGCGTTTTGGGGATTTGGGAGCCACTGGAAATCTACATATCTATTGCTGTATTATGAGCTTTTTTTGCCAGATTATACTGCAAAGTTGCCTAAACAAACAATTCTTAGAGACTATTATTTTATGTTTATCCTTATCCTGGAATACGAAAAATTAGAGCCACTTTTTATTGGCTATCATTTTTTTTTTGGCCGTTTTTGACTCTTTAAAGAAAATAAATAAATAAAAAATTACGTGCCGCGTGTCAAGAGTAAAATAGTACTGCTTTCATACAATCAGGTGCAAAGCCGACATTCATCTTGACTTATTTTACATGGGTTTTTCTGTCTTTGGCACTGTTCACTGAAGTCCTCCTTGGTGCACCAATTTGGTGGGAATCAAATCACGATAAAGTAAAATGAAGTCTTACATTGATGATGTCAATTTGTTTTTGTTTCCTTTTTTTAGTGGCTGTATTCCTCAGACCCCGTGGTGTGATTGATAATTGCTTAAAACATTGTTCTGTTTTGCGTCGAGGCTGTTCAAAAGTTCTCAAACAACTGCTTTGTCGCACAAGCAGCGGATGAATGAACTCATAATTTTTGTATTGTCGTAGCAGTTTAACTGTTTAAAAAATGGCCCATTTCACACTAGAAGACGGGCAAATCGTCTGGACGGACAAGTCGTCCGACGATTTGTTCGTGTAATGTGAATTATAGACGGACAACTCACCTTGTGTTGGTCATCGTAAATTCATATCTGAACGAACAAACAGACGATTTTGAAAGCAAGGGGCCTGACACTAACAGGCTTGGTTACCTTGCTTTCTATCCGCCATTTTGATTTTCCCATAAACCATCACTCCCTTTACTAGTTCCATTCCCCTTAGCGAGTACTGGGACCGAGATACAACCATTTGTTCGTCTGGTGTGAATTTAAGTCGGACTTTGGACGACTTATCCGTCTAGACGAACAAATCGTCCTCGAAAAATCGTTTTAATAGACGGCCAAATCGACGGACAAAATCAAACGACTTTTACGTCTAAAATTTTGTTCGTCCCGTTTTCTCACTAAGACGACTTGTCCGTCTGAGACGACTTGTCCGTCCAGACGATTTGTCCGTCTCTAGTGTGAAAACGGCCATTGATCAATGGTTTTAGAAAATTCAGATTGAAGAAGAACTGTGGTATTTTAAAACGAGATAAAATAAAAATAGGAAAACATTAAGGCTGGTTTTCACCAGCGCATAAGCATAAGCACAAGCCAACATAAGCAGACTCAGTAACGTGTTATTCATTAGTTCCAATTGTTTGAACAAAACAGAACAATAGGCACTAATGATCAACATGTTACTGAGTCTGCGTATGTTGGCTTGTGCTTATGCTAATGCGCTAGTGGAAACCAGCCCTTAGGTGCCAGGCTTTCATTTCATTGATGTCGGGCTCACAGCATACTCCCCTATCTGCACACTTACCAATCTGTACACTATTTCATTTGTAGGTTTACAAAATACACGCATACCGATATATGCTTTGTAATTTTATACCCACTCTCTTTTTATTTGAAGTGCACCTAAACCCTAATTTTGTTTTCTTTTAATTAACTCGATGTACGTTGAAAAGTCGAATAGTGAAATATTTCTTGTTTTTAACGTCGCGTTCGTGAGTTATAGAGATTTCAATTTACAAAATGCTAATTAGATGACGTCAAATGCAGACTTTACCATTATTTCTAGTTCAATAGGCCATTTGCACGATGACGTCATATGACTACAACTACCAGGATCCATCACTTTTTTGTTTTGTAGTGCAAATTAGGGCTATTGTTATTAAAACCGCACAGGGATTACAAAATTTAAATAAGAAAGGAAAAACGAAATGAATTCTGGTAGTTGTAGTCAAATGACGCCATCGTGCAAATGTCCTATTTACAATACGCAGTTCACATCTTAAGGATAATCAATTTAAGAAATACTAATGAAAACTGTTTATAGTCAATTGATTTGTAAAAAAAAATATTACTTGGAGGTGGAAACAAGTAGTTGTATAATAAACGAGTCTGCATTTGACGTCATCTTATTAGCATTTAGTAAATTCAAATCTCTATAACTCACTAACGCGACGTTAAAAACAAGAAATATTTCACTATTCGACTATTTAACGTACATTGAGTTGATTAAAAGAAAAAAAAATGGGGTTTAGGTGCACTTTAACCAAATTTTAACATGACAACAAAATAAACCTAAAAAATATTTAGCAGCAACATTACTGCACATTCCCTTCAACATTTTTGTTCCTGGAACTGGGTACTAATCTGTTTTGATTTGTGAAAAGTTTTGATTAATTAAAAGTACTCATATAAAAGCATAACTTAAGCTTTTGATCTGAAGTAAGAGGAGAGCGCTTAGAAAAATTTATAAGACATAGTGTTTGGCAGAAAATGGCTACTGCTCATATTTTTTTAATAAACGTAACACAACGGGAAATTAGTGTGCATTTCTTTGTTTGTTCTGTTGTTGTAAACACGGAATTTTTTAAGAACTAAAATAAAATAAACTATGCATAATGATAGACGTGGTCTCTTTGACGCTGGTAGACCCATAGCTGTTGTTTGAATATTAATGCAATCTTATCAACCTCAGAAAGAGTGTGGCCAATTCACCCCTCCAGAATTTTTGGGGAAACTGAGGACCAGCTTTTGGCACAAAAAAAAAAAAATCCGGGATCGTTTGGGTAATTAATATGAGCTGCGATTTGTTCATGGTTGCCCGGCAACCGGCGTAACTGACGCTGGTTACCCAAACGGTCCCAGAAAGCCTAGCGCAGAAAGCTGTTGCGCAGTCTCCCTTAGGTTTCTGGAGAAGCAATTAGGCCATTTCTAGTTTCCATTTGTTGTAACCAAAGCCTTTCGTATGAAAATTAGTTTTCTTTGAAATATATATATATCTATCTATATATATATATATATATGAATGATTTTCAACTTGTCCTCGCTTTCAAAAAGAGCTACAACTCTTATAGAAGCGGGATTGACAGCCAAAGAATATATAATATTCATGGCATATCAAAACACATCGTAGTCGCCCAATGGCTCGTACGCTTTTTTCCGCGCTGGACACCGGCTACATGTATTTGCTTTCGAGTTTTGATTGGTTAATTGTATCGTCAGCTTCTGTTGTGATTGGCCCGAGTAATTACTTTGGTTTTGGCTTTACGACAGTCAATTGAAAACTGCCCAATACCAAGCTAATCAGCTCATTTACCGTTTTTATTTGCATTGCCAGTGCTCATTCATCAGGCATTTAAGCAATGTTGAATGTATCAATGAACTTATTTTTATTTTCAAGTCAAATAAAACGAGAAATAAGAAAATTCAAGGTACAATTATGCTGTTGCAACTTAGGGTAATTCCTCAGAAATAAAAGTTGCGAACGATTGTTTTTCATGCTTTCCATAATTTTTCCCTACCAAACATTGTTTTGGCAAATGAAATAAAAAAAAGACATGGTCACCATGCTCGCAAGGAGTGAAATTACCCAATTTATCCATGCAGTACTGCCTATTTCCGCGCGTGATTATTTGATCAGTTCACGTTACTTTACACGCTAGTTTGAGAACCTCTATCTAACGTCCATTCTGTTGAAACAATACAAGAGTATATCGATTAGATGAACATAATTGCTAGGGAAGGTGCCAAAATGGCCGCCGCCATTTTGAGCAGCTTTTGGCGGCAAACTATTTAAACCATTCGCCTTCTTAACATTTAGCTTTTCAAATAATTTGCGGACTTCACTAGCAGCATAGTTGTTTAAATGAAAGTATTGTTCGTTGCGTCTAGAAATAAATATTCCGGTTCTTCACCAGCCGGAGGTTTGTCTTTGCACAAATCATGTCCAATTCTTGGTTTTTACTGTCACGCCATAAAATGTTAAAATCGAAACGAATTAGCGAAGGAAGCCAATAATTTGTAATGTTATAAAAGAGTAACAAATAAACAACTTCGCGAAGTCTCAGATCTGTGCAATATTCTGTTGTTGAATTATTCGCCGAAGCATTCGACTCAGATTTACAGAGCTTTGTATAGAAACGCCATCCCGGAGGGACACCAAGATATAATGTTTTAGAATCGAAACTATTTAGTGAAAGAAGCCAATGATTTGTAATGTTATAAAAGAGTAACAAATAAAAAACTTCGCTAAGTCTCAGATCTGTGCCCTATCCCGTTGTTGAATTATTCGCCGAAGCACTCGACTCAAATTTACAGAGCTTTGTATGGAAACGCCATCTTGGTGCCCCTCCGAGGGGCACCAAGATGGCCGCCGGAAATCAATAAAAACATCTGGACTTCACTTTCGCTCTGAAAGCGATTACTTTTCTCTCGTGAACTACTATTCATTCACATAAACTGCATTCCTAATACTTTAACTGCCCAAAGTGCCAAAAATCACGAGGAGAGGCCCTTGTTTCATAGGAAAAAGCTTTGTCACGGACGCCATGTTGGTGTCACGTAGGGTGAAAAGTCAGAAATTCAAAATGCTGTATTTTCAAAACGAAAGACGCTACCGGGTTTGATACTTGTGAAAAGATTTATTTTTAAGTCATCTTTAACCTGGTGGACATATAAATTCAGAAGGCATTACAATTTATGATTTTCGAATTTGATGACGTCACGTGAAAACCAAGAATATTTGCGAAACGAAATTAAAGCCCACGTCCATTTCCGATGATGCAGAGTAATTAATATATTGTTCCCCAATTTCGATATCGGCAATGACTCTCACTTTGTGCTGACAACAGCTCAATTCATTAATAGTTGCCATATTTTATGGGGATCTATTATATTGGCAGTTAGGTTGCCATTTAAACGTGGTACTGTGGTACTAACTTAATTAAATTGTTAACTTCATACTAATGGCATGTAATCCAGGCGATTTCTTTTCCCCAAAAAAATCAACATAAATCACTTTTTTTGCATGATTTGTTTTATACAAAATACTTAACTCATAACGAGTTTACGTGAGGAACGCTTGGCTTGGGTACAAATATGCTGGCATAATTTCTAGCAATATAGGGCTTCATGAGCATAAAATTTCATTCCGGTAAAATACTGACAAAATATTTCACTTAGTGAAAATATAACCCTTGAGGACAGAGAACGAGAATAATGGTAAAGAGAGGGAGAAATGGAAAAGAAACATTTTCCATTACAATACGGTTTTCTCGGCGGATATCTCTGCTTCTGTTTCAATTTGTTATGATAGAGTTCCAGTTATAAGGAACTACCGAATAAAATAAAACGTTCACATGTAAGTACAAAAGCGTGACTCGTTCTGTTTTAATTTTTGAGTATTTTTAGTCCAGGATGTACGTATTGGAGTTGAATTTTCTACAAGCATAATTGAGTGCTTTCGGAGCATACATTCGAACAAAATAGATCGCTACAGTCGGTAATGACGTCAAGAAAAATACCCGATGTTTCAAGCAGAAAGTTTCCAAGCCTAACTGACATCCACTCATTAGAATTTGTTCGCCCTTTTACGCTGGTTTTCAGCCCAATATGTTTCCTTTATTACTCCTCAACGAAAATATATTCACTGTTTTGTTTTCTCACTCTCAAAATAAAGAAGAAAACTTGCACTGACAACTGGCCTTTAACCTCCATTGCTTAGCATTGCTTAGTCCCACTGTAAACAGCAGTAAAAAGTTACATCAATGTCTTTCACATATAAGATATCTGTTAACTTGTACGAGGGTAGTAAAACGACAAAACTACAACACGAAAATGGACTAGGAAGCAACAGTTTTCTACGTTTCATATACGGATTTTCTATTTAAAGTTGTACAATAAGCCGTGAGGTCGTTCATACGTGAAGCATAGAAAATAAAAGAAAAATTGCAGAGGAAAAATAGGAAGAAAATAGGGAGGATGGTGGGTAGCTAAGGTGGCTAATATTTCTTTCTTTAGCGGAAAGACTCAGGCGCCTTTTATTAGACGGGGGAATAGCTTATTAATTCATTTCCATCCTTGAATTTTCAATTTATCCCCAAAACTACCTGTTGTATTCAGCTCTATAGAATCTTTAGATCCAGTTTGGTGTTAATATGGTGTTATTTCGCCGTTTCGGCGTAACAATGTCCATTTAAAATAAAAATAAAAAAATGCATATATTATTATTTCGTGTGGATAAGTATTACAGGTGCAAGCATTGTCACAATGGAAACCAATTTTGTTGTGCAAATATTCACATCAGATCCATTATGCATATCGATTTTTACAGAATAATAATAAGCTTATGATGCGTCTACGTGACACGAGCGCTTGGCTTGGGTACAGTACTCGACCACAGGAAAAAAAAAAAAATCAGCAAACATGAACACAACAGTGAATGGATCAAGCTGCCCCAGTCTGCTTAACCCTACAGCGAATAAAATCTGGCAAACCGTTGGTTACTGCCTGATTTTCGTTGCGTCGCTGGTCGGAAATTCTATCATCGGAATAATTGTTTATACAACGCCAACCTTGAGAAAACCGATAAATTATTTCATCGCAAACATGGCTTTCTCTGACCTACTGTATCCAATATTCCTGTTCCCACTAAAAATAACAGAGTTGTACGTGGACTCCTGGCTTATCGGTGGTCCCCTTGGCCAGGCCTTGTGTAAGCTTCCATATTTTATAACCGATGTCTCGTCACTTGTGTCGATTCAGAGCCTGGTTCTGATAGCAGTGGATCGATTTGTAGCTGTGGTATTTCCCCTACGTTCCCCGCTCATCAGTCGAAAGCTGTGCCGCTTCTTCATTTGCGCAACCTGGTTCGTCGCAATGGCTTTCTATTCGCCATATTTTTTCCTCTTCAAACTTGTTGAATACCCAGGGAAAATTAAGTGTGAATGGAAGTGGACTGAAGCTTTTGGAAACTACTCATCCGTTGGAAATTACTATTTAGCAGGATCTATTGTGTTTTTTTACATTCCTATTGTTGTGTTGATAATACTTCACTCAATCATACTTATCAAGCTCAAGTCACAAGATCATCCAGGCGAGCATTCGTTCAAGGCTGAGGAACGTCGCAAGAGAAGAAACAGAAAAATGTTTAAGATGACCTTCGCTATCCTGTTAGTATTTATATTTTGCTGGGTTCCTTTATCCATTAACGTTTTACTCGTTTTCTTTCCATTGAAGAGTTCGCCAATTCCTTGTGGCATCAGACGCTTTTGGTTCGTCCTTACTTTGTTTATGTCTCGCGCAAACTGCACTATCAATCCTATTATCTGCCTAATTTTCAGTAGTAATTATCGTCAAGGACTTAATAGACTTTTGAATTGTTTTCGTGCACTGCTGAGTAACTTTTGTAAACCTACACGATGGACATCAAGCGCTTCACGGAATGTCCACACATCAAAGCTATGATCAGAAAGCAACTTATATGATATTTAAATTTTAATGTTTTCATCAACACAAATAAACAAAAATCTTGAAGAAACGGTTGAACTGGACAGACATTTAAATGACAGAAGTAGAAGTTGTTTCCTAGACTTCGACACCAGCAAATGGTTAGATCTTCCTGTGTCTCAAATTCAGTGATGACCACACAAATATCGCAATCTTCTCTCAAATGTGGGAGCGTTAGCAAAGCAGCCACGAGCACCTGACGAGCACTTCCTGTGATCGTTGTCCGTGCACCAACATGAAATCGGCTTCGTTAAGTTTTTAAAATCGACTGCTGAATGGATGAGACCATAAAATGTGTAACAACAGGCAGCCCATGGGAATTGTTCGAATGTTACAAAAAAGGAAGGGGTATTTTCCCGCTCCAGCCTAAGCACGATCAACATAAACCCTATTCAGACTGGGCTTTTTTAGGCAATCTGTGACTGGGGGGGGCTCTTCGGACCCCCCCCCCCCTTCATATCTCTGGAACCGGTAAGGCTAGGACCACGTAATTTTCACACAATGTTCATCTCCATACAAGGAAACCTCACACCCAGTTTTGACCTGCCACACCCAATTATGACGTCACAATGACGTCATTTTTGTTTTTCCGACGTTTCTTTGATATTTTTCCATCCAGATACTTAAAATATCAAATATAACTGTAAAATCATCGTTTTAATATTAAAACATAATAAATACAAACAAGGACACACTTGTAAAGCGAGAAAAGGCAAAAAAAGGCGATAAAACTATAATTTTGAAATCATTGTCCGCCATCTTGGATCCGCCATCTTGGATCCGCCATCTTGGATTTCCTATTTTTTCGTTTAAATTAAAATTTTAAAAATATCTAAGAGAGAAAAGGGTCAGAATGTATAAAACACGTATCGAACTAATGTCTATTATCCAAACAATGAACTTAGAAACGTTATTTAATAAATAGTACAAAATTTTTCTCTATAAGTAAAAGTGAGCAAAAATTTGCCTACCCCTCCCGCCCAAATATTTGATGTTAAAAATTTTTGATGTCTTTCAAGAACTAGTCCCAAGAAAAAACTATTCTAACAAGAAAATGCACTATAAGTCAAAGAACAAGATCTTAAAACAAAAAATTCACCATATTTTAATATTTTGAAAACCTTTGTGTCAAAAACCGGTTGCCATGGCAACATGGTTAATCACACTGACATGTTATGGATACCAAAATGTCCCTAGATAAATTTTAGGAAAAGTCAGAAAATTTCAGCCTCATGGCTATTTCGGTGTAAGAGTTATCATAATTTTACTGGAGGGGGGGGGGGGTTCGAAAAGCCCCCCCCCCCCCCCCCCCAGTCTGAATAGGGTTTAAAGTGGAAAAAATTGCAACTTGTTTCTTTGTAAAAATCTGCTCAAGAATTTTCAATGGGACAGTTTTATTAACAAACTGAAAACATTAAAATCATGCCTATTGTATTATATGGGTGAGGGAATGATTCCGGGAGTGAAGGGATCAAGCAGATTCTGCTGTGCTTTGTTCAAAACACACCAAATAGTTAACAACAAGGTACCTTTGTTCAAACATAAAATTGTTCTTAGAACACCAAGAAGAAAAATACCAAGTGATTTATTCAAGAAAGAACAAGCCGTAATGCAGTTTTTCTGCGATTTTTCCACGACACTTGGGAGGAACTTGAAAACATTGGCCATTTTTTTCAAGTTGCAATCCATTTCCATCCAGGCCATCCGCAGCCAAAGATAACGAATACTTGTTTCTGTGCACTGGTAGAGTATTTGTTAACAAAACTGGACCATTAATTGTAAGGTTTCCATTGAAGCTAATGTTTTTTTGGCTTTTCAAAGTGATACTGAAAATAGGTGACATAGGCCCTTTAAGGTTGATAGCAAAACTAGAACAAGAACCAAATGCAAATTCGTATCCAATATAAAAAGAACAACCAAATTGTTAGGGTTTTGGATGTTTCTGTATATGTCTATAGTACAACTTGTAAATACATCAAATTGCATTTACGTTGTCATAGGAAATACAAAATACCAAAAAGGAATTAATTACCTGTATGATAAAGCAGTTTTCAATTGAGTGTGGAAAGTAATTCCGCGATTGCCTTGGTTTTGCATTACTACGGATTGGGATTGGCTAAGAAATCTCGCGCCACTTTTTCGACCAATCAGAAGTGAAACCTAAACCATTCGTGACTTACTAGCACGCGTTTTCCCGCGCTTGGCGCCGGCTACATGTATTTGCTTTGAGTTCTGATTGGTTCTTTGGATTGTCTGTCTCTCTTGTGATTAGTCAGAGTGATTACTTTGATTTTATTTTTACGACACTCAAATGAAAACCGCTCTATTTGCAGAGGTATTCTTTCACATACATGACCTTTCAATAGATATTTCTTCAAAACAATTTTCTATGCAATAAATGAATAACTTTCTATCTCAATAATAAACGTTTTTTTTTTCTCCACAAATTTCTCTCTTTTTATCCTCTGAGAATATAATAAAGGTAATTAATTCCTATTTCGCATTTTATACTTTCTATGACAAATTTTCTGCAAATTGTGTCGCCAGCCTACATTCGTGGTAGAATATTGATCAGGTAGTTTGGTAGAACGTTAATATATATCTAGAAAATGGGAGGTTCAATGAGACTTCCCCGAGGGACGCCACAGGCGACAGTACGCGTACCAGACAGTTGTAGTATTGAATAGGCACTTTTGTTGGCGACTAATAACTGAGATAGGAGTCAAACCATATTAACCCTTTAATTTCCAAGAAAGCCAAACATCAAATTCTTGCAAATAGTGTTTGCTAGAGTTGCAAAATAACATATAATTAAACATTTTGATGCTTTTGGTAGCATTTTATTTGTTTTGTCGCTGGAAAAAGGTGAAAACACGCGTTTTTATTCAAAAATAGGTTGACCTCATGTTACTTATGACGTCACATATCGTTACCATAACAACCGGTTATCGCCAAACTTTACTAAAATGTGTCTCAAGGTATGAGACTGAATGTGAATATGTGATTTCATATATGATTTCATATATTCACATTCAGATAAACGAACAGCTACTTAAGGACGTTCGCGCCAAAATGTTCTAACATTGATTTTTTTATAAAACTTTTGCTGCAGTTAGGCAATGAGTTACTCGTGTCAGAAATGCAAAAAAAAAAAAAAAAAAAAAAATGGTAGATCACCGACTTTGTTTCGGTAATAAGATATCGGAAAGGTGACCCTTATTTCGACAAATCGGCCTTTCCTACTCGATATGGCCCCAATGTCTGTCAGTCTAAAAATATTATTAATGAATCTCTAAAATGCAATTTTCTGTGCTAAATTTTGTATGTGGGTCTATTATGCAAATTAATTCAACTGGTAACGTTCTTTAGAGGAAATCTAATCTGTAAACGGCAGCATTTGCAAACTCTGACAGCCGCAAGTTGCCAGGATTCGATGTCGCGCGGGTAGAAAAATGGAAAAACTTTAAACTTCCTACATTGATTTTTTGTTCATTTTTTCACAATCTGACGAGAATTAGCAAAGAAAATTATCTATCGAAAAAAAATTGGGGGTCACCGACCATCCAAGCGAGTTAAATCTAAGGAAAGTTAACACAACGGCTACCAGCCCTTCATGTGCTTAGATTTCTCTTGCGCGCGCGCTCGTGCATGACGTAGCATGGCGTTGTGACATGAATCGCGTGCGCAGTAAGGATGCGCATAAACAATTAGTGCGAACGTCCTTGTCGGTCCTTAAAACGGCATGTGCAAATCTCAAATGCTCTTGAAAATATCGGAGAATGGGTTTCTTCCCAAGAAAAGAAAAGCTTCAAATTATCTTCAAAGTGAGGGCTAAAATGTTAATTACTTTGTCAAGTTTGGTAGATAAAACAACACTGTATTCAATGAAACGATCCTTTCTATTGAAAGTTAAACATATTGCGATGAGTGAGGCCTCAAAATGTGTAGCAATGAGCAAATGCGAAGAGTGCCTAAAAGCAAAATCGGTCTGTGCAAGCTGCAAGAACAAGGGACAAGTTTCTTATCACCCATCTTTAAGGGCATGTGATTCCTGCTTAGATAGGAACATGACGTGCCAAAAGTTAGTTGTCATGGCAGTAGCAACCGACTGCGAGGAGTGCAACAAGAAGGCACTTGTTCGCTTAGGTGACATGGCAGATAACAAGGAACTGCCACCGGAATTAGAATTGGTAGTTCCCTTGCCAGATGTCGTTCACGTTGGAAAAAGCTGTAAGTGCAGCTGGTCGAACTGGTTTATCAACTTAGACGGTGAATTTAGCAATCTCGTGTTGCTTCGAAGTTTACGTGACAATGCGGAGGCGTTTATCAAAAAGAAGCTTCGAAAACTGCTTTCACTTGAATGTGTTAGGAATAAAGACAGAATGGCTGTCGAACCCATTATTCGTTTAACACGGCCAGGAGTTCTCAAAGTGCTGGAGGACGTTAAGTTCGTTGTGCATACCATCGTACCAGAACAATAAAGATTTTGGACAAGTAACCAACGCGGTGTATGCCCTCACCCGATCGCAGTTTCTAATGGCCCAACAGGCTCGATCCTTGCTTTTCATTACAACTTTGAGACAGGTTTATCAAGACTCCTAACAATAACATTGCACCAGCCAGCAGATGTCTCTGTTGTGCGAGATGGACTGAGGGATGCTAGGAACTTGTGCTTCATCGATGAGATTGCATTCTTGTGCGAAAGGGGAAAATCAACAATTTCTTTTGTCGACTTCAAGGGAAAAGTGAAAATAAGTACAAAGTCACTCCAGCGACGAGCTGAACTTCTGAGTTACTTAAAGGCACTATCTCTACCAACGGATGGAACGGTTCCAGTTTTGCGCCAAAGACTTAACGACCACTTGGGTGCCATTTCTGAGAGCATTGACTGTGCGGAACACGTCCACATACATCCTAATCGTCTTAGTAAGCCTTCTGCTATCTGTACTGCAAGCAATGATTTGTTATTTTGTAGTGAGGACGAGAGTCAATATGTCTATTAGATAGCATTGACATTTGATGGAGTTACCTCACCATCCACGGCAATGCTACGAAATTCACTGCCTATCCATCTAGCATCGTAAACCTTTTATCTATTACTCAACTTGACCAATGCGCATTCTTGTCAGGAGCCTCGAACCAAGGTGGGCTGTGCAAATGTGAACTTAGCACAAAGACGGTGACACAAGCTGTATGCAGCTCGACTCTTCCTTGCTCTGAGGTAAACCAAGTATGCGCCTTGAACCGGAAGGTACTGACGCGGATACAAAGGCGGGAAAGGTCATGCAGTACAACTCTGATGATGACTCGGTTAGAGCTTTGGTAGGAAGTGACCACAACAGTTCTTCCGATGGGACACAAGATTCATGCTCATTCAAACAAGTCGAGGGGATATGTTCCGTAGACAAGTTTGTTACAGATGTTGCCGCTGGAAAAGTGAAGATAGTGACGAGCCTCTCAGAAACGATATCTTTCCTGAGGATTCTTGGTTTCCTTTACGATACCCTAAGGGTATTGATTCTATCAAGGGTATGAAATCTGAAGGAGTGTCCTTGAAACAAGCAAAAGAGAACGTGACAAAGATTGACAACTATGTAATAGATACTGTGAGTAAGGTGAAGGAACGCTACCAGTTGAACGAAACTTCTGCAACCAATGGTGCACAGGGAACTGTATCACAGAAGACGCAAGTATCTGTGCCTTTGCTTAAAAGGGGGATGGACAGGCTATACAAGAACGTGATGGACGTTAACCCCCAATTTTTAGATGATCTGCTGCTCGAAACATTGCTCACAACAGAAGTGGAAAATTTACACGCTCTCGCACTTTAAATATGAGACATTTACGGTACTTACATATGCGCAGGATTTTGGAACAATTTGCAAGGAATCTCTGAAGCGCACATCTAGATGGGCAGCAAAGTACTACACCCATGACAAATCATACTATCCGGTCCCCCAATGTGCCATGCCCCTTTCTGCTATAGCTACTATGACACCTTTGCCAAGTGAGGACATAACACCCGCTATGGAAGGACAGATCAAAGAGTGGCTAGAGAGCTATAGACCTGTACGCCAACGGACGGTTAGGAGCGAGACCACAAAAGATAAGGCTGGGGCCTTGCCGCCAGCTGTCTACGCTGTTCATCGCACCGACGAGTCTGAAGAGAGACTTCGATTCCCTGAAGAAAGCAATGTATCATCAGCGAATGCAGTACCACAATACGTTGTTAGCATACAATTTGTGGACGAAGGGAATGTTACTGAGGTGTTTGAGGATCACAGGGAAGTACAAATTGATGAGTATGAGACAGATTCGGATCACGAGGAATCAGATTTTGAAGAACATTCAGAGCTTGTCAATAGAGCGTGTGTTACACGATCCGGCAGGGCTGTTCGTGTATTTGTGCGTCTCGACATGTGACGGTAAGAGGTAATAATAGTAGTTGTAAAATCATTAAAGATCCATTAAACGGTGCAAATTGATACGCATGGCAGTGAAAGTTTTGGCAAAAAATCCAAAGAAACCCCACAGTAAAGCCACGAGAGCCGTTGAATAATAAGTGTAATAAGTGTTTGTGAACGTCTTGGGGAAAAAAAAAAACTTCCGTAGCTAACAAAATTATGTATCCCAAAGGCTAAAGTGGGCATTTCACTCTTGTCAAATTAACCTCTCTTGATTTACTTCGATGCCCCTGTAATCAGCAGGAAAACAAATTAACATCTAGAATAATAGCTTTTGTGATGTTATCGGTATACTAGATTTGCAAATAAAAGTGGGGTAGACGATCACGTTGCTAAAAAACAGATTTAACTACGTTTAAGTGCAATCAAATAATGAATTATTACAAGTTTTACACTTCGTCTAGAGTTTAAAGTCTTAAAACTGCGCAAATTACATAACAAATGTGAATAATTAAATTCCATGATCTTGCATTTTTAATTATTAACTGAGATTTACCGACAACTGACAAAGGTCGAAAATTTTAACCGACAACCGACAAGGTAATGAAATTTTAACCGACAACCGACATGTATAAAATTTAATTCCGCTAAATTACGGACAAAATAGACGACTTCCAAGCTTACTTTGTGAAAATATAACCCTTGAGGACAGAGAACGTGAATAATGGTAAAGAGAGGAAGAAGTGGAAAAAAATATATTTTCCATGACAATATGGTTTTCTCGGCGGATATCTCTGCTTCTGTTTCAATTTGTTATGATAGAGTTCCAGTTTTAAGGAATTACCGGATCAAATAAAACGTTTACGTGTAGGTACAAAAGCGTGATTCGTTCTGTTTTAATTTTTGAGTATTTTTAGTCCAGGACGTATTGGAGTTGAATTTTCTACAAGCATAATTGAGTGCTTTTGGAGCATACATTCGAACAAAATAGATCGCTACAGCCGGCAATGACGTCGAGAAAAATACCCGACTTTTCAAGCAGAATGTTTCCAAGCCTAACTAGCATCCAGTTATTAGACTTTGTTCAAAAGAGACTAAATGTTAGACTAATTATTAGACTTTGTTCAATTACACTTTTTTGTGTCAAAAAGTATCTGTCGTCATGTTCTTATTTTGATAATGTCATCTTACAAAACTGAAGCTGAGGAGGCCTAATTAACATAAGCTTCATAGTTTCTTTTAGGCCTCCTCGCCATTGTTATCTCTATTCTTTTTATATTAATGTGTTATTGTAATATGGCCAATAAAATAAAATAAAATAAAATAAACAAGAGGCTCCAAGCAGCCTTTACTCATGCGCATGCGTAAGAAAATTTTATGATATATTTTAAACATGATAAGAAGATGTCCGACATGGAGAAGAGTTACTCCTTTCATTCAGTCATCGTTCCTTAAAACCACGTTGTTTACTATTAAATGTTGTGGACATGAATGCTGTACCACAATGAAGCCAGTGATTTTCTAAGTGTTATATATACCAAACGTGAACATAGTAATGTATGTAGGGTTGTAGGAGATTCTGTCGTGACACTTAAGTAACGCTCTTTTACCGGAAGTGAGAATAGCCGGAAGTCACTAAACAGGAAGTGTAAATGGCAAAGACGTCAACCGGAAGTGCACAATTTAAAATATGCGCGCATAAATTTGCATGCAAAATCGTGACACAAAAAATAAAAATAATAATAATAAAAACAAGAAAAACGGAGCCGAAACCTTACCTCATGCCGCTACGCGCATGAGTAATAAAGTTCGCGCTTTACGCCGGTTTTCAGCCCAATATGTTTGCTATATTACTTCTCAAGGAAAATAAATTCACTTTTTTATATATTTTTTTCTATGTTTTCTCACTCTCTCTTTTCTTCCTGCACTGACACCTGTTCTTTAACCTCCATTGTAAAGCACTGCTTAGTTCCACTGTAAGCAGCACTAAAAAAATTGACATCATGGGTGGTAAAACGACAAAACTACAACACGAAAATGGACTAGGAAGCAACAGTGTTCTGCATGCGTTTTATATACAGATTTCCTATTTGAAGTTCTACAATAATCTGTGAGGTCGTTCAGACGTGAAGCATAAAAAATAAAAGAAAAATTGGAGAGGAAAAATAGGAGGAAAATAGGAAGAAAATAGGGAGAAAATAGGGAGGATGGTGGGGTAGCTAAGAGTTCTATACGGCATAATATATATTTGTTTATTTAGCGGAAGGATGCAGGCGCCAATTATTAGACGGGGGAATAGCTTATTAATTCGCTTCCATCCTTGAATTTTTTCAATTTATTCCGAAAACTACCTGTTGTGTTCAACTCTATAGAATCTTTAGATCCAGTTTGGTGTTAATATGGGGTCATTTCGCTGTTTCGGCGTAAAAATGTCAATTTCACTAAAATAAAAAAAAAAACAATATATTTTGTGTGGATAAACATTACAGGTGCAAGCATTGTTAACATAGGAAACCATTTTTGTTGTGCAATAATAATAATAATAATAATAATAACAATATGGTGTCATTTCGCTGTTTCGCGTATAATGTCCATTTAAAATAAAAATAAAAAATGCATGCGCAGATATTATTATTTCGTGTGGATAAGTATAACAGGTGCAAGCATTGTTACAATGGAAACCAATTTTGTTGTGCAAATATTCACATCAGATCCATTATGCATATTGATTTTTACAGAATAATAATAAGCTTATGATGCGTCTACGTGACACAGAAAAAAATCAGCAAACATGGACACAACAGTGAATGGATCAAGCTGCCCCAATCTGCTTAACCCTACAGCGAATAAAATCGGGCAAACCTTTGGTTACTGCCTGATTTTCGTTGCGTCGCTGGTCGGAAATTCTATCATCGGAATAATTGTTTATACAACGCCAACCTTGAGAAAACCGATAAATTATTTCATCGCAAACATGGCTTTCTCTGACCTACTGTATCCAATATTCCTGTTCCCACTAAAAATAACAGAGTTGTACGTGGACTCCTGGCTTATCGGTGGTCCCCTTGGCCAGGCCTTGTGTAAACTTCCATATTTTATAACCGATGTCTCGTCACTTGTGTCGATTCAGAGCCTGGTTCTGATAGCAGTGGATCGATTTGTAGCTGTGGTATTTCCCCTACGTTCCCCGCTCATCAGTCGAAAGCTGTGCCGCTTCTTCATTTGCTCAACCTGGTTCGTCGCAATGGCTTTCTATTCGCCATATTTTTTCCTCTTCAAACTAGTTGAATACCCAGGAAAACGTACGTGTGAGTGGAAGTGGACTGAAGCTTTTGGAGACTACTCGTCCGTTGGAAATTACTATTTAGCAGGATTTATTGTGTTTTTTTACATCCCTATTGTTGTGTTGATTATACTTTACTCCATCATCCTTATCAAGCTCAAGTCACATGATCATCCAGGCGAACATTCGTCCGAGGCTGAGGAACGTCGCAAGAGAAGAAACAGAAAAATGTTAAAGATGACCTTCACTATCCTGTTAGGATTTGTGTTTTGCTGGGTTCCTTTATCCATTACCACTTTGCTCGTTTTCTTTCCACTGAAAAGTTCGCCACTTCCTTGTGGCATCAGGCGCTTTTGGTTCGTCCTTTCTTTGTTTATGTCTCGCGCAAACTGCACTATCAATCCTATTATCTGCCTAATTTTCAGTAGTAATTATCGTCAAGGTCTTAAGAGACTTCTGAATTGTTTTCGTGCAGTGCTGATTAACTTTTGTAAACCTATACGATGGACATCAAGCGCTTCGTGGAATGTCCAAACATAAAAGCTATGATCAAAAAGCAACTTATATGATATTTAAATTATCAGTTTTTCACAAACACACAAAAAAAAAAAAATCTTGCAGAAATGCATGGTTGAACTGGACAAATATTTAAATGACAGAGGCAGAAGTTGCTTCTTTGACTGCGACACCAGCAAATGGTTAGATCTTCCTGTGTTTCGACCTCAGTGATGACCATACAAATATTGCGATCTTCTCTCAAATGTGGGAGCGTTAACAAAGAAGCCATGAGCGCTTAACGAGCACTTCGAGCAAACTAGGAACCATTCCTCCCAAGTTGTCTACATGTGTTATAGCAGAACTATTATCAGAAAAAACTTTAACAAGACAATTGTGTGACCGAACAAAACATTGTACACCAAACAGAATCGCAGTAACCTCAAGCCAATTAATATGCATAGACTGTTCCACTGAGGACCACAGTCCACTTGTTGAAACTCCATTACAGACAGCTTCCCATCCCGATTTGTAGGCATGAGTAGTTAAAGTCGCCAAATAACATGTTAGTAATCGGTTGCGACATAAAGACTTCCCGGGAGACTTATAAGCCGTAGCAACTTCAGACTTCAACATTTCATAGCGTTTCATAGAAAACTCAAATAAAATTGCCCAACAAGTTGAGAACATCGACAGAAAGGTCATAAATATCATTACGCGTTAAACATAAAAAGTGGAAAAAAATGCAACTTGTTTTTCGTAAAAATGTACTCAAGAGGTTTCTGTGGGACAGTTTTATTGATAAACTGAAAAATTAAAACCATGCATGTTGTATTATATGGGCGAGGGAATGATTCTAGGAGTGAAGGGATTAAGGTTGATAACAAATCTAGCACAAGAATCAAACTCGCATTCAATATAAAAAGAACCAAATTGTTAGGGTTTCGGATTTTTCCAGTCTGTATATATGCGATGTCTATAGTGCAACTTATAAATACATCAAATTGCATTTACCTTGTCATAGGAAATACAAAATACCAAAAAGGAATTAATTACCTATATGATAAAGCAGTTTAAAGTTAAGTGTGGCAAGTAATTCCACGATTGCGCAGTGTGCCTTGGTTTTGCATTGCTACGGCTTGTGATTGGCTAAGAAATCTCGCGCCACTTTTTTGACCAATCAGAAGTGAAACCAAAACCATTCCTGACTTACTAGCACGCGTTTTCCCGCGCTTGGCGCCGGCTACATGCAATTGCTTTGAGTTCTGATTGGTTCTTTGGATTGTCTGCCTCTGTTGTGATTGGCCAGAGTAATTACTTTGATTTTAGTTTTACGACACTCAAATTAAAACCGCTCAATTTGCAGAGGTACTCTTTCAATTGATATTTCTATGGTTTCGCAGGAGAATACACATGGAGACTTGTAACTATATTTCAATCAATAATAGTATTCAGAATGAACTGTAAGTATACCAGTGATGGTGTATTATATCCTTCTATTATACATTTGAGAACATTTTGCTTTTTGCAGAGTTTTTGAACGCCAATTTAGTGTCTATATCAGTTACCTTGGACGATCATTATGGTCTAAATGTACAAATGATCTCCTGGGCCGGGTTGTTCAAAGCACGATTAAGCTAACCCAGGATTAGCGTCAATTTTTAATCCAGTTAACCCTCGGACGTACAAGGAGGGGGTAGGGGGTGGGGCGGAGGGGGGGGGGGGTGGTTGCCACCCCCTTAAGGTTTTTCTCCGATATTTCCAAGACCATTTAAGATTAGCACATGCCGTTTTCAGTGGCTCCTTGGTGGCCATTTTGGATGACGTCACGGACCCCAGCAGCGCCCCAACCCATAATATTTACCTTATCTTGAAGAGCACATCGCGGGCTATCTGTTAGATGTAAAATATTTTCGAAATATTGTAACATCGCAAAAACCCAAGGGGGGGGTCCCCCCCCCCCCTGTACCACGGTTGGGGTATACGTTTGCGTGTACGTCCGAGGGTTCAATAACTCAACAACTGAAAATTTTCCAAAGTTTTCTGCCTTTCAGTTTTGACTTGGATTTGTCTACACTACTACCTATTAATGACTTTTTGAAACATTTTTAAACAGAGAAATTAAATCCTCGGTTAACTTTTAATCCAGGATTAGCGTTAATCAGCTTTCAAACAACCGGACTCGATTTGGTGTTTAGAAGTCAAATAAATAGCTCGTTTCCCAGCTCAAATTTGACCATTTCGCTTCGCCATTGTGCGTGCAACCGACGGATCGTCCACCAGATTCAAAAGTGCAGCTTGGCGTCCACGCCTGATTAACAAAATAACACTTCATTAGGGGAGGGGCGGTACTATTGCTCTATATGGAAATCAACACAATGGATCGTCGTGGATCGTCGCAATGGCTTTCATTTCGCCGTATTTTTTCGCCTACGAACTTGTTAAATACCCAGGAAGACTTGCGTGTGAGGTTAAGTGGAATGAAGCTTTTGGAGAGTCCTCGTCATTTGTGAATTACATTCTGGCAGGAGTTATTGTGTTTTTTAACATCCTTATTGTCTTGTTATGATCACCCTTTACTCCATCATTCTTATAAAGCTCAAGGCACAGGTTCATCCTGGCAAGCATTCGGCCAACGCCGAGGAACAACGCACGAGAAGAAACAGAAACGTGTTAAAGATGGCCATTGCTATCGTGTTAACATTTGTGTTTTGTTGGGTACCTCTCACTTTTGCCGGTCTACTTTATCACTTTGTATGGGACAGTGCCTCAATGTCCTGTGGCATCCTACGCTTTCGGATATTTTCCTATTTTATGGCTTGCGCGAACTGCGCTATCAATCCTGTTATCTGCCTTATTTTCAGTAGTAAGTATCGTCAAGGACTCAAGAGACTTCTAAACTGTTTTGGTGCAGTGCAGGAGTACCTTTCTAAAACGCGCAAGATGGCTATTAGGCGGTTTGTTGATTTAACTGTAGCAAACTCATATACTTTAAAACAGACATCTAAATGACTGAGGTCGTGCAGTGCAGTGCAGTGCAGTGCAGTGCAGTGCAGTACTACACGGTCGTGCGTAATTAGCAATGCATTAAGAAATTACTCTTCAATATAGCTTTCATTTGAATTGTCACACCGTAGGATTTCATCCACGAATCACATTGCACAAGATAATAATGAACAGTGCCACAGGAAAGTACTGCTCAAGACCTTTAATTTGCATCGTCAAACGTTACGACAACCTTGTACAGCATAAACAGCACCATGTGAAATTACTACTTATATTAAAAGCTTTTATTTGGACAGTTTGATCAACAAACGGAAAAAAAATAAAACAATGCATATCATATAAGCAAGGAATCGATTCCGGAAGTGAAAAGGTTAGGCTTGATAAAAAAAAATGCTACAACAGGAATCAAATTGTTAGGGTTCTGGAATACTTCTGTAAATTTCTATAATATAACTTGTAAATATATAAAATAATATTATTTCGAAACTAATTTGAAATATGCAAGAAATGAGTGTGTAATACCATGCATTTGATAAAAACATTACTGAACGGTTTTCCATTCTTTCGATGTTTGGTTTTGAATGAGAATGAACTTGTATAATTGTAAATATAATGTTATGGATATAACTATGAACTGTAATTATGCACGTGACGCTGTGTAATGCATTTCCATTATACGTTTGAGTACAATATTGTTACGGTAACTAAACAAGAATAATAACTAGCTACAGTATGTATTTCCGAGCCAGACTGTTAGACATTTTCATTCTTGGAACATTTTTTTATGTGTATGTAATAACCACCATGTGGTATGGTGCGCTAGATTGTTTGACAATGAAATAGAGTTATTTGATCCATGACAAAACTGTTTTCGCTGATTTAATAGCGGAGCTGTCGCGGGCCGAAGGCCCGCTCGCGGAGCCCCATACTCATGGAACCTTAATTTATTTCCGAGCCGGAGTTTTAGACATTTTCATTTTTTGAACATTTACTTTATGTGTTTATGTGTATGTAATAAGCACCATGTGGTATGGTGCACTAGATTGTTTGACACTGAAATAAAGTTATCTATCCATGGTAAAACTGTTGTCGATAATCATTAATGATGATATTGGAAACCAACCTTCAGCAAGCGCTACTTCTAAAAATGCCATGTGACACTGTCATGGCTGATATATCGTGTTTTCAAGAGTATGACCAGGAGCTTGATTAAGCTTACTTTATTATTTTGAAATAGCTAGGAAGAAAAACAAGCCAAAAACGAAGCAAAGAAATATAAACTAAAGCTGAAGACAAAATAACGGCAAAAAAAATCAAGATATTCGGCTCAAAAACCCAAGATCGATGTTACACCAAAATGGCATTTTTTTGTATTTCTGGACCGCCTGTCACAACATCAAATTGGTTGAACAGCCTTCCACTTCCTGAATGTCTTCTGAATGGGATTGAGATCTAAATTATATAGTTCTAAGATGTATGAAGGGGGTGGAACAAAAAAATGTAAAGGGATCTCAAAAGCAGTAACAAAGAAGAAAATAACGCACGAAAACTATAAAAACTGTTTATTAACGAAAGCAAAACAAATGAGAAAGATGAATGTAATCAGAAGTCATAAGCATGAAATATTTTCAGAAACAATCAACAAGATTCCTTTGAGTGCGGATGATGATAAACGATTTATCTGTGGTGATGGAATACACACTCTTGCTTGGGGGCATTGACGGTTGAAATCAACGTAATAGAACCGCTAATAATTAAGGATGTTAAAGATGTTGTTAATTAACGATACAAATGTCGCTGAATAGTAACAGATTTTTTGGGACTTTATTTTTTGGATTTTTGTTTACGCTGGAATTAGAGATGAGTGAGGAAAAAGCGCTACGAGTTGACGGAAGAAAATGAGAAAAATGTTCATTTTGGGTAACAAAGGGGATCTGAAAAATGATATGGAAATGGAAATGAGCCAGAATCGGCCTTTTGCAACTACTTTTATCGTGTGGCTTATAACAAGCATTTTATGAGTTTGACCAGGAGCTTTCTTAAAGTCGCGTGAGACAGGTTCCGCTCATCAGTATGCATTTATGAGAAGAGTGTGCACGAAGTGCGACCGCAGATACCGAAAATGCGCGAAATATTCACGAACTGGCTCTGTTATGTTTCTGCATCAATAATATGTACGTGCAAAGCGCTGTCTGATAAAATACACTATTTTTCAACGCGTTGTTCTTTCTAACAATAGATGGTTTTCACGTTACGTCACGGCGGCCACATTGGTGTACAACTACAAAATAATTTTAATGAACTTCTTTTGTTATGTACACCAACATGGCCTCCATGGACTTTCTCAATTGAGTCCCACAGGACTGAAGGTCACGTGAGTGAAAACCATCTATAGCCCGTGGATTAGCAAAATTACCATAAATATATAAGCGTAAAAAAAAATTGTGCCCACGAATTAGGTGCGGATAGAGAATTTCATGAGTTGACTCTGCAGGGAGGTAAACTGGGTGTATTGTAGATTGTCATATCTGACTCACAATTTTTAATTAGGATTTCAAAGGGAAGATATGAGGCTTCAAATTCTAACATGGACAATTTTACTTCTTTAAAAGCTAATAATTTTTAATTTAAGTTGAAATCAAAAAATCGGAGTCAGATATGACACAATAGACGTTTTGACGAATCAGTGAGTGGAGAAATCATCTTGCTTTGTGTCCTTCTCGAGGAGCAAACTTGGACACAAAACCACGTTTTAAAAAAAAGTAAATTTAGTGGCTTACAGCATTGCCGCAAAGCGCGATCCCCTCAATAAAAAACAATCCTTATGCACTTCCATTATTCGCCAATATCTCTGTTAAATTTTAGCGAAATCAGCTTTCAAACGTTCACGATATAACGTTTTTCAAAGTGACACTGCTAAAATTTTGCCTTGTGAATTTATTCATGACCAGGTATCCCCCGCGACCTCAAGCTTGCTTTATTATCTTGAAATAGCTAGGAAGAAAAACTAGCCAAACACGAAGCAAAGAAATGTAAACTAAAGCTTACGACTAAAAAACTCAATGTTCCAGCTAAATGGTCGTCCGGGGTTTTTCCAAGCTATGACAAATAGGCTTTAAAACTCTTCGTAGATAATTAAATGATGATATGGGAACCAGTTTTGGGTATAAATAGGAAACAAAAGCAGTGTCAGGGGTATATAGAAGGTCGTATTAATATTTTTTTTTTACGTGAAGCACTGCACTGTAGCTTTTTACAAGACAATAATTTACAGGCGCAATCTATGTTTCAAAACAAACCACTCCTTCTTGATAATGAATGAGCTCATGTCGCTTTAATTTGCGTTTAATTTGGGTTGCCGCGACAACTTTTCGCCGGCAGCGCAAATTAAAACCACGTCTTCATTTGTTAGCGTCATTAACCACTCATGACGACTAGCAGGTTACCCAGGTTAAATTAACATAAATACAACGGCGCGTCTAACTGAAGTTGTATGATGAATAACAGCACTGCACCGACAGAGCTCGGCCAGTGGTCGCTAGTAACGCACATTTAAGTGAAGAAATAAAAAAAGCAAACTAACGTTTTTGCAAGTTACGATTTCTCTCAAAACGCGTTCATCTTTTGCCCAGTAAGCAAGTTTGGTATTTTTTCTGGCAGGATTTTAAAGAAAAACGTTGTTTCTTTCTTTTATACACCTGGCATGTACTTATCTTTTTTAACAATCTAACAAGCGTCTTATTTTCCTGTCAAAATACGTTGAATACTTCTTAGAGAATTCATCAAGACAAATGGAGTATCAAGAAACAGATTTTTGCAGTTGCAGGTTCTCTTTTTTTATAAGATAATATTGCTTTTAACCCAGACAATAAATTTTGGCTATTTTTGTGCGAACGTGCGTGATTCCCGCTGTTATAGGAACATCGCCAGTTTCAATTAAAATATATATATATATATTTTCAGACCTGACAACTGTATGACATCTGGCAGGCTGTTAAGCAATTAAAATTTTCTATTATTAACCAGCATTTTGGCAAGCAAATTACTCCGTTCAAATTGAGATAAATACAGCAGGATGTCCTCTTAAGATACTTTTTGAATTTGTGATAGGAGCAACAAACATGAACACAGCAGTGAATGGATCAAGCTGCCCCAGACTGCTTAACCCTACAGCGAATAAAATCGGGCAAACCTTTGGTTACTGCCTGATTTTGGTTGCGTCGCTGGTCGGAAATTCTATCATCGGAATAATTGTCTACAAAACGCCAACCTTGAGAAAACCGATAAATTATTTCATCGCAAACATGGCTATGTCTGACCTGCTGTATCCGATATTCTTTTTTCCGCACAAAATAACAGGGTTATATGCGGACTCCTGGCTTATCGGTGGCTACCTTGGCCAGGCTTCGTGTAAGCTTCTCTATTTCCTACCACATGTCTCGATCATTGTGTCGATTCAGAGCCTGGTTCTGATAGCAGTGGATCGATTTGTAGCTGTGGTATTTCCTCTTCGTTCCCCACTCATCACTCCAAAGCTGTGTCCTTTGGTTATTTTCGCCACGTGGATCGTCGCAATGGCTGTCCATTCACCATATTTTTTCATCTTCAAACTTGTTGAATACCCAGGAAGACTTGCGTGTGAGCGGAAGTGGACTAAAGATTTTGGAGAGTCCTCGTCCGATGCGAATTACTATCTAGTAGTAGTTATCGTGTTTTACTACATCCCTATCGTCTTGTTGATCATACTTTACTCTACCATTCTTGTTAAGCTCAAGACACAGGCTCATCCGGGCGAGCATTCGGCCAATGCTGAGGAACAACGCACGAGAAGAAACAGAAGCGTGTTAAAGATGGCCATTGCTATCGTTGTAGGGTTTGTGTTATGCTGGGTACCTTTCACCATTACCCTTTTACACTTTTACTTCGCATGGGACTGGGCCTCACTTCCTTGTGGTCTCAAACTCTTTTGGGACTTTGCGAGGTTCATGGCTTACGCAAACTGCGCCATCAATCCTGTTATCTGCGTCATTTTCAGTAGTAATTATCGTCAAGGACTCAAGAGACTTCTAAACTGTTTTGGTGCAGTGCAAGAGTAACTTTTGAAAGCCTACACGATGGGATATCAAGCGCTTCGTAGAATACCCACCCACAATCTGGCTACCATCAGAAAGAAACTTATAGTCCTAAAATGGTATTTTTATCATTAAACAAATAAACATAAAACTTGGATAAACTGAACAGACATCTAAATAACAGAAGAGGAAGTTGCTGCCTTCACTGTGACACCTGCAAATGGTTAGGTATTCCGGTGACTAAATCTCAGTGATGACCACCATCTATAGCATTTATAAACAGCACCATGCGAAAGTACTGCTCAACATCTTTCATTTGGACAGTTTTAATATATATAGATAGCCCAAGCCTAACAGCGTCGCACTTTGAACAAGCTTAATTAAGGTGAAACTTAACCAAGGTGAAACTTAACTAAAGTGAAAGGTTGGAAGCACAAGAATTAAGATTGACGAACGGGCTATTTTCAATTTTAGCAATTCTCAAAAACAGTATTACGCGACTGTCTGCACAGTACATTTTTATAGACCGTACAAAAGTTCACAAAAACAACTTTTCTCTGTCTAGAATAACTAGTACCACTAGTTTCCGAATAAAATACAGTTTTTGTTTGTCAAAAATTGCCCGAGAAACTGATTTGAAAATCAAAAATTGCAAAAATACACAAACATATTTGCATAAGGCGATACGAGTGAAGATAGAACTGTACTATAAAATCAAAGTCTTGTTTTGTTCACATAAAATCGCTTTTCAAACTATCAAATGAATGAACAAACACATAAAAATGGACAACACAATCTTATTTCGAAAAAATTTATTCAAATCTCCATTAGTTTACGTTTAAAAGCAAAACGCGTACCATTTAAGCTTAATTAATAGCTTATCGAGTTCAAGCTTTCTTCGATGAAATTCAAGAGATCGATACAACTGAATTTAAGCACGTTTTAAAATCAATTCTCCAAAACTAACAATAACACCAATAAAAAGTCACTCACAGATTGATATCAACATAAATTCTCATCGAAAACTTAATCTGTTTTACCTTTAAGTCCCTCGCTTGCTTGGTTCTGAAATCCGTAGAAAACAAATATCTCCCGCATTGATAAAAACGTAATACATGAAGTTCCTCGAAGCAAGATTTCATCCCTGAAAGCTCGTCTTTTTCCACTAAAGCGGCTTCTGAGTATCCCTTAATTAGTATCCTTGTCTTGAGTAGCAAACCGCGAAATATTAAGGGAAATAACGCCTTTAATTTCAACAGTTTTCTCCGCTTAGTAAATTCACAGCAAAACATCAAAGTGTTTTTCTAGCTGACGTGACATTCGGCCGTGTAACCGCGCGAAAAACAAAGCCTCGCTTTGGTTTCAACATAACGTCGTACGCGCATGTTTTGCGACGTCATACGCGCCCGCGAGCTAGTCCTGCGCGAAGGCAAGCTAGTCCTGCGCGACGGCGGCGGCGGAGGTCGGGCACACGCGCGCCCGCGAAACATTCCGCTAGCCATGACCATGAAAAATGACGGGCATGGTTCTATGAGTATGGAGCTGCGCAGCCAGGCCTTCGGCCTGGCGAGTGCTCCGCTATTAACAAACTGAAACGCTCGAACCATGCAAAAAAAAAAAAAAAACAGGCTACAACAAGAAACAAATTCGTAATGAAAATAAATAGAAGATCAAAATAGTTAGGGTTCTGTAATACTTCTGTAATATAAATTTCTATAATTGAACTTGTGATTAAATAATATTATATCGAAACTAAATTCAAATATGCCCAAAATAAGTGTGTAACGTCAAGCATTTGATAAAAAAAAAACTTTGCTGAACGGTTTTCACTACTTTTAATATTTGGTTTTGAATGAGAATGCACTTGTGGACTTGTAAATATAATTTAATCGGCATTAATATTATAGATATAAGGATGAGCTGTAAGTATGCACGTGATCCTATGCCATGCATTTCTATTACACATTTGAGAAAACTTTACTGAACGGATTTTAACCATTCTTTGGAACTCTGCTTTTTAGAGGTTGCCTGGCGAATCATCGTTTATTGCAGAGTTTTTTAATAACAATTTATCTTCCATGTCATCTATTATGGACACTTATTGAATTGAATATGCTGCAGGTAAAATCTGTTCTCAGGTTAGATCAGTATTCAATCTAGGTTAAATGTGTATCCTGTATTCAATCTAGGTTAAATGTGTACCCTGTATTCAATCTAGGTTAAATGACCGTATCGTGTATTCAATCTAGGTACGCTTCATGTAACCTTTACCTCACTGTAGCTTTGTGCTAGGGAAAAGGTTTGTCGTACCTAGATTGAATACTGGGTAAACATTTGAACTAGATTGAATACTGATCTAACCTGGGACCGAATTTCCCCTGCAACAAATACGCATGTGAAACCAAATCTATAAACAAACCGGTGCTGTGAAGTCAAATTAGGGGTTTTTCTAGATATGAAATGCATGCCCGTTATGACTAGTAAAGTATTGTTACCACAGCTACACAAAAAGAATAATAACTAGCTGTATGTATTTACTAGCCGGATTCATTTTAGACATTTTCATTCTTTGAACATTTACTTTATGTGTATGTAATAAGCACCATTTGGTGTGGTGCGCTAGATTGTTTGACACTGAAATGAAGTTATCTATCCATGATGAAACTGTTGGCGATGGTCATGATGATATGGCACACCAACCTTCCGCTAGCGCTATTTCCAACAAAAGCCATAGGACACTGTCATGGCTGATAGCATGTTTTTATGAGCATGACCAGTAGTTTGCTTAAGCTTGCTTTATTATCTTGAAATAGCCAGGAAGAAAAACTAGCAAAAAAACGAAGCAAAGAAATATAAACTAATGAGACGAAATAACGGCTTAAAACACTCAATGTTTCACCAAAATGGTCGTCCTGGTTTTTTCCAAGCTATGACAAATACGCTTTAAAACCCTTCGTAGATAGTTAAATCTTAATGATGATATGGTAATCAGGTTTGGGAATAATTTGAAAGCAAAATCAGTTACATGGGTATATAGCAGTCGTATTATTTCTTTTTCGTAGACCACAGCACTGTAGCCTTTTAGAAGACAATAATTTACAGGTGCAAACTTTGTTTCAAAACAAACCACTTCTTCTTGATATTTACTCATCAAACCGAATGAGCTCATGTCGCTTTAATTTGCGTTTAATTTGGGTTGCCGCTACAACTTTTCGAAGGCAGTGCAAATTAAAACCACGTCTTCATTTGTTAGCGTTATTATAAACCACTCATGATGACTAGCAAGTTACCTCATTTAAATTAAGATAAATACAACGACGCGTCTAACTGAAGTTGTGACATGAATAACAGCCCTACACCGACAGAGCTCATGTCGCTTTAATTGCGTTGCTGGCGGCCAGTGGTCGCCGGTAACGCACATTAAAGCGCCAGTTTGAGCTCATTAGGCAAACGCTGCAAATATCACGAATATTCATGAATACTTTCTGTATGTATCTAATAACAAACCTGTGTGAGAAAAGAAAGTCAGTAAAAGCGAAGAAATAAAAAAGCGAAGTAACTGTTTTGCTAGTTAAGATTTCTCTCAAAACGCGATCATCTTTTGCCCAGTTAGCAAGTTTGGTATTTTTTCCGGCCGGATGTTAAAGGAAAACGTACCTGGCAGTATGTATAAAATCCTGATCGTTCCAGATTTCCCGATGGAGGTGTCGGTAACCATTGGCGATAATTACAAAAAAAATGCTACAGAAATTCCGCCATTTTGAACCCCATTTTGGGACCATATTAAGAGGCTTGGTACCGAGATAAACATAGTTATAAGTCAGAAATAATCGCCTACCCACGGAATATCGGAATTAACGGTCGGAAAAATATTACCCGATAAATACCCGATTTAGCTGCAACTATCCCAGATTATCCCTTTGTTTAAGGGTTTCATAAATCGGGAAACAGGATTTCCCCTACATGTGGCATATCTCCTCGACAATTATATAATGATATGGGAACCGGTTTTGAGAATAAATAGGAAAAAAATGTTACGGGGTATAAAATGTGATGTTTTTGTGTAAAGCGCTACACTGTAAGCCTTTTACAACAAAATAATTTACAGGTGCAAGCCACTTATTCTTGATATTTAACCATCTGAAGTCATACATGTTAATTTAAAATGAGCCCATGCCGCTTTAATTCAGTTGTGTTGAAGGCGTCCAACTGTCTCTTGCAACGCAAAGTAAAACACCGCAAACAAGAAAAAATATGGAAAAAGACAATCAGTCAAAGCGAAGAAGAAGCACATTAACATTTTTGCAAATTAAGATTTCGTTGTAAAACGCGATCATATTTTGTCTAGTTGGTATAAGTTTGGCATTTTTTCCCAGGTGTTAAAGAAAAACGTTGTTTCCTTCGTTCTACGTTCTATACTCCTGGCTTTATATATATATATATATATATATATATATATATATATATATATATATATATATATATATATATATATGCAATCTAACTAGTGTCATATTTTACTGTCAAAATATGCTGAATATACTTCTCAGAACATCCATCACGAGAAATGGATATTGTAGCAATATGCCAATTAAAGCGGCATTAGCTCATAAGGCAAACATGGCAAATAAGTGTAATTTGCATGAATATTTCCACGTACCTATATAAAATATAAGAAAAGACAATCAGTCAACGCGAAGAATTAAAAAAAAGCAAACGTTCTGGCAAGTTAAGATTTCTCTCAAAACGCGATCATCTTTTGCCCAGTTAGCAAGTTTGGTGATTTTTTCTGGCCGGATGTTAAAGAATCAAAGGGCTCTTAAAGCCATCTCGTTAATGCGTTAGAACGTGAGGTTAACAAAAAAGAAGAATCTTGATTGGGGGGGGGGGGGGGGGGGTAAAATCGAATGTTCAATCTTTCCGAAGAGTACATACGCGACAAAGATTTTATGTACAAGGCAATAATGTCATTTTATTCCGCGAGACATTTAGTTATTGAAGCAATGGATGAACAGGGATGAAGAACACTTTACAGTAGAACAGAAAGTGGAGTCTTGCAAAATAAAGAACGTAAAGGCTACGGTATGAAGGCTTTAAAATTCATTTACCGGTGACTGCAGAAGTGGTTAGAACTAGTGGAGGCTCATCAACTGTTTTTGACTGTGAAATGAGTGGTTGTAAGTGAATGTTATAAATAGCATTGTTGTGATCATCTACTGGTGCATTTGTAGGACATAAATAGGAAATATTCATAGGATATTTTTTTTCTTTTGATTTTACATTAAGAACTCTTCGATTTAAAATGGCAATATAATGTTTAGTATGTTTTCCCTTTTTCATACGATTAAGTAGCTCTGCAAATTTTTTGACATCTGTTTGTCTCATTATTTCTAAATTCAAACATGGTTGAAACTGGAAAACTTGAATGTCGTGTGTAAAATGTATTGCATCTAATATGGAAAGCAGCTTTCCCAGTTGGAGCTGTTTTCAAAACTTTAATATCATCTGGATTTTCTCCTGCAATACTATTGAAATATTTGACTGATGAGTGCTTCATATGGCAATGATTCAATATTCCAAAACCGACAGAACAAAAGCCAAATCCATACTAGCTCTTGCATAATCAAGCCGAAAGTTTTTTAGCGGAGCACTTGCCAGGCCGAAGGCCTGGCTGCGCAGCTCCATACTCTTAGAACCTATGCCGTCATTTTTCATGGTCATGGCTAGCGGAATGTTTCGCGGGCGCGCGTGTGCCCGCGGCCGTGTTTGAACAACATCCGGGATCTTGAAAGCAAGGCTTTGTTTTTCGCGCGGCCACACAGCCGTGAGCTCGGTAAACACTGTAGCTGTTTTGTTGTGTCTAGCGGAGAATTAAAGTCGTTATTTTCCTGCATTTTTTCGCGGTTTGCTACTCAAGACAGGGATACTAATTAAGGTATACTCAGAAGCCGCTTTAGTGGAAAAAGACGAGCTTTCAGGGATAAAATCTTGCTACGAGGAACTTCATGTATTACGTTTTTATCAATGCGGGAGATGTTTGTTTTCTACGGATTTCAGAACCAGAAGCGGAGATTTGAATTTCCAAGCAAGCGAGGGCCTTAAAGGTAAAACAGATTACAGTTTTCGATGAGAATTTATGTTGATATCAATCTGTGAGTGACTATTTATTAGTGTTATTGTTAGTTTTGGAGAATTGATTTTAAAACCTGCTTAAATTCAGTTGTATCGATCTCTTGAATTTCATTAGCCTGCATGACAGGCGCTTTATGAGCCAAGTGGGGCGAGCGAAGCATTTCGCGCGAAGCGCGACACGAGCGCGAAGCGCGAGACCAGGGAAGGAAAAGCGCCTGTCATGCAGGCTAGAATTTCATCGAAGAAAGCTTGAACTCGATGAGCTATAATTAAATGGTACGCGTTTTGCTTTTAAAAGTAAACTAATGGAGATTTGAATAATTTTTTTCGAAAGAAGATTGTGTTGTCCATTTTTATGTGTTTGTTCATTCATTAGATAGATTGAAAAGCGATTTTATGTAAACAAAACAAGACTTTGATTTTATAGTACAGTTCTATCTTCACTCGCATCACCTTATGCAGATATGTTTGTGTATTTTTGCAATTTTTGATTTTCAAATCAGTTTCTCGGGCAATTTTTGACAAACATAAACTGTATTTTATTCGGAAACTAGTGGTACTAGTTATTCTAGACAGAGAAAAGTTGTTTTTGTGAACTTTTGTACGGTCTATAAAAATGTACTGTGCAGACGGTCGCGTAATACTGTTTTTTAGAATTGCTAAAATTGAAAATAGCCCAACCTTTCACCTTAGTTAAGTTTCACCTTAGTTAAGCTTGTTCAAAGTGCGACGCTGTTAGGCTTGGGCTATGTATATCTTAGTCAGCTTAATCGGCAAAATCTTACCTTTCTAACATACTATTACATAATCATGACACCTCAACATTTAATACCCATTTAAAATTGAAATAACTCTTTCATAAATCAAACCGTAATAGCAATGATTCAGTATTCCAATGACTACTAAAAAAGGGACATTAACGTTAATTGTGCGCAAAAGTAAATCCATTGTATAATGCAATCAAATTAGGCCCCTCCACATATGCCGAATCTAATATAAATGAGCAACAACAACATATTTTGCCAGGAGCCATAGTCACCGAAAGAAACCGTGAGCGTTGGCCCCACGCATGCAAAGCCATATTAAAGACGTCTTGAGCTATTTTTCGCAGAAATTGCGCCACCATTGACGCAATGAGAGCGCCGGCACCTACTACCTTACAATATTTGGCGAGAATACTTCGTATTTAGATGCAACCGTTCTAGTTTCTTTGCAATTTGGTTGGACCACATTTAGTACAACAAGACACAAATATGCGACGAGAGAGGCATGAAAATAGAACCCTTTTTATTTCCAATTTGACAGCCTTGTCTGATAAATGACCACAACTGGCTTCTCATTGGCTAAAATTAATTGCCAAATCGCTTAAGCTACCTGCTTTCGTGCCTTAAATTTAACGAGAGTTCAATTCAATTGAGCTGACTCGCTTTAATAACTTTAAGCGAGTTGAAAAGCAACTCTTTTCACGAAATTTCCGGTTGTCACTCGCTAATCGACCACATCTAGTACAACAAGACGCAAATATGCGACGAGAAAGGCATGAAAATAGAACGCGTGCTTTATCTCCGATTTGACAGCCTTGTCGGATAAATGACCACAACTGGCTTCTCATTGGCTAAAATTAATTGCCGACTCGCTTTCCTGCCTTAACTTTAAGCAACTTTTCACGAGATGTCCGGTTGTCACTCGCTAAGCGACTTCACTTTAATATATTTTAAAACATCGATCATTCATATATTCCATAGGGCCCGGTCTGTTAAATGTTGTTTGATGTTTAATATTTTCTTGTAATTTATTCAGATGTGGATCGGCTGAAATATCTCTGTTTTCCGTTTTTCGATTAGTGGTACGTCTGTTTGCGTTAAGTGGCAGTCCCGCTAAAAGCGGTCCACTCGATTTCGCGATCAAAAATAGTTTTCCTTTATTTTTTGCTGGTCAAAAGGCTTTGGTACGCATGTTTGAAATACACAATTCTTTTTTTTTTTTTCAAATTCTTTATTTTTGCCCTGCTACAAGCAAGAAACGAATTCAGGCCGTATCGGCCCTTACGACGGTACTATAAGAAGCAAGGGCTGACAACTGCGTAGAAAAAGTAACGCAACAATGGCATGATTGAGACCAAACCGAAAGTTTAAATGCAACTGCGGATAGGTATTTCGCCGTTATTGCGGATCGTCAGCTCAGTGTAGCAACAAGTTCGAGTAACTAACCTGACTGAGTTAGCACTTTCAAAAATGTCGACATGGTTTTAAACTTCGGATATGATCCTGTCCACGTGTACAGCTTATGCCATACACAATGAACAAAACAGTTGAGAAAATCATGCCACTGTTGCAAAACTATCTGCCAGAGAGAACATGGCCAAACCATGTGAAAAAAACTGACGCAACATAACGGATGTTTCAACGTAGCGCGCCTCTCAAAAACCATCAATTTTAGTCTCCCGATCACCGTCGAAACCCGGGGGGGGGGGGGGGGGACTCCCATATGAAAGGGGCGAGGATGCTCGTCGTCTCGCTTAGGGGTGTAAATTTCGGATTTTGGTCTCGCTTAGGGTGTTCTGGGCAAAACGCCATTATATTTTACCGTCAAAGTCTCGTTTAGGGTTGCACGCGAAGAAACATTAATATAATACATTTGTCTGTGTTTTAAAATGGTCTCTTTTAGGGGTCAACAAAAGCTTGAGCCACACCCAGATTGGTCTCCTTTAGGTGTTAAATTCAAAATTACCGACGGGCATCCCCGCCCCTTTCATATGGAAGTCTCCCCCCGGGCGTCGGTGGTGGGGGTGTTTCGCTGGGACCTAAGAACCTCCACCCCATCTCAGACCTTTTTGCTACCCCATCTCAGACCATACAGTTAAATTTGGTAAAATGCTCTTTATACAAAAAAGGGGTTTGTTTACACAAATTGACAGAATTAGGCGTCAAACCCATACACGCTCATTGAATCGACTTCTACAGGCACGGTTCCAGATGAAAAATGTACCGGAAAAAAATGACAAAACACTTAATTCGAAAATTGAACGGAAAAGTATACCCCATCTCAGACTTAGTGGGCAAAACTAAGACCCCATCTCAGACCCAGAAGGTCAAAAACCCGACCCCATCCAGCGGCACATACCCGTATAGCTTATATATGGGAGACCCCCCCGGGTTTTTTTAGCTACTGCTAATTAGTATAAAGTTAAAATTTGGGTACACGGCAGTTAATTTGGGATAATACAGATCATTTGGAACCTATTTACGCATCTCTTTTCAAGCTAGCGATGCAAACATCTTAGTCATATAAGAAGGATACAAAAAAAAAACTTTTCTCTTTGCCTCTGGGCACAAGTCATGAAATGTTTTCTTATCGCTCCAGGGCCAGTAATAGATTGGAAGTCTGATGATCGGATTTCACCGTGCAGCCTCGTCACATAATTTGTTGAATTTTAAGTCAAAATTTACATTTCTTGAATCAGTCTTTCACTTCCTAATGTAACATTGCCTTGTATTTATTGTATTTGAAACGCACGAAACGTTCAAATCACGTTCACCGATTTTTCATATCCAAAACATCATCACCAATATTTGGGTATAGGGGTGCCGCTGAGGGTCTGAGACCCTGACCCTGTTTAGGACAAAAAAGAAACGAAAATACCTACCCTGTGTAGAACAACACCCTTTATTTAAGGACCCTGTCTAGGACACGACTCGTGCGTGGTTATTAATCTGAGCTTTAAAAAAATAGTAGACGAATCTGAAACGAAAACGACTTCACCTTCGCATGAATATGCTAATCACGACAAGGGAAGTCACCACAAGCGCTACGTTAACTGGAACCATACCCTGTTTAGGACAGACTCGCGTTAAATTATATACCCTGTTCAGGACAAAAATGCCAAAAACCATACCCTGTCCAGCGGCACGTCCCCGTATAGGTCATATAAGGGAGTACCCCCCCCCCCCCCCTCCCCCCGCGCCGGGTCACGCTCACACAAAGCCTTTGAGCTGACAGCAAACTTTGTCTGAGTCACGCACCCCTTCTTTCACAAAATACTAAATATAAGCTTATATGCATTACAAGTTATCTCAATTATAAGCATCCTTGACATGACCTCGGTCAAAGTGATTGTTGACATAAAGATCATGTTCTATTTCTCATTTAATTAAAATTGAAGTTTTCCAGCCTGTGTCATTCAAAATTGATTATGCTTTTAGCAGCAAATCTTATCACTGAAAGAACAATGAACGATAGAAGAAAATCACGTTTCATTAATGTTTCATGTACAATGTAATTGCTCACCTCAAATTCTCTCTTCTCACTCTTCGGGGCGTTATGTTATCACATAAACCATCCTTTTTTCCCAACAGACTAGAGATCCCAACGGCAGATGTCTACCCTTGGTTATTGGAAACGGTCCCATCAGCATAATTCGTTGAAATATCAGATTGCAGATGATCAATATGATCCAACAAAATTGAGGGAATACTTTCCCAAATTCTGCATGTATTACAAAGCAGAAAGTTTTCCACTAATTTAGGCTGCTCTATCTAGTGTAGAAACTCTCTTCTCTGCAAAATCGAGACATCTTTGTTCTCGCGCTTCGCGCTCGTGTCTCGCGCTACGCGCTCACGCCCCAAAACCCGCTTGAGCGCCCCCAATAACGCCTGTTATGCAGGCTAGATTATCGCCGAGACAAGACCGAGAAGAATGGCTTGTTTTAGGCGTATTTGTCTCATTCAATACAGGCCGTAAAAATCACTTCAGGCCGGATTCTCGCTACGTCATTCCGGCTATAATTTTTCGTACGGGTTTCACCCTTTTTAATCTATTAATACCAGCTACGAAAAGCGCGTGAAGCATTTCTCATAGACAAAGCAAAGACGTTAAAACCACTTGGAATCAACAGACGCGACGAACTTCATTAACTTTCTCATCACTAGTCAGTTTAGTTTATCACCCGTCAAACCCTTCATCAATCATATTCATTGTTTTTGTTATTCTTTAGTTTTTTTCAAAACCACTTGTATAACGGTTTTACAGTTGTAATCATTTATAGTGCTAGCCCCTGAAGAAGCTTTGTTTTGCAAAGCGAAATATTGGGCACTATTATATTCCACTTTTATTTTATTTTATTTGCTTCTGCTTTTGTTTTTCTGCCGTAAGGATCA
Organism: Cladopsammia gracilis; assembly: GCA_022457155.1. Lineage (NCBI taxonomy): Eukaryota > Metazoa > Cnidaria > Anthozoa > Scleractinia > Dendrophylliidae > Cladopsammia > Cladopsammia gracilis. Next base: position 785,607 of record JAJGOT010000103.1, on the reverse strand, counting down.
GTTTGCCGTTTTTTCCTTCACTTACTATAGAAATAGGTCAGTGTCTTTTAAAACCTCTTTAAACGCTCACAAGACAATTCACCCTTCACGCTTTCCTCCCACACCGCTATAAACGAATACCCTTTACACAAACAACCTTTTAATCAATTTATTAGCCTACGCACATCCGAATTTACTTCTCCTACACCACATATTACCTTATCTAATCTCAAATCTCCATAACTTGCGATATAGATCGTGTTTTGATTGGTTATTTCCAAATCACTGCGTTCAGTTAATATTGGTGGGAGTTGGTGGGCGGAAGAGCCAGAACAATTGACTGTCTACAGGCGCTTATATTTTTTTCCTCTCCTCGTCTCGCGCTTCGCGCTCGTGTCGCGCTTCGCGCGAAATGCTTCGCTCGCCCCGCTTGGCTCATAAAGCGCCTGTCATGCAGGTTAGGGTCTATTAAGTCACGATTTACTAAATTACTCTTTTAAACACGGATCAATCTCTGACACACAACGTCAAGGAATTATCCGCCTGCTTTACAAGAAGAACGACAAGTTAGACTTGAAAAACTGGCAACCAATTTCTCTGTTAAACACAGATTATAAAATTTGTACTAAAGTAATCAAACATGCGGGATTCCTGACCGCAGTATTTTTAAAAACCTTTTTCTGATCCGGTGTGACGGAAGGTTTTGCCGGTGTCGGACTAAGGAAAGCCTTTAGGGGAATCGGCGCTTGATAACGGGGAAAACTAACTCAAATGGGCAACTCGCTTGCAAAGGAGAGCCGTCTCTCTCGGTAGGTACGGGATCAAACCACGAACTGGTACACAACAGGAAGGCGATCAAGAAACCTGACTTGCGGTTCCAACAGCGTTTATTCCTGACTTGTGACTTTACGATGTAATCCAACGATGTAATCAAACGATGTAATCCAACTAACAATTGCAAACTACGTTCTTATATGCGTAAGGTACAAATGTTCAACACAAAGGAACATAATGAAAGTGTCAAGCGAAATTCTTTGAGCTCAGCAAAAGTAAATTTCAAAATATATTTTTAACCCAAGTGTCCATTGTTCATAAAACTATTTTTAAAAGTAATCTACATTTGAAAACCCTAAAACAAAGAAGTAGCAGAAAAGCCAAGTCAGCAAGCGGCTTTTTAAGCACGTAATGGTGTCGTATCAATAGATTTGCAAGGTCGGCAAATAACTTGTACGGCACTTACTAGCGATGTACCATTATCGAGTTATTCATCTACAACAAAAGCTACTAAATTTAACTTCGATGAGTCAGCTAAACTATTCATACTGAAAAAACAAAATGACACCATTACTTGCCAAGTCGTTGATTAGTTAAATAAAACTGAAAAAACACCGTGAGTGCCGGACAAGACTAATTTAGAACAGTAATAACAACTATTGTGTGTACAGCTTGATACGTGAAAAATCGGCTAGACATGATAAATTTACTAACAAGGTGTCAACTTGAATAGTGGAACGAACCTAATTAAGAACGATAAATTAACCCAAGGTAAACTATTGTTCAGAAGGTAGTACATTTTAGTATGAATGAAAGCACGACCTGGTACAGTAATTGAATGCTTTTCAAAGAGGTTAAAACAATTAAGTTTGATTGTCAAAAACAAAACCCTGTTGACTTTTAGAAGATTAAATTTCGATGAATAGCACAAAAGCTTATAATAAAAGCGAATTTCATACTAAGCAAGACCTTTCACAGCTGAATGCGGAGCAAACCAAGCTGAATTGATCCATAGGAACTTTTTAACAGTGAACTCTCATAACTCATAACTCTCATATAACAGTGAACTCTCATAACTCCGAGGCGACCGACACAAGAGTCATTTGTATTCCCGATTCAACTCCAGACATATCCTCCGGTCAGGAAGTAAAATTGCAGTTTAATACCGATGCCTTGGATTTTATTTATACTTGACCAGAAATCCGCAAACATTTCCTTCCAGCAGAAATTTTAGCTGTCTCCGCAACCCGCAAAAATTTCCTCCCGCAAAACAAATTCAGTCGGACAATCCGCAAAATTTCCTTGTGCACGGTAGCTAAATCAACAAAACTATGACGTCTTTCCCATACTATTGCACAATCAAACCGTAATAGCAATGAATAAAAAAAAACGTAAAGTTCATGCTATTTTGCTCTGCCATACGGCTCATATTAAAACACAAACTTTCCTGTCCCATTTAACTTTCTTAAAACGTCTCCATTAGTAAAATACACCGTGAACTTCTCTAACTACGTTTCCCAAGAAAACGCATTTGACCTATTTTTACCCTGATAGGTAAAGTGAGATATCGAAATTTAAGAAGGACTAATACCCTTGCGGTAACGTAATGTGAGATATGACAAGTTCATGACAAGTTCTGACATCCCAATACCCTAGGGGAATTAACAATAGGTCCGGGGGTGCTCCCCAAAAATTTTAGTGGCAGTATGTGACGCCCTTCTTGAAATCCTAACCGGTTTAACCAACCATATCCTCAATGCCCTAATATAGCTTCTATAAAGAAGGAAGAAGAAACCCCCCCGGACAAAAGTCCACAAAATTTTGTTAACAACTTTTGTCCCTTTTTCGTACTCAATTCCGAAATCTCGCTTAATGCGCATGCGCATTAACGAGATAAAAACGTTGTTTCTTCTTTTTATACACCTGGCAGTATGCACTTGTCATTGTAAATAATCTAACAAGCGTCTTATTGTCTTGTGAAAGTACTTTGAATACTTCTCAGAGAATTCATCAAGAGAAATGGAGTATTGAAAAACAGTTTTAGCAGTTGCAGGTTCTATTTTTATGTAACTGAAGACAATTTTAATGCTTTTAACCCTGATAATATATTTTGGTTATTTTTCATGCTCGCTGTTAATAGAAACATTGCCAGTTTCTATTAAAATATCCATTTACAGACCTGACAACTGTCTGGCCGGTTGTTAAACAATTCAAGTTTCCATTAAACCAGCATTAGACCATTCTCGTCCCCAGAGCCGCTTGACCCTCTTAACCGCCGGAGCCTGAGTACGAGGGTCAAGGGGCTCTGGGGACAGAGGATGCGGAAGTCCTCCGGAAGTCCTAGAATCTAGGACTTCCGGTTGTTCTGCGCAGGCTCAGAGATTTTTCCAAATTTAATGGCGGACGTTCCTTCAATATGAAGAACACGGTGCAAGAAAAGGCAGGATTCTGGCTGTCTCATTTCAGAAGTTGGAGGTTCATCTTTTCGCGAGGAGTAGTTAGATGTTATCGTTAAACTTTCGGCAGTTTGCGAGTTGTGGATATGGTAACAATCGTCGTGATTCGTGATCAGATAGTTGGAGGATTTTGCTTTATGCTTAAATAAACTTACTGCAGCTGACATTTAAACGTATCATCAATTAATGGCTAGTCTGGCCGATGCCGAGATTTAGATAAACAAGATGAGTGCAGATGCCAAAGACACGAAGACTGATTGAGCTTCAGCATCTGTCTTCTTGGTTCTCTTGTACATGCACTCACTTTGCTCAACAGATTCTCCCTTTCCAGAAAACTCCATTTCAGCCTCTGCAGAGACGATGAGCTTTCACAACAGATAAGAAGATCCATCCTCATCTTCAGACATGAAAATCAATTTTTGAAAAACTCTGTTAATATTTCATCCTCATAAACCCTGCCAGCAAAAGTTTGTATGTGAACTAAAGCCAACTTTTTAGCATGAGTTCCAAGATCATCCTAACAGAAAATGGAATCTATCTGTTCAGGTGTTACATGCAGATATATGCCACTGTCATAATCATTTTAAAACAAAATTAAACGGCTAAATGTTGAAGAGTAAACTTGCATATTATAATTGAGAAACATCCTTGTAAAGCATGTCTTTTAATTTGGTGCCAGTGTGAGATTAGTAAGCCTCATCACCTGAATTTAGGCCAGGCATGGAGAGTATTCATTACAACTGTGTTAGCTTCTTGCAGTTTCACAGATTGTCAATGTTAGTAGTAACTGTTACAGTTCAAAAATACTTAGTGTGCTGGATGCATAAAGCACCAGTTAAAAAAGGCTCAGTCAGCTTTATTTTGTCAGTCCTATAAAAATCAAGAGTACTTGTTAAACCAACAGCTATCTTGTCCTCATTACCAAACAAGGATATTTCAAACTAATTTCCCAAACACACATACATACATACATACATGGCCCACACAGTTTCTATAGCAGAAACCAAGTTGAGGGATAACTGCACCACATGTACTGATCAGCATTCTGTTAGCCTGTTACAGGCAGTCAGTTACTGGGATTGATGTAGACTGAGGGAAAGCCAAGAAAACTGTGGAAAGAGTACTTGCAATGGATTTCCTTTGGTTAATACAATGTAGGGTCCAAGTATGTGCATTATACTTTCACATTCAAACTTGGTTTCAAGGGCACTTAGGATATACTTGAAACCCTAGTGGAAACCATTGAATATGATAACTGCCCAAATTATATTTTCCATAAAAAATAAGCAATAATAAATTGCAATATATGTATGGATACACTTTGTTGTAAAAACAACAAATTAATTAGACAAATGAAGTGACCCACCATAATGTTATTTAGTTCATCACTGATGGTTAAGGAATGTTATCTCAAAAATATATTTTCAAATCTGATAAAATGCAGTGCAGTACATAATCGTTTATACAGGAATGTAATGAAAATAATCGTGAAACCAGAAATAATTCACAAAAATGAACAGCTACACGTAAAATACTGGAATTCAAGAAGGGTAGCAAATTTTACCACGAAATGTGGATTTTGACAGAAATAATTGAGTACCTTTGCTGAAGTTTATAAATGCACATGCCACATTTAGTAAACCAGGCAGCGATCCAGCTGTTTTTTGCTCGTCGTGAACTGTTGCTTTATCAAATAAGGCGATTCATTAAAAATATGTTCTGATCCACAAAATAGTTTCTACGGACACTGCCTGAAATTGATAATCCCTAGTGAGTGGGTGAAGTTTTGTTGGTCATGTTAACGATGTTTACGTCCAGCCAAAGGAATCCTCGATCGAATTCTTGCTCTAATTAACAAACTGTAGCACTTAAAAACGCGTAGTCTTTGTCGTTAAAAAATCAACATAGTGATTCCCAATTATAAGCGTCCCAATCCAATATAAATGCAAGCTACAACGCGATTTTTCGACTGAATTCTGCAGAAAATGATCACTAACTCGATTTCCCGGCAATCTGTATTTTTTACTTCCGTTTTAGATTTTATTGTTTTCAGACTAGCCAATCAAATCCTGCGTCCCCAGAGCCCCTTGACCCTCGTACTCAGGTTCCGGCGGTTAAGAGGGTCAAGCGGCTCTGGGGACGAGAATGCATTATGACAAGCAAATTACCCCGGTCAAATTGAGACAAATACAGCAGCGCATCCTCGTAAGAAGCTATTTGAATTCGTGATAGGAACAGCAAACATGAACACAACAGTGAATAGATCAAGCTGCACCGGTCTTCTTAATCCTTCATCGGATAAAATCGGGCGAACCTTTGGTTACTGCCTGATTTTGGTTGCGTCGCTGGTCGGAAATTCTATCATCGGAATAATTGTCTATAAAACGCCAAGCTTGAGGAAACCGATAAATTATTTCATCGCAAACATGGCCATGTCTGACCTGCTGTATCCGATATTCCTTTTCCCGCGAAGAATAACAAAGTTATACGCGGACCCCTGGCTTATCGGTGGTTACCTTGGCTATGCCTTGTGTAAGCTTGCACCTTTTTTAGCAGATATCTCCACCCTTGTGTCGATTCAGAGCCTGGTTCTGATAGCAGTGGATCGATATCTAGCTGTTGTCTATCCTTTACGTTCCCCACTGATCAGTCCAAAGCTGTGTTCTTTCGCTATTTTCGCAACGTGGATCATCGCAATGGCTGTACATTCGCCATATTTTTTCGTGTACAAACTTGTTGAATACCCAGGAAGACTTGTGTGTGAGCTTAAGTGGAATGAAGCTTTTGGAGAGTCTTCGTCCTTTGCAAATTACTTTCTAGCAGGAGTTATTGTGTTTTTTTACATCCCTATTGTCTTGTTGATCACGCTTTACTCCACCATTCTTATTAAGCTCAAGTCACAGGTTCATCCAGGCGAGCAGTCGGCCAACGCCGAGGAACAACGCACGAGAAGAAACAGAAGCGTGTTAAAGATGGCCATTGCTATCGTGTTAACATTTGTGTTTTGTTGGGTACCTCATACTTTTGCCAGTCTACTCTACTTTTTTGCATGGGACAGTGCCTCGATTCCCTGTGGCATCCTACGCTTTCGGATATTTTCCTATTTTATAGCTTGCGCGAACTGCGCTATCAATCCTGTTATTTGCCTGATTTTCAGTAGTAAGTATCGTCAAGGACTCAAGAGACTTCTAAACTGTTTTGGTGCAGTGCACGGGGAACTTTCTAAAACGGGCAAGATGGCCATTAGGCAGTTTGCTGATTTAACTGGAGCAAACTTATGAACTTTAAAACAGACATTGTAGTAAATGACTGAAGTCGTGCAGTGCAGGATTAACTATGAAAAAAAAAACAATTATCGTCAACACATGAAGAGACTTCTAAACTGTTTTCGTGAAGTGCAAGAGTGATTTTTCCAAACCTACACACTGAATAAACTTCAAGCGCTTCGTGAAATGTCCACCCACAAACTGGCTAACAGCAAAAAGCAACTTACATCATCACACAAATAGACACAAAACTTGAATAAACTGATGAACTCAGTGAACAGACATCTTAATAACAGAGGCAAACTTAATTGCTGCCTTCACTGTGACACTTGCAAATGGTTAGATCTTCCGGTGTCTCGATCTAAGCGATGACCAAGTACTGCTTTCATTTTCATTTCTTTAGGACCACCTTGTACAGCATAATAAACAGAACCGTGTAAAACTACTGCTAGAACTTTCATTTGGACAGTTTTGTTAACGAACTGAAAGGTTAGAACCATGCATATTATATATGAGCGAGGGTTCGATTCTGGACTGAAGTGAAACGGTTAGGCTTGATAAAAAATCTACAACAAGACCCCATGCCCCGGCCAACTCGTATTCAAAATATAAAGAAGGTTAAAATCGTTAGCGTTCTGGAATACTTCTCAGTGTAAATTTCTATAACATAACTTGTAAATATATAAAATAATATTATATTGAAACTAATTTCAAATATGCCCGAAATGATTCTGTAATACTAACTTTGTTAAACGGTTTTACCTTCTTTCTATGTTTGGTTTTGAATGAGAATGCAGTTGTAGACTTGTAAATATATTTTAAGTATGAATTGTAAGCATGCACCTGATGCTGAATGTAATGCATTTCAGTCTATTATACATTTGAGACACCTTTGCTGACCCGATTTTCAACCGCTCTTTGGAAATCTACCTTTAGCTTCTTGAATTTGCCTGGCGAACCATCATTTATAGCTTAGTTTATGAGTTACAGTTAACCGTACGAGTCAGCTGTTATGGACTGTTATTGAAGTGAATAGGCATGTTAAACTAAATCTATAAACAAACCGGTGCTTAGAAGTCAAATAAGGGGTATTTCCTAGATAAGAACTACATGCCCGTTATGCGACAACTAGTAAAGTATTGTTACCATAACTACACAAGAATAATTCTAGCTGTACGTATTCCCAAGCAAGATTTTTAGACACTTTCATTCCTTGAACATTTCCTTTATGTGTATGTTATAAGCACCATGTGGTATGGTGTGCTAGATTTGTTTGACAGTGAAATAAAGTTATCTATCCATGATAAAACTTTTTCCGCTGGTTATCAGTGATTATATGGGAAGCCAACCTTCCGGGCGCCATCGTTTAAAAACATTCAACGTCCGGATCCGGGCTAATATATCGTGTTTTAATGAATATAAACAGTGGCTTGCTTTAAGCTTGCTTTGTTATCTTCAAATAGCTAAGCCGAAAAACTAACCAAAAGTAATGACGTAAAAAAATTAAAAAAAGGACAAATTAACGGGCTAAAAAACTCAATGTTCCAACCATTTATTCACTTCCATCCTTGCAATCCTTCAATTTATTCCCGAACTACTTGTTTTGTTTCGCTCTATAAAATCTTTTTTATACAATTTAGTTAGCGTTTTACATAAGGTGGCATCTAACAATATAACATGGAAACTGAGTAAGCGACATTTTGCTGTTTCGACGGAACAGTCGCCCTTTAACCCTATTCAGACTGGGGGGGGGGGCTTTTCGAACCCCCCCTCCAGTAAAATTGTAATAACTCTTACACCGAAATAGCTATGAGGCTGAAATTTTCTGACTTTTCCTAGAATTTATCTAGGGACATTTTGGTATCCATAACATGTCAGTGTGATTAACCATGTTGCCATGGCAACCGGTTTTTGACACATAGGTTTTCAAAATATTAAAAAATGGTGAATTTTTTATTTTAAGATCTTGTTTTTTGACTTATAGTGCATTTTCTTATTAGAATAGTTTTTTCTTGGGACTAGTTCTTGAAAAACACCAAAAAGTTTTAACATCAAATATTTGGGGGGGAGGGGTAGGTAAATTTTTGCTCACTTTTACTTATAGAGAAAAATTTTGTACTATTCATTAAATAACGCTTCTAAGTTCATTGTTTGGATAATAGACATTAGTTTGATATGTGTTTTATACATTCTGATCCTTTTCTCTTTTAGATATTTTTTAAATTTTAATTTAAACGAAAAAAAAGGAAATCCAAGATGGCGGATCCAAGATGGCGGATCCAAGATGGCGGACAATAATTTCAAAATTATAGTTTTATCGCCTTTTTTTGCCTTTTCTCGCTTTACAAGTGTGTCCTTGTTTGTATTTATTATGTTTTAATATTAAAGAGATGATTTTACAGTTATATTTGATATTTTAAGTATCTGGATGGAAAAATATCAAAGAAACGTCGGAAAAACAAAAATTACGTCACTGTGACGTCATAATTGGGTGTGGCAGGTCAAAACTGGGTGTGAGGTTTCCTTGTATGGAGATGAACATTGTGTAAAAATTTCATGGTCCTAGCCTTACTGGTTCCAGAGATATGAAGGGGGGGTCCGAGGAGCCCCCCCCCAGTCACAGATTGCCTAAAAAAGCCCAGTCTGAATAGGGTTAAAAGCAATAACTCGCAGATAATTATTTTTGTGATAAGCATAACAGGTGCTAGCATTGTTTCAAAACAAACCACTTTTGTTGTACAAATACTCAAATTAAATCGTGTGTGCAATATTTGTTTTACACCGAATAATTATAAGCTCATGACGCGTTTGCGTGACGAGCGCTTGGCTTGCGTACATTATGAAGGCAGAATGTCGAGCAAGACAGGGCTTAATGAACGCTAAAATTTTATTTCTGTAAAATTGGGGCAAAATAAGCCAACTTCCAACATAATTTGTGAAAAAAAAAAACAAGTCTTGAGGATTGAGAATGGCGAAGAGCCCTAGGGAGCTGGCCAGTAAAGGACAGTGGACAAAGTAATATTTCCTATGACAATATAGTTTTCTTGGATTATTACCGGATTAAATAAAGCGTTTACTAGCAGTAGTGAATATTTTTAGCCAGGACGTTCGTATTAATTTTTCACGAGCATAATTCAAGCAAAATAGTACTGTTGGAGCTTAATATCCAGCAAATAAATCGTTTCAATCGACAATGAAACCAAGCAAAATACCCGTTTTTTCGAGCAAAATGTTTTCAAGCCTATAAACCAGCGCCCATTCATTAGACTTTTTTCGCCCTTTACGCCGGTTTACAGGCCATTATTTTTGCTTTATCACTCAACAAAATAAATTCACTGTTTTCTTTGTAATTTTTCAAAAAGCATTCTCTATCCTTCATCTTCCTGTTCACCTGGCCAACCTCCGTTGATAAATAATATTAAATCACAAAATAAACAGCACTAAAAATTTTACACAAATGTCTTTCTCATATCAAATATCTGTCAACTTAGTACACTGGACAAAACAATTGAGGATTGGGTTAAATGACAATAACTTTTAAGTGCTTGACTTAAATTCCGTTAAAACGGCAACATAAGAACCAAGGAAATTTCATACATTGAAAATTCTTAAAATACACGAGTGTTAAAGTTAAGATCAGTAAAAAGGTGGGAAAACGCGTGCGATCGCATCGGTTTATGCACCAAAAATTCGCCATATGGTAACAAATATCTACAATGCGCTTGAGCTTGCTTCGCTGCAGAATTTGTTTGATAGCTGCAACGAACATCGTTGTTCAGCTCTTTAATTTGATGGAGCTGACAATTAACAATCCTTGATCTAATTTCTACATTTACATCTATTTTGTGAAGCGGTCGGCAAACAAAAATTCGGCGCTGGGTATAGTGTCTTTGTCGAGTCATTCCAGTAATTTCGCTTATATACCGATACTTTTTTTCAAAGAGTTAACCCTCGGACATACAAGGTTTTTCTCCGATATTTTTAAGTCCTTTTAATCCCGGAGGAGGACTCCGAGAAGAATGGCTCGTTTTAGGCGTAAAGAGAGACCAATTTGGTGTCTCGCTTTGTCTCGTTCAATGCACGCCGTAAAAATCACTTCAGGCCGGATTCTCGCTATGTCAGGCTATAATTGTTCGTACGGGTTTCACCCTTTTTAATCTATTAATACCAGCCACTAGAAATAGGTCAGTGTCTTTTGAAACCTCTTTAAACGCTCACAAGACGATTCACTCTTCACGCTTTCCTCCCACACCGCTATTAAACAAATACCCTTTACACAAACATACAACCTTTTAATCAATTTATTAGCCTACGCACATCCCCATTTACTTCTCCTACACCACATATTAACTTGCTCAAATCTCCAAAACCCAGGCGGGTGGAGACTTCCACATAAAATTTACAATAAGTAGCTCTTAACGATAAAACTTCTTTTCAACCATGCCCATCTAACGAAATCCTAAAAGGACACCCCGTCATTTTCATATGGCGGACGCACGAGAAGAAACAGAAACGTGCTAAAGATGGCCATTGCTATAGTGGCAGCGTTTGTGGTTTGTTGGGTACCTTTGACCATTTTCATATTACTATTTTTCTTTGCAAGGGACAATGCCTCAATTCGTTGTGGCATCCAACGCTTTCGAATATTTTTCTTGTTTACGGCTTACGCTTGTGTGTGAGCTTAAGTGGAATGAAGCTTTTGGAGACTCCTCGTCCTATGCGAATTACATCCTAGCAGGATGTATTGTGTTTTTTTACATCCCTATCGTCTTGTTGATCATACTTTACTCTACCATTCTTGTTAAGCTCAAGACACAGGCTCATCCAGGAGAGCAGTCGGCCAACGCCGAGAAACAACGCACGAGAAGAAACAGAAGCGTGTTAAAGATGGCCATTGCTATTGTTGTAGGGTTTGTGTTATGCTGGGTACCTTTCACCATTAACAGTTTATTATTTTACTTTGCATGGGACAGGACCTTAATTCATTGTGGTGTCATACGAATTTGGGACTTTGCCTTGTTTATGGCTCGTGCCAACTGTGTCATCAATCCTGTTATCTGCCTCATTTTCAGTAGTAATTATCGTCAAGGACTCAAGAGACTTCTAAACCGTTTTGGTGCAGTGCAAGAGTAACGTTTGAAATCCTACACGATTGATATCAACCGCTTCATAGAATACCCACCCACAAACTGGCTAACATCAGAAGTAAACTTATAGTCCTAAAATAGTATTTTTATCATCATACAAATAAAAATAAAACTTGGATCTGAACTGAACAAGCATCTAAATAACAGAGTAGGAAGTTGCTGCCTTCACTGTGACACTGCAAATGGTTAGATCTTCCGGTGACTGATCATGAATCTCAGTGATGCTCACCATGTACATCATTATAAACAGCACAATGCAAACGTACTGCTCAACAGCTTTCATTTGAGTGTGTAACGCCAAGCATTTCATAAAATACTTTGCTGAACGGTTTTCACTACTTTTAATATTTGGTTTTGAATGAGAAAGAACTTGTAGACTTGTAAATGTTAATGTTATGGATATATAAGTATGAGCTGTAAGTATGCACGTGATTCTATACCATGCATTTCTATTATATATTTGACAAAACGTTGCTGAACGGATTTTAACCATTCTTTGAAACTCTGCTTTGAAGAGGTTGCCTGACGAATCAGAGTTTATTGCAGAGTTTTTGAATAACAATTTGCCGTCCATGTCAGCTATTATGGACATTTATTGAATTGAATATGTTGCAGGTAAAATATTTTCTCAGGTTAGAACAGTGTTCAATCTAGGTTAAATGTGTACCCTGTATTCAATCTAGGTAAGCTTCATGTAACCCTTACCCTAGCTTTGTGCTGGGGTAAAGGTTAGTGTACCTACAAGATTGAATACTGGGTGACACATTTAAACTAGATTGAATACTAATCTAACCTGGGACCGGATTTTCCCTGCAACAAATACGCATGTGAAACCAAATCTATAAACAAACCGGTGCTTTGAAGTGAAATTAGGGGTCTTTCTAGATATGAAATGCATGCCCGTTATGACTAGTAAAGTATTGTTGCCACAGGTACACAAAAAGAATAATAACTAGCTGTATGTATTTACTAGCCGGATTCATTTTAGACATTTTCATTCTTTGAACATTTACTTTATGTGTATGTAATAAGCACCATTTGGTGTGGTGCGCTAGATTGTTTGACACTGAAATGAAGTTATCTATCCATGATGAAACTATAGAGCGTATGCACTCACGTGGCAAGCAGCTATGCAAATTTATTGGAACAAAAGAAAGTGTTAACATAAAAAAAGCGTTCAAATCCCACAGAATTGTTTTGGTACACCAACATGGCCGCCGTTCTATTGTTTTGGTACACCAATATGGCCGCCGTGACGTCATGTGCACACGCTCTATTGGCGATGATCATGATGATATGGGACAACAACCTTCCGCTAGCGCTATTTCCAACAAAAGCCATAGGACACTGTCATGGCTGATACATCGTGTTTTCATGAGCATGACCAGGAGTTTGCTTAAGCTTGCTTTATTATCGTGAAATAGCCAGGAAGAAAAACGAGCAAAAAACGAAGCAAAGAAATATAAACTAATGAGACAAAATAAGGGCTAGAAAAACTCAATGTTTCACCAAAATGGTCGTCCGGGTTTTTTCCAAGCTATGACAAATACGCTTTAAAACCCCTCGTACATAGTTAAATCTTAATGATGATATGGGAATCAGGTTTGGGAATAATTTGAAAGCAAAATCAGTTACATGGGTATATAGAAGGTCGTATTATTTCTTTTTCATAGCCCACAGCACTGTCGCCTTTTAGAAGACAATAATTTACAGGTGCAAACTTTGTTTCAAAACAAACCACTTCTTCTCGATATTTACTCATCAAACCGAATGAGCTCATGTCGCTTTAATTTGCGTTTAATTTGGGTTGCCGCGACAACTTTTCGCCGACAGTGCAAATTAAAACCACGTCTTCATTGTTAGCGTTATTATAAACCACTCATGATGACTAGCAAGTTACCCCATTTAAATTAAGATAAATACAACGACGCGTCTAACTGAAGTTGTGACATGAATAACAGCCCTACACCGACAGAGCTCATGTCGCTTTAATTGCGTTGCTGGCGGCCAGTGGTCGCCGGTAACGCATATTAAAGCGCCTATTTGAGCTCATTAGGCAAACGCTGCAAATATCAGGAATATTCATGTACACTTCCTGTATGTATCTTATAACAAACCTGTGTGAGAAAAGAAAGTCAGTAAAAGCGAAGAAATAAAAAAGCAAAGTAACTATTTTGCGAGTTAAGATTTCTCTCAAAACGCGATCATCTTTTGCCCAGTTAGCAAGTTTGGTATTTTTTTTCGGCCGGATGTTAAAGGAAAACGTACCTGGCAATATGTACTTTTCTTTTTTGAACAATCTAACAAGCGTCCTTTTTCCTGTGAAAATAAGTTAAATACTTCTCAGAGAATTTATCAAGAGAAACTATGGCATATTGAAAAATAGTTTTTACAGTTGCATGTTCCCTCTTTTATAACTGAAGACAATTATATTGCTTTTAGCCCAGATAAAATTTTTTGGGTTTTTTTGGGTGAACGTACGTGATGCCCGCTGTTAATAAGAACATTGCCAGTTTCTATTAAAATATCTATTTACAGACCTGACAACTGTATGACAACTGGCCGGTTGTTACTGGGCCTTTCAACAACATGCGGAATCTATTTCCACCAACGGTTGCGTTATTCCATGCCGTCAATCATAATTAATACGAAAGCCAACGGACGATGTTAAAAAGAAACAAACAAAATGGATCGAAATCTACCAATCATAATGCACGGACGTGACCTTTTGACCTCACTGAAGTAAAGATCTGTTTCCTGAGAGGTAAGCTAAGATGATTGACGGCAGTGTAAAACGAAAGCGTTGGTGGAAATTCCGCATGTTATTGAAAGGCGCAGTAAACAATTCACGTTTCAATTAAACACGTATTATGACAAGCAAATTACTCTGGTCAAATTGAGATAAATACAGCAGCGCGTCCTCTTAAGAAACTGTTTGAATTTGTGATAGGAACAATAAACATCAACACAACAGTGAATAGATCAAGTTGCACCAGTCTGCTTAATCGTACAGTGGATAAAATCGAGCAAACCTTACAAATCAAGAGTGAGATCACGAAGTCGAGTGTCAACCAATTAGACTGGTGAAACTAAAATATGCGTGCATACATTTACATGCACAAATGTGACACAAAGAAAAACAGAGCAGAATTTATAACTCGTCAGCTACGCCCAAGTAAACATTTGAATTTGTGAGAGGAACAACGAACATGAACACAACAGTGAATACATCAAGCTGCCCCAGTCTGCTTAACCCTACATCGAATAAAATCTGGCAAACCTTTGGTTACTGCCTGATTTTGGTTGCGTCGCTGGTCGGAAATTCTATCATCGGAATGATTGTCTATACATCGCCAACCTTGAGAAAACCGATAAATTATTTCATCGCAAACATGGCTTTCTCTGACCTACTGTATCCAATATTCCTGTTCCCGCTAAAAATAACAGAGTTGTACGTGGACTCCTGGCTTATCGGTGGTCCCCTTGGCCATGCCTTGTGTAAGCTTCCATATTTTATAACCGATGTCTCGTCACTTGTGTCGATTCAGAGCCTGGTTCTGATAGCAGTGGATCGATTTGTAGCTGTGGTATTTCCCCTACGTTCCCCACTCATCAGTCGAAAGCTGTGCCGCTTCTTCATTTCCGCAACCTGGTTCGTCGCAATGGCTTTCTATTCGCCATATTTTTTCGTCTTCAAACTTGTTGAATACCCAGGAAAACTAACGTGTGAGTGGAAGTGGACTGAAGCTTTTGGAGACTACTCGTCCGTTGGAAATTACTATCTAGCAGGATTTATTGTGTTTTTTTACATCCCTATTGTGGTGTTGATAATACTTTACTCAATCATCCTTATCAAGCTCAAGTCACACGATCATCCAGGCGAACATTCGTTCGAGGCTGAGGAACGTCGCAAGAGAAGAAACAGAAAAATGTTAAAGATGACCTTCGCTATCCTGTTAGGATTTGTGTTTTGCTGGGTTCCTTTATCCTTTACCGTTTTACTCGTTTTCTTTCCATTGAAGAATTCGCCAATTCCTTGTGGCATCAGACGCTTTTGGTTCGTCCTTACTTTGTTTATGTCTCGCGCAAACTGCACTATCAATCCTATTATCTGCCTAATTTTCAGTAGTAATTATCGTCAAGGTCTTAAGAGACTTCTGAATTGTTCTCGATCAGTGCTGAGTAACTTTTGTAAACCTACACGATGGACATCAAGCGCTTCACGGAATGTCCACACATCAAAGCTATGATCAGAAAGCAACTTATATGATATTTAAATTTTAATGTTTTCATCAACGCAAATAAACAAAAATCTTGAAGAAATGGTTAAACTGGACAGACATTTAAATGACAGAAGTAGAAGTTGTTTCCTAGACTTCGACGCCAGCAAATGGTTAGATCTTCCTGTGTCTCGACCTCAGTGATGACCACACAAATATCGCGATCTTCTCTCAGATGTGGGAGCGTTAGCAAAGCATTCACGAGCACCTGACGAGCACTTCCTGTGATCGTTGTCTGAGCACCAACATGAAATCGGCTTCGTTAAGTTTTTAAAATTGACTGCTGAATGGATGAGACCATAAAATGTGTAACAGCAGGCAGCCCATGGGAATTGTTCGATTGTTACAAAAAAGGAAGGGGTATTTTCCCGCTCCGGCCTAAGTACGATCAACATTAAAAGTGGAAAAAAATGCCACTTGATTTTCGCAAAAATCTGCTCAAGAATTTTCAATGGGAAAGTTTTATTAACAAACTGAAAAATTAAAACCATACCTATTGTATTATATGGGTGAGGGAATGATTCGGGGAGTGAAGGGATCAAGCGGATTCTGCTGTGCTTTGTTCAAAACACACAAAATAGTTAACAAGGTACCTTTGCTCAAACATAAAATTGTTCTTAGAACACCAAGAAAAAAAATACCAAGTGATTTATTCAAGAAAGAACAAGCCGTAATACAGTTTTTCTGCGATTTTTCCACGACACTTGGGAGGAACTTGAAAACATTGGCCATTTTTTCAAGTTGCAATCCATTTCCATCCAGGCCATCCGCAGCCAAAGATAACGAATACTTGTTTCTGTGCACTGGTAGAGTATTTGTTAACAAAACTGGACCATTAATTGTAAGGTTTCCATTGAAACTATTGTTTTTTTTGGCTTTTCAAAGTGATACTGAAAATAGGTGACATAGGCCCTTTAAGGTTGATAGCAAAACTAGAACAAGAACCAAATGCAAACTCGTATCCAATATAAAAAGAAGAACCAAATTGTTAGGGTTTTGGATGTTTCTGTATATGTCTATAGTGCAACTTGTAAATACATCAAATTGCATTTACGTTGTCATAGAAAATACAAAATACCAAAAAGGAATTATTTACTTGTATGATAAAGCAGTTTTCAATTGAGTGTGGAAAGTAATTCCGCGATTGCTTGGTTTTGCATTACTACGGATTGGGATTGGCTAAGAAATCTCGCGCCACTTTTTCGACCAATCAGAAGTGAAACCTAAACCATTCGTGACTTACTAGCACGCGTTTTCCCGTGCTTGGCGCCGGCTACATGTTACAGTTCTGATTGGTTCTTTGGATTGTCTGTCTCTCTTGTGATTGGTCAGAGTGATAACTTTGATTTTATTTTTACGACACTCAAATGAAAACCGCTCTATTTGCAGAGGTATTCTTTCACATACATGACCTTTCAATAGATATTTCTTCAAAACAATTTTCTATGCAATAAATGAATCAATTTGTATCTCAATAATATATTGTTTTTTTTTTCCACAACTTTCTCTCTTTTTATCCTCTGAGAATATAATAAAGGTAATTAATTCCTATTTCGCATTTTATACTTTCTATGACAACTTTTCTGCAAATTGTGTCGCCAACTTACATTCGTGGTAGAATATTGATCAGGTAGTTTGGTAGAACGTTAATGAGACTTCCCCGAGGGACTCCACAGGCAACAGTACGCGTACCAGACAGTTGTAGTATTGAATAGGCACTTTTGTTGGCGACTAATAACTGAGATAGGAGTCAAACCATATTAACCCTTTAACTCCCAAGAAAGCCAAACATCAAAATCTTACATATAGTGTTTGCTACAGTTACAAAATAACATATAATTAAACATTTTGATGCTTTTGGTAGCCGTTTTTTATGTTTTTTTCGCTGAAAAAAGGTGAAAGCACGCGTTTTTATTCAAAAATAGGTTGACCTCATGTTACTTATGACGTCACATATCGTTACCATAACAACCGGTTATCGCCAAACTTTACTAAAATGAGTCTCGAGGTATGAGACAGAATGTGAATATATGATTTCATATATTCACATTCAGATAAACGAACAGCTACTTAAAGACATTCGCGCCAAAATGTTCTAACATTGATTTTTTTATAAAACTTTTGCTGCAGTTAGGCAATGAGTTACTCGTGTCAGAAATGCAAAAAAAAAAAAGAAAAAAAAAATAGGGGATCACCGACTTTGTTTCGGTAATAAGATATCTGAAAGGTGACCCTAGTTTCGAAAAATCGGCCTTCCCTACTCGATATGGCCCCAACGTCTGTTAGTCAAAAAATATAATGAATCTCTAAAATGCAATTTTCTGTGCTAAATTTTGTATGAGTGGGTCTATTAAGCAAATTAATTCAACTGGTAACGTTCCTTAGAGAAAATCTAATCTGTACAGTAACGGCAGCATTTGCAAACTCTGACAGCTGCAAGTTGCCAGGATTCGATGTCGCGCGGGTAGAAAAATGGAAAAACTTTAAACTTCCTACATTGATGTTTTGTTCATTTTTTTCACAATCTGTCGAGAATTAGCAAAGAAAATTATCTATCGAAAAAATTGTGGATCACCGACCATCCAAGCGAGTTAAATCTAAGGAAAGTTAACACAACGGCTACCAGCCCTTCATGTGCTTAGATTCCTTGGCGTTGTGACATGAATTGCGTGCGCAGTAAGGATGCGCATAAACAATTAGTGCGAACGTCCTTATCGGTCCTTAAAACGGCATGTACCAATCTCAAATGCTCTTGAAAATATCAGAGAAAAACTTTAAAGAGGTGCCCCCCCCCCCCCCCCTGTACGTTGGAGGGTTAAAGCAGGGACGTACTAAAAATTAAAATTAATAATGAAATTAAAGCCCTCGGCCATTTCTGATAATGCAGAAGAGTAATTAATATATTGTTCCCCAATTTCGATATCGGCAATGACTCTCACTTTGTGTTGATGGCAGCTCAATAATGGTTGCCATATTTTATGGGGATCTATTACATTGGCAGCTAGGTTTCCATTAAAATATTAACGTTTTGCGTAGTACTACTTAATTAAATTGTTGACTATACATGTATTTCTCGCTGTCATCATTCCAATATGATTGGTCTTTAGGTTGCCCAGCCTTCATTTTTAGTAAGTCCCTAGCTTTAAGTTTTTCAGGGGGACTTATTTTCCCCAATTATTTTTGCTTTTTTAGGACCATGTTTATTCATAAAACAGGTCGTTAACTGATTTTTCCAAAAACTCCCACATTTGAGGGTGTGAATGGGATTAACTGACTAACGACAAAGGGCGAAAAAATTACCGACTAGCGACAATTGAAATAAATTTTAACCGACAACCGACATGGTCCGACGTTATAGGGATGTCTGTATTCAGAAAGAAGAGCATTTTGAATTTATTTTTAGCGCAGGAAATGCCCAGATCCTTTGGTGAGCTCTATTTCACCAGACGTAACCACATTAATTCCAAATTTCGTCAATTATAGAATTTCCTGTCTTCAAATTACTTTAAAGCCCCGGGATCCTCCTTTTCGGAGAGAAGCGGCGGGCTCATTTCTAGAACAGCGGCTCGTAAGCGAGCCGACTAGACGCCCTGCTGTTGTGTCATGATTCTCAGATACTTTTGCCTAAACTTTTGCCTGCTTTTGAGAAGTCAATATAAAGTCGTATTGACGTCTCAAAAGTCAGCCTGTGATTGGCTGAAAACTTCCCGCGACAATTTAATGGGTTCCTTCCCTAGAAAAGAAAGGCTTCAAATTATCTTCAAAGTGAGGGCTAAAATGTTAATTACTTTGTCATGTTTGGGAGATAAAACAACACTGTATTCAATGAAACGATCCTTTCTATTGAAAGTTAAACATATTGTGATAAGTGAGCCCTCAACATGTGTAACAATGAGCAAATGCTTAGAGTGCCTAAAAGCAAAATCGGTCTGTGCAAGCTGCCAGAACAAGGGACAAGTTTCTTAACACCCATCTTTAAGGGCATGTGATTCCTGCTTAGATAGAAACGTGACGTGCCAAAAGTTAGTTGTCATGGCAGTAGCAACCGACTGCGAGGAGTGCAACAAGAAGGCACTTGTTCGCTCAAGTGACATGGCAGATAACAAGGAACTGCCACCGGAATTAGAATTGGTAGTTCCCTTGCCAGATGTCGTTCACGTTGGAAAAAGCTGTAAGTGCAGCTGGTCGAACTGGTTTATCAACTTAGACGGTGAATTTAGCAATCTCGTGTTGCTTCGAAGGTTACGTGACAATGCGGAAGCGTTTATCAAAAAGAAGCTTCGAAAACGCTTTCAATTGAATGTGTTAGGAATAAAGACCGAATGGCTGTCGAACCATTATTCGTTTAACACGGCCAGGAGTTCTCAAAGTGCTGGAGGACGTTAAGTTCGTTGTGCATACTATCGTACCAGAACAATACAGATTTTAGACAAGTAACCAACGCGGTGTATGCCCTCACCCGATCGCAGTTTCTAATGGCCCAACAGGCTCGATCCTTGCGCTTCATTACAACTTTGAGACAAGTTTATCAAGACTCCTAACAATAAGATTGCACCAGCCAGCAGATGTCTCTGTTGTGCGAGATGGACTGAGGATGCTAGGAACTTGTGCTTCATCGATGAGATTGCATTCTTGTGCGAAAGGGGAAAATCAACAATTTCTTTTGTCGACTTCAAGGGAAAAGTGAAAATAAGTACAAAGTCACTCAAGCGACGAGCTGAACTTCTGAGTCACTTAAACGCACTATCTCTACCAACGGATGGAACGGTTCCCGTTTTGCGCCAAAGACTTAACGACCACTTGGGTGCCATTTCTGAGAGCATTGACTGTGCGGAACACGTCCAGATACATCCCAATCGTCTTGGTAAGCCTTCTGCTATCTGTACTGCAAGCAATGATTTGTTACTTTGTAGTGATGACGAGAGTCAATATGTCTATCAGATAGCATTGACATTTGATGGAGTGACCATTCACGGCAATTTACGAAAT
Source organism: Cladopsammia gracilis (assembly GCA_022457155.1). Lineage (NCBI taxonomy): Eukaryota > Metazoa > Cnidaria > Anthozoa > Scleractinia > Dendrophylliidae > Cladopsammia > Cladopsammia gracilis. Next base: position 764,716 of record JAJGOT010000103.1, on the reverse strand, counting down.
TCACTGCCAATCCATCCAGCATCGTAAACCTTTTGTTTACTTGGTTTACCTCCTTGCTCTGAGGTAAACCAAGTATGCACCTTGAACGGGAAGGCAGTGTACACGGATACAAAGGCGGGAAAGGTCATGCAGTACAACCCTGATGATAACTCGGTTAGAGCTTAGGTAGAAAGTGACCACAACAGTTCTTCCGATGGGACACAAGATTCATGCTCATTCAAACAAGTCGAGGGGATATGCTCCGTAGACAAGTTTGTTACAGATGTTGCCGCTGGAAAAGTGAAGATAGTGACGAGCCTCTCAGAAATGATATCGTTTCTGGGGATTCTTGGTTCCCTTTACGATACCTTTGGAATTCATTCTAAGGGTATGAAATCTGAAGGAGTGTCCTTGAAACAAGCAAAAGAGAACGTGACAAAGATTGACAACTATGTAAAAGATACTGTGAGTGAGGTGAAGGAACGCTACCAGTTGAGCGAAACTTATGCAACCAATGGTGCACAGGGAACTGTATCACAGAAGACGCAAGTAGCTGTGTCTTTGCTTTTGGGGGGATGGACAGGCTATACATGAACGTGATGGACGTTAACCCCCAATTTCTTGATGATCTGCTGCTCGAAACGTTGCTCACAACAGAAGTGGAAAATTTGCACGCTGTCTCGCACTTTAAACATGAGACATTTACGGTACGTACATATGCGCAGGATTTTGGAACAATTTGCAAGGAATCTCTGAAACGCACATCTAGATGGGCAGCAAAGTACTACACCCATGACAAATCATACTATCCGGTCCCCCAATCTGCCATGCCCCTCTCTGCTATAGCTACTATGACACTTTTGCCAAGTAAGGACATAACACCCGCTATGGAAGGACAGACCAAAGAGTGGCTAGAGAGCTATAGACCAGTACGCCAACGGACGGTTAGGAGCGAGACCACAAAAGATAAGGCTGGGGCTTTGCCGCCAGCTGTCTACGCTGTTCATCGCACCGACGAGTCTGAAGAGAGACTTCGATTCCCTGAAGAAAGCAATGTATCATCAGCGAATGCAGTACCACAATGCGTTGTTAGCATACAATTTGTGGACGAAGGGGATGTTACTGAGGTGTTTGAGGATCACAGGGAAGTACAAATTGATGAGTATGAGACAGATTCGGATGACGAGGAATCAGATTTTGAAGAACATTCAGAGCTTGTCAACAGAGCGTGTGTTACACGATCCGGCAGGGCTGTTTGTGCATTTGTGCGTCTTTTTGGCAAAAAATCCAAAGAAACCCCACAGTAAAGCCACGAGAGCCGTTGAATAATAAGTGTAATAAGTGTTCGTGGACGTCTTGGGAAAAAAAAACTTCTGTAGCTAACAAAATTATGTATCCCAAAGGCTAAAGTGGGCATTTCACTCTTGTCAAATTAACCTCTCTTGATTTACTTCGATGCCCTGTAATCGACGGGAAAACAAATTCACATCTAGAATAATAGCTTTTGTGATGTTATCGGAATACTAGATTTGCAAATAAAAGTGGGGTAGACGATCACGTTGCTAAAAAACAGAGTTACCTAGGTTTAAGTGCAATCAAATAATGAATTATTACAAGTTTTACACTTCGTCTAGAGTTTAAAGTCTTAAAACTGCGCAAATTACATAACAAATGTGAATAATTAACTTGCATGATCTTGCATTTTTAATTATTAACTGAGATTTACCGACAACCGACAAAGGTCGAAAATTTTAACCGACAACCGACAAAGTAAAGAAATTTTAACCGACAACCGACATGTGGATACCCCCCCCCTCCCCATTCAGACCCTCACATTTCATTGGGATCAGAAAATAGACTGCTAATGGCATGTGTAACCCTGGGGGATTTCTTTTCCCCCTAAAAAAATCAAAATGAACCACTTTTTTTGCATGATTTGTTTTCAACCAAATACTTATATTAACTCATAACGAGTTTACGTGACGAGCGTTTGCCTTAGGTACATTATACACCGAATGCAAAAATGGCCGCAGGTAGCTTTTTGTTTGGCCAAGTTTTCAGAGAAATTAATGATATCACGTAAACAAGTGCTGCTAAGTGTATCATCTTGCAAAGTTTGGGTGTTTTTGGTTTAACGGTTGCAAAGTTATGGCTCACTGAAATTTTAAGCATTTTATGAGAAAAGACATTATTTTTCATGTTTTTACCAAAATTTGATTGCCTATAACTTCTCCTAAAAAATGATAATGCACAAAATGACTTGTTTTGACCTGATCTTTACCATTAACAAATTGATTTTCTTTTCTTGAGAACCTGTCAAAACAAAATATTGTTGGGCTGCCATATTTGCATTCGGTGTATGCTGGCAGAATTTCGAGCAATATAGCGCTTCAAGAGCATAAAATTTAATTCCGCTAAAATACGGACAAAATAGACGACTTCCAAGCTTACTTTGTGAAAAAATAACCCTTGAGGACAGAGAACGTGAATAATGGTAAAGAGAAGAAGAAGTGGAAAATAAATATTTCCCATGACAATATGGTTTTCTCGGCGGATACCTCTGCTTCTGTTTCAATTTGTTATGATAGAGTTCCAGTTATAAGGAATTACTGGATGAATAAAACGTTCACATGTAGGTACAAAAGCGTGATTCGTTCTGTTTTAATTTTTGATTATTTTTAGTCCAGGACGTATTGGAGTTGAATTTTCTACAAGCATAATTGAGTGCTTTTGGAGTATACATTGGAACAAAATAGATCGCTACAGCCGGCAATGACGTCGAGAAAAATACCCGATTTTTCAAGCAGAATGTTTCTAAGCCTAACTAGCATCCAGCTTTGTTCGCTCTTTACGCCGGTTTTCAGCCCAATATGTTTGCTATATTACTTCTCAAGGGAAATAAATTCACTTTTTTTTAATAATTTTCTATGTTTTCTCACTCTCTCTCTTCTTCCTGCACTGACACCTGTTCTTTAACCTCCATTGTAAAGCACTGCTTAGTCCCACTGTAAGCAGCACTAAAAAAAATCGACATCAGTATCTTTCACATATAAGATATACGTGGGTAGTAAAACGACAAAACTACAACACGAAAATGGACTAGGAAGCAACAGTGTTTTGCATGCGTTTAATATACAGATTTCCTATTTGAAGTTCTACAATAATCTGTGAGGACGTTCATACGTGAAGCATAAAAAATAAAAGAAAAATTGGAGAAGAAAATAGGAAGAAAATAGGGAGAAAATAGGGAGGATGGTGGGGTAGCTAAGAGTTATATACGGCATAATATATATTTGTTTCTTTAGCGGAAAGACGCAGGCGCCAATTATTAGACGGGGGAATGGCTTATTAATTCACTTCCATCCTTGAATTTTTGCAATTTATCCCGAAAACTACCTGTTGTATTCAACTCTATAGAATCTTTAGATCCAGTTTGGTGTTAATATGGTGTCATTTCGCTGTTTCAGCGTAACACTGTCAATTTATATATATATATATATATATATATATATATATATATATATATATATATATATATATATATATATAGAATGAGTTGTAATTATCAAGCTTCCAGCTCCATGTCTTGACTTGATTTTGCTTTATTGACCCTACGTTTCGGCCATCACGGCCTTCTTCGGGGGAGTTACAAGTGTGTTAAGGCTCGCGTAAACCGTTGGCTATTCAAAACTATAACGTGACATGTATGGCGTCTATGATTGGTAGATAAACTAACAAAGTTATGTGCGCGCTAGAAAGTGCGCGCACTAATGTGGGTTAAATAAGCGTGCACTAAAACGCGCGCGTCTTAATGTGGCGTAGTAGGAGAAAAATATAATAGTGTAAAATATAGATAGATTACCAATCATAGTAACTATGAAATGTATACCTAATATAAAAAAGTATAAGTGTATCATAATGTGGCACTTAAATGCAGTATGGCTCCGAGAGAAGGAAAGGATAATGAGTGAGTTCAGTCAAAAATAATAAGCTTGTGTAGACAGCAAATAAATTCAATGAAATGTAGGTGTAAATGAAATAAAATGAAATGAAATGAAACCAGAAACTAGATCAAGTTATTGATTACTGGTTTCAGTCTGTTAATCCAGTAACTTTCTCTCGTTCTTCTTGTGTCTAGATTCTTGTTTCGTACTTTTTCGATGACTGATAACTTCATGTGCTGGCGTCCACATTTTTTGAAATGTCTTACTGTAGGGATGTTCTTATTCCCGATGGTGATGTCTGATACATGTATCATCTGTAGCCGCTCATTCAACTGCAACAAAGGCCTCAAAATACACGTTACACACATGCACAAACAGCACAGACCTACGCCTAATACCAAGCCGGGATTTTGGCCGTGCATGTCTGATCCACGTTGTGCCTGTTGCCTATCATATGGCTCGTTCTCCAGTTCAGTAACAAGTACAACCACCCGTGAAACAGTTATCTTGAAACAACGCAGTAACTGCCAAACTGAGAATGTTATCTACCTGATCACTTGTGCCAAATGTGAAGATCAGTACATTGGAGAGACAAAAAACAGCATACACATGAGAGCAAACCAACACAGATCAGACATCACCATCGGGAATAAGAACTATCAAATTAAGTGGAGAAAAGTAAAGCATGCTAGGTCGTATTCAAATGTCAACAAAAAATGTAATCTTTGCCTATGGGAGAAATATTTTATAATTTGTAAGCCGGAAATGTCGACACTTAATCATAGAAACGAACTGACATCGATCTGTAGACATTCTTAGAAATTCCTGTTAAATACCGCGTTTACCTAATATAGATTTACCTTATCGTTTAGCGCTTTTGCCGTCCAATCACATCTCCGCATGTCACGCTAGTAAGCACTGTCCCCCATTTTCAAATTTGCATATCTTTACATGTAACCGTTATTGTTGTCAGTTGCCTGATGATTGCTTCATTTGAAGCATGAAACTCCGAGTAGCGATTAAATGTTTTTGAACTAGTCCGACTCCAGAAACTCATCTTTATATATATATATATATATATATATATATATATATATATATATATAATTATAATTATAAAAAATTGGTTCAAGACTTCAGAAGTCTTGAACCAATTTATTATAATTGTCAATGCTCCTCTAAGAGTTGAGCGCTCTCTGAAATACATTCAAATCAAGTTCAAGAATTTATATATATATATATATTGTGTGGATAAACATTACAGGTGCAAGCATTGTTACAAAGGAAACCATTTTTGTTGTGCAATAATAATAATAATAATAATAATAATAATAATAATAATATGGTGTCATTTCGCTGTTTCGCGTAATAATGTCCATTTAAAATAAAAATAAAAAATGCAGATATTTTTTCGTGTGGATAAGTATTACAGGTGCAAGCATTGTTACAATGGAAACCAATTTTGTTGTGCAAATATTCACATTAGATCCATTATGCATATTGATTTTTACAGAATAATAATAAGCTTATGATGCGTCTACGTGACACGAGCGCTTGGCTTGGGTACAGTACTCGACAACAGAAAAAAAAATCAGCAAACATGAATACAACAGTGAATGGATCAAGCTGCCCCAGTCTGCTTAACCCTACAGCGAATAAAATCTGGCAAACCGTTGGTTACTGCCTGATTTTGGTTGCGTCGCTGGTCGGAAATTCTATCATCGGAATAATTGTCTATACAACGCCAACCTTGAGAAAACCGATAAATTATTTCATCGCAAACATGGCTTTCTCTGACCTACTGTATCCAATATTCCTGTTCCCGCTAAAAGTAACAGAGTTGTACATGGACTCCTGGCTTATCGGTGGTCCCCTTGGCCATGCCTTGTGTAAGCTTCCATATTTTATAACCGATGTCTCGTCACTTGTGTCGATTCAGAGCCTGGTTCTGATAGCAGTGGATCGATTTGTAGCTGTGGTATTTCCCCTACGTTCCCCGCTCATCAGTCGAAAGCTGTGCCGCTTCTTCATTTGCGCAACCTGGTTCGCCGCAATGGCTTTCTATTCGCCATATTTTTTCGTCTTCAAACTAGTGGAATACCCAGGAAAACGTACGTGTGAGTGGAAGTGGACTGAAGCTTTTGGAGCCTTTTCTTCCGTTGGAAATTACTATCTAGCAGGATTTATTGTGTTTTTTTACATCCCTATTGTTATGTTGATAATACTTTACTCCATCATCCTTATCAAGCTCAAGTCACACGATCATCCAGGCGAACATTCGTCCGAGGTTGAGGAACGTCGCAAGAGAAGAAATAGAAAAATGTTAAAGGTGACCTTCGCTATCCTGTTAGGATTTGTGTTTTGCTGGGTTCCTTTATCCATTACCACTTTGCTCGTTTTCTTTCCACTGAAAAGTTCGCCACTTCCTTGTGGCATCAGACGCTTTTGGTTCGTCCTTTCTTTGTTTATGTCTCGCGCAAACTGCACTATCAATCCTATTATCTGCCTAATTTTCAGTAGTAATTATCGTCAAGGTCTTAAGAGACTTCTGAATTGTTTTCGTGCAGTGCTGATTAACTTTTGTAAACCTACACGATGGACATCAAGCGCTTCGTGGAATGTCCAAACATAAAAGCTATCATCAAAAAGCAACTTATATGATATTTAAATTATAACTTTTTCACCAACACACAAATAAACAAAAATCTTGCAGAAATGCATGAGTGAACTGGACAAACATTTGAATGACAGAGGCAGAAGTTGCTTCTTTGACTACGACACCAGCAAATGGTTAGATCTTCCTGTGTCTCGACCTCAGTGATGACCATACAAATATGGCGATCGTCTCTCAAATGTGGGAGCGTTAACAAAGAAGCCATGAGCGCTTAACGAGCACTTCGAGCAAACTAGGAACCATTCCTCCAAAATTGTCTACATATGCTATAGCAGAACTGTTATCAGAAAAAACTTTAACAAGACAATTGTGTGACGGAACAAAACATTGTACACCAAACAGAATCGCAGTAACCTCAAGTCAATTAATATGCATAAACTGTTCCACTGAGGACCACAGACCACTTGTTGAGACTCCATTACAGACAGCTTCCCATCCCGATTTGTAGGCATCAGTAGTTAACGTCGCCAAATAACATGGTAGTAATCGGTTGCAACTCATGACATAAAGACTTCCCGGGAGACTTATAAGCTGTAGCAACTTCAGACTTCAACATTTCATAGCGTTTCATAGAAAACTCATAAATAGAATTGCCCAACAAGTTGAGAACATCGACAGAAAAGTCATAAATATCATGACGCGATAAACATAAAAAGTGGAAAAAATGCCACTTGTTTTTCGTAAAAATGTACTCAAGAGGTTTCTGTGGGACAGTTTTATTAACAAACTGAAAAATTAAAACCATGCATGCTGTATTATATGAGCGAGGGAATGATTCTAGGAGTGAAGGGATTAAGGTTGATAACAAATCTAGCACAAGAATCAAACTCGCATTCAATATAAAAAGAACCAAATTGTTAGGGTTTCGGATTTTTCCAGTCTGTATATATGTCTATAGTGCAACTTATAAATACATCAAATTGCATTTACGTTGTCATAGGAAATACAAAATACCAAAAAGGAATTAATTACCTATATGATAAAGCAGTTTTCAGATAGTGTGGAAAGTAATTCCGCGATTGCGCAGTGTTCCTTGGTTTTGCATTGCTACGGCTTGTGATTGGCTAAGAAATCTCGCGCCACTTTTTGACCAATCAGAAGTGAAACCAAAACCATTCGTGACTTACTAGCACGCGTTTTCCCGCGCTTGGCGCCGGCTACATGCAATTGCTTTGAGTTCTGATTGGTTCTTTGGATTGTCTGCCTCTGTTGTGATTGGCCAGAGTAATTACTTTGATTTTAGTTTTACGACACTCAAATTAAAACCGCTCTATTTGCAGAGGTATTCTTTCAATAGATATTTCTTTGGTTTCGGAGGAGAATACACATGGAGACTTGTAACTATATTTCAATCAATAATAGTATTCAGAATGAACTGTAAGTATACCAGTGATGGTGTATTATATCCTTCTATTATACATTTGAGAACATTTTGCTTTTTGCAGAGTTTTTGAACGCAAATATCAGTTACCTTGGACGATCATTATGGTCTAAATGTACAAATGATCTCCTGGGCTGGGTTATTCAAAGCACGATTAAGCCAACCCAGGATTAGCGTCAATTTTTAATCCAGTTAACCCTCGGACGTACAAGGGGGGAGGGGGGGAAGGGGGTGGTTGCCACCCCCTTAAGGTTTTTCTCCGATATTTCCAAGACTATTTAAGATTAGCACATGCCGTTTTCAGTGGCTCCTTGGTGGCCATTTTGGATGACGTCACGGACCCCCAGCAGCGCCCCAACCCGTAATATTTACCTTATCTTGTAGAGCACATCGCGGGCTATCTGTTAGATGTAAAATATTTTCGAAATATTGTAACATCGCAAAAACCCAAGGGGGGGGGGGGGGGGGGTTGCAACACTCTCCCCCCAACTGTAACAAGGTTGGGGTATACGTTTGCGTGTACGTCCGAGGGTTCAATAACTCAACAACTGAAAATTTTCCAACGTTTTCTGCCCTTCAGTTTTGACTTGGATTTGTTTTCACTTCTACCTATTAATGACTTTTTGAAACATTTTTAAACAGCGAAATTAAATCCTCGGTTAACTTTTAATCCAGGATTAGCGTTAATCAGCTATCAAACAACCGGACTCGATTTGTTGTTTAGAAGTCAAATAAATAGCTCGTTTCCCAGCTCAAATTTGACCATTTCGCTTCGCCATTATGCGTGCAACCGACGGATCGTCCACCAGATTCAAAAGTGTAGCTTGGCGTCCGCGCCTGATTAACAAAATAACACTTCATCGGGGGAGGGGCGGTACTATTGCTATATATGGAAATCAACACAATGGATCGTCGTGGATCGTCGCAATGGTTTTCATTTCGCCGTATTTTTTCGCCTACGAACTTGTTAAATACCCAGGAAGACTTGCGTGTGAGGTTACGTGGAATGAAGCTTTTGGAGAGTCCTCGTCATTTGTAAATTACATTCTGGCAGGAGTTATTGTGTTTTTTAACATCCCTATTGTCTTGTTATGATCACCCTTTACTCCATCATTCTTATAAAGCTCAAGGCACAGGTTCATCCAGGCGAGCATTCGGCCAACGCCGAGGAACAACGCACGAGAAGGAACATTAGCGTGTTAAAGATGGTCATTGCTATCGTGTTAACATTTGTGCTTTGCTGGGTACCTTTCACATTTGCCGGTCTACTCTATCATTTTGCATGGGACAATGCCTCAATTCCCTGTGGCATCCTACGCTTTCGGCTCACGCGAACTGCGCTATCAATCCTGTTATCTGCCTGATTTTCAGTAGTAATTATCGTCAAGGACTCAAGAGACTTCTAAACTGTTTTGGTGCAGTGCACGAGTAACTTTCTAAAACGCGCAAGATGGCTATTAGGCGGTTTGCTGATTTAACTGTAGCAAACTCATATACTTTAAAACAGACATCTAAATGACTGAAGTCGTGCAGTGCAGTGCAGTGCAGTACTACACGGTCGTGCATAATTAGCAATGCATTAAGAAATTACTCTTCAATATAGCTTTCATTTGAATTGTCACACCGTAGGATTTCATCCACCAATCACATTGCACAGCATAATAATGAACAGTGCCACAGGAAAGTACTGCTCAAGACCTTTAATTTGCATCGTCAAACGTTACGACAACCTTGTACAGCATAAACATCACCATGTGAAATTACTACTTATATTAAAAGCTTTAATTTGGACAGTTTGATCAACAAACGGAAAAAAAAAAATAGAACAATGCATATCATATAAGCAAGGAATCGATTCCGGAAGTGAAAAGGTTAGGCTTGATAAAAAAATGCTACAACAGGAATCAAATTGTTAGGGTTCTGGAATACTTCTGTAAATTTCTATAATATAACTTGTAAATATATAAAATAATATTATTTCGAAACTAATTTGAAATATGCAAGAAATGAGTGTGTAATACCATGCATTTGATAAAAACATTACTGAACGGTTTTCCATTCTTTCGATGTTTGGTTTTGAATGAGAATGAACTTGTATACTTGTAAATATAATGTTATGGATATAAGTATGAACTGTAATTATGCACGTGACGCTGTGTAATGCATTTCCATTATACGTTTGAGTAAAATATTGTTACCGTAACTAAACAAGAATAATAACTAGCTATAGTATGTATTTCCGAGCCAGATTGTTAGACATTTTCATTCTTTGAACATTTTTTTTATGTGTATGTAATAACCACCATGTGGTATGGTGCGCTAGATTGTTTGACAATGAAATAGAGTTATTTGTTCCATGACAAAACTGTTTTCGCTGATTTAATAGCGGAGCTGTCGCGGGCCGAAGGCCCGCTCGCGGAGCCCCATACTCATAGAACCTTAATGTATTTCCGAGCCGGAGTTTTAGACATTTTCATTTTTTGAACATTTACTTTATGTGTTTATGTGTATGTAATAAGCACCATGTGGTATGGTGCACTAGATTGTTTGACACTGAAATAAAGTTATCTATCCATGGTAAAACTGTTGTCGATAATCATTAATGATGATATTGGAAACCAACCTTCAGCAAGCGCTACTTCAAAAAATGCCATGTGACACTGTCATGGCTGATATATCGTGTTTTCAAGAGTATGACCAGGAGCTTGATTAAGCTTACTTTATTATTTTGAAATAGCTAGGAAGAAAAACAAGCCAAAAACGAAGCAAAGAAATATAAACTAAAGCTGAAGACAAAATAACGGCCAAAAAATCTCAAGATATTCGGCTCAAAAACCCAAGATCGATGTTACACCAAAATGGCATTTTTTTGTATTTCTGGACCGCCTGTCACAACATCAAATTGGTTGAACTGCCTTCCACTTCCTGAATGTCTTCTGAATCGAAACTTGGGAATGAATCATCAGATTTCTTTGGTTGTTTTTTAGAAATTAGTTGTCTCAAAGTATCTTCGAGGGCAATCATACTTCGAACATCCTCTTTTTTGAGTGCGAGATTTAGAGAATATGTGTTTCCATCGAATTTATTTATTTTCATTAAATCACCTTCCGAATCGAGAATCGCCTTCCGAACGAGAATAGGTTGGTGATCCAAAGATTATGAGGCAATTAGTTGTCCATATCTCCCTTCCCACACTAATTTGTAAATTAATTTCCAAGGGGAGTGGACTGTGAATCGCTGAACGACTGGGTAAAGTGACGCGATCCTAATTGCAGAATTTGTGTAAAAATGTCTCCTAAGAGCTTCCACTGTGAAGCCACAAATGTGTTGTTTGTGTTTGTGTAAGTGTGGTTGTCTCAGTGGCCTAGTGGTAAGGCATCTGTCCGGTCATCAGGAGACCCGGGTTCAACTCCCGGCTGAGGCACTTTTTCACTCATAATCTTTGTTGTGAAAATTTCTGTTCTCACTTTAACTGTCTCTCTCTCTCTCTCTCTCTCTCTCTCTCTCTCTCTCTCTCTCTCTCTCTCTCTCTCTCTCTCTCTCTCTCTCTCTCTCTCTCTCTCTCTCTCTCTCTCTCTCTCTCTCTCTCTCTCTCTCTCTCTCTCTCTCTCTCTCTCTCTCTCTCTCTCTCTCTCTCTCTCTCTCTCTCTCTCTCTATATATATATACACCCTTTTGCAAAAATATTGACACCCAAAATATATATAAATGTATATTCGTCCTTTGTGTTTATATCACATACGTGATGACAGGCGGCAAATAGTTTTTAAGGTGGGTACTAATACTCTACTGTACCCAACTTATAAACTATTTGCAGCCTATCGTCACGTATACGATATAAACACAAGAACGAATACATATGTATATATATTTTGAAGTGTCAATATTTTTGCAAAAGGGTGTATATATATATATATATACACATATATATCTTTCACGAAATCATATCAATAGCATCAACCATGTGGGTTTTGTTTCCAAGTGGTCTGCTTCGATAAAGAACTATATTCCCAAAAGCCATTTCTCTATCGAGCTGAGGACCCTGAAGACCTGGAAAACACTGGCCAGATATTTGTTGAGATGCTGGAAAAGAAACTCAAGAAAATCCACAAAAAATTCGGCCGGAGAAAGATGATCTTCACTGAAGAAGACAGAAAAGCTTTTGAGAAGCTGATAGCTGTTGGATTTGCCAAGGCAGCTGCAGTGAGGAAAACGTAAAAGTGAGAGGTCATTGTCATTACACAGGAAAGTACCGTGGCGCAGCGCACAATAAATGCAATCTTCAGTTCCGCAAGCCAAAATTCACTCCTGTGATCTTTCACAATTTGTCTGGATATGCCGCCCATTTATTCACCAAAGATTTGGGAAAGAAAGGCGGTAATATAAAGTGTATCCCAAACAATGAGGAAAAATATATAAGCTTCAGTAAAACCATTGAAATTGAAAGGTACCAAGACAGAGAAGGAAAAGAGAAATTAATTTCCCATGAACTTCGATTTATTGGCTCATTTAAATTCATGGCTTCTTCCCTTCAAAATCTAGTAAGGAATTTACAGCCAGATAACTTCATTCAAACAAAGAAAGCATTTGGAGAAAAAGTTGATCTGGTGACAAGGAAAGGCGTTTATCCATATGATTGGATGGATTCTTTTGAGAAATTCAATGCGATATCCTTGCCTGATAAAGAAGACTTTTATTCAATTTTGAACGATTGCTAAAAATGTATGGAAAGAATTTAACATAACAAACATGGGTGAATACTATGATTTATATCTGAAAACTGATGTATGCTTGTTAGCAGATGTGTTTGAAGAATTCCGAAAAGTATGCTTGGAGCATTATGAGTTAGATCCTGCTTGGTATTATGCAGTTTCTGGATTGGCTTGGGATGCGGCATTAAAAGAAAGCAATGCGACGCTTGACTTGTTGAATGATCCAGATATGCTGCTTTTCTTTGAACAAGGAACACGTGGCGGAATTTCAACAATAACACATCGTTTAGGAAAAGCAAACAATAAATACATGGGTGATCAGTTTGATTCAACAAAACCATCAACATTCATACCATATCTTGATGCAAATAATCTTTATGGATGGGCAATGATACAACCACTTCCTGTAGGAGATTTTGCATGGATGACTGATGATGAATTAGCATACTGGAAAAGTATTCCATGTGTCTTGGAAGTGGATCTTGAATATCCCGAAGAATTACATGATCTGCATAATGATAGCCCATTAACTCCTGAGCGTGAAATCATAAACAAAGTTGAAAAACTGGCTCCTAATTTCAGAGATAAAGAAAAATATCTTACACGCTATATGCATGAAAGCCTTGAGATTTCATATAGCGAAACTATTGTGAAAAAAGATACACAGAGGAATAAAATTCAAGGAAGAACCATGGTTGAAAAGTTATATCATGAAGGGGAAAAATGCATTGAAAAAGACTTCTTCAAACTTATGAATAATGCAGTGTTTGGGAAAAGCAATGAAAATATCAGAAAACGTGTGGATATACGCCTGCTGAATGATAAAGAGAAAGCCCAAAAATTAGCAGCAAAACCAAACTTCCAACATTTGACAATATTTGATGAAAATCTCATCGCCATACATATGAAACGAATAAGCTTAAAATTCAATAAACCGGTTTATTGCGGAATGGTAATTCTTGATCTGTCAAAAACATTAATGTATGAATTCCACACTAACTATGCGAAAAAGAAGTGGCCAGACGCACAGCTGTTATTCACAGACACAGACAGTTTGGCGTATGAAATACAAACTGAAGACTTAATCAAGGAAATCAGCAATGATGTTAAAGACATGTTTGATACAAGTGATATCCCCAAAGATCACCTATTGGGCTTATGAAGGATGAAGCAGGTGGAAATATAATTGCAGAATTTGTGGGATTGAGATCTAAATTATATAGTTCTAAGATGTATGAAGGGGGTGGAACAAAAAAATGTAAAGGGATCTCAAAAGCAGTAACAAAGAAGAAAATAACGCACGAAAACTAAAAAAAACTATTTATTAACGAAAGCAAAACAAATGAGAAAGATGAATGTAATCAGAAGTCATAAGCATGAAATATTTTCAGAAACAATCAACAAGATTCCTTTGGGTGCGGATGATGATAAACGATTTATCTGTGGTGATGGAATACACACTCTTGCTTGGGGGCATTGACGGTTGAAATCAACGTAATAGAACCGCTAATAATTAAGGATGTTAAAGATGTTGTTTTTTGAATCGCCTAAATTAACGATACAAATGTCGCTGAATAGTAACAGATTTTTTGGGACTTTATTTTTTGGATTTTTGTTTACGCTGGAATTAGCGATGAGTGAGGAAAAAGCGCTACGAGTTGACGGAAGAAAATGAGAAAAATGTTCATTTTGGGTAACAAAGGGGATCTGAAAAATGATATGGAAATAGAAATGAGCCAGAATCGGCCTTTTGCAACTACTTTTATCGTGTGGCTTATAACAAGCATTTTATGAGTTTGACCAGGAGCTTTCTTAAAGTCGCGTGAGACAGGTTCCGCTCATCAGTATGCATTTATGAAAAGAGTGTGCACGAAGTGCGACCGCAGATACCGAAAATGCGCGAAATATTCACGAACTGGCTCTGTTATGTTTCTGCATCAATAATATGTACGTGCAAAGCGCTGTCTGATAAAATACACTATTTTTCAACGCGTTGTTCTTTCTAACAATAGATGGTTTTCACGTTACGTCACGGCGGCCACATTGGTGTACAACTACAAAATAATTTTAATGAACTTCTTTTGTTATGTACACCAACATGGCCTCCATGGACTTTGTCAATTGAGTCCCACAGGACTGAAGGTCACGTGAGTGAAAACCATCTATAGCCCGTGGATTAGCAAAATTACCATAAATATATAAGCGTAAAAAAAATTGTGCCCACGAATTAGGTGCGGATAGAGAATTTCATGAGTTGACACTGCAGGGAGGTAAACTGGGTGTATTGTAGATTGTCATATTTCAAAGGGAAGATATGAGGCTTCAAATTCTAACATGGACAATTTTACTTCTTTAAAAGCTAATAATTTTTAATTTAAGTTGAAATCAAAAAATCGGAGTCAGATATGACACAATAGACGTTTTGACGAATCAGTGAGTGGAGAAATCATCTTGCTTTGTGTCCTTCTCGAGGAGCAAACTTGGACACAAAACCACGTTTTAAAAAAAAGTAAATTTAGTGGCTTACAGCATTGCCGCAAAGCGCGATCCCCTCAATAAAAAACAATCCTTATGCACTTCCATTATTCGCCAATATCTCTGTTAAATTTTAGCGAAATCAGCTTTCAAACGTTCACGATATAACGTTTTCCAAAGTGACACTGCTAAAATTTTGCCTTATGAATTTATTCATGACCAGGTATC
The DNA here is from genome assembly GCA_022457155.1 of Cladopsammia gracilis. Taxonomy (NCBI): domain Eukaryota; kingdom Metazoa; phylum Cnidaria; class Anthozoa; order Scleractinia; family Dendrophylliidae; genus Cladopsammia; species Cladopsammia gracilis. Next base: position 749,324 of record JAJGOT010000103.1, on the reverse strand, counting down.
CCCCGCGACCTCAAGCTTGCTTTATTATCTTGAAATAGCTAGGAAGAAAAACTAGCCAAAAACGAAGCAAAGAAATGTAAACTAAAGCTTACGACTAAAAAACTCAATGCTCCAGCTAAATGGTCGTCCGGGGTTTTTCCAAGCTATGACAAATAGGCTTTAAAACCCTTCGTAGATAATTAAATGATGATATAAAACCAGTTTTGGGTATAAATAGGAAACAAAAGCAGTTACAGGGGTATATAGAAGGTCGTATTAATATATATATATTTTTTTTTTTACGTGAATCACTGCACTGTAGCTTTTTACAAGACAATAATTTACAGGCGCAATCTATGTTTCAAAACAAACCACTCCTTCTTGATAATGAATGAGCTCATGTCGCTTTTATTTGCGTTTAATTTGGGTTGCCGTGACAACTTTTCGCCGGCAGCGCAAATTAAAACTACATGTCTTCATTTGTTAGCGTCATTAACCACTCATGACAACTAGCAGGTTACCCTGGTTAAATTAAGATAAATACAACGGCGCGTCTAACTGAAGTTTTGAGATGAATAACGGCACTGCACAGGTAGAGCTCGGCCAATGGTCGCTGGTAACGCACATTAAAGCGAAGAAATAAAAAAGTAAAGTAACGTTTTTGCACGTTAAGATTTCTCTCAAAACGCGTTCATCTTTTGCCCAGTTAGCAAGTTTGGTATTTTTTCTGGCCGGATTTTAAAGAAAAACGTTGTTTCTTTTCTTTTATACACCTGGCATGTACTTGTCTTTTTTATCAATCTAACAATCGTCTTATTTTCCTGTCAAAATACGTTGAATACTTCTTAGAGAATTCATCAAGACAAATGGAGTATCGAGAAACAGATTTTGCAGTTGCAGGTTCTCTTTTTTATAAGATAATATTGCTTTTAATCCAGACAATAAATTTTGGCTATTTTTTGTGAGAACGTGCGTGATTCCCGCTGTTATAGGAAAATCGCCAGTTTCAATTAAAATATATATTTACAGACCTGACAACTGTATGACATCTGGCCGGCTGTTAAGCAATTAAAAGTTTCTATTATTAACCCGCATTATGGCAAGCAAATTACTCCGTTCAAATTGAGATAAATACAGCAGGATGTCCTCTTAAGATACTATTTGAATTTGTGATAGGAGCAACAAACATGAACACAACAGTGAATGGATCAAGCTGCCCCAGACTGCTTAATCCTACAGCGAATAAAATCGGGCAAACCTTTGGTTACTGCCTGATTTTCGTTGCGTCGCTGGTCGGAAATTCTATCATCGGAATAATTGTCTACAAAACGCCAAACTTGAGAAAACCGATAAATTATTTCATCGCAAACATGGCTATGTCTGACATGCTGTATCCGATGTTCTTTTTTCCACACAAAATAACAGAGTTATATGCGGACTCCTGGCTTATCGGTGGCTACCTTGGCCAGGCTTCGTGTAAGCTTCTCCATTTCCTACCACATGTCTCGATCTTTGTGTCGATTCAGAGCCTGGTTCTGATAGCAGTGGATCGATTTGTAGCTGTGGTATTTCCCCTTCGTTCCCCACTCATCACTCCAAAGCTGTGTCCTTTGGTTATTTTCACCACGTGGATCGTCGCAATGGCTGTCCATTCACCATATTTTTTCGTCTTCAAACTTGTTGAATATCCAGGAAGACTTGCGTGTGAGCGGAAGTGGACTAAAGATTTTGGAGAGCCCTCGTCCGATGCGAATTACTTTCTAGCAGTAGTTATCGTGTTTTTCTACATTCCTATCGTCTTGTTGATCATACTTTATTCTACCATTCTTGTTAAGCTCAAGACACAGGCTCATCCGGGCGAGCATTCGGCCAATGCTGAAGAACAACGCACGAGAAGAAACAGAAGCGTGCTAAAGATGGCCATTGCTATCGTTGTAGGGTTTGTGTTATGCTGGGCACCTTTCACCATTACCCTTTTACTCTTTTACTTTGCATGGGACTGGGCCTCACTTCCTTGTGGTCTCAAACTCTTTTGGGTCTTTGCGAGGTTCATGGCTTACGCAAACTGCGCTATCAATCCTGTTATCGGCGTCATTTTCAGTAGTAATTATCGTCAAGGACTCAAGAGACTTCTAAACTGTTTTGGTGCAGTGCAGGAGTAACTTTTGAAAGCCTACACGATGGATATCAAGTGCTTCGTAGACTGCCCACCCACAAACTGGCTATCATCAGAAAGAAACGTATAGTCCTTACATGGTATGTTTATCATCATAAAAATAAACATAAAACTTGGATAAACTGAGAAAGTGAACAGACATCTCAATAACAAAGGAGGAAGTTGCTGCCTTCACTGTGACACCTGAAAATGGTTAGATCTTCCGGTCACTCAATCTCACTGATGACCACCTTCTACAGCAGTATATTAAACAGCACCATGCGAAAGTACTGCTCAACAGCTGTTATTTGGACAGTTTTATTTACAAACTGAAACGTTAGAACCATGCATATCATATGAGCGAGGGTTTGAATTAGTGTTAAAAAAACATGCTACAACAAGAACCAAATTGTTAGGGTTCTGCAATACTTCTGTAAATTTGTGAATATATAAAATAATATTATATCGAAACTTCTTTCAAATATGCCCAAAATGAGTGTGTAACACCAAGCATTTGATAAAAAACTTTGCTGAACGGTTTCCCTTACTTTTTATGTTTGGTTTTGAATGAGAATGCACTTGTAGTCTTGTAAATATAGTTTAGTCGTTAATATTAAAAATATGCATTTCTATTATACATTCGAGAAAACTTTGCTGAACGGATTTCAACCATTCTTGGGAACTCTGCCTTTTTTAATTAGCCTGGGAACCATATTAGCAGAGCGTCCATGTCAGCTATTATGGACGGTTATTGAAGTGAATACGCATGTAAAACTAAATCTAAATTTGGTACTCCAAAAGTACTATTATTCATGTAAAGTGATTCGCAAAGATTCGTGAGTTTAGTGAACTGAAACATAAAATTTTAACGCAATGGAAAATGGAAAAATATGAAACTGCTGTAGTAACCGATATGAAAAACCCAAATCTTAAAACTAAAGAAAAATGTACTTTCTTCTATATTTACGTATTGTAAAGTTTGTCTTTTTGCTTTCTTTTTTTTTCCATAAACATTGTATGTAATTTTCAATCGATGGCATTATTTATTGTTTGTATGTAATGAAGTGGAATGTGTGTTAATAAAATAAAAAAAAATAAACAAATAAATAAATAACCGAATCAAGGTGTCTATCTAGATCAGAACTATCCGTCATGTGACAATTAGTAAAATATTGTTACCATAGCTACACAAGAATAATAACTTGCTGTATGTATTTCCGAGTCAAACAGAGTATAACAGAGTCAAAAAATAGCAATATAACATGGAAACTGAGTAAGCGGCATTTTGCTGTTTCGGCGGTACAGTCTCCTATTAAAAGCAATAGTTTGCAGATAATTATTTTTGTGATAAGCATTACAGGTGCTAGCATTGTTTCAAAACAAACCACTTTTGTTGTACAAATACTCAAATTAAACCATGTACGCAATATTTGGTTTTATACCGAAAAATTATAAGCTCGTGATTCGTTTGTGTGACCAGCGCTTGGCTTGGTAACATAACATAATTTAATTCCGGTAGAACTTTGACATTATGTCGTTTCAGAACGGTCGATGCAATGACCACCAAATTTGGTGACTTTTCCTAAAATGAATCTGGAAACATTTCCCCGTTAGCGTCTTTTGTCCACCGACATTGACGTTTCCATAGCAACCGCTTTTTGACACCTATGTTTTACAAAATTAGCATTTTTCGCTTTAATCAAGATTATTTCAAAGTTTTCTTATTGAATTAATATTTTCCACTTAATTTAGCGAGAATGGATCAAATTATGTATAATCACTTATTAATTAAGGTTAATTAACGTTAATTTTAGAAAAATGAGGAATATGAAATGTCAAAATCCAGGATGGCGGATCGACGTTCTACTAAAGGTCTTTTCTCTCTATAATTTTATTGTTGGTTCATATTTTGGATTGTGAAATATTTGCCCACAATAAACTAAGCTTTAGCAGTCCATTTGCTTTATTTTCGGTGTTTTTACCGAAATAAAGACATTTGGACTAATTTAAGTTGGCGGATCCAAGATGGCGGACAATAAAATGGGAAATTTATTCACCTGTCTGTGTAATTCCATTATCTCTAAACATTTATTGTCAAAATATCATAAAAATGTCCTTTTCACTTGAGAAAGCTTTTTTGAATTCATTAGGTACATGAAAAGCCATATTTAAGAGAATGTACACATCACTTCCATGACGTCACATGCTGTTACCATGGCAACTAAGTGCACGAATTCATTAACTTTTACTCCTGCATCAATATGTGAAATTTTGGTATGAACACTACCGTTTGTTTCATAGATATGCCTTATACAACGTTTCAGTTCGTTATTTCATTGTATATGACGTCATAATGACGTCACGGTCATTGTTAACAACAAAAACAGTGTTAGTAAACATAAGACTTTTATCAAATAGGTAGCTGTTAAAGTATTGTTGTTATATGTTCAAAATTGAGAAAATTATCGATGAGACTGTTTTAGCCAATAAAATCGACTATATGACGTCATAATGACGTCACGTTACGTCATTATGACACCAAAGTATCTGTAGTTGCTGTATTTCATGACAACATTATCCTGTGTAAATTTGGTGCCCATAGCATAAGCGGTTTCAAAGTTGCATAGGGGGTGGGGGGCTTCTGGAAAACAAAAATAACGAAAATAAATTATCTGTTCTCTTTGTAACGTGTCTTTATATTTTCTCTCCAGAGATAGAGAAAAAAACTTTATATTTTCTTTCTGTACACCTGGCCCTAACCTTTATCGCTATCGGTAACAATAAAACAGCACTAAAAAATCACCATGAATATCTTTCACATATCCGATATCTGTTAACTTATTGTACATGCGCAGTAAAACGACAACACTACAACGCGAAAATGGACTTAAGGAAGCAACAGTTTTCTACTTGCGTTTAATTTACTGACTTTCTAGTTGAAGTTCTACAATAATCTGTGAGGTCGCTCATACATCAGGCAAGGAAAATAAAGAAAATTTGCTGGGTATAGATGTTGGGGATGGTGGAGTGTGGCTAAGGGTTTTAAACGGCACAATATATGATTATTATTTCTTTAGCGGAAAGACGAGTCTATTAACAAGCAGGGGATTAGGCTTATTATCATGTGGCTTATAACCAGCATTTTACGGTAAGAAATCTTGAAAATTAAGCACAGAGAACAATGTGATTTCTTTTCCTATTTTTTTCCTATTGCGTAAGAAGGTGAAAGTGGGTCAACCAGTACAGTCGAGAGACGCGCGCGAGGTCCATCGATTTCCATATTTCTTCAAGACTTTTTGTTTTTATTTGTCCTAGTTAGGACAACCGGTTACATCTTATATTCTGCTATATTGTTAGTCACTGAAATAAAGTTATAATTTATAAAAATCTTGGTTTATTAAGCCTGGTTTTATAACGTTGGAAAAATCCTGATCGTTCCAGAGTTCCCGATGGAGGTGTCGAGGCTTAGTACCGAGATAAACATAGTTATAAGTCTGAAATAATCGCCTACCCACGGAATATCGGAATTAACGGTCGGAAAAATATTACCCGATAAATACCCGATTTAGCTGCAACTATCCCAGATTATCCCTTTGTTTTAGGGTTTCATAAATCGGGAAACAGCGCAATATCCTGTCGTCCAGGATTTCCCCTAACTGTGGCATATCTCGTCGACAATTATATAATGATATGGGAACCGGTTTTGGGAATAAATAGGAAAAAAATGTTACGGGGTATACAAGGTGATGTTTTTTTGTAAAACGCTACACTGTAAGCGTTTTACAAAAAAAATAATTTACAGGTGCAAGCCACTAATTCTTGATATTTAACCATCTGAAGTCATACATTTTTATTTAAAATGAGCCCATACCGCTTTAATTCAGTTGTGTTGAAGGCGTCCAACTGTCTCTTGCAACGCAAAGTAAAACACCACAAACAAGAAAAAATATGGAAAAAGACAATCAGTCAACGCGAAGAAGAAGCACATTAACATTTTTGCAAATTAAGATTTCGTTTTAAAACGCGATCATCTTTTGCCTAGTTGGTTAGTTTGGCATTTTTTCCCAGGTGTTAAAGAAAAACGTTGTTTCCTTCGTTCTATACTTCTGGCTTTATATAAGTACTCGTTAACAATCTAACAAGTCTCATATTTTACTGTCAAAATATGCTGAATATACTTCTCAGAACATCCATCACGAGAAATGAATATTGGAGCAGTATGCCAATTAAAGCGGCATTAGTTCATAAGGTAAACATGGCAAATAAGTGTAATTTGCATGAATATTTCCACGTACCTATATAAAATATAAGAAAAGATAATTAGTCAACGCGAAGAATTAAAAAAGCAAACATTCTGGCAAGTTAAGATTTCTCTCAAAACGCGATCATATTTTGCCCAGTTAGCAAGTTTGGTGATTTTTCCGGCCGGATGTTAAAGAAAAACGTTGTTTCTTCTTTTTATACACCTGGCAGTATGTACTTGTCTTTTAAAATAATCTAACAAGCGTCTTGTTTTCCTGTGAAAGTACTTTGAATACTTCTCAGAGAATTCATCAAGAGAAATGGAGTATTGAAAAACAGTTTTTGCAGTTGCAGGTTCTATTTTTATGTAACTGAAGACAATTATAATGCTTTTAATCCTGATAATATATTTTGGTTATTTTTGATGCTCGCTGTTAATAGGAACATTGTCAGTTTCTATTAAATTATCCATTTACAGACCTGACAACTGTCTGGCCGGTTGTTAACCCTATTCAGCCTGGGCTTTTTTTGAGTTTCTGAGCCTGGGGGGGGGCACATTGTGCCCCCCCTTTGTAACTTCAAGAACATTAAGGCTATGACAATGAAACCTAGAGGGTATAAAGTACGTCCAAAACTGTCTCCTTTGCGGTCCGCACAATGGAACGATGACGTCATATGACGTAGTTATTAGGTAATTAATTATGCGGCCGCTATCTTGGATCCGCCATCTTGGATTTCTGAAATTTTTTAAAACCTCTTAAAAACCGTCCAAATTCCCCCAAAATTAATGAAAAGCAATAAATAAACGTTAAATGACGCAAAAAAACAAAAGTTATACCAATAAACATTGTTTTTCTTCATTCAAAGGTATAAATATGCAAATTTCAAAAAACATGGCTGTCAAAATCTTGTTGCCATGGAAACATCAAGTCACGTGATCAAAAAATTGTCATATCAAATTGTTGCCAGATAAATTTTAGGAAAAGTCACAAAGTTTGATGGCGTTTGAATACATATTAAGGGAGTAATGAATGTTCAAAGTTAGCGCGGGCACTTTGTGCCCCCCCCCCCCCCCCAGGCCGAATAGGGTTAAACAATTCAAGTTTCCATTAAACCAGCATTATGACAAGCAAATTACTCCAGTCAAATTAAGATAAATACAGCAGTGCGTCCTTTTAAGAAACTATTTGAATTTGTGATAGCAACAACAAACATGAACACAAGAGCGAATGGATCAAGCTGCACCGATCTGCTTAATCCTGCAGCGGATAAAATCGGGCAAACTTTTGGTTACTGCCTGATTTTGGTTGCGTCGCTGGTCGGAAATTCTATCATCGGAATAATTGTCTACAAAACGCCAACCTTGAGAAAACCGATAAATTATTTCATCGCAAACATGGCTATGTCTGACCTGCTGTTTCCGATATTCTTTTTTCCGCTCAAAATAACAGAGTTATACGCGGACTCCTGGCTTATCGGTGGCTACCTTGGCCAGGCTTCGTGTAAGCTTCTACATTTCCTACCAGATATCTCAATCCTTGTGTCCATTCAGAGCCTGGTTCTGATAGCAGTGGATCGATTTGTAGCTGTGGTATATCCCCTTCGTTCCCCGCTCATCACTCCAAAGCTGTGTCCTTTGGTTATTTTCGCCACGTGGATCGTCGCAATGGCTGTCTATTCGGCATATTTCTTTGTCTTCAAACTTGTTGAATACGCAGGAGGACTTGCGTGTGAGCGTAAGTGGACTGAAGCTTTTGGAGACATCTCGTTCGTTGCAAATTACTTTCTAGCAGTATTTATAGTTTTTACGTACATCCCTATCGTCTTTTGATCATACTTTACTCCATCATTCTTATAAAGCTCAAGTCACAGGCTCATCCAGGCGAGAGGTCGGCCAAGGCTGAGGAACAACGCACCAGAAGAAACAGAAACGTGTTAAAGATGGCCATTGCTGTCGTGGTAGCGTTTGTGGTTTGTTGGGTACCTTTCACCATAACGTTTCACTCTTTTACTTTGCATGGGACTGGGCCTCAATTCCTTGTGGTCTCAAACGCTTTTGGGTCTTTGCTAGGTTTATGGCTTACACAAACTGCGCTATCAATCCTGTTATCTGCCTCATTTTCAGTAGTAATTATCGTCAAGGACTCAAGAGACTTCTAAACTGTTTTGGTGCAGTGCAGGAGTAACTTTTGAAAGCCTACACGATGGATATCAAGCGCTTCGTAGACTGCCCACCCACAAACTGGCTATCATCAGAAAGAAACGTATAGTCCTTACATGGTATGTTTATCATCATAAAAATAAACATAAAACTTGGATAAACTGATAAAATGAACAGACATCTAAATAACAAAGGAGGAAGTTGCTGCCTTCACTGTGACACCTGAAAATGGTTAGATCTTCCGGTCACTCAATCTCACTGATGACCACCTTCTACAGCAGTATAAACAGCACCATGCGAAAGTACTGCTCAACAGCTGTTATTTGGACAGTTTTATTAACAAACTGAAACGTTAGAACCATGCATATCATATGAGCGAGGGTTTGAATTAGTGTTAAAAAAACATGCTACAACAAGAACCAAATTGTTAGGGTTCTGCAATACTTCTGTAAATTTGTGAATATATAAAATAATATTATATCGAAACTACTTTCAAATATGCTCAAAATGAGTGTGTAACACCAAGCATTTGACAAAAACCTTTGCTGGACGGTTTCCCTTACTTTTTGTGTTTGGTTTTGAATGAGAATGCACTTGTAGTCTTGTAAATATAGTTTAGTCGTTAATATTATGGATATAAGTATGAGCTGTAAGTGATGCGGTGTAATGCATTTCTATTATATATTTGAGAAAACTTTGCTGAACGGATTTTCTTCGGATCTCTGCCTTTTTAATTAGCCTTTGAACCATCGTTTAAAGGCAGAGGTTTTGAATAACAATTTAGCGTCCATGTCAGCTATTATGGACGGTTATTGAAGTGAATACGCATGTAAAACTAAATCTATTAACAAACCGGTGGTACTCCAAAAGTACTTTTATTCATGTAAAGTGATCGAAAAGATTCGTCAGTTCAGTGAACTGAAACAAAATTTTAACGCAATGGAAAATGGATAAATGTGAAACTGTTCTGGCACATTGAAATACATAGTAACCGATAGGAAAAACCCAAATCTTAAAACTAAAGAAAAATGTACTTTCTTCTGTATTAACTTATTGCATAGTTTTCTTTTTGCTTTGTTTTTTTTTTTTCATAAACATTGTATGTAATTTTCAATGGCATTATTTATTACTTGTATGTAATGATGTGGAATGTGTGTTAACCAAGTTAAAAAAAAAAGTAAATAAATAAATAAATAAACGAATCAAGGTGTCTTTCTTGATCAGAACTATCCGTCATGTGACAATTAGTAAAATGTTGTTACCATAGCTACACAAGAATAATAACTAGCTGTATGTATTTCCGAGTCAAACAGAGTATAACAGAAAGAAGAGAAGAAACAGACGCGTGTTAAAGATGGCCATTGCTATCGTGGTAGGGTTTGTGTTATGCTGGGTACCTTTTACCATTACCGTTTCACTCTTTTACTTTGCATGGGACTGGGCCTCAATTCCTTGTGGTCTCAAACGCTTTTGGGTCTTTGCGAGGTTTATGGCTTCCGCAAACTGCGCCATCAATCCTGTTATCTGCCTCATTTTCAGTAGTAATTATCGTCAAGGACTCAAGAGACTTCTAAACTGTTTTGGTGCAGTGCAAGAGTAACTTTTGAAAGCCTACACGATGGATATCAAGCGCTTCGTAGACTGCCCACCCACAAACTGGCTATCATCAGAAAGAAACGTATAGTCCTTACATGGTATGTTTATCATCATAAAAATAAACATAAAACTTGGACAAACTGATAAAATGAACAGACATCTAAATAACAAAGGAGGAAGTTGCTGCCTTCACTGTGACACCTGCGAATGGTTAGATCTTCCAGTGACTCAATCTCAGTGATGACCACCTTCTACAGCATTATAAACAGCATCATGCGAAAGTACTGCACAACAGCTTTCATTTGGACAGTTTTATTAACAAACTGAAACGTTAGAATCATGCATATCTTATGAATGAGGGTTTGAATTAGTGTTAAAAAAAAACATGATACAACAAGAACCAAATTGTTAGGGTTTTGCAATACTTCTGTAAATTTGTGAATATATTAAATAATATTATATCGAAACTACTTTCAAATATGCCCAAAATGAGTGTGTAACACCAAGCATTTGATAAAAACCTTTGCTGGACGGTTTCCCTTACTTTTTATGTTTGGTTTTGAATGAGAATTGTAAATATAGTTTAGTCATTAATATTAAAAATATGCATTTCTATTATACATTCGAGAAAACTTTGCTGAACAGATTTCAACCATTTTTGGGAACTCTGCCTTTTTAATTAGCCTGGGAACCATATTAGCAGAGGTTTTGAATAACAATTTAGCGTCCATGTCAGCTATTATGGACGGTTATTGAAGTGAATACGCATGTAAAACTAAATCTAAATTTGGTACTCTAAAAGTACTGTTATTCATGTAAAGTGATTCGCAAAGATTCGTGAGTTTAGTGAACTGAAACATAAAATTTTAACGCAATGGAAAATGGAAAAATATGAAACTGCTGTGGTAACCGATAGGAAAAACCCAAATCTTAAAACTAAAGAAAAATGACTTTCTTCTATATTTACGTATTGTATAGTTTTTCTTTTTGCTTTATTTTTTTCCATAAACATTGTATGTAATTTTCAATCGATAACATTATTTATTGTTTGTATGTAATGAAGTGGATTGTGTGTTAATAAAGTAAAAAAAAAATAAACAAATAAATAAATAACCGAATCAAGGTGTCTATCTAGATAACTTGCTGTATGTATTTCCGAGTCAAACAGAGTATAACAGAGTCAAAAAATAGTTTCAGAACTCTTCCAAAAACAAACGCCACATCAATCAAATAACATTCAAATGGTTATTTTAAACACCAAATCCCCCTTGCATACACTGACGAAAATCCACAAGGTTAACATACACAAAGCATATGACAACCCTCGGAAACCAAGAAATTATCTGAGAGAATAAGACTAATACTACAAGAAAACACTTTCCAATTCATGGGGAAAGACTACCTTCATACTCGCGGCACTGCAATGGGAACAAAACTGGCAGTTTCTTTCGCCAATTTTTGCATGGCAAAAGTAGAAATAGAAATAGTAAACCATTGCACTAAGAAACCGTTGCTTTGAAAACGATATATCGATGACGAGTTCTCTCTGTGGGACACAAACAAAAAGGAAGTGAACACCTTTATTGAACAAGCGAACACATGAATACAGCTGATATTTCTGACAAAGAAATTACTTTTCTAAAAAGGCGCAAGATTTGAAAGAGTCTAACCTTGGTGCGCGCACTCATTTTAAACCGACGAACACATTTCAATACACGCACTTTAAGTCTTGTCACCCACCGGGAGTCAGGTTTTGTCAAAGGAGAAGCACTGGGACTCTTCAGAACGAATTCCTTGTAGGAAGCGTTTGAAGAAGACATCACCAAATTCAAACAACACCTACTAACAGTCTACCCAAACAATCTAATTAAGAAAGTGCTCACAGGAGTAAAATTCTGTAACAGAAAGTCAGCCCTGAAAGATTGTGATATATTCAGTCAGCACAGTCGGTGCAGTCGGTACAGTTGGTACAATTCGTACATTCCGTTAATTCTGTACAATTCTTACATTCCGTACAGTCGGTACAGGCGGTACAGTCGGTGCAGTCGCTACAGTCGATACAATCAGTGAAGTCGGTACAGTCGGTACAGTCGGTACAATTCGTACATTCGGTTAAGTCGGTACAGTCGGTACAGTCGGTACAGTTGGTACAGTTGATACAGTCGGTACAATTCGTACATTCGGTACAGTCGGTGCAGTCGGGACAGTCGGTACAGTTGGCACAGTGGCTAATCATGCGGAAGCCATTACAGCAACCAACTAGTTTGGTCTTTGAAAAGGTTTCTTTTTTAATCAATGGATGGAGCACTTTATTTCATATCGTTTTAAAAAGACCAAAATTAAGATTTAGCCGTCTGAGAAATATCATAACTCTCTAACTCGTGCCAACTTTATAAAGAAAACTAGCCAAGTAATGAAGCAAGAAAAGAAATATAATCAAAAGGGACAAACTAACAGCTAAAAAACTCAATATTACAACAGTTTATTCACCGCCGTCCTTGTAATCCTTCAACTTATTCCCGAGGTGACATCTGACAATATAACATGGAAACTGAGTAAGCGGCATTTTGCTGTTTCGACGGAACAGTCTCCTATTAAAAGCAATAGTTTGCAGATAATTATTTTTGTGATAAGCATTACAGGTGCTAGCATTGTTTCAAAACAAACCACCTTTGTTGTACAAATATTCAAATTAAACCATGTACGCAATATTTGTTTTATACCGAAAAATTATAAGCTCATGATTCGTTTGTGTGACAAGCGCTTGGCTTGGTAACATAACATAATTTAATTCCGTAGAACTTTGACATTATGTCGTTTCAAAACAGTCGATGCAATGACCACCAAATTTGGTGACTTTTCCTAAAATGTATCTGGAAACATTTCCCCGTTAGCGTCCTTTGTCCACCGACATTGACGTTTCCATAGCAACCGCTTTTTGACACCTATGTTTTACAAAATTAGCATTTTTCGCTTTAATCAAGATTATTTCAAAGTTTTCTTATTGAATTAATATTTTTCACTTAATTTAGCGATAATGGATCAAATCATGTATAATTACTTATTAATTAAGGTTAATTAACGTGAATTTTAGAAAAATGAGGAATATGAAATGTCAAAATCCAGGATGGCGGATCGACGTTTTACTAAAGGTCTTTTCTCTCTATAATTTTATTGTTGGTTCATATATTCGATTGTGAAACATTTGCCCACAATAAACTAAGCTTAAGCAGTCCATTTGCTTTATTTTCGGTGTTTTTACCGAAATAAACACGTTTGGACTAATTCAAGTTGGCGGATCCAACATGGCGGACAATAAAATGGGAAATTTATTCACCTGTCTGTGTAATTCCATTATCTCTAAACATTTATTGTCAAAATATCATAAAAATGTCCTTTTCACTTGAGAAAGCTTTTTTGAATTCATTAGGTACATGAAAAGCCATGATTTGCAAAGTTATCTGTTCCAGATTTTAAGAGAATGTACACATCACTTCCATCACGTCACATGCTGTTACCATGGCAACAAAGTGCAAGAATTCATTAACTTTTACTCCTGCATCAATACGTGAAATTTTGGTATGAACGCTACCGTTTGTTTCATAGATATGCCTTATAGAACGTTTCAGTTCGTTATTTCACTGTATATGACGTCATAATGACGTCAATGTTATTGTTAACAACAAAAACAGTGTTAGTAAACATAAGACTTTTATCAAATAGGTAGCTGTTAAAGTATTGTTGTTATATTTTAAAATTGAGAAAATTATTGATGAGACTGTTTTAGCCAATAAAATCGACTATATGACGTCATAATGACGTCACGTTACGTCATTATGACACCAAAGTATCTGTAGTTGCTGTATTTCATGACAACATTATCCTGTGTAAATTTGGTGTCCATAGCATAAGCGGTTTCAAAGTTGCATAGGGAGTGGGGGGCTTCTGGAAAACAAAAATAACGAAAATAAATTATCTGTTCTCTTTGTAACGTGTCTTTATATTTTCTCTCCAGAGATAGAGAAAAAAACTTTATATTTTCTTTCTGTACACCTGGCCCTAACCTTTATCGCTATCGGTAACAATAAAACAGCACTAAAAAATCACCATGAATATCTTTCACATATCCGATATCTGTTAACTTGTACATGCGCAGTAAAACGACAACACTACAACGCGAAAATGGACTTAAGGAAGCAACAGTTTTCTACTTGCGATTAATTTACGGACTTTCTAGTTGAAGTTCTACAATAATCTGTGAGGTCGCTCATACGTCAAGCAAGGAAAATAAAGAAAATTTGATGGGGATAGAGGTTGGGGATGGTGGAGTGTGGCTAAGGGTTTTAAACGGCATAATATAAAATTGTTTGTTTCTTTAGCGGAAAGACGAGTCTATTAACAAGCAGGGGATCAGGCTTATTATCATGTGGCTTATAACCAGCATGAAATCTTGAAAATTAAGCACTGAGAACAATGTCTTTCTTTTCCTATGTTTTTTTTCTATTGCGTAAGAAGGTGAAAAAGTGGGTCAACCAGCACAGTCGAGAGACGCGCGCGAGGTCCATCGATTTCCATATTTCTTCAAGACTTTTTGTTTTTATTTGTCCTAGTTAGGACAACCGGTTACATCTTACATTCTGCTATATTGTTAGTCACTGAAATAAAGTTATAATTTATAAAAATCTTGGTTTATTAAGCCTGGTTTTATAACGTTGGAAAAATCCTGATCGTTCCAGAGTTCCCGATGGAGGTGTCGAGGCTTAGTACCGAGATAAACATAGTTATAAGTCTGAAATAATCGCCTACCCACGGAATATCAAAATTAACGGTCGGAAAAATATTACCCGATAAATACCCGATTTAGCTGCAACTATCCCAGATTATGTCTTAGGGTTTCATAAATCGGGAAACAGCGCAATATCCTGTCGTCCAGGATTTCCCCTAGGTGTGGCATATCTCGTCGACAATTATATAATGATATGAGAACCGGTTTTGGGAATAAATAGGAAAAAAGATGTTACGGGGTATAGAAGGTGATGTTTTTGTGTAAAACGCTACACTGTAAGCCTTTTACAAAAAAATAATTTACAGGTGCAAGCCACTTATTCTTGATATTTAACCATCTGAAGTCATACATTTTTATTTAAAATGAGCCCATACCGCTTTAATTCAGTTGTGTTGAAGGCGTCCAACTGTCTCTTGCAACGCAAAGTAAAACACCGCAAACAAGAAAAAATATGGAAAAAGACAATCAGTCAACGCGAAGAAGAAGCACATTAACATTTTGCAACTTAAGATTTCGTTTTAAAACGCGATCATCTTTTCTCTAGTTGGTATAAGTTTGGCATTTTTTCCCAGGTGTTAAAGAAAAACGTTGTTTCCTTCGTTCTATACTCCTGGCTTTATATATATATATATATATATATATATATATATATATATATATATATATATATATACAATCTAACAAGTGTCATATTTTACTGTCAAAATATGCTGAATATACTTCTCAGAACATCCATCACGAGAAATGAATATTGGAGCAATATGCCAATTAAAGCGGCATTAGCTCATAAGGCAAACATGGCAAAGTAGTGTAATTTGCATGAATATTTCCACGTACCTATATAAAATATAAGAAAAGACAATCAGTCAACGCGAAGAATTAAAAAAAGCAAACGTTCTGGCAAGTTAAGATTTCTTTCAAAACGCGATCATCTTTTGCCCAGTTAGCAAGTTTGGTGATTTTTTTCTGACCGGATGTTAAAGAATCAAAGGGCTCTTAAAGCCATCTCGTTAATGCGTTAGAACGTGAGGTTAACAAAAAAGAAGAATCTTGATTGGGGGGGGGGGGGGGGGGGGGATAAAATCGAATGTTCAATCTTTCCAAAGAGTACATACGCGACAAAGATTTTATGTACAAGGCAAAAATGTCATTTTATTCCGCGAGACATTTAGTTATTGAAGCAACTGATGAACAGGGATGAAGAACACTTTACAGTAGAACAGAAAGTGGAGTCTTGCTAAATAAAGAACGTAAAGGCTACGGTATGAAGGCTTTAAAATTCATTTGCCGGTGACTGTAGAAGTGGTTAGAACTAGTGGAGGCTCATCAACGGTTTTTGACTGTGAAATGAGTGGTTGTAAGTGAATGTTATAAATAGCATTGTTGTGATCATCTACTGGTGCATTTGTAGGACATAAATAGGAAATATTCATAGGATAATTTTTTTCTTTTGATTTTACATTAAGAACTCTTCGATTAAAAAAGGCAATATCATGTTTAGTATGTTTCCCCCTTCTCATGCGATTAAGTAGCTCTGCAAATTTTTTGGCATCTTTTTGTCTCATTATTTCTAAATTCAAACATGGTTGAAACTGGAAAACTTGAATGTCGTGTGTAAAATGCATTGCCTCTAATATGGAAAGCAGCTTTCCCAGTTGGAGCTGTTTTCAAAACTTTAATATCATCTGGATTTTCTCCTGCAATACTATTGAAATATTTGACTGATGAGTGCTTCATATGGCAATGATTCAATATTCCAAAACCGACAGAACAAAAGCCAAATCCATACTAGCTCTTGCATAATCAAGCCGAAAGTTTTTTAGCGGAGCACTTGCCAGGCCGAAGGCCTGGCTGCGCAGCTCCATACTCATAGAACCTATGCCGTCATTTTTCATGGTCATGGCTAGCGGAATGTTTCGTGGGCGCGCGTGTGCCCGCGGCCGTGTTGGAACAACATCCGGGATCTTGAAAGCAAGGCTTTGTTTTAGCTCGGTAAACACTGTAGTTGTTTTGTTGTGTCTAGCGGAGAATTAAAGTCGTTATTTTCCTGTATTTTTTCGCGGTTTACTACTCAAGACAGGGATACTAATTAAGGTATACTCAGAAGTCGCTTTAGTGGAAAAAGACGAGCTTTCAGGGATAAAATCTTGCTACGAGGAATTTCATGTATTACGTTTTTATCAATGCGGGAGATGTTTGTTTTCTACGGATTTCAGAACCAGAAGCGGAGATTTGAATTTCCAAGCAAGCGAGGGACTTAAAGGTAAAACAGATTACAGTTTTCGATGAGAATGTATGTTGATATCAATCTGTGAGTGACTATTTATTAGTGTTACTGTTAGTTTTGGAGAATTGATTTTAAAACGTGCTTAAATTCAGTTGTATCGATCTCTTGAATTTCATTAGCCTGCATGACAGGCGCTTTATGAGCCAAGTGGGGCGAGCGAAGCATTTCGCGCGTAGCGCGACACGAGCGCGAAGCGCGAGACGAGGGAAGGAAAAGCGCCTGTCATGCAGGCTAGAATTTCATCGAAGAAAGCTTGAACTCGATGAGCTATAATTAAATGGTACGCGTTTTGCTTTTAAAAGTAAACTAGTGGAGATTTGAATAAATTTTTTCGAAAGAAGATTGTGTTGTCCATTTTTATGTGTTTGTTCATTCATTAGATAGATTGAAAAGCGATTTTATGTAAACAAAACAAGACTTTGGTTTTTATAGTACAGTTCTATCTTCACTCACATCACCTTATGCAAATATGTTTGTGTATTTTTGCAATTTTTGATTTTCAAATCAGTTTCTCGGGCAATTTTTGACAAACATAAACTGTATTTTATTCGGAAACTAGTGGTACTAGTTATTCTAGACAGAGAAAAGTTGTTTTTTTTTAACCTTTGTACGGTCTATAAAAATGTACTGTGCAGACGGTCGCGTAATACTGTTTTTTAGAATTGCTAAAATTGAAAATAGCCCAACCTTTCACCTTAGTTAAGTTTCACCTTAGTTAAGCTTGTTCAAAGTGCGACGCTGTTAGGCTTGGGCTATGTATATCTTAGTTAGCTTAATCGGCAAAATCTTACCTTTCTAACATACTATTACATAATCATGACACCTCAACATTTAATACCCATTTAAAATTGAAATAACTCTTTCATAAATCAAACCGTAATAGCAATGATTCAGTATTCCAATGACTACTAAAAAAGGGACATTAACGTTAATTCTGCGCAAAAGTAAATCCATTGTATAATGCAATCAAATTAGGCCCCTCCGCATATGCCGAATCTAATATAAATGAGCAACAACAACATATTTTGCCAGGAGCCATAGTCACCGAAAAAAACCGTGAGCGTTGGCCCCACGCATGCAAAGCCATATTAAAGACGTCTTGAGCTATTTTTCGCAGAAATTGCGCCACCATTGACGCAATGAGAGCGCCGGCACCTACTACCTTACAATATTTGGCGAGAATACTTCGTATTTAGATCCAACCGTTCCAGTTTCTTTGCAATTTGGTTGGACCACATTTAGTACAACAAGACACAAATATGCGACGAGAGAGGCATGAAAATAGAACGCTTTTTATTTCCAATTTGACAGCCTTGTTTGATAAATGACCACAACTGGCTTCTCATTGGCTAAAATTAATTGCCAAATCGCTTAAGCTACCTGCTTTCGTGCCTTAAATTTAACGAGAGTTCAATTCAATTGAGCTGACTCGCTTTAATAACTTTAAGCGAGTTGAAAAGCAACTCTTTTCACGAAATTTCATAGACAAAGCAAAGACGTTAGAACCACTTGGAATCAACAGACGCGACGAACTTCATTAACTTTCTCATCACTAGTCAGTTTCGTTTATCACCCGTCAAACCCTTCATCAATCATATTCATTGTTTTTGTTATACTTTAGTTTTTTCAAAACCACTTGTATAACGGTTTTACAGTTGTAATCATTTATAGTGCTAGCCCCTGAAGAAGCTTTGTTTTGCAAAGCGAAATATTGGGCACTATTATATTCCACTTTTATTTTATTTACTTTTATTTATTTGTTTTTTTCCTTCACTTACTATAGAAATAGGTCAGTGTCTTTTAAAACCTCTTTAAACGCTCACAAGACAATTCACCCTTCACGCTTTCCTCCCACACCGCTATAAACGAATACCCTTTACACAAACAAACTTTTAATCAATTTATTAGCCTACGCACATCCGAATTTACTTCTCCTACACCACATATTACCTTATCTACTCTCAAATCTCCATAACTTGCGATATAGATCGTGTTTTGATTGGTTATTTCCAAATCACTGCGGTCAGTTAATATTGGTGGGAGTTGGTGGGCGGAAGAGCCAGAACAATGGACTGTCTACAGGCGCTTATATTTTTTTCCTCCCCTCGTCTCGCGCTTCGCGCGAAATGCTTCGCTCGCCCCGCTTGGCTCATAAAGCGCCTGTCATGCAGGCTAGGGTCTATTAAGTCACGATTTACTAAATTACTCTTTTAAACACGGATCAATCTCTGACACACAACGTCAAGGAATTATCCGCCTGCTTTACAAGAAGAACGACAAGTTAGACTTGAAAAACTGGCAACCAATTTCTCTGTTAAACACAGATTATAAAATTTGTACTAAAGTAATCAAACATGCGGGATTCCTGACCGCAGTATTTTTAAAAACCTTTTTCTGATCCGGTGTGACGGAAGGTTTTGCCGGTGTCGGACTAAGGAAAGCCTTCAGGGGAATCGGCGCTTGATAACGGGGGAAAACTAACTCAAATGGGCAACTCGCTTGCAAAGGAGAGCCGTCTCTCTCGGTAGGTACGGGATCAAACCACGAACTGGTACGCAACAGGAAGGCGATCAAGAAACCTGACTTGCGGTTCCAACAGCGTTTATTCCTGACTTGTGACTTTACGATGTAATCCAACGATGTAATCAAACGATGATATCCAACTAACAATTGCAAACTAGGTTCTTATATACGTAAGGTACAAGTGTTCAACACAAAGGAACATAATGAAAGTCTCAAGCGAAATTCTTTGAGCTCAGCAAAAGTAAATTTCAAAATATATTTTTAACCCAAGTGTCCATTGTTCATAAAACTATTTTTAAAAGTAATCTACATTTGAAAACCCTAAAACAAAGAAGTAGCAGAAAAGCCAAGTCAGCAAGTGGCTTTTTAAGCACGTAATGGTGTCGTATCAATAGATTTGCAAGGTCGGCAAATAAGGCCTACGGCAAACGTCGAACTTCACATGTGCCGAATCTAATGCAAATGAGCAAAATCTATTGTTCTTGCTCATTTGAATTAGATTCGGCACATGTTAAGTTCGACGTTTGCCCTAGGCCTAACTTGTACGGCACGTACTAGCGATGTACCATTATCGAGTTATTCACCTACAGCAAAAGCTACTAAATTTAACTTCGATGAGTCAGCTAAACTATTCATACTGAAAAAAACAAAATGACACCATTACTTGCCAAGTCGTTGATTAGTTAAATAAAACTGAAAAAACACCGTGAGTGCAGGACGAGACTAATTTAGAACAGATATGATAAATTTACTAACAAGGTGTCAACTTGAATAGTGGAGCGAACCTAATTAAGAACGATAAATTAACCCAAGGTAAACTATTGTTCAGAAGGTAGTACATTTTAGTATGAATGAAAGCACGACCTGGTACAGTAATTGAATGCTTTTCAAAGAGGTTAAAACAATTAAGTTTAATTGTCAAAAACAAAACTCTGTTGACTTTTAGAAGATTAAATTTCGATAAATAGCACAAAAGCTTATAATAAAAGCGAATTTCATACTAAGCAAAACCTTTCACAGCTGAATGCGGAGTAAACAAAGCTGAATTGATCCATAGGAACTTTTTAACAGTGAACTCTCATAACTCATAACTCTCATATAACAGTGAACTCTCATAACTCCGAGGCGACCGACACAACAGTCATTTGTATTCCCGATTCAACTCCAGACATGTCCTCCGGTCAGGAAGTAAAATTGCAGTTTAATATCGATGCCTTGGATTTTATTTATACTTGACCAGAAATCCGCAAACATTTCCTTCCAGCAGAAATTTTAGCTGTCTCCGCAACCCGCAAAAATTTCCTCCCGCAAAACAAATTCAGTCGGACAATCCGCAAAATTTCCTTGTGCACGGTAGCTAAATCAACAAAACTATGACGTCTTTCCCATACTATTGCACAATCAAACCGTAATAGCAATGAATAAAAAAAAACGTAAAGTTCATGCTATTTTGCTCTGCCATACCGCTCATATTAAAACACAAACTTTCCTGTCCCATTTAACTTTCTTAAAACGTCTCCATTAGTAAAATACACCGTGAAATTCTCTAACTACGTTTCCCAAGAAAACGCATTTGACCTATTTTTACCCTGATAGGTAACGTGAGATATCGAAATTTAAGAAGGACTTATACCCTTGCGGTAACGTAATGTGCGATATGACAAGTTCATGACAAGTTCTGACATCCCAATACCCTAGGGAAATTAACAATAGGTCCGCGGGTGCTCCCCAAAAATTTTAGTGGCAGTATGTGACGCCCTTCTTGAAATCCTAACCGGTTTAGCCAACCATATCCTCAATGCCCTAATATAGCTTCTATAAAGAAGGAAGAAGAAACCCCCCCCCCCCCCCCCCGGACAAAAGTCCACAAAATTTTGTTAACAACTTTTGTCCCTTTTTCGTACTCAATTCCGAAATCTCGCTTAATGCGCATGCACATTAACGAGATAAAAACGTTGTTTCTTCTTTTTATACACCTGGCAGTATGCACTTGTCATTTTAAATAATCTAACAAGCGTCTTATTGTCTTGTGAAAGTATTTTGAATACTTCTCAGAGAATTCATCAAGAGAAATGGAGTATTGAAAAACAGTTTTTGCAGTTGCAGGTTCTATTTTTATGTAACTGAAGACAATTTTAATGCTTTTAAATACAGCAGCGCATCCTCGTAAGAAACTATTTGAATTTGTGATAGGAACAACAAACATGAACACAACAGAGAATAGATCAAGCTGCACCGGTCTGCTTAATCCTGCAGCGGATAAAATAGCCAAAACCTTTGGGTACTGCCTGATTTTGGTTGCGTCGCTGGTCGGAAATTCTATCATCGGAATAATTGTCTACAAAACGCCAAGCTTGAGTAAACCGATGAATTATTTCATTGCAAACATGGCTATGTCTGACCTGCTGTATCCGATATTCCTTTTTCCACATAAAATAACAGAGTTATACGCGGACTCCTGGCTTATCGGTGGATACATTGGCCAGGCTTTGTGTAAGCTTCTCCATTTCTTACCAGATGTCTCGACCCTTGTGTCGATTCAGAGCCTGGTTCTGATAGCGGTGGATCGATTTGTATCTGTGGTATATCCGTTTCGTTCCCCACTGATCACTCCAAAGCAGTGTCCTTTGGTTATTTTCGCCACGTAGATCGTCGCAATGGCTGTCAATTCGCCATATTTTTGGGCCTTCAAACTGGTTGAAAACTCAGGAAGACTTGAGTGTGAGCTTAAGTGGGGTGAAGCTTTTGGAGACTACTCGTCCGTTGCAAATTACTATCTTGCAGGATTTATTGTCTTTTTCTACATCCCTATTGTCTTGTTGATCATACGTTACTCTACCATTCTTGTTAAGCTCAAGACACAGGTTCATCCAGGAGAGCAGTCGGCCAATGCTGAAGAACAACGCACGAGAAGAAACAGAAGCGTGTTAAAGATGGCCATTGCTATCGTTCTAGGGTTTGTGTTATGCTGGATACCTTTCACCATTAACAGTTTATTATTTTTCTTTGCATGGGACAGGACCTCAATTCATTGTGGTGTCATACGAATTTGGGACTTTGCCTTGTTTATGGCTCGTGCCAACTGTGTCATCAATCCTGTTATCTGCCTCATTTTCAGTAGTAATTATCGTCAAGGACTCAAGAGACTTCTAAACTGTTTTGGTGCAGTGCAAGAGTAAGGTTTGAAATCCTACACGATTGATATCAAGCGCTTCATAGAATACCCACCCACAAACTGGCTAACATCAGAAATAAACTTATAGTCCTAAAATAGTATTTTTATCATCATACAAATAAACATAAAACTTGGATCTGAACTGAACAAACATCTAAATAACAGAGTAGGAAGTTGCTGCCTTCACTGTGAGACTGCAAATGGTTAGATCTTCCGGTGACTGATCATGAATCTCAGTGATGACCACCATCTATATCATTATAAACAGCACAATGCAAAAGTACTGCTCAACAGCTTTCATTTGAGTGTGTAACGCCAAGCATTTGATAAAATACTTTGCTGAACGGTTTTCTCTACTTTTAATATTTGGTTTTGAATGAGAAAGCACTTGTGGACTTGCAAATATTAATGTTATGGATATATAAGTATGAGCTGTAAGTATGCACGTGATTCTACACCATGCATTTCTATTATATATTTGAGAAAACTTTGCTGAACGGATTTAACCGTTCTTTGGAACTCTGCTTTTTAGAGGTTGCCTGACGAATCAGTGTTTATTGCAGAGTTTTTGAATAACAATTTGCCGTCCATGTCAGCTATTATGGACATTTATTGAATTGAATATGTTGTAGGTAAAATATTTTCTCAGGTTAGATCAGGTTAGATCAGTATTCAATCTCTCTTCTCAATCTCTCAGTATTCTCTCGTAGCTCAGTTATTAGAGCATCCGACCAGTGTGAACCTAGTATGTGGCCTAGCTCGCCACGAGTCTCTCGTAGCTCAGTGGTTAAAGCATCCGACCAGTGCGAACCTAGTATATGGCCTAGCTCGCCACGAGTCCCTCGTAGCTTAGTTCTTAGAGCATCCGACCACTGTGAACCTAGTATATGGCCTAGCTCGCCACGAGTCTCTCGTAGCTTAGTTCTTAGAGCATCCGACCACTGTGAACCTAGTATATGGCCTAGCTCGCCACGAGTCTCTCGTAGCTCAATTCAGTGTTAGAGCATCCAATCAGTGTGAACCTAGTATATGGCCTAGCTCGCCACGAGTCTCTCGTAACTCAGTTGTTAGAGCATCCAATCAGTGTGAATCTAGGATATGGCCTAGCTCGCCACGAGTCTCTCGTAGCTCAGTGGTTAAAGCATCCGACCGGTGTGAACCTTGTATGTGGCCTGGCTCGCCCGGCCGAGTCTCTCGTAGCTCAGTGGTTAGAGCTTCCGACCGGTGTGAACCTTAAATGTGGCCTGGCTCGCCACGAGTCTCTCGTAGCTCAATGGAGCGTCGAATCGCTAAAGAAAGAAATAAATTCTCTTTTCATCATAAAATCAAAGGGCTCTTAAAACCATCTCGTTAATGCGACAGAACTTAAGGTAATAAAAAAAACAAGAAGAATTGGAAAAGTTGGGTGCCTTTGATAGGTAAATATAGTCAAGATGTGATAGGTAATATGTGTAAAGTTGCTAAATGGTCTATTGAAGTTGATGTTAATTTTTAGCGGGTAAAGTAGTAACACTTCTGAATGGACACGAATGGGTTTGACCTGTATGTCTTCGCGCGTGTTTTGTTTCTGACAGTTGCGTCATATATATAATATAACTTGTTTACGAATTATCTGTTTCGTTTTTATACGAGGTATAGCATACAGATGTAGTATACAATGGCTTTGTGGCTACATCGGGTGGGGTAAGACGAGGCGACTTGCTGCCTGTATTTATTCAGTATAGCAGAAGGACAAAATGCGAGTCGCACCAGTCAACTGGCTATGGGTATTGGCAGGATAGAGAACATTGAGAAAAAGATTGAAAATACCTGTAGGTCTAATCATGGAGTTAGACATTGCAGTCATAGAGGACTTAAGGGCTCTTTTAGAAGCCACCAAATCAATAAAAGTCATGAGCAATGACTTGTATGGCATTACAATGGCAATTTTCTTATCAATCGAAATTTGGGAAAGATGAACGAAGGTTAAAAAAATTTACTATCTTTATTTCTTGATATTTTAACAGAACTAAAACATATTGCAACGATTTTCATTTAGGATTAAAATTGATTTACTGGCAATGTTTTTAAACAGCCAATTCATATTTGCATTGTATATGTGGATGTATGAGACAAAACAAGAACTTTGTGCATGTGAATAAGTTCACTAAAAAGAGGGTGGCGAAGGGTCTATGCATGACGCGTGATCAGGGAAAAAATCAGTGCGTGAAACTTGAAAGTTAGTAAAATGGAAACGTGATTCGTAAATTTAGTAACTAATATCCTTGTAAGGAACCAGACTAAGGAATTTAACGAATATGTGACGCGTGAAATTCATAAAAAAAGTGCGTGAAACGGGATCGTGACCCCCCTCCCATTGTAATCTCTAAAAAGAGGAATGTTTTCTCTAAAGACTTCATTATATTTTTAAGGTAGACTATTGTAAAAAAGGCAAATGAAAATCTTTTACTTGTCGCTTTTTCCGTTGACTCAACAAATGTGTACCTTCAGGCAGAATGGTGTCTCTTGTAGGAATAGAGCTGGTGATTAGGTTTCGTTTCCTTTTATAGCCAATTGAAATGCGAAGCTGTTTTCAAAACATCTCGGCTCAAAGAGGCCTTCCAAGAGGTAAAAGCGACAAGCGATATGGCCCCGAAAACTGCCGACACGAGAAAGTCGTTTCACTGACGTTCTGAACAGAACAGCGACAAGCGACTCGATTCCGCTTCAAAGATACGACTAATTACGACAGTGACACAAAAAAAAATCTGAAAATAGACAGCAACTTCAGAAAGTTGTGCAATTTAACAATAAAAGTTAAACATTATTGACCATATCGTCCATATCAACACAGGACGGTCTGTTTTAATGATCTATTTCTTATTGAAACTTTTACCAACCTCGTTCCCAAGGCCCATCTCTTCCTAGCCTGCGGACAGGCTTCCAGTAAAATAGCGCCGGAAAATAGCGCCCCTCCGAACCAGGAGCCTGTTCGCAGGCTATTCTCTTCCTCTCTGCAGTTAGAGTAGACCCTAGACTCCTGGTATACATACTCGGTGACCTTTGATTTTTGGCACTCATTTATTTCAAAGTCATTCTTTGTGTTCTGAATTCTGGTGATCTGTACAGCTCCGCAAATGATCCCGGATCGCAAATGATCCCCAAATTGGACTGCAAATGATCCCGGACCGCAAATGATCCCCATAGAGGACCGCAAATGATCCCGCTCATAAATAATAATGGAAAGGTGTGGATTTTTTTTTTTTTTACTAGAGCTGTGCATATACACCTAGTTTATGCCTAAGCCTGGATTTAATAAATAGAGGAATGGTGTGGATAATGGAATGGAGTTGATAGGGGAATGACGTGGTAGTTGAGCTTTTGTCACATGTATTTCTAAAGCCATATTTTGACCTCACAAATCAGGGTTTACATTTTTTTATCGAGGCTAAAGAATTTCGTTACGACACTATTGGATTCACTCTCAATCAACAAAAACGTAATTCGTTTTATTTGAAATCATAAAATTGTGAGCAGATTCTATTGATGCCCAAGCAACATACGTCGCATATCCTTACTTATAAACTGGACATTCATTTAGTCAAACCATACATTTGGTCTTTCAAAGGAAAAAACATTACCAGGAACATAACACAATGTTACAGGCTAATTAGTTTTCGTCCAGGTCTGCTCGTCCCCTTTATGTTCACCTACTAGGCTCAAAAAAAGTTCATGCATTAAGCAAACATCACAAAAAAAAAACAGTCATTGGAATAGACCTGCAATGCTCCACCACTGTCAAAGACGCCTTGGGTGTAACATTGAAACATTTTTCCACAGTTACTGGACAAATCTCCTCCGTATAAACTTTTCCCTCGCCGTACTTGTTTTTTAACTGTTCGGTCACACACTGGAACGTCCCGGACTCTTAGAAGCGGAAAGGTCTATTGGTTCCAGACTGTGATAATGTAGCTCAGCTTCATGGCTAAGTAACGCCATACCTCCGTTGCTTTTATCGTTGTCGTCATCTTCATACCCAGCTGAATGAATGACTTTTAATCCTGCCTCTCCTAAACTTGAGACTATCGCCACCGGGATATTTAACATGTTGATCAGTCCCAACAATGCAATCCAGTCCCCCACTATCCATCCTTTGCCATTCTTCGTAGATAGGTCTTCCATGCGCCATGATTGACAAAATCTCTGAAATGAGCTCCGTCTGGTGTGGTTGGGTTTAGTCTGAGATAATTAACCAGGCTAGAGCGTAATTCTGAGACGCTCTGGGATACCATCCCCAGGCAAATTATTTGGTCATTCATCGCATGGAATAAACAATTGCCATCTTTTGGCGTTGGAGGGCTGGTGATAAGTAAGTCCCGCGTTACTGACCTATTTATAACAGACGCTGAGCTCTTTAACTTTTTAGACGACCTAACGCGTGTTTTATTAATTCATATTCTTAGATTAAATAGTTACTCTTTTCAAAAATATGTATAAGTCTGTATACATATGATATTATAATTTTTATTTTTTTTTTTAATTTTAAGGTGCATTTCCAATGTCGCGTAATTTTTACGAGCGTAAATAAAAATAAGAGATGATGTATGAACAACGTTACTCGCGTAAACTTTTGCACAAGCTGTTCATACATCATTTCTTATTATATTTACGCACGTAAAAAATACGCGACAGTAGAAATCCAGGCTTAGGCATAAACTAGATGTATATGCACAGCTCTAGTAAAAAAATACACACCATTTCATTATTATTTATGAGCGGGATCATTTGCGGTCCTCTATGGGGATCATTTGCGGTCCGGGATCATTTGCGGTCCAATTTGGGGATCATTTGCGGTCCGGGATCATTTGCGGTCCAATTTGGGGATCATTTGCGGTCCGGGATCATTTGCGGTCCAATTTGGGGATCATTTGCGGTCCGGGATCATTTGCGGTCCAATTTGGGGATCATTTGCGGTCCGGGATCACTTGCGGTGCCGGGATCAATTGCAGAGTTGTACAGATCTCTGGTGATCTTATATCGTCAAATAACAGTCAATAAGTAACTCTTCCCGCATGGTAAAACACAAGGAGGAAAACAGGAAACGAAAAAAAGTAAAAAAAAGCAGAAGTCGACACAAATCAGTCACACAAGGCTCATAAGACTCAAAAGCCTCGGAAGGATGCAAAAGGTAAGTGAATTCTTTTTATGGTATTTTATGACTTTTTGGGAAGGAATATGATGAAGGTAACCTTGAAGATTTATACATCAGTGGTCGTTGGCCACCCATGATTGTAAGTTCAGAAAATTACTCTGAAATCACATGCACTGAAGATCTCGAAAATACAGTTGAACTCCTGACATCTCGCACTCTCATTAGACTCGTATAGTATATGACATAAAAGAAAATCGAAGGTCACCGAAAGGAAATGAATTTGAGTTCGAGATTACGGGGAGTTTGAGAGGTTCAACTAGTCTCAACCATGAAACTGTAGGTGCAAATTGCGGATCATCGTCATACAGAATTAATTCTCTGAGGACTGTCAGAAATGTCAAGCAGAACCGGTTCAAAAACAAGCTAGGATCATCCTATCTTAATCTTTGATGTGTGCCACAACGCATCGGAAAACTGTTTACGTTTATCCGCGTTTGTAGATCTGTACATATAAGACATAAACATCTTAGAATTTTACGGAGATTTTGAAGAAGAAAAGAACTGATTACTGATCATGACCTATGACACCTATGGTGATTCTAAAATGTTGCGTGCTACATGTCTGTCATTGATCGGTCAGAGTCCATTCACGTATAATCGTTTATCATATATAGCGCATTGTTCATTGCTATTTTGAGACTTAAATTCAGGACAAAAAGTGACTTAAAGTCAGGACAAAAAGTGCATATCCTTAGAATTCCTCTATTCCTCAAAGAAAGAATTGAGCAAATATTTATTTTTCCAACTTTAATTTCATTTTTAAGATTCGCTCTCTCCCGTTCTTTCTAATCTTCCGGAAACCGGGCATTCCACAATGATAAAAAGGAAACTTTATTACGAAAGCTGTCAAAGCCAGATAAACACTGAAAAGCAATTTTCACTACTTTTTACTTCAACTGAGTCTCAAGCTGTCGCAGTGCTATATTTTTCTGACTTTTCTGTCTTTTCTTGTGATCTTCACCGGAAATGTTTCTGTCTTTCCTGCACGCCACAACCGTGGATCCGGAAAAAAGGTGAAAAAACGTTTATCAAATGGTTTTTACTTGAGTAGTATTGGCACTCAAATAATAGGGCCATTTATACGACAGAAAATAAGACGCGTCTTATCTAAGACGCGACTTAAATAAGACGCGAACCGATCGTATAAACAGTACAAAATAAGCATTCGTGCCTTATTTTAGACGCGACTTATTTTTTAAGTTCTTATTTTGTCCGCGTCTTAAATAAGACGTGAACTTCCTCGTATAAATGCTTTCGTGTCCTAAATAAGACGTGAACAACAAGTGCGCCGTATCAAAATAAGACGCGAATCATTTATACGTGATCTTCGCGTCTTATGTTGGACGCAAACGTATAAATGGTACACTTCGCATCTTATTTAAGTTGCGTCTTAGATAAGACGCGTCTTATTTTCTCCCGTATAAATGGCCCTAATATCTTCTCAGTTAAGTCCGTAATAATGCCAATGTATGTCTTGAATCGAAACGCTGAAATCGCTTATAAAATGGTTGTTAAAATGCTTGCTTTGTCATTCAATTCAGAACAACAAACTTTTACTTGTACACGAATAGAACTGTAGAAAGAATTGCAGCAAACAATAACTTCTACATTTGCACAATTAGTTTGTTCAGCAAAATCACGAGATCCCTTGCATACTATTGCATAATCAAAGCGCAATTTTTATCACCGTCAATACATTCCACCATGTACCTAAATCTAATAATGGCAATGATTTCGTTCGCGTGATCGGTAATTTAATATCAAAAGTTCATCAAATGATAACATACTATGAGAACTCAAAGCCATTCATTTCATAAATTGAACTTAGTAATTATTGTTTTTGCTCCCTTGCCATTTAACTTCCTCAGAACGTCTCCATTCATTTTAAAAATACACCGTGAAATTTTCAAACTGCGTTTCCCAAGAACATTTGACCTTTTTTACCCTTCTAAATGAGCAGTAATGGCTTTGCGACATATGATTGACAAGAAAAACACAAATTTCTTGAACCTTTGAAGATCAATGCCGTCTCGGACACATCCACGTAAAAACAAATTTGAAAGATTGATATGTAACGCTATATATCAAAACTTAAAAAAAAATTATGACATGCCAATTCCCTAGGGAAATTAACATAGGTCCGGGAGTACTCCCCAAAATTTTAGTGGCGGTGTATGCGATAAAATCCTAACCACTTCTTGATATTTTCTTCGTATTGGCACTCAAATAATATCTTCTCAATTAAGTCCGTAATAATAAGTTCCAATGTCTGTCTTGAATTGAAACGCTGAGATCGCTTATAAAATGGTTGTTAAAATGCTTGCTTTGTCAACAACAAAATTTTACTTGTATACGAATAGAACTGTAGAGAGAATTGCAGCAAACAAGAAATAGTTTAACGAAGTCTGCAAAATCACGAGGTCCCTTGCATACTATTGCATAATCAAAGCGCAATTTTTATCACCGTCAATACATTCTACCATGTACCTAAATCTATTAATGGCAATGATTTGAAATTTGAAAGATTATTGATACCGTAGGTAACGTGAGATATCGAAACTAAATAAGAACTCTAATACCTTTGTGGTGACGTAGCGTGAGATAATTATGACAAGTTCATGACATCCCAATACCCTAGGGAAATTAACAATAGGTCCGGGGGTGCTCCTCAAAAAACGCAAAGTTCATGCTATTTTGCTCTGCCATATCGCTCATATTAAAACACAAACTTTTCTGTCCCATTTAACTTTCTTAAAACGTCTCCATTCGTAAAAATACACCGTGAAATTCTCAAACTGCGTTTCCCAAGAAAACGCATCCCTTCTAAAGCAGCTTCAATGGCTTTACGACAAATGATTGAAACTGATAGGTAACGTGAGATATCGAAACTTAAAGAAGGACTTAATACCTTTGCGGTAACGTAATGTGAGATATGACAAGTTCATTACAAGTTCTGACATCCCAATACCCTTGGGAAATTAACAATAGGTCCGGGGGTGCTCCCCAAAAATTTTAGTGGCAGTATGTGACGCCCTTCTTGAAATCCTAACCGGTTTAACCAACCATATCCTCAATGCCCTAATATAGCTTCTATAAAGAAGGGACAAGAAACCCCCCAGGACAAAAGTCCACAAAATTTTGTTAACAACTTTTGTCCCTTTTTCGCACTCGACTCCGAAATCTCGCTTAATGCGCATTAACGAGATAAAAAGGGATACTCTCCTAACACAAGAACATCATCTTAAACTACCATAATATTATATCATCTAATTTCTTAAGTATGCAGCACCTTGTGAGGCCCCCTTTACCTTTATATCTGTCTATCTGTATTTGCATGTTTTGTCGAAATTTAAATTTGTAATATTGTGAGAAAAAAAAAACTCAGTGGTTAGAGCATCTGACCGGTGTGCGGAAAGTCATAGGTTCGAATCCCGTCAGGGACTCAGATTTGTCCCACGCTCGTAACATGATAAACATTACATCTTTCTCATTTCTTTACCGAGCTTTACATTTACCACCTTTCATTATTTAAAACCACTTCTTCTTGACATTTACTCATCAAACCGAAAGAGCCCATGACGCTTTAATTTGCGTATAATTTAGGCTGCCGAGACAACTTTTCACTGGCAGCGCAAATTAAAACCACAGGTCTTCATTTGTTAGCGTTATTAACCACTCATGACGACTAGCATGTTACCCCGGTTAAATTAAGATAAATACAACGGCGCGTCTAACTGAAGTTGTGAGATGATTAACAGACCTAGAACAACAGACCTCAAGTAGTTTTAATTGTGTTGCCGGCGGCCAGTGGTCACCGGTAAGGCACATTAAAGCGACAATTTGAGCTCATTAGACAAACGCGCAAATATCTCCAATATTCATGAATACTTCCTGTATATTTATCTAATAACTTAAACCTGTATGAGAAAAGAGAGTCAGTCAAAGCGAAGAAATAAAAAAAAGCAATGTAACGTTTTTGCAAGTTAAGATTTCTCTCAAAACGCAATCATCTTTTGTCCAGTTAGCAAATTTGGTATTTCTTCCGGCCGGATGTTAAAGGAAAACGTTGTTTCTCTTTTCATACACCTGGCAGTATGTTCTTGTCTTTTTTTTTTAACAATCTAACAAGCGTCCTTTTTCCTGTCAAAATACGTTGAATACTTCTCAGAGAATTCATCAAGACAAATGGAGTATTTAAGACAATTATATTGCTTTTAACCAAGATCATACATTTCCGTTATTTTTTGTGAGAACGTACGTGATGCCCGCTGTTAATAGGAACATTGCAGTTTTTATTAAAATATATATTTGCAGACCTGACAACTGTATGACAACTGACCGATTGTTAAACAATTCAAGTTTCCTTTAAGCCCGCATGATGACTGGCAAATTACTCCGGTCAAATTGAGATAAATACAGCCGTGCGTCCTCTTAAGAAACTATTTGAATTTGTGATAGGGACAACAAACATGAACACAACAGCAAATGGATCAAGCTGCACCAGACTGCTTAATCCTACCGCGAATAAAATCGGGCAAACCTTTGGTTACTGCCTGATTTTGGTTGCGTCGCTGGTCGGAAATTCTAACATCGGAATAATTGTCTACAAAACGCCAAGCTTCAGAAAACCGATAAATTATTTCATCGCAAACATGGCCATGTCTGACCTGCTGTATCCGATATTTCTTTTTCCGCTCAAAATAACAGAGTTATACGCGGACTCCTGGCTTATCGGTGGCTACCTTGGCCAGGCTTCGTGTAAGCTTCTCCATTTCTTACCAGATGTCTCGACCCTTGTGTCGATTCAGAGCCTGGTTCTGATAGCAGTGGATCGATTTGTAGCTGTGGTATATCCCCTTCGTTCCCCACTTATCACTCCAAAGCTGTGTCCTTTGGTTATTTTCGCCACGTGGATCGTCGCAATGGCTGTCCATTCGCCATATTTTTGGGCCTTCAAACTGGTTGAAAACTCAGGAAGACTTGCGTGTGAGCGTAAGTGGAATAAAGCTTTTGGAGACTACTCGTCCGTTGCAAATTACTATCTTGCAGGATTTATTGTCTTTTTCTACATCCCTATCGTCTTGTTGATCATACTTTACTCTACCATTCTTGTTAAGCTCAAGACACAGGTTCATCCAGGAGAGCAGTCGGCCAATGCTGAAGAACAACGCACGAGAAGAAACAGAAGCGTGTTAAGGATGGCCATTGCTATCGTTGTAGCGTTTGTGTTATGCTGGGTACCTTTCACCATTAACAGTTTATTATTTTACTTTGCATGGGACAGGACCTCAATTCATTGTGGTGTCATACGAATTTGGGACTTTGCCTTGTTTATGGCTCGTGCCAACTGTGTCATCAATCCTGTTATCTGCCTCATTTTCAGTAGTAATTATCGTCAAGGACTCAAGAGACTTCTAAACTGTTTTGGTGCAGTGCAAGAGTAACGTTTGAAATCCTACACGATTGATATCAAGCGCTTCGTAGAATACCCACCCACAAACTGGCTAACATCAGAAATAAACTTATAGTCCTAAAATAGTATTTTTATCATCATACAAATTAACATAAAACTTGGATCTGAACTGAACAGACATCTAAATAACAGAGTAGGAAGTTGCTGCCTTCACTGTGACACTGCAAATGGTTAGATCTTCCGGTGGCTGATCATGAGTCTCAGTGATGACCACCATGTACATTATTGTAAACAGCACAATGCAAAAGTACTGCTCAACAGCTTTCATTTGTGTGTGTAACGCCAAGCATTTCATAAAATACTTTGCTGAACGGTTTTCACTACTTTTAATATTTGGTTTTGAATGAGAAAGCACTTGTAGACTTGTAAATATTAATGGTATGGATATATAAGTATGAGCTGTAAGTATGCACGGGATTCTATACCATGCATTTCTATTATATATTTGAGAAAACGTTGCTGAACGGATTTTAACCATTCTTTGGAACTCTGCTTTTAAGAGGTTGCCTGACGAATCAGAGTTTATTGCAGAGTTTTTGAATAACAATTTGCCGTCCATGTCAGCTATTATGGACTTTTATTGAATTGAATATGTTGCAGGTAAAATATTTTCTCAGGTTAGAACAGTATTCAATCTAGGTTAAATGTGTACCCTGTATTCAATCTAGGTAAGCTTCATGTAGCCCTTACCTTAGCTTTGTGCTAGGGTAAAGGTTAGTGTACCTACAAGATTGAATACTGGGTGACACATTTAAACTAGATTGAATACTTATCTAACCTGGGACCGGATTTTCCCTGCAACAAATACACATGTGAAACCAGATCTATAAACAAACCGGTGCTTTGAAGTCAAATTAGGGGTCTTTCTAGATATGAAATGCATGCCCGTTATGACTAGTAAAGTATTGTTACCACAGGTACACAAAAAGAATGTATGTATTTACTAGCCGGATTCATTTTAGACATTTTCATTCTTTGAACATTAACTTTATGTGTATGTAATAAGCACCATTTGGTGTGGTGCGCTAGATTGTTTGACACTGAAATGAAGTTATCTATCCATGACGAAACTATTGGCGATGATCATGATGATATGGGACAACAACCTTCCGCTAGCGCTATTTCCAACAAAAGCCATAGGACACTGTCATGGCTGATACATCGTGTTTTCATGAGCATGACCAGGAGTTTGCTTAAGCTTGCTTTATTATCTTGAAATAGCCAGGAAGAAAAACGAGCAAAAAACGAAGCAAAGAAATATAAACTAATGAGACAAAATAAGGGCTAGAAAAACTCAATGTTTCACCAAAATGGTCGTCCGGGTTTTTTCCAAGCTATGACAAATACGCTTTAAAACCCCTCGTACATAGTTAAATCTTAATGATGATATGGGAATCAGGTTTGGGAATAATTTGAAAGCAAAATCAGTTACATGGGTATATACTTAGAAGGTCGTATTATTTCTTTTTCGTAGACCACAGCACTGTAGCCTTTTAGAAGACAATAATTTACAGGTGCAAACTTTGTTCCAAAACAAACCACTTCTTCTTGATATTTACTCATCAAACCGAATGAGCTCATGTCGCTTTAATTTGCGTTTAATTTGGGTTGCCGCGACAACTTTTCGCCGACAGTGCAAATTAAAACCACGTCTTCATTGTTAGCGTTATTATAAACCACTCATGATGACTAGCAAGTTACCCCATTTAAATTAAGATAAATACAACGACGCGTCTAACTGAAGTTGTGACATGAATAACAGCCCTACACCGACAGAGCTCATGTCGCTTTAATTGCGTTGCAGGCGGCCAGTGGTCGCCGGTAACGCACATTAAAGCGCCAATTTGAGCTCATTAGGCAAACGCTGCAAATATCAGGAATATTCATGTATACTTCCTGTATGTATCTAATAACAAACCTGTGTGAGAAAAGAAAGTCAGTAAAAGCGAAGAAATAAAAAAGCAAAGTAACTATTTTGCGAGTTAAGATTTCTCTCAAAACGCGATCATCTTTTGCCCAGTTAGCAAGTTTGGTATTTTTTTTCGGCCGGATGTTAAAGGAAAACGTACCTGGCAATTTGTATAAAATCCTGATCGTTCCAGAGTTCCCGATGGAGGTGTCGGTAACCATTAGCGATAATTACAATAAAGATGCTACAGAAAGTCCGCCATTTTGAACCCCATTTTGGGACCATATTAAGAGGCTTGGTACCGAGATAAACATAGTTATAAGTCAGAAATAATCGCCTATTTGCATGAATATTTCCACGTACCTATATAAAATATAAGAAAAGATAATCAGTCAAAACCTAATTTATTGGAGCACTGCAATAAATTATAGTTAATTAACAACTCTTTTATCGCGTGGTTAAACCTGGGGCGTACGTGCCTTCCAGTTTGCGTGACACAACCAGTCACACCCCACGTGGTGTCTCATCCAATGAAATTCTAGTGCTGTCATCTTTTGGCATAATCGGAGCATGCTCATTCACTCTTGTATTCCTCGTGCTCGTAGCCACAAGTTCCAAAATCGCAACGCGAAGAATTAAAAGAGCAAACGTTCTGGCAAGTTAAGATTTCTCTCAAAACGCGATCATCTTTTGCCCAGTTAGCAAGTTTGGTGATTTTTTTCCGGCCGGATGTTAAAGAAAAGCGTTGTTTCTTCTTTTTATACACCTGGCAGTATGCAGTTGTCTTTTTACAAAATCTAACAAGCGTCTTATTGTCCTGTGAAAGTACTTTGAATACTTCTCAGAGAATTCATCAAGAGAAATGGAGTATTGAAAAACAGTTTTTGTAGTTGCAGGTTCTTTTTTTATGTAAATGAAGACAATTTTACTGCTTCTAACCCTGATAATATATTTTGGTTATTTTTTATGCTCGCTGTTAATAGGAACATTGCCAGTTTCTATTAAAATATCAGTTTACAGACCTGACAACTGTCTGGCCGGTTGTTAAACAATTCAAGTTTCCATTAAACCAGCATTATGACAAGCAAATTACTCCGGTCAAATTGAGATAAATACAGCAGTGCGTCCTGTTAAGAAACTTTTTGAATTTGTGATAGGAACAACAAACATGAACACAACAGTGAATAGATCAAGCTGCCCAAGTCTTCTTAATCCTACAGCGAATAAAATCGGGCAAACCTTTGGTTTCCGCTGATTTTGGTTGCGTCGCTGATCGGAAATTCTATCATAGGAATAATTGTCTATAAAACGCCAACCTTGAGAAAACCGATAAATTATTTCATCGCAAACATGGCCATGTCTGATCTGCTGTATCCAATATTCCTGTTCCCGCTAAGAATAACACAGTTGTACGTGGACTCCTGGATTATCGGTGGTCCCACTGGCCAGGCCTTGTGTAAGCTTCTCTATTTCTTACCAGATGTCTCGACCTTTGTGTCGATTCAGAGCCTAGTTCTGATAGCAGTGGATCGATTTGTAGCTGTGGTATTTCCCCTACGTTCCCCACTCATCATTCCAAAGCTGTGTCCTTTGGTTATTTTCGCCACGTGGATCGTTGCAATGGCTGCCCATTCGCCATATTTTTTGGTATACGAACTTGTTGAATACCCAACAAGACTTGTGTGTGAGTTTTAGTGGAACGAAGCTTTTGGAGACTCCTTGTCCGATGCAAATTACGGCCTAGCAGCTTGTATTGTGTTTTTTACATCCCTTTCGTCTTGTTGATCATACTTTACTCTACCATTCTTGTTAAGCTCAAGGCACAGGCTCATCCAGGCGAGCAGTCGGCCAACGCCGAGAAACAACGCACGAGAAGAAACAGAAACGTGTTAAAGATGGCCATTGCTATAGTGGCAGCGTTTGTGGTTTGTTGGGTACCTTTGACCATTTTCGTATTACTATTTTTCTTTGCAAGGGACAATGCCTCAATTGGTTGTGGCATCCAACGCTTTCGAATATTTTCCTTGTTTACGGCTTACGCGAACTGTGCTATCAATCCTGTTATCTGCCTTATTTTCAGTAGCAGTTATCGTCAAGGCATGAAGAGACTTTTAAACTGTTTTCGTGCAGTGCAAGAGTAACTTTTGGAAAACTACACACTAAATGGACATCAAGCGCTTCGTGGAATGTCCACCCACAAACTGGGTAACAGCAAAAAGCAACTTATATCATCACACAATAATTTCAAATAGACACAAAACTGGAATAAACTGATGAACTGAACAGACATCTAAATAACAGAGGTAAAATTTGCTGCCTTCACTGTGACGCTTGCAAATGGTTAGATCTTCTGGTGTCTCGATCTAAGTGATGAACAAGTACTGCTTTCATTTTCATTTAGTTTAAAGGACCACCTTGTACAGCATAATAAACAGCACCATGTAAAACTACATGCATATTATATATGAGCGAGGTAAATCAACAACAAGACCCCAACTGGTATTCAAAATACAAAGAAGGTTAAAATCGTTAGCGTTCTGGAATACTTCTCACTGTAAATTTCTATAATATAACTTGTAAATATATAAAATAATATTATATCGAAATTAATTTCAAATATTCCCGAAATTAGTGTGTAATACCAACTTTGCTGAACTGTTTTCCCTTCTTTCGATATTTGGTTTTGAATGAGAATGCACTTGTCGACTTGTAAATATATTTTAATCAATCTGTCATGGCTGATATATCGTGTTTTCATGAGCATGATCAGGAGTTTGCTTAAGCTTGCTTTATTATCTTGAAATAGCCAAAAAGAAAAACTAGCAAAAAACGAAGCAAAGAAATATAAACTAATGAGACAAAATAACGGCTTAAAACACTCAATGTTTCACCAAAATGGTCGTCCTGGTTTTTTTCCAAGCTATGACAAATACGCTTTAAAACCCCTCGCAGATAGTTAAATCTTAATGATGATATGGGAATCAGGTTTGGGAATAATTTGAAAGCAAAATCAGTTACATGGGTATATAGAAGGTCGTATTATTTCTTTTTCGTAGACCACAGAACTGTAGCCTCTTAGAAGACAATAATTTACAGGTGCAAACTTTGTTTCAAAACAAACCACTTCTTCTTGATAATTAGTCATCAAACCGAATGAGCTCATGTCGCTTTAATTTGCGTTTAAATTGGGTTGCCGCGACAACTTTTCGCCGACAGCGCAAATTAAAACCACGTCTTCATTTGTTAGCGTTATTATAAACCACTCATGATGACTAGCAAGTTACCCCATTTAAATTAAGATAAATACAACGAAGCGTCTAACTGAAGTTGTGACATGAATAACAGCCCTACACCGACAGAGCTCATGTCGCTTTAATTGCGTTGCTGACGGCCACTGGTCGCCGGTAACGCACATTAAAGCGCCAATTTGAGCTCATTAGGCAAACGCTGCAAATATCACGAATATTCATGAATACTTCCTGTATGTATCTAATAACAAACCTGTGTGAGAAAAGAAAGCCAGTAAAAGCGAACATATGAAAAAGCAAAGTAACTATTTTGCGAGTTAAGATTTCTCTCAAAACGCGATCATCTTTTGCCCAGTTAGCAAGTTTGGTATTTTTCCCGGCCGGATGTTAAAGGAAAACGTACCTGGCAATTTGTATAAAATCCTGATCGTTCCAGAGTTCCCGATGGAGGTGTCGGTAACCATGGCGATTATTACAATAAAGATGCTACAGAAAGTCCGCCATTTTGAACCCCATTTTGGGACCATATTAAGAGGCTTGGTACCGAGATAAACATAGTTATCAGTCAGAAATAATCGCCTACCCACATAATATCGGAATTAACGGTCGGAAAAATATTACCCGATAAATACCCGATTTAGCTGCAACTATCCCAGATTATCCCTTTGTTTAAGGGTTTCATAAATCGGGAAACAGCGAAATATCCTGTCGTCCAGGATTTCCCCTACGTGTGGCATGTCTCGTCGACAATTATATAATGATATGGGAACCGGTTTTGAGAATAAATAGGAAAAAAATGTTACGGGGTATAAAATGTGATGTTTTTGTGTAAAGCGCTACACTGTAAGCCTTTTACAACAAAATAATTTACAGGTGCAAGCCACTTATTCTTGATATTTAACCATCTGAAGTCATACATGTTTATTTAAAATGAGCCCATGTCGCTTTAATTCAGTTGTGTTGAAGGCGTCCAACTGTCCCTTGCAATGCAAAGTAAAACACCGCAAACAAGAAAAAATGTGGAAAAAGACAATCAGTCAACGCGAAGAAGAAGCACATTAACATTTTTGCAAATTAAGATTTCGTTGTAAAACGCGATCATATTTTGCCTAGTTGGTATAAGTTTGGCATTTTGTCCAGGTGTTAAAGAAAAACGGTGTTTCCTTCGTTCTATACTCCTGGCTTTATATATATACTCGTTAACAATCTAACAAGTGTCATATTTTACTGTCAAAATATGCTGAATATACTTCTCAGAACATCCATCACGAGAAATGAATATTGGAGCAATATGCCAATTAAAGCGGCATTAGCTCATAAGGAAAACATGGCAAATAGGTGTAATTTGCATGAATATTTCCACGTGCCTATATAAAATATAAGAAAAGATAATCAGTCAACGCGAAGAATTAAAAAAAGCAAACGTTCTGGCAAGTTAAGATTTCTCTCAAAACGCGATCATCTTTTGCCCAGTTAGCAAGTTTGGTGATTTTTTTCCGGCCGGATGTTAAAGAAAAGCGTTGTTTCTTCTTTTTATACACCTGGCAGTATGCACTTGTCTTTTTAAATAATCTAACAAGCGTCTTATTGTCCTGTGAAAGTACTTTGAATACTTCTCAGAGAATTCATCAAGAGAAATGGAGTATTGAAAAACAGTTTTTGCAGTTGCAGGTTCTATTTTTATGTAACTGAAGACAATTTTACTGCTTCTAACCCTGATAATATATTTTGGTTATTTTTGATGCTCGCTGTTAATAGGAACATTGCCAGTTTCTATTAAAATATCCATTTACAGACCTGACAACTGTCTGGCCGGTTGTTAAACAATTCACGTTTCCATTAAACCAGCATTATGACAAGCAAATTACTCCGGTCAAATTGAGGTAAATACAGCAGCGTATCCTCGTAAGAAACTATTTGAATTTGTGATAGGAACAACAAACATGAACACAACAGAGAATAGATCAAGCTGCACCGGTCTGCTTAATCCTGCAGCGGATAAAATAGGCAAAACCTTTGGGTACTGCCTGATTTTGGTTGCGTCGCTGGTCGGAAATTCTAACATCGGAACAATTGTCTACAAAACGCCAAGCTTGAGAAAACCGATAAATTATTTCATTGCAAACATGGCTATGTCTGACCTGCTGTATCCAATATTCCTTTTTCCACATAAAATAACAGAGTTATATGCGGAGTCCTGGATAAGCTTCTCCATTTCTTACCAGATGTCTCGACCCTTGTGTCGATTCAGAGCCTGGTTCTGATAGCAGTGGATCGATTCGTAGCTGTGGTATATCCCCTCCGTTCCCCACTGATCACTCCAAAGCTGTGTCCTTTGGTTATTTTCGCCACGTGGATCATCGCAATGGCTGTCCATTCGCCATATTTTTGGGCCTTCAAACTGGTTGAAAACTCAGGAAGACTTGCGTGTGAGCTTAAGTGGAGTGAAGCTTTTGGAGACTACTCGTCCGTTGCAAATTACTATCTTGCAGGATTTATTGTCTTTTTCTACATCCCTATTGTCTTGTTGATCATACTTTACTCTACCATTCTTGTTAAGCTCAAGACACAGGTTCATCCAGGAGAGCAGTCGGCCAATGCTGAAGAACAACGCACGAGAAGAAACAGAAGCGTGTTAAAGATGGCCATTGCTATCGTTGTAGGGTTTGTGTTATGCTGGGTACCTTTCACCATTAACAGTTTATTATTTTACTTTGCATGGGACAGGACCTCAATTCATTGTGGTCTCATACGAATTTGGGACTTTGCCTTGTTTATGGCTCGTGCCAACTGTGTCATCAATCATGTTATCTGCCTCATTTTCAGTAGTAATTATCGTCAAGGACTCAAGAGACTTCTAAACTGTTTTGGTGTAGTGCAAGAGTAACTTTTGAAAGCCTACACGATTGATATCAAGCGCTTCGTAGAATACCCACCCACAAACTGGCTAACATCAGAAATAAACTTATAGTCCTAAAATAGTATTTTTATCATCATACAAATAAACATAAAACTTGGATCTGAACTGAACAAACATCTAAATAACAGAGTAGGAAGTTGCTGCCTTCACCGTGAGACTGCAAATGGTTAGATCTTCCGGTGACTGGCATCATGAATCTCAGTGATGACCACCATCTATATCATTATAAACAGCACAATGCAAAAGTACTGCTCAACAGCTTTCATTTGAGTGTGTAACGCCAAGCATTTGATAAAATACTTTGCTGAACGGTTTTCTCTACTTTTAATATTTGCTTTTGAATGAGAAAGCACTTGTAGACTTGTAAATATTAATGTTATGGATATATAAGTATGAGCTGTAAGTATGCACGTGATTCTACACCATGCATTTCTATTATATATTTGAGAAAACTTTGCTAAACGGATTTAACC
The DNA here is from genome assembly GCA_022457155.1 of Cladopsammia gracilis. Lineage (NCBI taxonomy): Eukaryota > Metazoa > Cnidaria > Anthozoa > Scleractinia > Dendrophylliidae > Cladopsammia > Cladopsammia gracilis. The sequence goes on along the minus strand of JAJGOT010000103.1, from coordinate 707,206 downwards.
GTTCTTTGGAACTCTGCTTTTTAGAGGTTGCCTGTCGAATCAGTGTTTATTGCAGAGTTTTTGAATAACAATTTGCCGTCCATGTCAGCTATTATGGACATTTATTGAATTGAATATGTTGTAGGTAAAATATTTTCTCAGGTTAGATCAGGTTAAATCAGTATTCAATCTATCTTCTCAATCTCTCAGTATTCTCTCGTAGCTCAGTTATTAGAGCATCCGACCAGTGTGAACCTAGTATGTGGCCTAGCTCGCCACGAGTCTCTCGTAGCTCAGTGGTTAAAGCATCCGACCAGTGCGAACCTACTATATGGCCTAGCTCGCCACGAGTCTCTCGTAGCTTAGTTCTTAGAGCATCCGACCACTGTGAACCTAGTATATGGCCTAGCTCGCCACGAGTCTCTCGTAGCTCAATTCAGTGTTAGAGCATCCAATCAGTGTGAACCTAGTATATGGCCTAGCTCGCCACGAGTCTCTCGTAACTCAGTGGTTAGAGCATCCGACCGGTGTGTGAACCTAGTATATGGCCTAGCTCGCCACGAGTCTGTCGTAACTCAGTTGTTAGAGCATCCAATCAGTGTGAACCTAGGATATGGCCTAGCTCGCCACGAGTCTCTCGAAGCTCAGTGGTTAAAGCATCCGACCGGTGTGAACCTTGTATGTGGCCAGGCTCGCCCGGCCGAGTCTCTCGTAGCTCAGTGGTTAGAGCTTCCGACCGGTGTGAACCTTATATGTGGCCTGGCTCGCCACGAGTCTCTCGTAGCTCAGTGGAGCGTCGAATCGCTAAAGAAAGAAATAAATTCTCTTTTCATCATAAAAAAGGGATACTCTCCTAACACAAGAACATCATCTTAAACTACCATAATATTATATCATCTAATTTCTTAAGTATGTAGCACCTTGTGAGGCCCCCTTTACCTTTATATCTGTCTATCTGTATTTGCATGTTTTGTCGAAATTTAAATTTGTAATATTGTGAAAAAAAAAAAACTCAGTGGTTAGAGCATCTGACCGGTGTGCGGAAAGTCATAGGTTCGAATCCCGTCAGGGACTCAGATTTGTCCCACGCTCGTAACATGATGAACATTACATCTTTCTCATTTCTTTACCGAGCTTTACATTTACCACCTTTCATTATTTAAAACAACTTCTTCTTGAAATTTACTCATCAAACCGAATGAGCCCATGACGCTTTAATTTGCGTTTAATTTAGGCTGCCGAGACAACTTTTCACTGGTAGCGCAAATTAAAACCACAGGTCTTCATTTGTTAGCGTTATTAACCACTCATGACGACTAGCAAGTTACCCCGGTTAAATTAAGATAAATACAACGGCGCGTCTAACTGAAGTTGTGAGATGATTAACAGACCTACAACAACAGACCTCAAGTAGTTTTAATTGTGTTGCCGGCGGCCAGTGGTCACCGGTAAGGCACATTAAAGCGACAATTTGAGCTCATTAGACAAACGCGCAAATATCACCAATATTCATGAATACTTCCTGTATATTTATCTAATAACTTAAACCTGTATGAGAAAAGAGAGTCAGTCAAAGCGAAGAAATAAAAAAAGCAATGTAACGTTTTTGCAAGATAAGATTTCTCTCAAAACGCAATCATCTTTTGTCCAGTTAGCAAATTTGGTATTTCTTCCGGCCGGATGTTAAAGGAAAACGTTGTTTCTCTTTTCACACACCTGGCAGTATGTTCTTGTCGTTTTTTTAACAATCTAACAAGCGACCTTTTTCCTGTCAAAATACGTTGAATACTTCTCAGAGAATTCATCAAGAGAAATGGAGTATTAAAGACAATTATATTGCTTTTAACCAAGATCATATATTTCCGTTATTTTTTGTGAGAACGTACGTGATGCCCGCTGTTAATAGGAACATTGCAGTTTTTATTAAAATATATATTTGCAGACCTGACAACTGTATGACAACTGGCCGATTGTTAAACAATTCAAGTTTCCTTTAAGCCCACATAACGACTGGCAAATTACTTCGGTCAAATTGAGATAAATACAGCAGTGCGTCCTCTTAAGAAACTATTTGAATTTGTGATAGGTACAACAAACATGAACACAACAGCGAATGGATCAAGCTGCACCAGACTGCTTAATCCTACAGCGAATAAAATCGGGCAAACCTTTGGTTACTGCCTGATTTTGGTTGCCTCGCTGGTCGGAAATTCTATCATCGGAATAATTGTCTACAAAACGCCAGGCTTGAGAAAACCGATAAATTATTTCATCGCAAACATGGCCATGTCTGACCTGCTGTATCCGATATTCCGTTTTCCGCTTAAAATAACAGAGTTATACGCGGACTCCTGGCTTATCGGTGGCTACCTTGGCCAGGCTTCGTGTAAGCTTCTCCATTTCTTACCAGATGTCTCGACCCTTGTGTCGATTCAGAGCCTGGTTCTGATAGCAGTGGATCGATTTGTAGCTGTGGTATATCCCCTTCGTTCCCCACTGATCACTCCAAAGCTGTGTCCTTTGGTTATTTTCGCCACGTGGATCGTCGCAATGGCTGTCCATTCGCCATATTTTTTTGTCTTCAAACTTGTTGAATACCCAGGAAGACTTGCATGTGAGCAGAAGTGGAGTGAAGCTTTTGGAGACCATTCGTCCAAAGCGAATTACGCTCTAGCAGGATTTATTGTGTTTTTCTACATCCCTATCGTCTTGTTGATCATTCTTTACTCTACCATTCTTGTTAAGCTTAAGACACAGGCTCATCCGGGCGAGCATTCGGCCAATGCTGAAGAACAACGCACGAGAAGAAACAGAAGCGTGTTTAAGATGGCCATTGCTATCGTGGTAGGGTTTGTGTTATGCTGGGCACCTTTCACCATTACCCTTTTACTCCTTTACTTTGCATGGGACCGGGCCTCACTTCCTTGTGGTCTCGAACACTTTTGGGTCTTTGCGAGGTTCATGGCTTACACAAACTGCGCTATCAATCCTGTTATCTGCGTCATTTTCAGTAGTAATTATCGTCAAGGACTCAAGAGACTTCTAAACTGTTTTGGTGCAGTGCAAGGGTAACGTTTGAAATCCTACACGATTGATATCAAGCGCTTCATAGAATACCCACCCACAAACTGGCTAACATCAGAAATAAACTTATAGTCCTAAAATAGTATTTTTATCATCATACAAATAAACATAAAACTTGGATCTGAACTGAACAAACATCTAAATAACAGAGTAGGAAGTTGCTGCCTTCACTGTGACACTGCAAATGGTTAGATCTTCCGGTGACTGATCATGAATCTCAGTGATGACCACCATGTACATCATTATAAACAGCACAATGCAAAAGTACTGCTCAACAGCTTTCATTTGAGTGTGTAACGCCAAGCATTTCATAAAATACTTTGCTGAACGGTTTTCACTACTTTTAATATTTGGTTTTGAATGAGAAAGCACTTGTAGACTTGTAAATATTAACGTTATGGATATATAAGTATAAGCTGTAAGTATGCACGTGATTCTACACCATGCATTTCTATTATATATTTGAGAAAACTTTGCTAAACGGATTTAACCGTTCTTTGGAACTCTGCTTTTTAGAGGTTGCCTGACGAATCAGTGTTTATTGCAGAGTTTTTGAATTAACAATTTGCCGTCCATGTCAGCTATTATGGGCATTTATTGAATTGAATATGTTGCAGGTAAAATATTTTCTCAGGTTAGATCAGTATTCAATCTAGGTTAAATGTGTACCCTGTATTCAATCTAGGTAAGCTTCATGTAACCCTTACCCTACAAGATTGAATACTGGGTGACACATTTACAGCCATGCTCCGTCACGCGTGACCAGTAATCACAAGACTGAAATGAACATTTGAACATTTCTTTGTAACGTCCGAGATTTGAATGAAACCTTGAAGATCTCTCTGGAAAACACTTTGAAAGTCACGAGTTAACGGAAAAATAACTTCGCTACGCACATAAAAAAAAAAACAAATATTGTTCGGATATGTAACATTTCAATTAAAATGATATTTTGTTATTCTTTGTTTCCGAAAATGCGGTAAACTTCTTACGGGAATTCCGAATCTCGGAATGAATTTACAAAACCGACGCGTAAACTTGAAAAATCCATTCAAATTTTCAAAAATACTGGTCACGCGTGACGGAGCATGGCTGTAACTAGATTGAATACTAATCTAACCTGGGACCGGATTTTCCCTGCAACAAATACGCATGTGAAACCAAATCTATAAACAAACCGGTGCTGTGAAGTCAAATTAGGGGTCTTTCTAGATATGAAATGCATGCCCGTTATGACTAGTAAAGTATTGTTACCACAGGTACACAAAAAGAATAATAACTAGCCGTATGTATTTACTAGCCGGATTCATTTTAGACATTTTCATTCTTTGAACATTTACTTTGCCGTGTATGTAATAAGCACCATTTGGTGTGGTGCGCTAGATTGTTTGACACTGAAATGAAGTTATCTATCCATGATGAAACTGTTGGCGATGATCATGATGATATGGGACAACAACCTTCCGCTAGCGCTATTTCCAACAAAAGCCATATGACACTGTCATGGCTGATATATCGTGTTTTCATGAGCATGATCAGGAGTTTGCTTAAGCTTGCTTTATTATCTTGAAATAGCCAGGAAGAAAAACTAGCAAAAAACGAAGCAAAGAAATATAAACTAATGAGACAAAATAATGGCTTAAAACACTCAATGTTTCACCAAAATGGTCGTCCTGGTTTTTTCCAAGCTATGACAAATACGCTTTAAAACCCGTCGTAGATAGTTAAATCTTAATGATGATATGGGAATCAGGTTTGGGAATAATTTGAAAGCAAAATCAGTTACATGGGTATATAGAAGGTCGTATTATTTCTTTTCCGTAGACCACAGAACTGTAGCCTTTTAGAAGACAATAATTTACAGGTGCAAACTTTGTTTCAAAACAAACCACGTCTTCTTGATATTTACTCATCAAACCGAATGAGCTCATGTCGCTTTAATTTGCGTTTAATTTGGATTGCCGCGACAACTTTTCGCCGACAGTGCAAATTAAAACCACGTCTTCATTTGTTAGCGTTATTATAAACCAATCATGATGACTAGCAAGTTACCCCATTTAAATTAAGATAAATACAACGACGCGTCTAACTGAAGTTGTGAGATGAATAACAGCCCTACACCGACAGAGCTCATGTCGCTTTAATTGCGTTGCTGACGGCCAGTGGTCGCCGGTAACGCACATTAAAGAGCCAATTTGAGCTCATTAGGCAAACGCTGCAAATATCACGAATATTGATGAATACTTCCTGTATGTATCTAATAACAAACCTGTGTGAGAAAAGAGAGTCAGTAAAAGCGAAGAAATAAAAAAGCAAAGTAACTATTTTGCGAGTTCAGAAGAAAGAAAGAAAAACGTTGTTTCCTTCGTTCTATACTCCTGGCTTTATATGTATATATACAATCTAACAAGTGTCATACTTTACTGTCAAAATATGCTGAATATACTTCTCAGAACATCCATCACGAGAAATGAATATTGGAGCAATATGCTAATTAAAGCGGCATTAGCTCATAAGGCAAACATGGCAAATAAGTGTAATTTGCATGAATATTTCCACATACCTAATTATATATAAAATATAAGAAAAGACAATCAGTCAACGCGAAGAATTAAAAAAAGCAAACGTCCTGGCAACTTAAGATTTCTCTCATAACGCGATCATCTTCTGCCCAGTTAGCAAGTTTTGGTGATTTTTTCCGACCGGATGTTAAAGGAAAACGTTGTTTCTTCTTTTTATACACCTGGCAGTATGCACTTGTCTTTCTAAATAATCTAACAAGCGTCTTATTTTCCTGTGAAAGTACTTTGAATACTTCTCAGAGAATTCACCAAGAGAAATGGAGTATTGAAAAACAGGTTTTGCAGTTGCAGGTTCTATTTTTATGAACTGCAGACAATTTTAATGCTTCTAACCCCGATGATATATTTTGGTTATTTTTTATGCTCGCTTTTAATAGGAACATTGCAAGTTTCTATTAAAATATCCATTTACAGACCTGACAAACTGTCTGGCCGGTTGTTAAACAATTCAAGTTTCCATTAAACCAGCATTATGAAAAGCAAATTACTCCGGTCAAATTGAGGTAAATACAGCAGCGCATCCTCGTAAGAAACTATTTGAATTTGTGATAGGAACAACAAACATGAACACAACAGAGAATAGATCAAGCTGCACCGGTCTGCTTAATCCGGCAGCGGATAAAATAGGCAAAACCTTTGGGTACTGCCTGATTTTGGTTGCCTCGCTGGTCGGAAATTCTATCATCGGAATAATTGTCTACAAAACGCCAAGCTTGAGAAAACCGATAAATTATTTCATCGCAAACATGGCTTTGTCTGACCTGCTGTATCCGATATTCCTTTTTCCACATAAAATAACAGAGTTATACGCGGACTCCTGGCTTATCGGTGAATACATTGGCCAGGCTTCGTGTAAGCTTCTCCATTTCTTACCAGATGTCTCGACCCTTGTGTCGATTCAGAGCCTGGTTCTGATAGCAGTGGATCGATTTGTAGCTGTGGTATTTCCCCTTCGTTCCCCACTTATCTCTCCAAAGCTGTGTCCTTTGGTTATTTTTGCCACGTGGATCGTCGCAATGGCTGTTTATTCGCCATATCTTTTCGTCTTCAAACTTGTTGAATACTCAGGACGACTTGCGTGTGAGTTTAAGTGGACTGAAGCTTTTGGAGACAACTCGTCCGTTGCAAATTACTATCTTGCAGGATTTATTGTCTTTTTCTACATCCCTATCGTCTTGTTGATTATACTTTACTCTACCATTCTTGTTAAGCTCAAGACACAGGTTCATCCAGGAGAGCAGTCGGCCAATGCTGAAGAACAACGCACGAGAAGAAACAGAAGCGTGTTAAAGATGGCCATTGCTATCGTTGTAGCGTTTGTGTTATGCTGGGTACCTTTCACCATTAACAGTTTATTATTTTTCTTTGCATGGGACAGGACCTCAATTCATTGTGGTGTCATACGAATTTGGGACTTTGCCTTGTTTATGGCTCGTGCCAACTGTGTCATCAATCCTGTTATCTGCCTCATTTTCAGTAGTAATTATCGTCAAGGACTCAAGAGACTTCTAAACCGTTTTGGTGCAGTGCAAGAGTAACGTTTGAAATCCTACACGATTGATATCAAGCGCTTCATAGAATACCCACCCACAAACTGGCTAACATGAGAAATAAACTTATAGTCCTAAAATAGTATTTTTATCATCATACAAATAAACATAAAACTTGGATCTGAACTGAACAAACATCCAAATAACAGAGAAGGAAGTTGCTTCCTTTACTGTGACACTGCAAATGGTTAGATCTTCCGGTGACTGATCATGAATCTCAGTGATGACCACCATGTACATCATTATAAACAGCACAATGCAAAAGTACTGCTCAACAGCTTTCATTTGAATGTGTAACGCCAAGCATTTGATAAAATACTTTGCTGAACGGTTTTCACTACTTTTAATATTTGGTTTTGAATGAGAAAGCACTTGTTGACTTGTAAATATTAATGTTATGGATATATAAGTATGAGCTGTAAGTATGCACGTGATTCTATACCATGCATTTCTATTATATATTTGAGAAAACTTTGCTGAACGGATTTAACCGTTCTTTGGAACTCTGCTTTTTAGAGGTTGCCTGACGAATCAGAGTTTATTGCAGAGTTTTTGAATAACAATTTGCCGTCCATGTCAGCTATTATGGGCATTTATTGAATTGAATATGTTGCAGGTAAAATATTTTCTCAGGTTAGAACAGTATTCAATCTAGGTTAAATGGGTACCCTGTATTCAATCTAGGTAAGCTTCATGTAACCCTTACCCTACAAGATTGAATACTGGGTGACACATTTACAGCCATGCTCCGTCACGCGTGACCAGTAATCACAAGACTGAAATGAACATTTGAACATTTCTTTGTAACGTCCGAGATTTGAATGAAACCTTGAAGATCTCTCTGGAAAACACTTTGAAAGTCACGAGTTAACGGAAAAATAACTTCGCTACGCACATAAAAAAAAAAACAATTATTGTTCGGATATGTAACATTTCAACTAAAATGATATTTTGTTATTCTTTGTTTCCGAAAATGCGGTAAACTTCTTACGGGAATTCCGAATCTCGGAATGAATTTACAAAACCGACGCGTAAACTTGAAAAATCCATTCAAATTTTCAAAAATACTGGTCACGCGTGACGGAGCATGGCTGTAACTAGATTGAATACTAATCTAATCTGGGACCGGATTTTCCCTGCAACAAATACGCATGTGAAACCAAATCTATAAACAAACCGGTGCTTTGAAGTCAAATTAGGGGTCTTTCTAGATATGAAATGCATGCCTGTTATGACTAGTAAAGTATTGTTACCACAGCTACACAAAAAGAATAATAACTAGCTGTATGTATTTACTAGCCGGATTCATTTTAGACATTTTCATTCTTTGAACATTTACTTTGCCGTGTATGTAATAAGCACCATTTGGTGTGGTGCGCTAGATTGTTTGACACTGAAATGAAGTTATCTATCCATGATGAAACTGTTGGCGATGATCATGATGATATGGGACAACAACCTTCCGCTAGCGCTATTTCCAACAAAAGCCATAGGACACTGTCATGGCTGATATATCGTGTTTTCATGAGCATGACCAGGAGTTTGCTTAAGCTTGCTTTATTATCGTGAAATAGCCAGAAAGAAAAACTAGCAAAAAACGAAGCAAAGAAATATAAACTAATGAGACAAAATAAGGGCTATAAACACTTAATGTTTCACCAAAATGGTCGTCCTGGTTTTTTTCCAAGCTATGACAAATACGCTTTAAAACCCCTCGCAGATAGTTAAATCTTAATGATGATATGGGAATCAGGTTTGGGAATAATTTGAAAGCAAAATCAGTTACATGGGTATATAGAAGGTCGTATTATTTCTTTTTCGTAGACCACAGAACTGTAGCCTTTTAGAAGACAATAATTTACAGGTGCAAACTTTGTTTCAAAACAAACCACTTCTTCTTGATATTTACTCATCAAACCGAATGAGCTCATGTCGCTTTAATTTGCGTTTAATTTGGGTTGCCGCGACAACTTTTCGCCGAGAGCGCAAATTAAAACCACGTCTTCATTTGTTAGCGTTACTATAAACCACTCATGATGACTAGCAAGTTACCCCGGTTAAATTAAGATAAATACAACGGCGCGTCTAAATGAAGTTGTGAGATGAATAACAGCCCTATATGCCCTACACCGACAGAGCTCATGTTGCTTTAATTGCGTTGCTGGCGGCCAGTGGTCGCTGGTAACGCACATTAAAGCGCCAATTTGAGCTCATTAGGCAAACGCTGCAAATATCACGAAAATTCATGAATACTTCCTGTATTTATCTAATAACAAACCTGTGTGAGAAAAGAGAGTCAGAAAAAGCAAAGAAATAAAAAAAGCAAAGTGACTATTTTGCGAGTTAAGATTTCTTTTAAAACGCGATCATCTTTTGCCCAGTTAGCAAGTTTGGTATTTTTTCCGGCCGGATGTTAATTGAAAACGTACCTGGCAATATGTACTTTTCTTTTTTGAACAATATAACAAGCGTCCTTTTTCCTGTGAAAATAAGTTAAATACTTCTCAGAGAATTTATCAAGAGAAACTATGGCATATTGAAAAATAGTTTTTACAGTTGCATGTTCCCTCTTTTATAACTGAAGACAATTATATTGCTTTTAGCCCAGATAAAATTTTTTGGGTTTTTTTGGGTGAACGTACGTGATGCCCGCTGTTAATAAGAACATTGCCAGTTTCTTTTAAAATATCTATTTACAGACCTGACAACTGTATGACAACTGGCCGGTTGTTACTGGGCCTTTCAACAACATGCGGAATTTATTTCCACCAACGGTTGCGTTATTCCATGCCGTCAATCATAATTAATACGAAAGCCAACGGACGATGTTAAAAAGAAACAAACAAAATGGATCGAAATCTACCAATCATAATGCACGGACGTGACCTTTTGACCTCACTGAAGTAAAGATCTGTTTCCTGAGAGGTAAGCTAAGATGATTGACGGCAGTGTAAAGCGTTGGTGGAAATTCCGCATGTTATTGAAAGGCGCAGTAAACAATTCACGTTTCAATTAAACACGTATTATGACAAGCAAATTACTCTGGTCAAATTGAGATAAATACAGCAGCGCGTCCTCTTAAGAAACTGTTTGAATTTGTGATAGGAACAACAAACAACAACACAACAGTGAATAGATCAAGTTGCACCAGTCTGCTTAATCGTACAGTGGATAAAATCGGGCAAACCTTACAAATCAAGAGTGAGATCACGAAGTCGAGTGTCAACCAATTAGACTGGTGAAACTAAAATATGCGTGCATACATTTACATGCACAAATGTGACACAAAGAAAAACAGAGCAGAATTTATAACTCGTCAGCTACGCCCAAGTAAACATTTGAATTTGTGAGAGGAACAACGAACATGAACACAACAGTGAATACATCAAGCTGCCCCAGTCTGCTTAACCCTACATCGAATAAAATCTGGCAAACCTTTGGTTACTGCCTGATTTTTGTTGCGTCGCTGGTCGGAAATTCTATCATCGGAATAATTGTCTATACAACGCCAACCTTGAGAAAACCGATAAATTATTTCATCGCAAACATGGCTTTCTCTGACCTACTGTATCCAATATTCCTGTTCCCGCTAAAAATAACAGAGTTGTACGTGGACTCCTGGCTTATCGGTGGTCCCCTTGGCCATGCCTTGTGTAAGCTTCCATATTTTATAACCGATGTCTCGTCACTTGTGTCGATTCAGAGCCTGGTTCTGATAGCAGTGGATCGATTTGTAGCTGTGGTATTTCCCCTACGTTCCCCACTCATCAGTCGAAAGCTGTGCCGCTTCTTCATTTCCGCAACATGGCTCGTCGCAATGGCTTTCTATTCGCCATATTTTTTCGTCTTCAAACTTGTTGAATACCCAGGAAAACTAACGTGTGAGTGGAAGTGGACTGAAGCTTTTGGAGACTACTCGTCCGTTGGAAATTACTATCGAGCAGGATTTATTGTGTTTTTTTACATCCCTATTGTGGTGTTGATAATACTTTACTCAATCATCCTTATCAAGCTCAAGTCACACGATCATCCAGGCGAACATTCGTTCGAGGCTGAGGAACGTCGCAAGAGAAGAAACAGAAAAATGTTTAAGATGACCTTCGCTATCCTGTTAGTATTTATATTTTGCTGGGTTCCTTTATCCATTAACGTTTTACTCGTTTTCTTTCCATTGAAGAGTTCGCCAATTCCTTGTGGCATCAGACGCTTTTGGTTCGTCCTTACTTTGTTTATGTCTCGCGCAAACTGCACTATCAATCCTATTATCTGCCTAATTTTCAGTAGTAATTATCGTCAAGGACTTAAGAGACTTCTGAATTGTTTTCGTGCAGTGCTGAGTAACTTTTGTAAACCTACACGATGGACATCAAGCGCTTCACGGAATGTCCACACATCAAAGCTATGATCAGAAAGCAACTTATATGATATTTAAATTTTAATGTTTTCATCAACACAAATAAACAAAAATCTTGAAGAAATGGTTGAACTGGACAGACATTTAAATGACAGAAGTAGAAGTTGTTTCCTAGACTTCGACGCCAGCAAATGGTTAGATCTTCCTGTGTCTCGACCTCAGTGATGACCACACAAATATCGCGATCTTCTCTCAAATGTGGGAGCGTTAGCAAAGCATTCACGAGCACCTGACGAGCACTTCCTGTGATCGCTGTCTGAGCACCAACGTGAAATCCACTTCGTTAAGTTTTTAAAATTGACTGCTGAATGGATGAGACCATAAAATGTGTAACAGCAGGCAGCCCATGGGAATTGTTCGAATGTTACAAAAAAGGAAGGGGTATTTTCCCGCTCCAGCCTAAGCACGATCAACATTAAAAGTGAAAAAAAATGCCACTTGATTTTCGTAAAAATCTGCTCAAGAATTTTCAATGGGACAGTTTTATTAACAAACTGAAAAATTAAAACCATACCTATTGTGTTATATGGGTGAGGGAATGATTCCGGGAGTGAACGGATCAAGCAGATTCTGCTGTGCTTTGTTCAAAATACACCAAATAGGTAACGAGGTACCTTTGCTCAAACATAAAATTGTTCTTAAAACACCAAGAAGAAAAATACCAAGTGATTTATTCAAGAAAGAACAAACCGTAATACTTTTTTCTGCGATTTTTCCACGACACTTGGGAGGAACTTAAAAACATTGGCCATTTTTTTTTGAAGTTGCAATCCATTTCCATCCTGGCCATCCGCAGCCAAAGATAACGAATATTAGTTTCTGTGCACTGGTAGAGTATTTGTTAACTAAACTGGACCATTATTTTAAGGTTTCCATTGACACAAATGTTTTTTTTTTTTGGCTTTTCAAAGTGATAGTAAAAATAGGTGACATAGGACCTTTAAGGTCGATAACAAATCTAGAATAAGAACCAAATGCAAACTTGTATCCAATATAAAAAACTGAATGCAAGGCTGGCACTACGGCAAAGGGCAGTTTTATTAAATGGTCACATTCGAGTGACGCCTGGCACGAGATCTTTCACAAGAAAGATCCGGCAACTACCAGCAAGTTTAATTTCTGCGTCGTTTTGGGTGGGGGTGTGCCGCTGGGACTCTGAGACCCTTAACCTCTTCTTGACCATTTTAGCTGCATTTTGCAACCCTATTCTAGACAAAACACCGAAATTCCCTACCCTAGCCTAGACCAAAATTTTCAACGCTTTCTTTGTTATTAGTTACCAGGAGTCCTCTCTCCTCCGCAGAGGCCTCCTAGTCACCCTTCACGCTTGGCAAAAAAACGCTGCGTAGAGGTATTGTTCCCCGCGCTCCCGTTCACTGCGCTCCCATGTTCTCTTTTACTGTTCTTTACCGCTAGGAACCTCTGCGGAGGAGACAGCCAGGGGTCAGTAAAAATGCCGTACTGCCCGCCGTACCGATTTTTAAATGCCATTTGTCAGTAAACCTTGTCTAGACTAAATTCTTTACGCAACTGATCAGTTTCGCGGAAAATGATACTCTATTCTAGACCAAAATTCTCTAATTACTATAACCTATGCCAGACTAAACTGCCTGAAAGCCATACCCTTGACATACCCATATTTATCACCACACACGCCGCTTTCGACATTGCTGATCCTAGCAGTACGCAGGACGCCTGTGATACATGAACCTGGTATGTGGCCTAGCTCGCCACGAGTCTCTCGTAGCTCAGTTATTAGAGCATCCGACCAGTGTGAACCTAGTATGTGGCCTAGCTCGCCACGAGTCTCTCGTAGCTCAGTGGTTAAAGCATCCGACCAGTGCGAACCTAGTATATGGCCTAGCTCGCCACGAGTCTCTCGTAGCTTAGTTCTTAGAGCATGCGACCACTGTGAACCTAGTATATGGCCTAGCTCGCCACGAGTCTCTCGTAGCTCAATTCAGTGTAAGAGCATCCAATCAGTGTGAACCTAGTATATGGCCTAGCTCGCCACGAGTCTCTCGTAACTCAGTGGTTAGAGCATCCGATCGGTGTGTGAACCTAGTATATGGCCTAGCTCGCCACGAGTCTCTCGTAACTCAGTTGTTAGAGCATCCAATCAGTGTGAACCTAGGATATGGCCTAGCTCGCCACGAGTCTCTCGTAGCTTAGTGGTTAAAGCATCCGACCGGTGTGAACCTTCTATGTGGCCTGGCTCGCCCGGCCGAGTCTCTCGTAGCTCAGTGGTTAGAGCTTCCGACCGGTGTGAACCTTATATGTGGCCTGGCTCGCCACGAGTCTCTCGTAGCTCAGTGGAGCGTCGAATCGCTAAAGAAAGAAATAAACTCTCTTTTCGTCATAAAAAAGGGATACTCTCCTAACACAAGAACATCATCTTAAACTACCATAATATTATATCATCTAATTTCTTAAGTATGTAGCACCTTGTGAGGCCCCCTTTACCTTTATATCTGTCTATCTGTATTTGTATTTGTGAAAAAAAAACTCAGTGGTTAGAGCATCTGACCGGTGTGCGGAAAGTCATAGGTTCGAATCCCGTCAGGGACTCAGATTTGTCCCACGCTCGTAACATGATGAACATTACGTCTTTCTCATTTCTTTACCGAGCTTTACATTTACCACCTTTCATTATTTAAAACCACTTCTTCTTGACATTTACTCATCAAACCGAATGAGCCCATGACGCTTTAATTTGCGTTTAATTTAGGTTGCCGAGACAACTTTTCACTGGCAGCGCAAATTAAAACCACAGGTCTTCATTTGTTAGCGTTATTAACCACTCATGACGACAAGCAAGTTACCCCGGTTAAATTAAGATAAATACAATGGCGCGTCTAACTGAAGTTGTGAGATGATTAACAGACCTACAACAACAGACCTCAAGTAGCTTTAATTGCGTTGCCGGCGGCCAGTGGTCACCGGTAAGGCACATTAAAGAGACAATTTGAGCTCATTAGACAAACGCGCAAATATCACCAATATTCATGAATACTTCCTGTATATTTATCTAATAACTTAAACCTGTATGAGAAAAGAGAGTCAGTCAAAGCGAAGAGATAAAAAAAGCAATGTAACGTTTTTGCAAGATAAGATTTCTCTCAAAACGCAATCATCTTTTGTCCAGTTAGCAAATTTGGTATTTCTTCCGGCCGGATGTTAAAGGAAAACGTTGTTTCTCTTTTCATACACCTGGCAGTATGTTCTTGTCGTTTTTTTTTTAACAATCTAACAAGCGTCCTTTTTCCTGTCAAAATACGTTGAATACTTCTCAGAGAATTCATCAAGATAAATGGAGTATTAAAGACAATTATATTGCTTTTAACCAAGATCATATATTTCCGTTATTTTTGTTGAGAACGTACGTGATGCCCGCTGTTAATAGGAACATTGCAGTTTTTATTAAAATATATATTTGCAGACCTGACAACTGTATGACAACTGGCCGATTGTTAAACAATTCAAGTTTCCTTTAAGCCCGCATGATGACAGGCAAATTACTCCGGTCAAATTGAGATAAATACAGCAGTGCGTCCTCTTAAGAAACTATTTGAATTTGTGATAGGGACAACAAACATGAACACGACAGCGAATGGATCAAGCTGCACCAGACTGCTTAATCCTACAGCGAATAAAATCGGGCAAACCTTTGGTTACTGCCTGATTTTGGTTGCGTCGCTGGTCGGAAATTCTAACATCGGAATAATTGTCTACAAAACGCCAAGCTTGAGAAAACCGATAAATTATTTCATCGCAAACATGGCCATGTCTGACCTGCTGTATCCGATATTCCTTTTTCCGCACGAAATAACAGATTTATACACGGATTCCTGGCTTATCGGTGGCTACCTTGGCCAGGCCTTGTGTAAGCTTCTGCACTTCTTGCCAGATGTCTCGACCCTTGTGTCGATTCAGAGCCTGGTTCTGATAGCAGTGGATCGATTTGTAGCTGTGGTATATCCCCTTCGTTCCCCATTTATCACTCCAAAGCTGTGTCCTTTGGTTATTTTCGCCACGTGGATCGTTGCAATGGCTGTCCATTCGCCATATTTTTGGGCCTTCAAACCGGTTGAACACTCAGGAAGACTTGCGTGTGAGCGTAAGTGGAGTGAAGCTTTTGGAGACTACTCGTCCGTTGCAAATTACTATCTTGCAGGATTTATTGTCTTTTTCTACATCCCTATCGTCTTGTTGATTATACTGTACTCTACCATTCTTGTTAAGCTCAAGACACAGGTTCATCCAGGAGAGCAGTCGGCCAATGCTGAAGAACAACGCACGAGAAGAAACAGAAGCGTGTTAAGGATGGCCATTGGTATCGTTGTAGCGTTTGTGTTATGCTGGGTACCTTTCACCATTAACAGTTTATTATTTTACTTTGCATGGGACAGGACCTCAATTCATTGTGGTGTCATACGAATTTGGGACTTTGCCTTGTTTATGGCTCGTGCCAACTGTCTCATCAATCCTGTTATCTGCCTCATTTTCAGTAGTAATTATCGTCAAGGACTCAAGAGACTTCTAAACTGTTTTGGTGCAGTGCAAGAGTAACTTTTGAAAGCCTACACGATTGATATCAAGCGCTTCGTAGAATACCCACCCACAAACTGGCTAACATCAGAAATAAACTTATAGTCCTAAAATAGTATTTTTATCATCATACAAATTAACATAAAACTTGGATCTGAACTGAACAGACATCTAAATAACAGAGTAGGAAGTTGCTGCCTTCACTGTGACACTGCAAATGGTTAGATCTTCCGGTGACTTATCATGAATCTCAGTGATGACCACCATGTACATTATTATAAACAGCACAATGCAAAAGTACTGCTCAACAGCTTTCATTTGTGTGTGTAACGCCAAGCATTTGATAAAATACTTTGCTGAACGGTTTTCACTACTTTTAATATTTGGTTTTGAATGAGAAAGCACTTGTAGACTTGTAAATATTAATGTTATGGATATATAAGTATGAGCTGTAAGTATGCACGTGATTCTATACCATGCATTTCTATTATATATTTGAGAAAACGTTGCTGAACGGATTTTAACCATTCTTTGGAACTCTGCTTTTTAGAGGTTGCCTGACGAATCAGAGTTCATTGCAGAGTTTTTGAATAACAATTTGCCGTCCATGTCAGCTATTATGGACATTTATTGAATTGAATATGTTGCAGGTAAAATATTTTCTCAGGTTAGATCAGTATTCAATCTAGGTTAAATGTGTACCCTGTATTCAATCTAGGTAAGCTTCATGCAACCCTTACCCTAGGTTTGTGCTAGGGTAAAGGTTAGGGTACCTACAAGATTGAATACTGGGTGACACATTTAAACTAGATTGAATACTAATCTAACCTGGGACCGGATTTTCCCTGCAACAAATACGCATGTGAAACCAGATCTATAAACAAACCGGTGCTTTGAAGTCAAATTAGGGGTCTTTCTAGATATGAAATGCATCCCCGTTATGACTAGTAAAGTATTGTTACCACAGGTACACATAAAGAATAATAACTAGCTGTATGTATTTACTAGCCGGATACATTTTATACATTTTCATTCTTTGAACATTTACTTTATGTGTATGTAATAAGCACCATTTGGTGTGGTGCGCTGGATTGTTTGACACTGAAATAAAGTTATCTATCCATGATCAAACTGTTGGCGATGGTCATGATGATATGGCACACCAACCATCCGCCAGCGCTATTTCCAACAAAAGCCATAGGACACTGTCATGGCTGATATATCGTGTTTTCATGAGCATGACCAGGAGTTTGCTTAAGCTTGCTTTATTATCTTGAAATAGCCAGGAAGAAAAAACTAGCAAAAAACGAAGCAAAGAAATATAAACTAATGAGACAAAATAAGGGCTAGAAAAACTCAATGTTTCACCAAAATGGTCGTCCGGGTTTTTTCCAAGCTATGACAAATACGCTTTAAAACCCCTCGTTGATAGTTAAATCTTAATGATGATATGGGAATCAGGTTTGGGAATAATTTGAAAGGAAAATCAGTTACATGGGTATATAGAAGGTCGCATTATTTCTTTTTCGTAGACCACAGCACTGTAGCCTTTTAGAAGACAATAATTTACAGGTGCAAACTTTGTTTCAAAACAAACCACTTCTTCTTGATATTTACTCATCAAACCGAATGAGCTAATGTCGCTTTAATTTGCGTTTAATTTGGGTTGCCGCGACAACTTTTCGCCGACAGCGCAGATTAAAACCACGCCTTCATTTGTTAGCGTTATTATAAACCACTCATGATGACTAGCAAGTTACCCCAGTTAAATTAAGATAAATACAACGGCGCGTCTAACTGAAGTTGTGAGATGAATAACAGCCCTACACCGACAGAGCTCATGTCGCTTTAATTGCGTTGCTGGCGGCCAGTGGTCGCCGGTAACGCACATTAAAGCGCCAATTTGAGCTCATTAGGCAAACGCTGCAAATATCACGAATATTCATGAATACTTCCTATATGTATCTAATAACAAACCTGTGTGAGAAAAGAGAGTCAGTAAAAGCGAAGAAATAAAAAAGCAAAGTAACTATTTTGCGAGTTAAGATTTCTATCAAAACGCGATCAACTTTTGTCCAGTTAGCAAGTTTGGTATTTTTTCCGGCCGGATGTTAAAGGAAAACGTACCTGGCAGTATGTATAAAATCCTGATCGTTCCAGAGTTCCCGATGGAGGTGTCGGTAACCATTGGCGATAATTACAAAAAAGATGCTACAGAAAGTCCGCAAACATAGTTATAAGTCAGAAATAATCGCCTACCCACGGAATATCGGAATTAACGGTCGGAAAAATATTACCCGATAAATACCCGATTTAGCTGCAACTATCCCAGATTATCCCTTTGTTTTAGGGTTTCATAAATAGGGAAACAGCGAAATATCCTGTCGTCCAGGATTTCCCCTACGTGTGGCATATCTCGTCGACAATTATATAATGATATGGGAACCGGTTTTGGGAATAAATAGAAAAAAAAATGTTACGCGGTATAGAAGGTGATGTTTTTGTGTAAAGCGCTACACTGTAAGCCTTTTATCTGAAGTCATACATTTTTATTTAAAATGAGCCCATGCCGCTTTAATTCAGTTGTGTTGAAGGCGTCCAATTGTCTCTTGCAACGCAAAGTAAAACACCGCAAACAAGAAAAAATATGGAAAAAGAAAATCAGTCAACGCGAAGAAGAAGCACATTAACATTTTTGCAAATAAAGATTTCGTTTTAAAACGCGATCATCTTTTGCCTAGTTGGTATAAGTTTGGCATTTTTTCCCAGGTGTTAAAGAAAAACGTTGTTTCCTTCGTTCTATACTCCTGGCTGAATATTGGAGCAATATGCCAATTAAAGCGGCATTAGCTCATAAGGCAAACATGGCAAATAAGTGTAATTTGCATGAATATTTCCACGTACCTATATAAAATATAAGAAAAGACAATCAGTCAACGCGAAGAATTAAAAAAGCAAACGTTCTGGCAAGTTAAGATTTCTCTCAAAACGCGATCATCTTTTGCCCAGTTAGCAAGTTTGGTGATTTTTGCCGGCCGGATGTTAAAGGAAAACGTTGTTTCTTCTTTTTATACACCTGACAGTATGCACTTGTCTTTTTAAATAATCTAACAAGCGTCTTCTTGTCCTGTGAAAGTACTTTGAATACTTCTCAGAGAATTCATCAAGAGAAATGGAGTATTGAAAAACAGGTTTTGCAGTTGCAGGTTCTATTTTTTATGTAACTGAAGACAATTTTAATGCTTCTAACCCTGATGCACGCTGTTAATAGGAACATTGCCAGTATCTATTAAAATATCAATTTACAGACCTGACAACTGTCTGGCCGGTTGTTAAACAATTCAAGTTTCCATTAAACCAGCATTATGACAAGCAAATTACTCCGGTCAAATTGAGGTAAATACAGCAGCGCATCCTCGTAAGAAACTATTTGAGTTTGTGATAGGAACAACAAACATGAACACAACAGAGAATAGATCAAGCTGCACCGGTCTGCTTAATCCTGCAGCGGATAAAATAGGCAAAACCTTTGGGTACTGCCTGATTTTGGTTGCGTCGCTGGTCGGAAATTCTATCATCGGAATAATTGTCTACAAAACGCCAACCTTGAGAAAACCGATAAATTATTTCATCGCAAACATGGCTATGTCTGACCTGCTGTATCCGATATTCCTGGGATATTCCCTTTTCCGCTCAAAATAACAGTTATACGCGGACTTATGGCTTATCGGTGGCTACCTTGGCCAGGCTTCCTGTAAGCTTCTCCGTTTCTTACCAGATGTCTCGACCCTTGTGTCGATTCAGAGACTAGTTCTGATAGCAGTGGATCGATTGTGGTATATCCCCTTCGTTCCCCACTCATCACTCCAAAGCTGTTATTTTCACCACGTGGATCGTCGCAGTTGCTGTTCATTCGCCATATTTTTTCGTCATCATACTTGTTGAATACTCAGGAAGCCTTGCGTGTGAACGTAAGTGGACTGAAGCTTTTGTAGACAACTCACCCGTTGAAAATTACTATCTAGATGTATTTATAGTTTTTTCGTACATCCCTATACACCTTATTCATAAATGGCGGCCGATTTATTATTCTTTTGTATTTATTTTAATTAGCCTCACTAGCCTCATTTTAGAGTATAAGTTCTTTTGAATTTTGCACATGCTAACGAGGCTAGTGACGCTAATTAGAATAAGTACAAAAGAATAATAAATCGGCCGCCATTTATGAATAAGGTGTATCGTCTTGTTGATCATAGCGGAGCTCCTGCTGGCCGAAGGCCTGCATCGGGGCCCCTATACTCATAGAACCTATCCCCGTCATGGTTATGGCTAGCGGAATATTTCGCGGGAGCGTCGTGTACCCTCGCCCGCCGCCGCCAACCTTTGGTCAGGGCTAGCTCGTGGGCGCGTATGACGTTGCAAAGCATGTGCGTATGACGCCACACAACATCCGAGATCTTTGCAATTTTGAAAGCAAACCGAGGCTTTGTTTTACGCGCGGCCAAACAGCCGTGAGCTCGGTAAACACTTTAGATGGTTGTGTTTAGCGAAGAATTGAAGTCGTGCAGTTTTCGCGGATTGCTAATCAAGACAGGGCTCATCCTTGGTGTAAAAACCTGCCAAAATCACGAGTGACGTAAAAGAAAGAAAAAAAAAGGTATAAACAGGAGCCATGGTATAAAACAATAGAGTCAACTGGGAATGCAAGACCACAAAGGTGAAAAACAAAGAAAAACGTCACAGATATTTTTACCTTGCTGCGCATTCATTTTTAACGGCCAATCAAAAACTTTTGTCCGTTACCAGAGCTACACGAGACGCAATTTAACAAAAAAAAACCGTGGAGCTCCTGGGACGAGAATGCGTTGCAATATGAATTGCGTGCGCATTAAGGATGCGCATAAACAATTAGCGCGAACGTCCTTAAAATGCTGTGTCAGCTGTTTGCTCCTCACCTGTTTTATTTTTTCATTGACATGTGAAGTAAATATTTACTATGATCCAAATGGTACATGAGACATATATCTTATACAACAGTAATAACGCCGTCGAACTAAGCTGTGTCTTGTACTATACGATTTTGAAATATTGTTTATCTTTGGATGATACGTTTTTTCGCGCTCTCGCTCGAGAAGTGGCAATCTCTTATTGTGTGCTTTTACTCGCTCAAAATAAAGAGTTGTTTCAATTCACTTTACTGGATTAAGAATATACTCATATTTTGAATTTGAGTTAGAATGACTTGCTCACTGCGCTGAGTAAGTTTTTAATCGTATGTTTGAGTAAAAGTGACTTCCACTTGATTTTCTCAAAATAAGGAGTTCTTTCAACTTTACAAATAATATAAAATGTCTGTCAAAAGAATTTACAGAGAAATTCAAGACTTATAGATATTTTATGAATTCTGCAAATGTTCCAAATTTTCCAGTCATCGTCAATGATCATTAGTGATGATGGGAAATCAACCTTCCGCTAGCGCTAATAAAAATAATTTGAAAGAGAATTTCAAGCAAAATAGATGGTTTCAGCCGGCAGTGACGCAGAGCATAATACCCGTTTCAGACAAGTAGAATGTTCCAAGCCAAACCAGCGCCACCTCGTTAGACTTTTTTCGCCCTTTACGGCGGTTTTCAGCCCAATATTTTTGCTTCATTACTTCTCGGAGAAAAGAAATTCACACTTCAGTTTCCTTATATTTTTTGTTCCTTTTCTCTCTCTCGAGGTAGAGAGAAAACTTATTATCTTTTCTTCCTGTTCACCTGCCCTACCTTCGTTGATAAACATTACTTATTAGTCTCAATAATGTAAAAAGCAATAAAAAATTGGCATGAATATCTTTCACATATCAGATATCTGTTAACTTATAAAGTGAGTTTGACAAAAGGCACATGCTGGAACCTATCAACCGCTCATGACGACTTTAAAAATATATATTTGCAGACCTGATAACCGTATGATAACTTGCGGATTGTCAAACATTTTAACTTATGGCGCATGACGACTAGCAAATTACCTCGGATAAATTAAGATAAAAACAGCAGCGCAACCTCTGAAGAAACTGTTTGAATTTGTGAGAGTAACAACAAACATGAACACAACAGTGAATGGATCAAGCTGCCCCAGTCTGCTTAATCCTACAGCGAATAAAATCTGGCAAACCTTTGTTTACTGCCTGATTTTGGTTGCGTCACTGGTCGGAAATTCTACCATCGGAAGAAAACCGATAAATTATTTCATCGCAAACATGGCTATGTCTGACCTAATGTATCCGATATTCCTGTTCCCACTAAGAATATCACAGTTGTACGTGGACTTCTGGATTATCGGTGGTCCCCTTGGCCAGGCTCTGTGTAAGCTTCTTCTTTTCTTACCAGATGTCTCGACCCTAGTTTCGATTCAGAGCTTAGTTCTGATAGCAGTGGATCGATTTGTAGCTGTGGTGTTTCCCTTACGTTCCCCGCTCATCAGTGCTAAGCTGTGCCGTTTCTTCATTTCCGCAATCTGGTTCGACGCAATGGCTGTAACCTCGCCATATTTTTTCGTCTTCAAATTTGTTGAATACCCAGGAAGACTTGTGTGTGAGGCTAAGTGGACTGAAGCTTTTGGAGACAACTCAACCGAAATAAATTACTTTCTAGCAGGATATATTGTGTTTGTTTACATCCCTATTGTTGTGGTTGATAATACTTTACTCCATCATTCTTATCAAGCTCAAGTCACAGGCTCATCCAGGCGAGCAGTCGACCAACGCCGAGGAGCAACGCATGAGAAGAAACAGAAGCGTGTTAAAGATGGCCACTGCTATCGTGTTAACATTTGTGTTTTGCTGGGTACCTTTCACCCTTGCCGTTCGACTCTATCCTTTTGCATGGGACAATGCCTCAATTCGTTGTGGCATCCTTCGCTTTCAGATATTTTGCGGTTTTATGGCTTACGCGAACTGTGCTATCAATCCTTTTATCTGCCTCATTTTCAGTAGCAACTATCGTCAAGGCATGAAAGGACTTCAAAACTGTTTTCGTGCAGTACAAGAGTAACTTTTCCAAACTACACACTGGATGGACATCAAGCGCTTCGTGGAATGTCCACCCACAAACTGGCTAACGGCAAAAAGCAACTTATATCATCATACAAATAGACACAAACCTTGAATAAAATGATAAACTGAACAGACATCTAATTAACAGAGGTTAAAGTTACTGTCTTCGCTGTGACACTTGCAAATGGTTAGATCTTCCTGTGTCTCGATCTAAGTGATGGCCAAGAACTGCTTTCATTTTCATTTTGTTAAGACCACCTTGTGCAGCATAATAAACAGTACCGTGTAAAACTACTGCTAGAATTTGCATTTGGACAGTTTTATTTACGAACTGAAAGGTTAGAACCATACATATTATAGCGGAGCACTTGCCGGGCCGAATGCTCGGCTGCGCAGCACCATACTCATAGAACCCATGCCCTTCATTTTTCATGGTCATGGCTAGCGGAATGTTTCGCGGGCGCGCCTCCGTGACATGTGTGTCCGTTGGGCAGGGCGCGTGACGTCTCAAAATATGCGCGTATGACGCCACACGCATTTTTCGCGGATTTGCTACTCAAGACAGGGATACTAAGTAAGGGATACTCAGAAGCCGCTTTAGTGGAAAAAGAAGAGCTTTAAGGGGTAAAATATTGCTTCGAGGATCTTCATACGTTTATATCAATGCGGGAGATGTTTGTTTTTATTACGGATTTCAGAACCAACGCGGAGATTTAAAGAATTTTCAAGCAAGCGAGGGACTTAAAGGTAAAACAAATTACATTTTTCGATGGGAATTTATCTTGATATCAATCTGTGATTGACCTTTTATTTGTGTTCTCGTTAGTTTTGGAGAATTTTTTATAAACGTGTAGCTTAATTCGGTTGTATTAATTTCCTGAATTTTATCAAAGACACGGCTCGGACTCGATGCGCTATAAATGTACGCGTTTTGCTTATAAACATAAACTAATGGAGATTTCAATAAAATTTTTCGAAAGAAGATTGTGTTGCCCATTTTTATGTGTTTGTTCATTCATTACATCGATTGAAAAGCGATTTTATGTAAACAAAACAAGACTTAGATTTTATACTCGCGTCATCTTATGCAAATATGTTTGTGTATTTTTGCATTTTTGATTTCCAAATCAGTTTCTCGGGCATTTTTTGACAAGCAACAACTGTATTTTATTCGGAAAATAGTCGTTATAGTTATTCTAGACAGAGAAAAAGTTGTTTTTGTGAACTTTTGTACGGTCTATAAATGTACTGTGCAGACGGTCGGGTAATAACCTTACTGTTTTTGAGAATTGCTAAAATTGAAAAATAGCCTGGTCGTCAATCTTAATTCTTGTGCTTCCGACCTTTCACCTTAGTTTAGTTTCACCATGGTTTATAAGCTTGTTCAAAGTGCTACGCTGTTAGGCTCAGCCTATCTAAATATATTATATCGCAAAGGTGAAAAACAAAGAAAAAAGTCACAGGTTTTTACACCGAGACAAACCCCAAGACGAGGATACTAATTACTTATCGCGACAACCCCCGATACCCTTTGAAATTTAGCGGCCGTATCTTTACCTGTTAAACCAAACAACAAAACTGGGTGACTTTTGTCACCTATAATTTTGCTTCAAGCCACACACTGATTGCGTTGAAATTGAAACGTTGGTTTTGTTGCTGTAGTCGCCATATTTCCAGTTCCATATAGGTTAATAAACACGTTCAAAAAAATTTTAAATTCAACCGAAAGTAAAACCTCAAGCGTAGACGGGCAAATATTTTAACCTTGCTGCGCATTCAAGTTTTAACGGCCAATCAAAAACTTCGAATTTTTGTCCGTTACCAGAGCTACACGAGACGCAATTGAAAAAAAGAAAACGTGGAGCTCTTGGGACGAGAATGCGTTGCAATATGAATTGCGTGCGCAGTAAGGATGGGCATAAATAATTAGCGCGAACGTCCTTAAAATGCGGTGTCAACTGTTTGCTCCTCACCGGTTTTATTTTTTCATTGACATGTGAAGTAAATATTTACTATGATCCAAATGGTACATGAGACATATATCTTATACAACAGTAATACTGCAGTTGAACTAAGTTATGTCTTGTATTTTGATTTTTTTCCTTTGGATGATACGTTTTTCTCGCTCTCTTTCGAGAAGCGGCAATCTCTTATGTGTGTTCAAAATAAAGAAATGTTTCAACTCACTTTACTGAGTTGAGAATTAACTCATATTTTGAATTTGCTTGCTCACTGCGGTGATTATGTTTTTAATCGTATTTATGAGTAAAAGTGACTTCCACTTGATTTTCTTCAAAATAAGGAGTTCTTTCTTTGCGTCAATTTACAGAGATTTTATAATGCCCCGTTTGCGTCAATTTACAGAGATTTTATTATGCCCCGTTTACGTCAATTTACAGAGATTTTATAATGCCCCGTTTGCGTCAATTTACAGAGATTTTGTAATGCCCCGTTTGCGTCAATTTACAGAGATTTTATGATGCCCCGTTTGCGGTAACTTACAGAGATTTTTTGATGCCCCGTTTGTGTCAATTTACAGAGATTTCATAATGCCCCGTTAGGTAGGTAAACTTTATTTACGGTCTAATTCGCTTCGCTCAAACGAACGTAAATTATTTTCCGCTTAAATGTAACACATACAAAACAAACAACACTATATATGATGGTTGGATGCTCAGGCATTCCAAAACCGACGTGATTTTATTACGCACTAACAAGCAGTACATTGAACGATCAATAGTTTAAGAAAATAACAGTCTGATTAAATGCCTAAATGACCGATAACCTCTAATCTACTGGAAATATCCTCGTGGATATGCATGTCCTTAGCGGTATGTGTTTTCCACCGGCAGTGAATCTTGAGGAGTCTTTCCGATATACTGTTAATACTATTAACTACAGCCATCGCGTCCCTGGCTCTAAGGCTATGAAGACCGTATAAACTAGAATACATAACGCCAATAATGATAAATAGTTTAGCTAAATAATGCACAAGTTGAAACGAAATACGATTCAAAAAATTACAAATGATCTTAAACGTAATGTCAAAATTACAAAATTCGATTTATAAGATAGATACACATACATTAAGATAATAAGGAAAGTGAAAAGCGAGTGAAATACAAAACAATGATACACTGCCCGGTACGAAAACCCGGAATAAAACCCATTGGGAGAAAAAACCCGGGAACGTACTCCTTGATCGAATGCAGCGTATTGAGCTCCGAGGATTAGAGCTTTAGACTAACTTTGGTAACAAGATTGGTCACGGACGACGGCAGTCCAAAAAACGCTTATACATCTATATTATAGAACTATTCATAGCGTTTTGTCAAATCTAATTACATAACCTTTATTGTTAGAATAATTAAGAACAAAAGGTTATCACAAATGTGAAAAGAATGCTACGAATCGCCCTGAAACACCTTTTCAACTCTTCGTTGTTACGTTGAAAAGCATTATTCATAACTACCCTCCATGCAGGATAAGAATTGAAACCTTATGAAGGTAAGCAATTACAATCGAAACCGAGAAAGGAGGTGACGGCTGAATACTGGACAAATTACACCATCTTAAAAACTTAATGATTTCTTTTGTAAATCTTTTAACTGTAGAATCCGCCTTAGACTTCATTAACAAGGTCAGGAGATCCTTGGTGTTCTGTTTCACGTGGTCGGGGATGTTGTCCCAATATCCTTGAGTGGCAAACATCTAATGAAAAACAAAACAAGACAAAAGAGAACAGAAAACATGAAAAGAAAACACCGGAAAGTAAACTACAAGATTCATAGCAATACCAGTCTCCAAAATCAGGCCAGCGCCTCCTTTCCATCGTATGGACAAGCGTCCTACTAACTCCACATAAATAACCTTAGAATATAAGCTGGAGACGATAAACTGCTCTCCCAATCCCAAGCCAGCGCCCTCTTACTGATGTATGAGCGGACAAGCGTCCTATACGTACTAGACAAATCTCAAGTAAATCATTGCTGATCATCATAAAGTAAAAGAGACCCAGTGGTCAAGTAATCAAAACTTCATACGGACAGCTAAAATTCCAAAGAATCTCTTAGAGCCTAACAACGAATTGGTGTTCCGTCCACGTTTCAGAACAGCCCTTCCGCTAAACCCCTTATAATCCATGACAAAACTAAAAATTTTTTGCAATGATGGGCCAAAAATACGACGAAGGCCAGAATGGTACAACTAATGTCGCCACGGCCTTGGATGTATACAAATAGTGAATTGCTCTATGGATTTGATTTACCGGGGGAACAACAAGACAATTTTCCCCCCTGTCAAATTCTGAACGAAGAAATTCACTCCGCTACAACCTGGGTTCCAAACGTTTGACTTTCGTATTATAGAAACTGGCGAAACAGTCCACTGTATGTGGCCCCCAAATATAATCCAGGAATTCGAAAAAGGAAATTGTAATTTGCCAATCGTCTACATCAATAATGCGACTAATAAAATCCGCCCTATCAAGCTTAGTTCGGGGAATCCATTGCATTTCTAGTTCGACTCCATTATAAACGCAAAACTGAAAAATCTTAAGGGCTACAACATGTAAATCTCCTCATGCTTCCAACTAGGATAATTCTACAAGCATATTGACTGTCAGAAAACCATTTAATGTAAGAGCCTTTAAGAATAGGCAGAAATGACTCAAGAGCAAATACAATAGCTGTAAACTCCCTCCAAGTGGAACTCATACCACACTCGTGCACATCCCATTGCTTATAACATATCTGTACCCCGTTAACATTTAAATGCGCACCACAAACTGCGGCACTAGCGTCAGAATAAACAACATATTGACGGTCTGAACGGAGAATCTATAATACTTTTCAAATTCAGTCTATCTAAATTGGTTCCCAAAACTCAATGTCTCTTACACAATACTGATCCAAAGTAAACTTCGAATCCCAATCCTGCGCTGCTGCAACAGATATTGAGCAATATCTGGTCATAATTCTGGAGATGTTCCCAAACACTGCCCCGGCGGAAATTATCTTGCCCACGAGGAGTTATCAAGAAAACGGAATAAACCGTGGGAAATTGCCAATCATCAATATCAATAATTTTAGTAATAAAATCCGTTTTTTCCGGTTCGCTCCTTGGAATCCACTGAATTTCTAGGTCTATG
Source organism: Cladopsammia gracilis (assembly GCA_022457155.1). Lineage (NCBI taxonomy): Eukaryota > Metazoa > Cnidaria > Anthozoa > Scleractinia > Dendrophylliidae > Cladopsammia > Cladopsammia gracilis. The sequence continues at coordinate 678,861 of JAJGOT010000103.1, read as the reverse complement.
TTGAGTGAGCAGCGCACAGGTTGAAGATATTTAAAGCAATTATATGTAAATCTTGCCGGCTCATGCTTCCCACTTGAACCATACTGCAATTTATTTGGCTGCCTAAAAACCACTGAACGTAGGAACCTTGAAAGATCGGAAGGAGAGATACTAAAGCAAAATAAACTCTATTGCCGAAAGTTCTCTCCAAGTAGAACTTTCCTTACAGTTTTCTTCATTCCACTGTTTGTGACATATTTGGGTACTGTTGAAATCTATGTGTGCGCCGCAACCATTGGCGCTAGCGTCCAAGTAAATAACATAACTGGAAGTAATGGGTGCAAAATCAATATTCTTCGTGTTTGGTCGATGTAAATTACTTTTCCAAAAATTGAATCTCTCTAATACAGTAATTGTCTAAAGGAAATTTGGTGTCTCAATCGGCCGCAGCTGCAACTGAAATCGCGCAATGTCTAATCATAATTCTAGAAACATGACCTAAAACGGCACAGGCGGAGATGATTTTTCCTGTGAAGGACGACAACTCTCTGGCGGAAACAACAACGTAAGGGGTTGATGAAAGTTCCACAAGGCGATGAGATTGTAGTAACTCCGAAATTGCATCCTCAACAAAGGCTGGATGTGTTAATGAAGACCTATTATTCCTGAGAGAGATCCCCGGAGGATAATGCTCGAAAAGAATCTTGTAACGGTCTCTTATAATAGACAGAATGGGACTCGGGGCACCGATGTGGTGCCAAGATTGAATGTTATTTCTAAGACTTCCTTACATTTACATTCATTAAGTCGGCAAAATCCATGGGATATCACGTCAACTATAAATAAAATATGAGAAAAATCAAGTTAAATAAAAATAACTAAAAATCTGATATATCTAAAAATCTAAATAGTCAAATTAAGGTAGGCGAGTTTTAAAAGCCTCAATAGATTTACTTAAAACGGTTTCGGCAGAGAGATTGTTCCAATCGACGATTGTTATTGGAACTTTAAAATGTTCTTATTTGCCCTGGGAACACGAAAACGCGAACGCGAACCTTAAACGCGAAGAGAAGCCGATGGACGACTCAAATTCAAAAAGTACCTATAAGATGCCTATGAGAATAAGGCAATCGCTTAAATCATCACTTAGCTGTTGAACTATCGGTACGATTCCTCGGAGAATCCGCTAGTTGGCACCGCTGGAATAAGGGAAGCCGATGCGGTTTGCTGACTGTTAAACTGGCCATGTGGCTCGACAGTCCTTCGCCCAATGCCCGAGACGATAACACCTGAAACATCTAAAGTTGGAACGGTTAGCACCAAAGTCTGCACGGCCTACAAAAAACGAAATAAAAATTAGTCTGGAACAAAAACTAACGGGTGGGTGGGCGGGCGGTAAACACGCCGGAAGGAGGAATGCGAGAGAGAGAAAGAACGCGTTCTACACAGGCGCCTTTATAGTGTAGAGGAACCAATCAGAAGGTGACAGAAAACCTGTAAAGAATGGACACATACCATCGGAAAATACATTTACGGTCTAATTCGCTTCGCTCAAACGAACGTAAATTATTTTCCGCTTAAATGTAACACATACAAAACAAACAACACTATATATGATGGTTGGATGCTCAGGCATTCCAACCGAGAAATCACAAAGTAAAGGGCGATAAAAGAAAATATTACCGCGAAAAAGTCGAATATCATTGTCAGACTTAAAACGTTTCGGCGAACCCAACTTTGACCTTTCGGAATCTTTCCTCTTCTTTTCCGCTGCATTTGTCGCTTTCTTGAAGCGTTTCTCGTCTTCGGAGCTTGAAGCGAGATCGTCAGACTCGTACTCTTGAAAAACCAACCGACCGTCCTTGCTACGATCCGCAATCTTTATTAAATTTTCCCTCTTGCGAATGATCTGGTCAGCTTCCTGCACCAAAGTAATTACCTGACTCGGATCTTCAGCGCTGGCCTCAAAGCTCTGTACCTTGACATTAAACCAAAATTGCTTTTTGTTACCTTTTAATTTTGAATTCCAAGACGGACTTCTGTATTCTCGACTGACCTATTAGCTACCCTTGTGCTTCGAGTTTAGTATTAAGATAACCTTTAAACAGGGAAAATACTTCGTCAACCAACTCTGAACTTTGAGGCTTAGGGTTCGCTGGAGGATCTCTAGGTTTCGATTCGTCTACAACCGACTCCGCGTCGGATGTTTCTCAGCGATAAAATGAACGGTAAACACGCCGGAAGGAGGAATGCGAGAGAGAGAAAGAACGCGTTCTACACAGGCGCCTTTATAGTGTAGAGGAACCAATCAGAAGGTGACAGAAAACCTGTAAAGAATGGACACATACCATCGGAAAATACATTTATACACGGTGTCAATTCATAATTCATGCTCTTCCATCGAGCTGTGTTTTTAAACAACAACATATTAATTACTTTACTAAATTGAATTATCTAACTAAATTAATTATCTATACAGGATTATACTAAAAACTATAAAAACTACCATTTATTACCTATCAATAAATTAGATAGAAATTTAATGCATGATTTAAAAGAGCTAAGAGTTGGGGATGCATCTTAGCGCTCAAAGGCAAGCTGTTCCAGAGAACAGAACTGCGATATTGTAAACTTCGTTTGCTTGCTTTAGTACTCGGTCTAGGAACGAAAAGGTTGTATTTTGAATTTCTTAGATTATGTGAGTGAACACTGGATGTAGCTTTAAAAACACTGTTTACACGAGTCGGAGAAAGATTATGTTTGTTTGTGTCAATTCACAGAGATTTTATAATTCCCCGTTTGTCATTAGGTGTTCCGCTTGGGGACCACATTAATTTACCGAGATTTAGTAACTTTAATTAAAATTAAAATTACGCAGTTCCTTTTACAGACATTTTATATTAAAAGTCTAGGCATTATCAAATCTTTGTAAATAGTAGATTTATAAACATTGTTGGCAGATTTTATGAAGTCTGTAAATTGTAAGTCGTTCCTCTTATTACAGCTCTTAGAATTTACGAACCATTACAAGCATATAAAATGTCTATTAAAAGAATTTACAGAGATTTTGTTTTAACAGGTAAAAATTCCAAGTCTGTAAATTCAAGATTTATAGACATTTTATGAATTCTGCAAATGGTCCAAATTTCCCAGTGATCGTCAATGATCATTAGTGATCATATGGGAAATCAACCTTCCGCTAGCGCTAATAAAAATAATTTGGAGGAGAATTTCAAGCAAAATGGATGGTTTCAGCCGGCAGTGACGCCGAGCAAAATACCCGTTTCAGTCAAGTAGAATGTTCCAAGCCAAACCAGCGCCCCCTCATTAGATTTTTGCGCCCTTCACGCCGGTTTTCAGCCCAATATTTTTGCTTCATTACTTCTCGGAGAAAAGAAATTCACAGTTTCCTTATATTTTTTGTTCCTTTTCTCTCTCTCGTGGTAGAGAAAAAAACTTATTATCTTTCCTTCCTGTTCACCTGCCCTAAATTCGTTGATAAACATTACTTATTAGTCCCAATAATGTAAACAGCAATAAAAAATGTACATGAATATCTTTCACATATCAGATATCTGTTAACTTATAAAGTACGTTTGACAAAAGGCACATCTTGGAACCTATAAACCGCGCATGACGACTATTAAAATATCTATTTACAGACCTGACAACCGTATGACAACTTGCGGATTGTCAAACATTTTAACTTATGACGCATGACACTAGCAAATTACCCCGAATAAATTAAGATAAAAACAGCAGTGTGGCCTCCGAGGAAACTGTTTGAATTTGTGAGAGTAACAACAAACATGAACACAACAATGAATAGATCAAGTTGCACCATTCTGCTGCTTGATCCTACAGCAAATAAAATCGGGCAAACCTTTGGTTACTGCCTGATTTTGGTTGCGTCGCTGGTCGGAAATTCTATCATCGGAATAATTGTTTATAAAACACCAACCTTGAGAAAACCGATAAATTATTTCATCGCAAACATGGCCTGACCTGCTGTATCCGATATTCCTTTTTCCACTAAGAATAACAGAGTTATACGCGGATTCCTGGCTTATCGGTGGCTACCTTGGCCATGCCTTGTGTAAGCTTGTACCTTTTCTAGGAGATATTTCCACCCTTGTGTCGATTCAGAGCCTGGTTCTGATAGCCGTGGATCGATTTGTAGCTGTGGTATTTCCCCTACGATCCCCACTGATCACTCCAAAGCTGTGTTCTTTGGCTATTTTTGCCACGTGGATCGTCACAATAGCTGTCCATTCGCCATATTTTTTGGTCTTCACACTTGTTGAATACCCAGGAAGACTTCCGTGTGTGCGGAAATGGAGTGAAGTTTTTGGAGTCAATTCGTCCAATATGAATTACTATCTATCAGGATTTATTGTCTTTTTCTACATCCCTATCGTCTTGTTCATCACACTTTACTCTGCCATTCTTGTTAAGCTCAAGACACAGGTTCATCCAGGCGAGCATTCCGCCAATGCTGAGAAACAACGCAAGAGAAGAAACAGACGCGTGTTAAAGATGGCCATTGCTATCGTGGTAAGGTTTGTGTTATGCTGGGTACCTTTTACCATTACCGTTTCACTCTTTTACTTTGCATGGGACTGCACCTCACTTCCTTGTGTTCTCAAACGCTTTTGGGTCTTTGCGAGGTTTATGGCTTCCGCAAACTGCGCTATCAATCCTGTTATCTGCCTCATTTTCAGTAGTAATTATCGTCAAGGACTCGAGAGACTTCTAAACGTTTTTGTGCAGTGCAAGAATAACTTTTAAAAGCCCACACGATGGATATCAAGCGCTTCGTAGAATGCCCACCCACAAACTGGCTATCATCAGAAAGAAACGTATAGTCCTTGTATGGTATTTTTGTCATCAAAAAAAAAATAAACATAAAACTTGGATAAACTGAACAGACATCTAAAGAACAGAGGAGGCCGAGTTGCTGCCTTCACTGTGACACCTGCAAATGGTTAGATCTTCTGGTGACTCAATCTCAGTGATGACCACCTTCTACAGCATTATAAACAGCACCATGCGAAAGTACTGCTCAACAGGCTTTCATTTGGACAGTTTCATTTACAAACTGAAACGTTAGAACCATGCATAGAGTGGTTTTACTTAACCCGTGAAATAGTTAGTAGAATAGTACGCACTATTACATAATAATTCTATTGTTTTCTTTTGTTTAGAGTGATTTTACTTTGACTGTGAAATAGTTAGTAGAATAGTACGCACTATTAGACAATAATTCTATTGTTTTCTTTTGTTTAATTTGGACTATCACACGCTAATTGTTAGATAGTGTTTCACGGGTGAAGTAAAACCACTCTATCATATGAGCGAGGGTTTGAGTTAGTGTTAAAAAAAACATGCTACAACAAGAACAAATTGTTAGGGTTCTGCAATACTTCTGTAAATTCGCGAATATATAAAAATAATATTATATCGAAACTACTTTCAAATATGCTCAAAATGAGTGTGTAACACCAAGCATTTGATAAAAAAAACTTTGCTGAACGGTTTTCCCTACTTTTGATGTTTGGTTTTGAATGAGAATGCACTTTTAGTCTTGTAAATATAGTTTAGTCATTAATATTATGGATATAAGTATGAGCTGTACGTGATACATTTGAGAAAACTTTGCTGAACGGATTTCAACCGTTCTTTGGAACTCTGTGGGGTTAAGGTGAAGGGTAGGGTTATAGCAGAGGTTTTGAATGACAATTTAGCGTCCATGTCAGCTATTATGGACGGTTATTGAAGTGAATACGCATGTAAAACTAAATCTAAATTTGGTACTCCAAAAGTACTTTTATTCATGTAAAGTGATCGCAAAGATTCGTGAGTTTAGTGAACTGAAACATAAGATTTTAACGCAATGGAAAATGGAAAAATATGAAAAAGCTATAGTAACCGATAAGAAAAACCCAAATCTTAAAACTAAAGAAAAATGTACTTTCTTCTATATTAACTTATTGTATAGTTTTTCTTTACGCTTTGTTTTTTTTTCCATAAACATTGTATGTAATTTTCAATCGATGGCATTATATAAACGAATCAAGGTGTATTTCTAGATAAGAACTACCCGTCATGTGACAATTAGTAAAATATTGTTACCATAGCTAGACAAGAATAATAACTAGCTGTATGTATTTCCGAGTCACAAAGAGTATGACAGAGTCAAAAATATAGTTTCAGAACTCTTCCAAAAACAAATACCGCATTAATCAAATAACATTCAAATGGTTATTTTAAACACCAAATCCCCCTTGCATACACTGACGAAAATCCACAAGGTTAACATACACAAAGCATATGACAACCCTCGGAAACCAAGAAACTATCTGAGAGAATAAGACTAATACTACAAGAAAACACTTTCCAATTCATGGGGAAAGACTACCTTCATACTCACGGCACTGCAATGGGAACAAAACTGGCAGTTTCTTTCACCAATATTTGCATGGCTAAGATAGAAATAGAAATAGAAATAGTAAACCATTGCACTTGTGACGGTACCCAGGCATTAGTGCTCGGGCACCAAGTGTGAACATAGCCTAGCTATGTTCACACTTGGTGCCCGAGCACTCGTGCCTGGGTACTGGCACAAAATGGTGCTGTGTTCAGACACTGGGTTCCCAAGATATCAACATGTTCACATTCTGAGTGTAGAAGGGAATTGTGGGTACGCAAAGCAGTGGTTTGTGGGTGTAGTGCCTCGGAACTAACGTTAAACGCGTGCACACTGGGAACCGGTACCCACTTTAGTGCCCGAGTACAAGGTCTCGACCTTGTACTCGGGCACGGGCACCGTGCCCGAATTCTGGTGTGGGTACTTGAAAAAAAGGTGTGTTCACATTAGTGCCCAGCGATAACCGTACTCGGGCACCGTGCTCGGGCACCAAGTGTGAACATAGCCTTAGACAGAAATTTAACCCCCACCCGCTAATTTGATATTAAAAGACAAAGTGGTCAGGACTAAACCGTAAAAATCAAACCAAAAAACAATAGTTATAATTGTTAATTTATTGTGATATACTCTGAAGAATGGATTTTGTTTTCATTATGATGTTATGATTCGGTTTACTTGAAAACCATTTTCTTTTTTTTATTATTATTGATGAATATGAATCCGTATTGAAACAAAGATGATAATGGCGATAATGATCGTGAAACCAACAGTCAGTAAGGTCAGTACAATTCGTACATTTGGTACAGTCGGTACAGTTGGTAAAGTCGGTACGTTGGGTACATTCAGTATAGTGGGTACGTTCGGTACGTTCGGACGTTCGGTACAGTCGTTGCAGTCGGTACAGTTGGCACAGTGGCTGATCATGCGGAAGCCATTACAGCAGCCAACTAGTTTGGTCATGATTGGAGCACTTTAATTTCATTTCTTTTTGAAAGGACCAAAATTAAGATTTAGCCCTTCTGAGAAACTCATAACTCTCTAACTCGTGCCAACTTTATAAAGAAAACTAGCCAAGTGATGAAGCAAAGCTAGACATATAGACAAAAGGGACAAACTAACAGCTAAAAAAACTCAATGTTCCAACAATTTATTCACTTCCATCCTTGCAATCCTTCAATTTATCTCCGAGCTACTTGTTCTGTTTCGCTCTATAGAATATTTCTATACAATTTAGTTAGCGTTTTATATATGGTGGCGTTTGACAATATAACATGGAAACTGAGTAAGCGGCATTTTGCTGTTTCGGCGGAACAGTCTCCCATTAAAAGCAATTATTATACATTGGGGTCACTAGCTCGATTTTGATTGGCTATAAGCACGCAGCTAATTATTGCTTGCTGTTTCTGTTACGTCATACCTACAAACAATAGTTTTATGCATGGAGAAGTGACGTCATACCTACAGACAATAGTTTTATGCATGCAGAAGTGACGTTAGTTGTTTACTTACAAGTTGACTGCTGTGCATTGATCACTTTTTTGTGCTCGCTCTTGTCTTTACAAGTGCAGCTCAGGAATATGCATAATAAAACAATTATTGGATTCGGTTTTCGCATGATTGCGATAATTATCAAGGCCCCAGTTTGTGTTATCCGCCTCAGCCTTCGGCTTCGGCAGATAACACAAACTTTGGCCTTGATAATTATCGCTATCATGCTCAACCTCATCCAATAATTGTTAATAGTTTGCAGATAATTATTTTTGTGATAAGCATTACAGGTGCTACAAGCAATTGCAAAAAGAGTTGAGACATTGTGTACTGTAGTGCATATTTCGAGGCTAACATGGTTTTCAACAAGTCCCCACCCCCTCCCCCCTTAGCAATGTTGTACCAGATCAAAAATGCCATTCAAACTAACAGTCATCAACATTGAACGGGGAGGGGGGGGGGGGTCAGTAGAACATGACATTGATTTCATTTGTGTTACGCGGTCGCTTTTATCCGGAATGAACAATTTTTTGGAAAGTGTCTCAACCTGTTTGCAACTGCTTGTAGTATTGTTTCAAAGCAAACCGCTTTTATTGTGCAAAAATTCGAATTAAATCGTGTACGCAATATTTCTTTTATACCGAATAATTATAAGCTCATGATTCGTTTGTGTGACCAGCGCTTGGCTTGGGAACATTATGCTGGCATAATTTAATTCCGGTAGAATTGGGGCAAAATAAGTAATCTTCAAGCGTAATCTGTGAAAAATATAAGCCTTGAGAAATGAGAACGGGAAAAATTGAAGTGGTTATCAGAGGAAGCTGGGTAGTAAAGACCGTGGACAAAGCAATATTTCCTGTGAGGATATGTTTTTCTCGGATATTTCTGTTTCCATTTCCATTAGCGGATTTAATACGATTAAAAGCGTTTTAAGTAAGTACAAAAGCGTTGTTTTTTTTGTCTTAATGTGTGAATATTTTTTAATATTTTTTTTTTCATATTTGTACGTATTGGATTTGAATTTTACACCAGCACAATCGAACAAGATCGTTTCAGCCGCCAGTGACGGCGCGGGCGAGCAAAATACGCATACGCATAAGCCTAACTAGCGCCCGCATAGTAGACTTTTGTCGCCCTTTGCGCCGCTTTTTTGCCCAATATTTTAACGAAAATAAATTATCTGTTTTCTTTGTAACGTGTCTTTATTTTCTCTCTAGAGATAGAGAAAAAAAACTTTATATTTTCTTTCTGTACACCTGGCCCTAACCTTTATCGCTATCGGTAACAATAAAACAGTACTAAAAATTCACCATGAATATCTTTCACATATCAGATATCTGTTAACTTGTACATGCGCAGTAAAACGACAACACTACAACGCGAAAATGGACCTAAGAAAGCAACAGTTTTCTACTTGCGATTAATTTACGGACTTTCTAGTTGAAGTTCTACAATAATCTGTGAGGTCGCTCATACGTCAAGCAAGGAAAATAAAGAAAATTGGCTGGGTATAGAGGTTGGGGATGGTGGAGTGTGGCTAAGGATTTTAAACGGCATAATATATAATTATTTTATTTCTTGAGCGGAAAGACAAGTCTATTAACAAGCAGAGGGACCAGGCTTATTATCATGTGGCTTATAACCAGCATTTTACGGTATGAAATCTTGAAAATTAAGCACAGAGAACAATGTCTTTCTTTTCCCACTTTTTTTTTTCCTATTGCGTAAGAAGGTGAAAAAGTGGGTCAACCAGCACAGTCGAAAGACGCGCGCGAGGTCCATCGATTTCCATATTTCTTCAAGACTTTTTGTTTTTATTTGTCCTAGTTACGACAACCGGTTACATCTTATATTCTGCTATATTGTTACCCACTGAAATAAAGTTATAATTTATAAAAATCTTCGTTTATTAAGCCTGGTTTGATAACGTTGGAAAAATCCTGATTGTTCCAGAGTTCCCGATGGAGGTGTCAGTAACCATTGGCGATAATTACAAAAAAGATGTTACAAAAAGTCCGCCATTTTGAGCCCCATTTTGGGATTAGTACCGAGATAAACATAGTTAAAAGTCAGAAATAATCTCCTACCCACGGAATATCGGAATTAACGGTCGGGAAAATATTACCTGATAAATACTTGATTTAGCTGCAACTATCCCAGATTATCCCTTTGTTTTAGGGTTTCATAAATCGAGAAACAGCGAAATATCCTGTCGTACAGGATTTCCCCTACCTGTGGCATATCTCGTCGACAATTATATAATGATATGGAAACCGGTTTTGGGAATAAATAGGAAACAAAAAATGTTACGGGGTATAGAAGGTGATGTTTTTGTGTAAAGCGCTAAACTGTAAGCCTTTTACAACAAAATAATTTATAGGTGCAAGCAATGTTTCAAAACAAACCACTTATTCTTGATATTTAACCATCTAAAGTCATACATTTTATTTAAAATGAGCCCATGCCGCTTTAATTCAGTTGTGTTGAAGGCGTCCACTTGTCTCTCGCAACGCAAAGTAAAACACCGCAAACAAGAAAAAATATGAAAAAGACAATCAGTCAACGCGAGGAAGAAGCACATCAACATTTTTGCAAACTAAGATTTCGCTTTAAAACGCGATCATCTTTTGCCTAGTTGGTATAAGTTTGGCATTTTTCCCAGTTGTTAAAGAAAAACGTTGTTAACAATACTCGTTAACAATCTAACAAGTGTCATATTTTACTGTCAAAATATGCTGAGTATACTTCTCAGAACATCCATCACGAGAAATGAATATTGGAGCAATATGCCAATTAAAGCGGCATTAGCTCATAAGGCAAACATGGCAAATAAGTGTAATTTGCATGAATATTTCCACGTACCTATATAAAATATAAGAAAAGATGATGGTCAACGCGAAGAATTAAAAAAGCAAACGTTCTGGCAAGTTAAGATTTCTCTCAAAACGCGATCATCTTTTGCCCAATTAGCAAGTTTGGCGATTTTTTCCGGCCGGATGTTAAAGAAAAACGTTGTTTCTTCTTTTTATACACCAGGCAGTATGTACTTGTCTTTTAAAATAATCTAACAAGCGTCTTATTTTCCTGTGAAAGTACTTTGAATAATTCTCAGAGAATTCATCAAGAGAAAAACAGTTTTTGCAGTTGCAGGTTCTATTTTTATGTAATTGAAGACAATTTTAATGCTTTTAACCCTAATCTTGCTCGCTGCCAGTTTCTATTAAAATATTCATTTACAGACCTGACAACTGTCTGGCCGGTTGTTAAACAATTCAAGTTTCCATTAAACCAGCATTATGACAAGCAAATTACTCCGGTGAAATTGAGATAAATACAGCAGCGCATCCTCGTAAGAAACTATTTGAATTTGTGATAGGAACAATAGACATGAACACAACAGTGAATAGATCAAGCTGCACCGGTCTGCTTAATCCTGCAGCGGATAAAATAGGGCGAACCTTTGGTTACTGCCTGATTTTGGTTGCGTCGCTGGTCGGAAATTCTATCATCGGAATAATTGTCTATAAAACGCCAACCTTGAGAAAACCGATAAATTATTTCATCGCAAACATGGCCATGTCTGACCTGCTGTATCCGATATTCCTTTTCCCGCGAAGAATAACAGAGTTATACGCGGACTCCTGGCTTATCGGTGGTTACCTTGGCCATCCCTTGTGTAAGTTTGCACCTTTTTTAGGAGATATCTCGACCCTTGTGTCGATTCAAAGCCTGGTTCTGATAGCAGTGGATCGATATCTAGCTGTTGTCTATCCTTTACGTTCCCCACTCATCAGTCCAAAGCTGTGTTCTTTCGCTATTTTCGCAACGTGGATCATCGCAATAGTTGTACATTCGCCATATTTTTTCGTGTACAAACTTGTTGAATACCCAGGAAGACTTGCGTGCGAGCTGAAGTGGAATGAAGCTTTTGGAGAGTCTTCGTCCTTTGCAAATTACTTTCTAGCAGGAGTTATTGTGTTTTTTTACATCCCTATTGTCGTGTTGATCACACTTTACTCCACCATTCTTATTAAGCTCAAGTCACAGGCTCATCCAGGCGAGCAGTCGGCCAACGCCGAGGAACAACGCACGAGAAGAAACAGAAGCGTGTTAAAGATGGCCATTGCTATAGTGTTAACATTTGTGCTTTGTTGGGTACCTTTCACATTTGCCGGTCTACTCTACTTTTTTGCATGGGACAGTACCTCAATTCCCTGTGGCATCCTACGCTTTCGGATATTTTCCTATTTTATGGCTCACGCGAACTGCGCTATCAATCCTGTTATCTGCCTGATTTTCAGTAGTAAGTATCGTCAAGGACTCAAGAGACTTCTAAACTGTTTTGGTGCAGTGCAGGAGTAACTTTCTAAAAGCGCAAGATGGCTATTAGGCAGTTTGCTGATTTAACTGGAGCAAACTCATGAACTTTAAAACAGACATTGTAGTAAATGACTGAAGTCGTGCAATGCAGGATTAACTATGAAAAAAAAAACAATTATCGTCAACACATGAAGAGACTTCTAAACTGTTTTCGTGAAGTGCAAGAGTGATTTTTCCAAACCTACACACTGAATAAACTTCAAGCGCTTCGTGGAATGTCCCCCCACAAACTGGCTAACAGCAAAAAGCAACTTACATCATCACACAAATAGACACAAAACTTGAATAAACTGATGAACTGAACAGACATCTTAATAACAGAGGTAAACTTAATTGCTGCCTTCGCTGTGACACTTGCAAATGGTATGATCTTCCGGTGTCTCGATCTAACTGATGACCAAGTAATGCTTTCATTTTCATTTCGTTAGGACCACCTTGTACAGCATAATGAACAGCACCGTGTAAAACTACTGCTAGAGCTTTCATTTGGACAGTTTTGTTAACGAACTGAAAGGTTAGAACCATGCATATTATATATGAGCGAGGGTTCGATTCTGGACTGAAGTGAAACGGTTAGGCTTGATAAAAAATCTACAACAAGACCCCATGCCCCGGCCAACTCGTATTCAAAATATAAAGAAGGTTAAAATCGTTAGCGTTCTGGAATACTTCTCAGTGTAAACTTCTATAACATAACTTGTCAATATATAAAATAATATTATATCGAAACTAATTTCAAATATGCCCGAAATGAGTGTGTAATACTAACTTTGTTAAACGGTTTTACCTTCTTTCTATGTTTGGTTTTGAATGAGAATGCAGTTGTAGACTTGTAAATATATTTTAAGTATGAACTGTAAGCATGCACCAGATGCTGAATGTAATGCATTTCAGTCTATTATACATTTAAGACACCCTTGCTGACCAGATTTTCAATCGTTCTTTGGAAATCTACCTTTAGCTTCTTGAATTTGCCTGGCGAACCATCGTTTATAGCTTAGTTTATGAGTTACAGTTAACCGTACGTGTCAGCTGTTATGGACTGTTATTGAAGTGAATAGGCATGTTAAACTAAATCTATAAACAAACCGGTGCAGTTAGAAGTCAAATAAGGGGTCTTTCCTAGATAAGAACTACATGCCCGTTATGCGACAACTAGTAAAGTATTGTTACCATAACTACACAAGAATAATTCTAGCTGTACGTATTCCCAAGCAAGATTTTTAGACACTTTCATTCCTTGAACATTTACTTTATGTGTATGTTATAAGCACCATGTGGTATGGTGTGCTAGATTTGTTTGACAGTAAAATAAAGTTATCTATCCATGATAAAACTGTTTTCGCTGGTTATCAGTGATTATATGGAAAGCCAACCTTCCGGGCGCCATCGTTTAAAAACATTCAACGTCCGGATCCGGGCTAATATATCGTGTTTTAATGAATATAAACAGTGGCTTGCTTTAAGCTTGCTTTGTTATCTTGAAATAGCTAAGCCGAAAAACTAACCAAAAGTAATGAAGTCAAAAAATTTAAAAAAAGACAAATTAACGGGCTAAAAAACTCAAGGTTCCAACAATTTATTCACTTCCATCCTTGCAATGCTTCAATTTATCCCCGAACTACTTGTTTTATTTCGCTCTATAAAATCTTTTTTATACAATTTAGTTAGCGTTTTACATAAGGTGGCATCTGACAATATAACATGGAAACTGAGTAAGCGGCATTTTGCTGTTTCGACGGAACAGTCTCCTTTTAAAAGCAATAACTCGCAGATAATTATTTTTGTGATAAGCATAACAGGTGCTAGCATTGTTTCAAAACAAACCACTTTTGTTGTACAAATACTCAAATTAAATCGTGTGTGCAATATTTGTTTTATACCGAATAATTATAAGCTCATGACGCGTTTGCGCGACGAGCGCTTGGCTTGCGTACATTATAATGGCAGAATGTCGAGCAAGACAGGGCTTATTGAACACTAAAATTTAATTTCTGTAAAATTGGGGCAAAATAAGCCATCTTCCAACATAATTTGTGAAAAAAGACAAGTCTTGATGATTGAGAATGGGGAAGAGCCCTAGGGAGTTGACCAGTAAAGGACAGTGGACAAAGTAATATTTCCTATGGCAATATAGTTTTCTTGGATATCTCTGCTACCATTTTGTAGCCTGATAAGGTATTACCCGGTTAAATAAAGCGTTTACTAGAAGTAGTGAATATTTTTAGCCAGGACGTTCGTATTAATTTTCCACGAGCATAATTCGAGCAAAATAGTACTTTTGGAGCTTAATATCCAGCAAATACGTCGTTTCAATCGACAATGAAACCAAGCCAAATGCCCGTTTTTTCGAACAAAATGTTTTCAAGCCTATCAACCAGCGCCCATTCATTAGACTTTTTTCGCCCTTTACGCCGGTTTTCAGGCCATTATTTTTGCTTTATCACTCAACAATATAAATTCACTGTTTTCTTTATAATTTTTCAAAAGCATTATCTTTTCCTTAATCTTCCTGTTCACCTGGCCAACCTCCGTTGATAAACATTACTACTCACAAAATAAACAGCACTAAAAATTTTACACAAATGTCTTTTTCATATCAAATATCTGTTAATTTAGTACACTGGACAAAACAATTGAGGTTGGGTTAAATGACAATAACTTTTAAGCGCTTGACTTAAATTCCGTTAAAACGGCAACATAAGAACCAAGGAAATTTCATACATTGAAAATTCTTAAAATACACGAGTGTTAAAGTTAAGATCAGAAAAAAGGTGGGAAAAAGCGTGCGATCGCATCGCTTTACGCGCCAAAAATTCGCCATATGGTAGCAAATATCTGCAATGCGCTTGAGTTTGCTTCGCTGCAGAATTTGTTCGATAGCTGCAACGAAAATCGTTGTTCAGCTCTTTAATTTGATGGAGCTGCCAATTAACAATCCTTGATCTAATTTCTACATTTACATCTATTTTGTGAAGCGGTCGGCACTGAAGCAATAATTCGGCGCTGGCTATAGTGTCTTTGTCGAGTCATTCCAGTAATTTCGCTTATATACCGATACTTTTTTTCAAAGAGTTAACCCTCGGACGTACAAGGTTTTTCTCCAATATTTTTAAGTCCTTTTAATCCCGGAGGAGGACTCCGAGAAGAATGGCTCGTTTTAGGCGTAAAGCGAGACCAATTTGGTGTCTTGCTTTGTCTCGTTCAATGCACGCCGTAAAAAACACTTCAGGCCGGATTCTCGCTATGTCAGGCTATAATTGTTCGTACGGGTTTCACCCTTTTTAATCTATTAATACCAGCTACTAGAAATAGGTCAGTGTCTTTTGAAACCTCTTTAAACGCTCACGAGACGATTTACCCTTCACGCTTTCCTCCCACACCGCTATTAAACAAATACCCTTTACACAAACAACCTTTTAATCAATTTATTAGCCTACGCACATCCCCATTTACTTCTCCTACACCATATATTAATTTGCTCAAATCTCCAAAATCCGGGAGGGTGGAGACTTCCACATAAAATTTACAATAAGAAGCTCTTAACGATAAAACTTCCTTTCAACCATGCCCATCTAACGAAATTCTAAAAGGACACACCATCATTTCCATATGGCGGATCCCCCCGGCTTGTCAATAAGTGACTTCGAAACAGCGTTCATTTTATATATCGAGCAGGCTTGGCAACAAGCCAGACCGATCAATTAAAGCCGCATTATGGCACGCAAATTACTCCGGTCAAATTGAGATAAATACAGCAGTGCGTCCTCTTAAGAAACTATTTGAATTTGTGATAGGAACAACAAACATGAACACAACAGTGAATAGATCAAGCTGCCCAAGTCTTCTTAATCCTACAGCGAATAAAATCGGGCAAACCTTTGGTTTTTGCCTGATTTTGGTTGCGTCGCTGATCGGAAATTCTATCATCGGAATAATTGTCTATAAAACGCCAACCTTGAGAAAACCGATCAATTATTTCATCGCAAACATGGCTTTCTCTGACCTACTGTATCCATTATTCCTGTTCCCGCTAAGAATAACAGAGTTGTACGTGGACTCCTGGATTATCGGTGGTCCCTTTGGCCAGGCCTTGTGTAAGCTTCTCGATTTCTTACCAGATGTCTCGACCTTTGTGTCGATTCAGAGCCTGGTTCTGATAGCAGTGGATCGATTTGTAGCTGTGGTATTTCCCCTACGTTCCCCATTCATCACTCCAAAGCTGTGTCCTTTGGTTATTTTCGCCACGTGGATCGTCGCAATGGCTGCCCATTCGCCATATTTTTTGGTATACGAACTTGTTGAATACCAAACAAGACTTGTGTGTGAGCCTAAGTGGAATGAAGCTTTTGGAGACTCCTCGTCCGATGCGAATTACGGCCTAGCAGCTTGTATTGTGTTTTTTTACATCCCTATCGTCTTGTTGATCATACTTTACTCTAACATTCTTGTTAAGCTCAAGTCACAGGCTCATCCAGGCGAGCAGTCGGCCAACGCCGAGAAACAACGCACGAGAAGAAACAGAAACGTGTTAAAGATGGCCATTGCTATAGTGGCAGCGTTTGTGGTTTGTTGGGTACCTTTGACCATTTTCTTATTACTATTTTTCGTTGCAAGGGACAATGCCTCAATTCCTTGTGGCATCCAACGCTTTCGGATATTTTCCTTGTTTACGGCTTACGCGAACTGTGCTATCAATCCTGTTATCTGCCTCATTTTCAGTAGCAGTTATCGTCAAGGCATGAAGAGACTTCTAAACTGTTTTCGTGCAGTACAAGAGTAACTTTTCCAAAACTACACACTGAATGGACATCAAGCGCTTCGTGGAATGTCCACCCTCAAACTGGTTAACAGCAAAAACCAACTTATTGTATATCATCACACAGATAGACACAAAACTTAATAAACTGATAAACTGAACAGACATCTAAATAACAGGTAAAAGTTGTTGCCTTCGCTGTGACACTTGCAAATGGTTTGATCTTCCTGTGCCTCGATCTAAATGATGACCAAGTACTGCTTTCATTTTCATTTCGTTAGGACCACCTTGTGCAGCATAATAAACAGCACCGTGTAAAACTACTGCTAGAACTTTCATTTGGACAGTTTTATCAACGGACTAAAAGGTTAGAACCATACATATTATATGTGACCGAGGGTTCGATTCTCGACTGAAGTGAAAACGGTTAGGCTTGATAAAAAATCTACAAGACCCCAACTCGTATTCAAAATATAAAGAAGGTTAAAATCGTTAGCGTTCTCGAATACTTCTCAGTGTAAATTTTTATAACATAACTTGTAAATATATAAAACAATATTATATCGAAACTAATTTCAAATATGCCCGAAATGATTCTGTAATACTAACTTTGTTAAATGGTTTTACCTTCTTTCTATGTTTGGTTTTGAATGAGAATGCAGTTGTAGACTTGTAAATATATTTTAAGTATGAACTGTAAGCATGCACCAGATGCTGAATGTAATGCATTTCAGTCTATTATACATTTAAGACACCCTTGCTGACCAGATTTTCAACCGTTCTTTGGAAATCTACCTTTAGCTTCTTGAATTTGCCTGGCGAACCATCGTTTATAGCTTAGTTTATGAGTTACATTTAACCGTACGTGTCAGCTGTTATGGACTGTTATTGAAGTGAATAGGCATGTTAGACTAAATCTATATACAAACCGGTGCAGTTAGAAGTCAAATAAGGGGTCTTTCCTATAGATAAGAACTACATGCCCGTTATGCGACAACTAGTAAAGTATTGTTACCATAACTACACAAGAATAATTCTAGCTGTACGTATTCCCAAGCAAGATTTTTAGACACTTTCATTCCTTGAACATTTACTTTATGTGTATGTTATAAGCACCATGTGGTATGGTGTGCTAGATTGTTTGACAGTGAAATAAAGTTATCTATCCATGATAAAACTGTTTTCGCTGGTTATCAGTGATTATATGGGAAGCCAACCTTCCGGGCGCCATCGTTTAAAAGCATTCAACGTCCGGATCCAGGCTAATATATCGTGTTATAATGAATATAAACAGTGGCTTGCTTTAAGCTTGCTTTGTTATCTTGAAATAGCTAAGCCCAAAAACTAACCAAATGTAATGAAGTAAAAAAAATTTTAAAAAAGACAAATTAACGGGCTAAAAAACTCAATGTTCCAACAATTTATTCACTTCCATCCTTGCAATCCTTCAATTTATCCCCGAACTACTTGTTTTGTTTCGCTCTATAAAATCTTTTTATACAATTTAGTTAGAGTTTTATATATGGTGGCGTTTGACAATATAACATGGAAACTGAGTAAGCGGCATTTTGCTGTTTCGACGGAACAGTCTCCGTTTAAAAGCAATAACTCGCAGATAATTATTTTTGTGATAAGCATTGCAGGTGCTAGCATTGTTTCAAAACAAACCACTTTTGTTGTACAAATACTCAAATTAAATCGTGTGTGCAATATTTGTTTTATACCGAATAATTATAAGCTCATGACGCGTTTGCGTGACGAGCGCTTGGCTTGCGTACATTATGCTGGCAGAATGTCGAGCAAGACAGGGCTTATTGAACACTAAAATTTTTTTTCTGTAAAATTGGGGCAAAATAAGCCATCTTCCAACATAATTTGTGAAAAAAAAATAAGTCTTGAGGATTGAGAATGGGGAAGAGCCCTAGGGAGTTGACTAGTAAAGGACAGTGGACAAAGTAATATTTTCTATGACAATATAGTTTTCTTGGATATCTCTGCTACCATTTTGTAGCCTGATAAGGTATTACCGGATTAAATAAAGCGTTTACTAGCAGTCGTGAATATTTTTAGCCAGGACGTTCGTATTAATTTTCTACGAGCATAATTCGAGCAAAATAGTACTGTTGGAGCTTAAAGTATCCAGCAAATAAATCGTTTCAATCGACAATGAAACCAAGCAAAATACCCGCTTTTTCGAGCAAAATGTTTTCAAGCCTATAAACCAGTGCCTATTCATTAGACTTTTTTCGCCCTTTACGCCGGTTTTCAGTCCATTATTTTTGCTTTATCACTCAACAAAATAAATTCACTGTTTTCTTTATAATTTTTCAAAAGCATTCTCTTTCCTTCATCTTCCTGTTCACCTGGCCAACCTCCGTTGATAAACATTACTAAGTCACAAAATAAACAGCACTAAAAATTTTACACAAATGTCTTTCTCATATCAAATATCTGTTAACTTAGTACACTGGACAAAACAAGTAAGGTTGGGTTAAATGACAATAACTTTTAAGTGCTTGACTTAAATTCCGTTAAAACGGCAACATAAGAACCAAGGAGATTTCATACATTGAAAATTCTTAAAATACACGAGTGTTAAAGTTAAGATCAGAAAAAAAAGGTGGGAAAACGCGTGCGATCGCATCGCTTTACGCGCCAAAAATTCGCCATATGGTAGCAAATATCTGCAATTCGCTTGAGTTTGCTTCGCTGCAGAATTTCGTCGATAGCTGCAACGAAAATCGTTGTTCAGCTCTTTAATTTGATGGAGCTGCCAATTAACAATCCTTGATCTAATTTCTACATTTACATCTATTTTGTGAAGCGGTGGACAAGCAAAAATTCGGCGCTGGCTATAGTGTCTTTGTCGAGTCATTCCAGTAATTTCGCTTATATACCGATACTTTTTTTCAAAGAGTTAACCCTCGGACGTACAAGGTTTTTCTCCGATATTTTTAAGTCCTTTTAATCTCGGAAGAGGACTCCGAGAAGAATGGCTCATTTTAGGCGTAAAGCGAGACCAATTTGGTGTCTCGCTTTGTCTCGTTCAATGCACGCCGTAAAAATCACTTCAGGCCGAATTCTCGCTATGTCAGGCTATAATTGTTCGTACGGGTTTCACCCTTTTTAATCTATTAATACCAGCTACTAGAAATAGGTCAGCGTCTTTTGAAACCTCTTTAAACGCTCACGAGACGATTTACCCTTCACGCTTTCCTCCCGCACCGCTATTAAACAAATACCCTTTACACAAACAACCTTTTAATCTATTTATTAGCCTACGCACATCCCATTTACTTCTCCTACACCACATATTAACTTGCTCAAATCTCCAAAATCCGGAGGGGGGGTGGGGGGTGGAGACTTCCACATAAAATTTACAATAAGTAGCTCTTAACGATAAAACTTCCTTTCAACCATGCCCATCTAACGAAATTCTAAAAGGACACCCCATCATTTCCATATGGCGGACCCCCCCCCGGCGTGTCAATAAGTGACTACAAAACAGCGTTCATTTTATATATCGAGCAGGCTTGGCAACAAGCCAACCCGATCAATTAAAGCCGCATTATGACACGCAAATTACTCCAGTTAAATTGAGATAAATACAGCAGTGCGTCCTCTTAAGAAACTATTTGAATTTGTGATAGGAACAACAAACATGAACACAACAGTGAATATATCAAGCTGCCCCAGTCTGCTTAATCCTACAGCGAATAAAATCGGCCAAACCTTTGGTTTCTGCCTGATTTTGGTTGCGTCGCTGGTCGGAAATTCTATCATCGGAATAATTGTCTATAAAACGCCAACCTTGAGAAAACCGATAAATTATTTCATCGCAAACATGGCCATGTCTGACCTACTGTATGCGATATTCTTTTTTCCGCACAAAATAACAGAGTTATATGTGGACTCCTGGCTTATCGGTGGCTACCTTGGCCAGGCTTCGTGTAAGCTTCTCCATTTCCTACCAGATGTCTCGATCCTTGTGTCGATTCAGAGCCTGGTTCTGATAACAGTGGATCGATTTGTAGCTGTGGTATTTCCCCTTCGTTTCCCACTCATCACTCCAAAGCGGTGTCCTTTGGTTATTTTCGCCACGTGGATCGTCGCAATGGCTGTCCATTCACCATATTTTTTCATCTTCAAACTTGTTGAATACCCAGGAAGACTTGCTTGTGAGCGGAAGTGGACTAAAGATTTTGAAGAGCCCTCGTCCGATGCAAATTACTTTCTAGCAGTAGTTATCGCGTTTTTCTACATTCCTATCGTCTTGTTGATCATACTTTACTCTACCATTCTTGTTAAGCTCAAGACACAGGTTCATCCGGGCGAGCAGTCGGCCAATGCTGAGGAACAACGCACGAGAAGAAACAGAAGCGTGTTAAAGATGGCCATTGCTATCGTTGTAGGGTTTGTGTTATGCTGGGCACCTTTCACCATTATCCTTTTACTCTTTTACTTTGCATGGGACTCTGCCTCACTTCCTTGTGGTCTCAAACTCTTTTGGGTCTTTGCGAGTTTTATGGCTTACGCAAACTGCGCTTTCAATCCTGTTATCTGCGTCATTTTCAGTAGTAATTATCGTCAAGGCCTCAAGAGACTTCTAAACTGTTTTGGTGCAGTGCAAGAGTAACTTTTACTTTTGAAAGCCTACACGATCAAGCGCTTCGTAGAATGCCCACCCACAAACTGGCTATCATGAGAAAGAAACGTATAGTCCTAAAATGGTATTTTTCCATCACACAAAGAAACATAAAACTTGGATAAACTGAACAGACATCTAAATAACAGAGGTGAAAGTTGCTGCCTTCACTTTGACACCTGCAAATGGTTTAATCTTCCGGTGACTTAATCTCAATGATGACCACCATCTACAGCATTATATACAGCACCATGCGAACGTACTGCTAAACATCTTTCATTTGGACAGTTTTATTAACAAACTAAAACGTTCGAACCATGCCAAAAAAAAAAAACAGGCTACAACAAGAAACAAATTCATATTGAAAATAAATAGAAGATCAAAATCGTTAAGGTTATGCAATACTTCTGTAAATTTCTATAATTAAACTTGTGAATATATATAAAATATATTATATCGAAACTTATTTCAAATATGCCCTAAATGAGTCAAAATGAGTCATCCATCGAAAGCTGTGACCCTTCTTCATTTCCGCGACATGGATCATTGCAATGGCTATCCTTTCGCCACATTTATTCGCCCACAAACGTATTGAATACCCAGGAAAACTTGGGTGTAAGCATAAGTGGACTGAAGCTTTTGGAGACTCCAGGTCCGATGCAAATTACATTCTAGCAGGGTATATTGGGCGCGATCAATTCGACCAAAAAATCCGGTTTGAATTTCCGAAATTTTAATATGTCGAATGGAACGGTATTTTCCACTTGAATGAAACGATCTCGTTTCTTTAGCAGGTGGATGTTGTTGAGACTTGCTGTAATTCTTCCACAGTACCTATAAAAACAGTAGGTTTATTTTCATAGTAAGAACACGAACTCAGTTCCACAAACAAGGAATATTTACAACTGGCGGGAATTCGTATGCAAAGAAGTTCGAGCATTGTACAAGCGTATTGCTCAAGTTCATTCAGGTTTGTTTTCAACGTACCTGAGCGACAGGTTCGATATTTCCTGAATCATCGAAAAACATATCGAAGAAAGAATTCTAAAACGTGAAGAAACAGTTGCAACAATAATTTAAAATCTCCTTGCGTCGCCATATTGTAGCTTTTCACGAGACAACAACCACGGCTGAATCGTCGCACCGGGTAGAAATGCCAAATGTAACAGAAAATTTCCGGAAATTCCACATTTCCGGAAAACAGGACAACCTCGAGAGGTTGACCAAAATTTCCGAAACGAATTTTTCGAAAATTTCTGTTCCATTCGATTTTGTACTGGAATTTCCGGAAATTTGGTCGAATAGATCGCGCCCATTGTGTCTTTTTACATCCCTATCGTCTTGTTGATCATACTTTACTCTAACATTCTTGTTAAGCTCAAGGCACAGGCTCATCCAGGCGAGCAGTCGGCCAACGCCGAGAAACAACACACAAGAAGAAACAGAAACGCTTTAAAGATGGCGATTGCTTTCGTGGTACCGTTTAATTTGTGTTGTTGGGTACCTTTCACCATAACCATGTTACTATTTTATTTTGCAATTTGTTGTGGCATCCTTCGCTTTCGGATATTTTCCTTGTTCTATCAATGCTGCTGTCTGTCTCATTTTCAGTAGCAATTATCGTCAAGACATGAAGAGACTTCTGAACTGTTTTCGTGCAGTGTAAGAGTAACGTTTCCAAAACTACCCACTGAATGGACATCAAGCGCTTCGTGCAAAAAGCAACTTATATCATCACACAAATAGACACAAACCTTGAATAAAATGATGAACTGAACAGCCATGCATCTAAATAACAGAGATAAAAGTTGCAGCCTTCACTGTGACACTTGCAAATAGTTAGATCTTCCGGTATCTCGATGACCAAGTACTGCTTTCATTTTCATTTCGTTAGGACCACCTTGTAATGCACAATAAACAGCACCATGTAAAACTACTGCTAAAGCTTTCATTTGGACAGTTTTATCAATTAACTGAAAGGTTAGAACCATGCATATTATATACATGATATATAAGCGAGGGTATGGTTCTGGACTAAAGTGAAACGGTTAGGCTTGATAAAAAATCTACAACAAGTAGATTCAAAATATAAAGAAGGTTAAAATCGTTAGCGTTCTGGAATACTTCTTAGTGTAAATTTCTATAATATAACTTGTAAATATATAAAATAATATTATACGAAATTAATTTTAAATATGCCCGAATTCGAAACTTTAGTGTGTAATACCAACTTTGCTGAACTGTTTTCCCTTCTTTCGATGTTTGATTTTGAATGAGAATACACTTGTAGACTTGTAAATATATTTTAATCAATCGTATAATGGTTATAAGTGTGAACTGCAAGCATGCATGTGATGCTAACTGTAATGCATTTCAGTCTGTTATACATTTGAGACACCTTTGCTGACCAGATTTTCAACCGTTCTTTGGAAATCTACCTTTAGCTTCTGGAATTTGCCTGGCGAACTACTTGTTTTGTTTCGCTCTATAAAATACTTTTTTTATACAATTTAGTTAGCGTTTCATATATGGTGGCATCTAGCAATATAACATGGAAACTGAGTAAGCGGCATTTTGCTGTTTCGACGGAACAGTCGCCCTTTAAAAGCAATAATTCGCAGATAATTATTTTTGTGATAAGCGCTACAAGCACAAAAGCAAAAAAAACAAACCACTTTTGTTGCACAAATACTCAAATTAAATCGTGTATGCAATATTTGTTATATACCGAATAATTATAAGTCCATGACGCGTTTACGTGACGAACGCTTGGCGCGGGTACACCATGCTGGAAGAATTTCGAGCAAGATAGGACTTCATAAACATTAAAATTTAAATTTGGTAGAATTGGGCAACGTAAGCCATATTCAAGCATAACTGTGAAAAAACAAGTCGAGGATTGAGAATATAATGGGAAAGAGGGAAAGCTGACTAGTAAAGGACAGTGGACAAGTCAATATTTCCCATGACAATATTGTTTTCTTGGATATCTCTGCTTCCATTTTGTAGCATAAGGTATTACCGGATTAAATAAAGCGTTAACTAGTTGGTCATTTTGTTTTAATGTTTGAATATTTTAGCCAGGATGTAAGCATAATTGTTAGAGCAAGCATAGTTAGAGTACTTTTGAAGCATAATCTCCAGCAAAATAGATCGTTTCAGCCGACAATGCCGCCAAGCAAAATACGGTCCGTTAATTTTCGAGCAAAATGTTCCCAAGCCTAAAAGCCAAGCCCACTCATTACTAGGCTTTTTTCGCTTTTTTTTTTTTTTTTTTTTTGCTTTATCACTCGTCAACAAAAATAAATTCACTGTTTTCTTTATAATTTTTCTCCTTTTTCGTTCTCTCTCGAGACAGAGA
Organism: Cladopsammia gracilis; assembly: GCA_022457155.1. Taxonomy (NCBI): domain Eukaryota; kingdom Metazoa; phylum Cnidaria; class Anthozoa; order Scleractinia; family Dendrophylliidae; genus Cladopsammia; species Cladopsammia gracilis. Next base: position 653,822 of record JAJGOT010000103.1, on the reverse strand, counting down.
AAAAAAGCATTCTCTTTCCTTCCTGTTCACCTGTCCTACCTCCGTTGATAAACATTACTAAGTCACAATATAAACAGCACTAACTAACAATCTTACACGAATGTCTTTCACATATCAGATATCTGTTAACTTATTACACTGGACAAAACAATTGAGGATTGGGTTAAATGGAAATAACTTTTAAGTGCTTTACCTAAATTCCATTAAAAACGGCAACATAAGAACCAAGGAAATTTCGTGAAATTCTTAAAATACACGAGTGTTAACGTTAAGACCAGAAAAAGGGTGGGAAAACGTGTGCAACCGCATCGGTTTTCGCGCCAAAAATTCGCCATATGGTAGCGAATATCTACAATGCGCTTGAGTTTGCTCCGCTGCAGAATTTGTTTGATAGCTGCAACAAAAATCGTTCTTCGGCTCTTTAACTTGATAGAGCTGGAAATTAACAATCCTTGAACTAATTTCTACATTTACATCCCTTTTGCGAAGCGGTGGACAAGCAAAAATTCGGCGCTGTCTGTAGTGTCTTTGTCGAGTCATTCCTGTAATTTCGCTCATATCCCGATACCTTTTTCCCAAGAGTTCATGTAATACCTGTCATAAAGAAGCCTTTTCGAGTATTTTTATCTTATTATTAAACTCTAGTTTCTTTCCTCCTTCTTATTGTTAAACTCTGGTTTCTGCAAGTGCACCGCTTACCGCTGCATCAGATTTGATACGTTCAAGAACGTTTTTCTTCATGTTTTTTTTTTTGTCGGGACGAATTTTTTCTCTCTGCTTTTTCCTCTGTGTTTGGTACAAATCTTTTGAAATTACGTTTCTGTTAGCACTGGAAATAATTGTTAAAAAATATATTGTATAAAATGACCATTGAGAACCATGTATTATTTTCTAGGTAAAGTGAATTGATGTAATGCCAAATAAAAAGTATTAAAACATTGCACAATCAGGGTGAACTTTTGGCGCGAAAAACTATCGCTCGCGTGCACTTTCCCGCCTTTCTCATGGTCAAGTGTGAACATTTCTTATCTCTTGTATCCATTTGTAATAGAATTTAGGAAAAGCACTTAATTCTCAATTGTTTTGTCCAGTGTGCTATACATGCCTTATATATCAACACGAAAATGGACCATTTTGAATCGAAGCAAAGATTTTTGAAAATTAACCTTTTCCTTTTATACACTCAATTCAATAAAGGTTGCTTTGGTCATTGGTAATTGCGCATTGGGAAGCTATTGTTTGGCAGTCACTCAAGCACGCAAAGCATTGCATTGTGTTCCGTATGCTCAAATGCCAATGACAAATTACCAATAACCAACTGCCAACCTTTATTGAATTAGGTATAAATAAAGGCAATCGATTTGGTCCATGCAGTTTGAAGGTTTAATAAAATTAGGTGTGTTTTTCTCCCCTTTTATAGGAGATATTAAATACATGGGTTCGCGGAGATATTTAATTTAATTTATCTTGGAGTATTCAACTCGATATCTCACGAGTAAGCGCACCGAGATCTCGAGATGAACACGAAAAGAAAAATTTCATATCTCCAAAGCAGCCGTCTATTATTTTGCTTGTTATGTAAACGACACTATTTTCGAAGTTTTATCCAATTTTCGGTGAACGCCAAAAATACACGGCCGCATTAGGAATTTTGTTAAACCAGTTAATTTTAATTAATTAATTAATTGTTAATAACTGCCGGTCAACTGCTCAAGTGCGGCCGCAGCCATTAGCTCAAAAGACAAACACCGCAAAAATAAGTTAATTTGCATGAATATTTCCACGTACCTCTATAAAATATAAGAAGAGATAATCAGTTAAAAATCAGTTAATCAGTTAAAAAACCGCTTATGCTATGGCCACCAAATTTACACAGGATAATGTTGTCATGAATTCTAGTAACTACAGATACTTTGGTGTCATAATGACGTAACGTGACGTCATTGTGACGTCATATAGTCGAAAAAGTATTTCATCAATATTATCTCAACTTTGAACATATAACAACAATACTTTAACAGCTACCTATTTGATAAAAGTCTTATGTTTACTTACACTGTTTTTGTTGTTAACAATAACAGTGACGTCATTATGACGTCATATACAATGGAATAACCAACTGAGACGTTCTATAAGGCATATCTCTGAAACAAACGGTAGTGTTCATACCAAACTTTCACATATTGATGCAGGAGTAAAAGTTAATGAATTCGTACACTTTGTTGTCATGGTAACAGCATGTGACGTCATAGAAGTTATGTGTACATTTTCATAAAAACTGGAACAGATAACTTTGCAAATTATGGCTTTTCATGTACCTAATGAATTCAAAAAAGCTTTCTCGAGTGAAAAGGACATTTTTATGATATTTTGACAATAAATGTTTAGAGATAATGGAATTACACAGACAGGTTAATAAATTTCCCATTTTATTTTCCGCCATCTTGGATCCGCCATCTTGGATCCGGCATCTTGAATAAGTCCAAACGTATTTATTTTGTTAAAAACACCGAAAAATAAAGCAAATGGACTGCTAAAGCTTAGTTTATTGTGGGCAAATGTTTTACAATCCAAAATATGAACCAATAATAAAATTATAGAGAAAAGACCTTTAGTACAACTTCGATCCGCCATCCTGGATTTTGACATTTCATATTCGACATTTTCCTAAAATTACCGTTAATTAACCTTAATTAATAAACAATTATACATAATGTGATCAATTATCGCTAAATTAAGTGAAAAATATTAATTCAATAAGAAAACTTTAAAATAAGCTTGATTAAAGCGAAAAATGCTAATTTCGTAAAACATAGATGTCAAAAAGCGGTTGCTATAGAAACCTCAATGTCACTGGACAAAGGACGCTAACGGGAAAATGTTTCCAGATAAATTTTAGGGAAAGTCACCAAATTTGGTTGTCATTGCATAGCCCGTTTTGAAACGACACAACTTCAAAGTTCGAGCGGGCTCGAAACCCCCCCTCCACCCCTCAATAGGGTTAAAGTGTCAATGAAATGTAATTTATTTTTTGATGTATCGAAAGTTTCACCTTTTTAGACCTTGTAATAGAAGGTTTAAAGTGTTAGAGACGATGTGAAACGGTTTTTTATGGTCTGAAAGTTAGGTTGTTAGTGCTAAAAAGTGGCTCCAATTTGTGCGCGGCCAAAACCAGTGTCATATTACACTGTGACGCAAATAGTTGTACAAACTGCTGCGGGAATATAGAGAACAAGAGAGCTGACAAGAGACATCGCTAGAGGTGGGCAATATTATGTAGTAAGCTGCCTCAAACATACGAGATATCAGAAGTCTTCTTTATTTTGCTTCAGAGGAAAATAGGCCGGCGAAATACACGAAATTTGGTCGCCGACATCGGAAAGAGTACGCCAAGGGATGCTGTTTTCAATGAAAGCGCTTATTGTTAAGATCAACATTATTAAAAAAACATTCCGGCCAGTGAGGCCGTTTAATCAAGCATAATTTTCCAATCCATATCCTGTTTAGAAGTTCCTTCAAGCCTCAGCTCGACTGGAGAGCCGTCGACGTCAGTGAGGCCTACAAAAATATACTGACTCGATCGGCACTGACTGGCGATCGTACTGATAAATGTTTATACGGTATTCCGAATTATAAAATTCAAAGTGGAGCGACGCAAGTGTTCACAAGCAGGCTTCTACGGAACATCTATCAAAACTATATCTACATGCACAAATGCGTAAGACTACTCGTAACAAAATACATCGCTGAATCAATCCAGTTGGCGGCCGTATAACTTATTACCTAATAATTAACTACATCATATGACGTCATCGCTCCATTGTGCGGACCGCAAAGGAGACAGTATTGGACGTACAACGTACCCTCTGGGTTTCATTGTTATAGCCTTAATGTTCTTGAAGTTACGACCCCCAGGCTCAGAAACTCAAAAAAGGCCCAGGCTGAATAGGGTTAAATGATGATATAGGAATCAGGTTTGGGAATAATAAGGTCATATTATTTCTTTTTCGTAGAGCACTGCACTGTAGCCTTTTAGAAGACAATAATTTACAGGTGCAAACTTTGTTTCAAAACAAACCACTTCTTGATATTTACTCAATGAACTGAATGAGCTCATGTCGCTTTACTTTACGTTTAATTTGGGTTGCCGCGACAACTTTTCGCTGGCAGCGCAAATTAAAACCACACGTCTTCATTTGTTAGCGTTAATATATATAGATAGGCTGAGCCTAACAGCGTCGCTCTGTGAACAAGCTTAACTAAGGTGAAACTTAACTAAGGTGAAAGGTCGGAACCACCAGAATTAAGATTGACGAAAGCTATGTTTCAATTTTAGCAACTCTCAAAAACAGTATTACGCGACCGTCTGCACAGTACATTAAGACCGTACAAACGTTCACCATAACTGGTACGACTACTTTCCGAATAAAATACACTTGTTGCTTGTCAAAAATTGTCCGAGAAACTGATTTTGAAGCTCAAAATTGCAAAAATACACAAACATATTTGCATAAGGCGACGCGAGTGAAGATAGAATTGTACTATAAAATCCAAGTCTTGTTTTGTTTACACAAAATCGCTTTTCAATCTATGTAATAAATGAACAAACACATAAAATGGACAACATAATCTTCTTTCGAAAATTTTTATTCAAATCTCCATTAGTTTATGTTTAAAAGCAAAACGCGTACCATTTATAGCGCATCGAGTTCAAGCTGCTTTCGATGAAATTCAAGAAATCGATACAACTGAAGTTAAGAACAATTCTCCAAAGCTACACAAGAACACAAAGAAAAAGACAACCACAAATCGATATCAACATAAATTCCCATCGAAAAATGTAATCTGTTTTACCTTTGAGTTCCTCGCTAGCTTGTTAATTCTTTAAATCTCCGCTCCTTTGCAGCTCAAGCAGTTTAAGGCCTGGGTTTAAAGTCTGTTCAGAAAATACTGTTGACACTTAATATTTTCGGCCAGATTGACTGGAGCAGATTGAAATTTTCTCTGAATGTTAATATCGACGTCTTTTGCTGCCTTAACGCGCACGTTTGGTCACGTGACATGTCTTATAAAATAATAATATTTACAAATACAGTAAATTAAGATTTGTGATCTTTTTGTTTATTTGTTGTCACACTTAGGTGTACAACACTAGACTTTATAATATTATATACACCAAATAAATTTAAAATCAAATACAGATTATTCCCGAAGGCACAATATTTTTTAAGACCTCAAAAGCGCAACACAACACGGTAAACCAAAGACAGCGGTAAGCTAACGACAGCTAAACATCCACAACAATTTACACAGGAAGAAAAAATATGCCACACAGATCAAAACTGCCACACAGTCAGTATTTTAGAAAGCCACAAGATTGCAAAAAGCGGCAGCGTAAAAGCCTACAAATTTAAAACCAACAACTAAAAACAAGGTTATTTAACACAAGGACTGTCAGACAAATTGAAGACAGTCAACAAAAGTACTCACAAAGAGATCACACCGCAGTAAAATTTGAAAGGAATTAAAGAAATCAACAACAGCCTCACACTCGAACGGATTGATGTGAAGAACGGCTAATTCAATCGACAAAAAGAATATATGGAATTGAAACGTGTGCAATCAGTGAATATGACCTCCTATCCTGAAGACTATTCGGTGCGTATTTTAGAGAAAAAAACTTGACTGATTTATGTTGACCTTGCTGGTCCCGAACAGAAGATGGCGGTCCTGCCACTAAGCCCGCGACACAAATTCAACAAGAACACACAATTACCCACACAAAACAGTATAACAGTTTATACAAACTGATAAAAGCAACAACAAAGCTCACACACTCACGATCAAATTAGCGAACAACAGCGATATTAGCCTAGCGTTTTGTCTTTCTTGATCTTCGTTGTTCTGGCTTGAATGGTGTCCCACGCTAATCTGAACAAGCGAGTGGAAGCCCCTGCCCGCTGCTATGTGACGTCACACTGGTAAGCGGAGTGGGTCAATAAACGTAATTGGAAAACAAAAGAGACGCTCCCTCCTGTTTTTCAAAAGCATCCTCTTTCATTCCTGTTCACCTGGCCTACCTCCGTTGATAAACATTACTAAGTCACAATACAAACAGCATTAAAAAATTTACACAAATGTCTTTCACATATCAGATATCTGTTAACTTAGTACACTAGACAAAATAATTGAGGAGTAGGTTAAATGACAAGACCAGAAAAAAGGTGGGAAAACGCGTGCGACCGCATCGGTTTACGCGCCAAAAATTCGCCATGTGGTAGCGAATATCTACAATGCGCTTAAGTTTGCTTCGCTGTAGAATTTGTTTTATAGCTGCACGAAAATCGTTCTTCGGCTCTTTAATTTGATAGAGCTGGCAATTAAAAATCTTTCATCTAAATACTACTTTTACATCCATTTTGTGAGGCGCTCGGCGAGCAAAAATTCGGCGCTGGCTATAATATCTTTGTCGAGTCATTCCATTACTTTCGCTCATATACCGATACTTTTTTCGAAGACTTAACCCTCGGACGTACAACAGAGGGTGGGGGGGGGGGATGGATACCACCCCTTAAGGTTTTTCTCCGATATTTTTAAAGCCATTTATTGCAGTTGCAGGTTATTTCCTTTATAACTGAAGACAATTGTATTGCTTTTAGCCAAGATGATATATTTTGTTTATATTTTCTGAGAACGTGCCTAATGTCCGCTGTTAATAGGAACATTGCCAGTTTCTATTAAAACATATATTTACAGACCTGACAACTGTATGACAACTGTTCCGTTGTTAAACAATATACTTGAGGCCCCCACCCTTGCTAAGTTCAAGGAGATGGTCACCATGGAACTTGTGAAGTAGTTTAATTAATGAACACGCAACGCCTGTCAGTTTATTTTATTTTATTTTACATTGTATTTAATACATCCGCTTTCATGCCAACAGCTTTGCGGATTATCATAAATAAATAAATAAATAAATAAATAAATAAATAAATAAATAAATAAACTCGCGCTATTTCCAAGACAAGCCATGGAACACTGTTATGTTCATGTCATGGCATGGTGCGGTAGATCGTTTGACACTGAAATAAAGTTATCTACCTATGATGAAACTGTTGTCAATAATCATTAGTAATGATATGGGAAACCAACCTTATATTATAAAAAGCCATGTGACACTGTCATGGCTGATATATCGTGTTTTCATGAGTATTACCAGGGCAATTAGTTTAACCTTATGCTAGTTATAATGTCAAATCTCGTTACCATAGCAACTGATGGTCACGAAACTTTAAATTTCCTGATGGTCAGGAAACTTTAAAAAAATGTGTCTAAAGGATAAAAGAACAGCTGCTGAAGAGGACATGTGCTAACGATAAATGCTCTTGAAAAATCGGAGAAAAACCTTAAGAGGGTGGCATCGACTCCCTTGTAAGTCCGAGGGTTAAGTCCGAGGGTTAAGCTTCCTCTATTATCTTGATATGGCTAGGAGGAAAAACTAGCCAAAAACAAAACAAAGAAATATAAACTTAAGCTAAACACAAAATAACAGCTAAAAAACTCAAGATATTCCACCAAAATGGCATTTCTGGACCGCCTGTCACAACATCAAATATGTTGAACTGTCTTCCACTTCCATTCTTGCAATCCTTCAATTTATTCCGAACTATTTGTTTTGTTTCGCTCTAAAGAATACATTTATCCAATTTAGTTCATATTTATTTGGCAACATGCATGCATCTATGGAAACTAAGTATATTTCCGTGCATTAGTGTCCTGAAGTAATTCGCAGATATTTTTTTTGAAAAACATAACAGGTGCAAGCATTATTTTAAAACAAACCACTTTTGTTGTACAAATACTTACATCAAATCATGTAACTATGTAATATTTCTTTTATACCGAATAACTGTAAGCTCATGACGCGTTTGCGTGACGAGCGCTAGGCTTGGGTACTTAGGGATGGACCATTTTATTTTTGAGGGGGGGGGGGGGTTGGGCAATTTTTGCTTGGTAAGAATTTTTTTTTTCGCCTTTGGGCTGTGCAAGAATTTTTTTTAGTACCTAAAGGTTGTGCACGAATTTTTTTTTTCCATTTTTTTTTTAGTCTTCATATTTAGTATCACCAAAAATAAGCATTCCATAGGGTATGTCTATACAAGATGGTACATCAGTGCCGTAGCCAGACTAAACGGCCCACTGAGGCAGCCGACCCCCGAAGGCGGGAGTTGCTAGGGGGGTTCGGGGGCATGCCCCCCCGATAAGTTTTGAAATTTAGTCTCTCGAAAATGCGATTTGCAGCGTTTTCTGGGCCTTTCGGTAACTTTTTTTCGAGTAAATTTAAGCACATGAAAGCGAGGTACTTCCGGTGTACCGACAGGTTTTTGTACTGACATGCCTGCAGTATTAATACGGCGAAAATTTTGCTTATATATATATATTAACTGTTATATTTTGGCCACGAAATCTTTTCTGGGAGGCTCCAATGATCGCTTTTGTAAAATAAAAAGGATCGGCGAAATTCGTCAAAATTTTACCGAGGCGAGTGCCTCGGTTGGCCTCATACTAGCTACGGCGCTGTACATGTACCTCAAGCAGTGCTTTCTCTCCAGGCTGATACTGTCAAGCTGCATTTAGTCTATTCAGTGTTACATGTTGGGTTACAAAAATAAATATAAAGGAATTCTGTTCAGCTGAATTACAAATGTTGTAAAAATGCCTGGATCTTTTTATCCGATGCCAGGAAATTAGTATTGAATATCTTATCTAAAAGACAAATGTTGTCTTAAGAAAACACCTAGCAAATTTTACTACTTCCCACCCTCTTACAGTAACAAAGCCTTGACATAAATGCAGCTTGACAGCATAAAGCCATGTGGAGTAGCTGTGCCCCCCAGTCTCAATCCACTTCCTGGCTGTTGCCTCTCCCATAGACCATCATAGTGGAACCAGTTGCCTCCCCTCTTTACAGCACCTCTATAGTGATTTATGTTTTACTACAAGAAATGGATGGAAATGTATTTTTGATATTTATGATATGAAACACAAAGAGGTGAATTATTTTACAAACAGTTTAACAGCATTTTTGGTCTGTTAAGAAGCTTCCGTAGAAGCAGAAGAAGGGGCAGAAACATAGACACTATAAGACATTACAGTTATTGTTATTTAATAAATATATATGAGATATGTTGAAGATAGCTAAAAGTTATTTTATAATACAAGTTATATTTAAATATAAATGATATTTTAAGACATGATTTTTATATTATACCAGATTCAGTGAAATGGTTCAAATTTATGTTTACTACAAGAGATGGATGGAAATGTTGTATTTTTGATATTTATGGTATGAAACGCAAAGAGGTGAATTATTTTACAAACATTTTAACAGCATTTTTGGTCTGCTGAAATAAAATTGACAAAAATTACAGATTACTTTTTTATAATCTCTAACAGGATCCTACCAGTAGAAAGGCTTGCTCGAATTTTTTTTTCCCCTGGCCCACTGTGCATGATTTTTTTTCTTGACTTTTGCTGTGCAGGAATTTTTTTTTGGTAATTGCCCAATCCCCCCCTCAAAAATAAAATGGTCCATCCCTTAAGGCCTGTACAAATGAACGCAACATGTTGGCACAACATCGCCCAATATTGTTGGGTGATGTTGTGTCAACATGTTGGCCGAGTGTGTTCAAACGATCGCAACATGTTGGGTAGCTGTGCAAACAAAGCAAACGAAAGAAATGTTGGCAGATGTTGGGCGAAAAGTTTGACCGATTTCAAACTTCACGCAACATGTGCCAACATAATGCAACATTGCCCAACATGGTGTACAAACGATCACAACATGTTGCGTTCGTTTGCACGGCCCTTTATGCTGGCAGAAATTTGGTAGAATCGCATACGTCAAAGAAAACTCGCATTCTTATTGGCTATCGAAGCGAGGGTATTTAGCGTGGAATTGCATACCTGAGAAATGATATTGCATCGCATCTTCGAAGGACGATGTTTGTGTACTTTTACCTTCATCTGACCGGTGTGTGGTATATGACCTATCTCGCCACGAGTCTCTCGTAGCTCAGTTGTTAGAGCATCTGACCGGTGTGTGAACCTAGTATATGGCCTAGCTCGCCACGAGTCTCTCGTAGCTCAGTTGTTAGAGTGTCCGACCGGTGTGTGAACCTAGTATGTGGCCTAGCTCGCCACGAGTCTCTCGTGTAGCTCAGTGGTTAGAGCATCTGACCGGTGTGTGAACCTAGTATGTGGCCTAGCTCGCCACAAGTCTCTCGTGTAGCTCAGTGGTTAGAGCATCTGACCGGTGTGTGAACCTAGTATGTGGCCTAGCTCGCCACCAGTCTCTCGTGTAGCTCAGTGGTTAGAGCATCTGACCGGTGTGTGAACCTAGTATGTGGCCTAGCTCGCCACCAGTCTCTCGTGTAGCTCAGTGGTTAGAGCATCTGACCGGTGTGTGAACCTAATATGTGGCCTAGCTCTCCATAAGTCTCTCGTGTAGCTCAGTGGTTAGAGCATCTGACCGGTGTACGGAAGGTCATAGGTTTCAATTCTGTAAGGGACTCAGATTTTTCCCACGCTCGTGACATGATGAACATTACTTCTTTCTCATTTCTTTACCGAGCTTAATATTTACCACCTTTCTTTATTTAAAACCACTTCTTCTTGACATTTACTCATCAAACCGAATGAGCTCATGACGCTTTAGTTTGCGTTTAATTTAGGTTGCCGAGACAACTTTTCACTGGCAGCGCAAATTAAAACCACACGTCTTCATTTGTTAGCGTTATTAACCACTCATGACGACTAGCAAGTTACCCCGGTTAAATTAAGATAAATACAACGGCGCGTCTAACTGAAGTTGTGAGATGATTAACAGACCTACAACAACAGACCTCAAGTAGCTTTAATTGCGTTGCCGGCGGCCAGTGGTCACCGGTAAGGCACATTAAAGCGACAATTTGAGCTCATTAGACAAACGCGCAAATATCACCAATATTCATGAATACTTCCTGTATATTTATTTAATAACTTAAACCTGTGTGAGAAAAGATAGTCAGTCAAAGCGAAGAAATAAAAAAAGCAAAGTAAAGTTTTTGCAAGATAAGATTTCTCTCAAAACGCAATCATCTTTTGTCCAGTTAGCAAATTTGGTATTTCTTCCGGCCGGATGTTAAAGGAAAACGTTGTTCCTCTTTAATTTTTCACACACCTGGCAGTATGTTCTTGTCGTTTTTTTTTAACAATCTAACAAGCGTCATTTTGCCTGTCAAAATACGTTGAATACTTTTCAGAGAATAATTCATCAATAGAAATTTTAGTATTGAAGACAATTATACTGCTTTTAATTTAACCAAGATAGTATATTTATGTTAATTTTTTTGTGAGAACGTAGTTGTGATGCCCGCTGTTAAGAGGAACATTGCCAGTTTCTATTAAACTATATATTTACAGCAGACAACTGTATGACAACTGGCCGATTGTAAAACAATTCAAGTTTCAATTAAACCCGCATTATGACAAGCAAATTACCACAGTTAAATTAAGATAAATACAGCAGCGCGTCCTCTTAAGAAACTATTTGAATTTGTGATAGGAACAACAAACATGAACACAACAGTGAATGCATCAAGCTGCTCCAGTCTGCTTAATCCTACAGCGAATAAAATCGGGCAAACCTTTGGTTTCTGCCTGATTTTGGTTGCGTCGCTGGTCGGAAATTCTATCATCGGAATAATTGTCTATAAAACGCCAACCTTGAGAAAACCGATAAACTATTTCATCGCAAACATGGCCATGTCTGATCTACTGTTTCCAATATTCCTGTTCCCACTAAGAATAACACAGTTGTACGTGGACTCCTGGATTATTGGTGGTCCCATTGGCCAGGCCTTGTGTAAGCTTCTCTATTTCTTACCAGATGTCTCGACCCTTGTGTCGATTCAGAGCCTCGTTCTGATAGCAGTGGATCGATTTGTAGCTGTTGTCTATCCTTTACGTTCCTCACTCATCACTCCAAAGCTGTGTCCTTTGGTTATTTTCGCAACGTGGATCATCGCAATGGCTGTAACGTCGCCATATTTTTTCGTCTTCAAACTTGTTGAATACCCAGGAAATCTTGCATGTGAGCAGAATTGGACTGAGGCGTTTGGACACTCCTCGTCCTATAAGAATTACTATCTAGCAGTATTTATAGTGTTTACATACATCCCTATTGTCTTATTGATCATACTTTACTCCATCATTCTTATCAAGCTCAAGTCACAGGCTCATCCAGGCGAGCGGTCGGCCAACGCCGAGGAACAACGCACGAGAAGAAACAGAAACGTGTTAAAGATGGCCATTGCTATCGTGGTAGCGTTTGTGGTTTGTTGGGTACCTTTCACCATTACCATGTTACTATTTTTCTTTGCAGGGGACAATGCCTCAATTGGTTGTGGCATCCTGCGCTTTACGGTCTTTGCGTGGTTTATGGCCTGCGCGAACAGCGCTATCAATCCTGTTATCTGCTTCATTTTCAGTAGTAATTATCGTCAAGGACTCAAGACACTTCTAAACTGTTTTGGTGCAGTGCAGGAGTAACTTTTAAAAGCGCGCAAGATGGCTATTAGGCGGTTTGCAGATTTAACTGGAACAAACTCATGAACTTTAAAACAGACATCTAAATGACTGAAGTCGCGCAGTGCATGATTAACTATGAAAGAAACAGTTATCGTCAAGGCAATTATCGTCAAGGCATGAAGAGACTTCTAAACTGTTTTCGTGAGGTGCAAGAGTGATTTTTCCAAAACTGCACACTGAATGGACTTCAAGCGCTTCGTGGGTGTCCACCTACAAACTGGCTAACAGCAAAAAGCAACTTACATCATCACACAAATAGACACAAAATTTGAATAAACTGATGAACTGAACAGACATCTTAATAACAGAGGTAAACTTAGTTGCTGCCTTCACTGTGACACTTGCAAATGGTATGATCTTCCGGTGTCTCGATCTAAGTGATGACTAAGTACTGCTTTCATTTTCATTTCGTTAGGGCCACCTTGTACAGCATAATGAACAGCACCGTGTAAAACTACTGCTAGAGCTTTCATTTGGACAGTTTTGTTAACGAACTGAAAGGTTAGAACCATGCATATTACATATGAGCGAGGGTTCGCTTCTGGACTGAAGTGAAACGGTTAGGCTTGATAAAAAATCGACAACAAGACCCCAACTCGTATTCAAAATATAAAAAAGGTTAAAATCGTTAGCGTTCTGGAATACTTCTCAGTGTAAATTTCTATAGTATAACTTGTAAATATATAAAATAATATTATATCGAAATTAATTTCAAATATGCCCGAAATGAGTGTGTAATATTAACTTTGTTAAACGGTTTTCCCTTCTTTCTATGTTTGGTTTTGAATGAGAATGTAGTTGTAGACTTGTAAATATATTTTAAGTATGAACTGTAAGCATGCACCTGATGCTAAATTTAATGCATTTCAGTCTACTATACATTTGAGACACCTTTGCTGACCAGATTTTCAACCGTTCTTTGGAAATCTACCTTTAGCTTAATTTCTTGAATTTGCCTGGCGAACTATCGTTTATAGCTTAGTTCATGAGTTACAGTTAACCGTACGTGTCAGCTGTTATGGACTGTTATTGAAGTGAATAGGCATGTTAAACTAAATCTATAAACAAACCGGTGCAGTTAGAAGTCAAATAAGGGGTCTTTCCTAGATAAGAACTACATGCCCGTTATGCGGCAACTAGTAAAGTATTGTTACCATAACTACACAAGAATAATTCTAGCTGTACGTATTCCCAAGCAAGATTTTTAGAAACTTTCCTTCTTTGAACATTTACTTTATGTGTATGTTATAAGCACCATGTGGTGTGGTGTGCTAGATTGTTTGACAGTAAATAAAGTTATCTATCCATGATAAAACTGTTTCCGCTGGTTATCAGTGATTATATGGTAAGCCAACCTTCCGGGCGCCATCGTTTAAAAGCATTCAACGTCCGGATCCGGGCTAATATATCGTGTTTTAATGAATATAAACAGTGGCTTGCTTTAAGCTTGCTTTGTTATCTTGAAATAGCTAAGCCGAAAAACTAACCAAAAGTAATGACGTAAAAAAAATTAAAAAAAGACAAATTAACGGGCTAAAAAACTCAATGTTCCAACAATTTATTCACTTCCATCCTTGCAATCCTTCAATTTATCCCCGAACTACTTGTTTTATTTCGCTCTATAAAATCTTTTTTAATACAATTTAGTTAGCGTTTTACATAAGGTGGCATCTGGCAATATAACATGGAAACTGAGTAAGCGGCATTTTGCTGTTTCGACGGAACAGTCTCCGTTTAAAAGCAATAACTCGCAGATAATTATTTTTGTGATAAGCATTACAGGTGCTAGCATTGTTTCAAAACAAACCACTTTTGTTGTACAAATACTCAAATTAAATCGCGTGTGCAATATTTGTTTTATACCGAATAATTATAAGCTCATGACGCGTTTGCGCGACGAGCGCTTGGCTTGCGTACAGAATGTCGAGCAAGACAGGGCTTCTTGAACACTAAAATTTAATTTCTGTAAAATTGGGACAAAATAAACCATCTTCCAACATAATTTGTGAAAGAAAAAAAACAAGTCTTGAGGATTGAGAATGGGGAAGAGCCCTAGGGAGCTGGCCAGTAAAGGACAGTGGACAAAGTAATATTTCCTATGACAATATTGTTTTCTTGGATATCTCTGCTACCATTTTGTAGCCTGATAAGGTATTACCGGATTAAAATATATATAGATAGCCCAAGCCTAACAGCGTCGCACTTTGAACAAGCTTAACTAAGGTGAAACTTAACTAAGGTGAAAGGTTGGAAGCACAAGAATTAAGATTGACGAACGGGCTATTTTCAATTTTAATTAGCAATTCTCAAAAACAGTAAGCTTATTACGCGACCGTCTGCACAGTACATTTTTATAGACCGTACAAAAGTTCACAAAAACAACTTTTCTCTGTCTAGAATAACTAGTACAACTAGTTTCCGAATAAAATACAGTTTTTGTTTGTCAAAAATTGCCCGAGAAACTGATTTGAAAATCAAAAATTGCAAAAATACACAAACATATTTGCATAAGGCGATGCGAGTGAAGATAGAACTGTACTATAAAATCAGTCTTGTTTTGTTTACATAAAATCGCTTTTCAAACTATCTAATGAATGAACAAACACATAAAAATGGACAACACAATCTTCTTTCGAAAAAATTTATTCAAATCTCCATTAGTTTACGTTTAAAAGCAAAACGCGTACCATTGAATTATAGCTCATAGAGTTCAAGCTTTCTTCGATGAAATTCAAGAGATCGATACAACTGAATTTAAGCACGTTTTAAAATCAATTCTCCAAAACTAACAATAACACCAATAAAAAGACACTCACAGATTGATATCAACATAAATTCTCATCGAAAACTGTAATCTGTTTTTAATTACCTTTATGTCCCTCGCTTGCTTGGAAATTCAAATCTCCGCTTCTGGTTCTGAAATCCGTAGAAAACAAACCAGTCTCCCGCATTTGATAAAAACGTAATACATGAAGTTCCTCGAAGCAAGATTTTATCCATGAAAGCTCGTCTTTTTTCACTAAAGCGGCTTCTAAGTATCCCTTAATTAGTATCCTTGTCTTGAGTAGCAAACTGCGAAATATTCAGGGAAATAACGCCTTTAATTTAAACGGTTTTCTCCGCTTAGTAAATTCACAGCAAAACATCAAAGTGTTTTTCTAGCTGACGTGACATTCGGCCGTGTAACCGCGCGAAAAACAAAGCCTCGCTTTGGTTTCTACATGACGTCGTATGCGCATGTTTTGCGACGTCATACGCGCCCGCGAGCTAGTCCTGCGCAGTCCGGTCCTGTGCGACAGCGGACGGAGGGCACACACACGCCCGCGGACGGAGGGCACACGCGCGCCCGCGAAACATTCCGCTAGCCATGACCATGAAAAATGAAGGGCATAGGTTCTGGTTCTTTGAGTATGGGGCTCCGCAGCCAGGCCTTCGGCCTGGCAAGTGCTCCGCTATAAAGCGTTTACTAGCAGTAGTGAATATTTTTAGCCAGGACGTTCGTATTAATTTTTCACGAGCATAATTCGAGCAAAATAGTACTGTTGGAGCTTAATATCCAGCAAATAGATCGTTTCAATCGACAATGAAGCCAAGCAAAATACCCGTTTTTTCGAGCAAAATGTTTTCAAACCTATAAACCAGCGTCCATTCATTAGACTTTTTTCGCCCTTTACGCCGGTTTTCAGGCCATTATTTTTGCTTTATCACTCAACAAAATAAATTCACTGTTTTCTTTATAATTTTTCAAAAGCATTCTCTTTCCTTCATCTTCCTGTTCACCTGGCCAACCTCCGTTGATAAACATTACTAAGTCACAAAATAAACAGCACTACGAGTGTTAAAGTTAAGATCAGAAAAAAAGGTGGGAAAACGCGTGCGATCGCATCGCTTTACGCGCCAAAAATTCGCCATATGGTAGCAAATATCTGCAATGCGCTTGAGTTTGCTTCGCTGCAGAATTTGTTCGATAGCTGCAACGAAAATCGTTGTTCAGCTCTTTAATTTGATGGAGCTGCCAATTAACAATCCTTGATCTAATTTCTACATTTACATCTATTTTGAAAATTCTTAAAATACACGAGTGTTCAAGTTAAGATCAGAAAAAAAGGTGGGACAACGCGTGCGATCGCATCGGTTCACTCGCAAAAACTACGCCATATGATAGCAAATATCTGCAATGCGCTTGAGTTTGCTTCGCTGCAGAATTTGTTCGATAGCTGCAACGAAAATCGTTGTTCAGCTCTTTAATTTGATGGAGCTGCCAATTAACAATCCTTGATCTAATTTCTACATTTACATCTATTTTGTGAAGCGGTCGGCAAACAAAAATTCGGCGCTGGGTATAGTGTCTTTGTCGAGTCATTCCAGTAATTTCGCTTATATACCGATACTTTTTTTCAAAGAGTTAACCCTCGGACGTACAAGGTTTTTCTCCGATATTTTTAAGTCCTTTTAATCCCGGAGGGGGACTCCGAGAAGAATGGCTCGTTTTAGGCGTAAAGAGAGACCAATTTGGTGTCTCGCTTTGTCTCGTTCAATGCACGCCGTAAAAATCACTTCAGGCCGGATTCTCGCTATGTCAGGCTATAATTGTTCGTACGGGTTTCACCCTTTTTAATCTATTAATACCAGCTACTAGAAATGGGTCAGTGTCTTTTGGAACCTCTTTAAGGTGGCTCGACTGGGTTTTTGAGCGACGATACCGTTTAGCTTTGAGAAACTTGTGTACCACCACAAACGAGCCAACGGAAAATCGATTGCCACAGCTGTACTAGAGAAAGATTAAAGTTTCAGATGAGGTTACTTTTATGGAGATCGGAGTTGCCAAAACAACGTTATGACGTCACTTCCTATTTTACATAATACCGAATTACTTGTCATCAAGAGATAATTTTGGAAAACGCTCTCTGGATCTTCGACCTGACGTACTTGGCCTTAGGTCTACAAAATTTTACAAATTTCTATGGAAGCGTTTTCGAGAAAATTTCGAGTGAAGTTTTAAGGTGTTAAAATACAACAAAAACAAAACAATTTTGAAATGTTATTAAAACTTATGTCTACAGGGCTTGATGAAATAATGTTTTGGTCTGACATGAATTTTATACCATCCAAATACCTTAAGTGAAAATCTCAAGGAAATCGCTCTGTTTGGATTTCAGAAATATTACCTTGAATATGAACTGGCCTGGAGTGTTATTTCGCTTTTACATAAAAAATTGACCCTACACTTATTAAAATTGTCATGAATTAAAAAGCGAATGATGATTTTTTTTTAAACTTAGTCCTCATAAAGATTAATTAATATTCAATACAACTGTCAAGTTTCAAATTCATTGAAACGTTCTAAGGCTGTCAATTTACAGCCTCAACGTAGGAAAATATTGAGCTGATTTTCATGAAAGTGATTTGTTGATCTCATCATGCGTCTCCATTGTCTCGAATCGCCATGCAATTGTAAATTTCAGTACATAATAATTTCATAAACACTTCATTGCTTTGTTTTAAGTGTTACATGAATTCATGATGTACTGAAAGCTACAATTCCACGGCGATTTGATACAATGGAGATGCATAATAAAACAAGAAGCCACAAGCGCGAAAATCAGCTCAATATTTTCCTGAGTTGGCGCTAAAAATTGACAGCCTTAGAATGTTTCAATGAATTTGAAACTTGGAGATTGTATTAAACATTAATTAATCTTCGTGAGGACTAAGTTTTAAAAAAATTAATCATTGGCTTTTTAGTTCATGACAATTTTAATAAGTGTAGGGTCAACTTTTGATGTAAAATCGAAATAACACTCCAGGCCAGTTCATATTCAAGGTAATATTTCTTAAATCCAAACAGAGCGATTTCCTTGAGATTTTTACCTAAGGTATTTAGATGGTATAAAATTCATGTAAGACCAAAACATTATTTCATCAAGCCCTGTAGACATAAGTTTTAATAACATTTCAAAATTGTTTTGTTTTTGTTGTATTTTAACACCTTAAAACTTCACTCGAAATTTTTTCGAAAACGCTTCCATAGAAATTTGTAAAATTTTGTAGACCTAAAGACAAGTACGTCAGGTTGAAGATCCAGAGAGCGTTTTCCAAAATTATCTCTTGATGACAAGTAATTTGGTATTATGTAAAACAAGAAGTGACGTCACAACGTTGCTTTGGCAACTCCGATCTCCATAAAACTAACCTCATCTGAAACTTTAATCTTTCTCTAGTACAGCTGTGGCAATCGATTTTCCGTTGGCTCGTTTGTGGTGGTACACAAGTTTCTCAAAGCTAAACGGTATCGTCGCTCAAAAACCCAGTCGAGCCACCTTAAACGCTCACAAGACGATTCACCCTTCACGCTTTCCTCCCACACCGCTATTAAACAAATACCCTTTACACAAACAACCTTTTAATCAATTTATTAGCCTACGCACATCTCCTACACCACATATTAACTTGCTCAAATCTCCAAAACCCGGGCGGGTGGAGACTTCCACATAAAACTTACAATAAGTAGCTCTTAACGATAAAACTTCCTTTCAACCATGCCCATCTAACGAAATTCTAAAAGGACACCCCATCATTTCCATATGGTGGACCCCCCCACCCCCCCCCCCCCCCCCCCTCTTCCCGGCGTGTCAATAAGTGACTATGACACAGCGTTTATTTTATATATCGAGCAGGCTTGGCAACAAGCCAGCCCGATCAATGAAAGCCGCATTATGACACGCAAATTACTCCGGTTAAATTGAGATAAATACAGCAGCGCGTCCTCTTAAGAAACTATTTGGATTTGTGATAGGAACAACAAACATGAACACAACAGTGAATGCATCAAGCTGCCCCAGTCTGCTTAATCCTACAGCGAATAAAATCTGGCAAACCTTTGGTTTCTGCCTGATTTTGGTTGCGTCGCTGATCGGAAATTCTATCATCGGAATAATTGTCTATAAAACGCCAACCTTGAGAAAACCGATAAACTATTTCATCGCAAACATGGCCATGTCTGATCTACTGTTTCCAATATTCCTGTTCCCACTAAGAATAACACAGTTGTACGTGGACTCCTGGATTATCGGTGGTCCCCTTGGCCAGGCCTTGTGTAAGCTTCTCTATTTCTTACCAGATGTCTCGACCTTTGTGTCGATTCAGAGCCTGGTTCTGATAGCAGTGGATCGATTTGTAGCTGTGGTATTTCCCCTACGTTCCCCACTCATCATTCCGAAGCTGTGTCCTTTGGTTATTTTCGCAACGTGGATCGTCGCAATGGCTGCCCATTCGCCATATTTTTTGGTATACGAACTTGTTGAATACCCAACAAGACTTGTGTGTGAGCTTAAGTGGAATGAAGCTTTTGGAGACTCCTCGTCCGATGCAAATTACGGCCTAGCAGCTTGAATTGTGTTTTTTTACATCCCTATCGTCTTGTTGATCATACTTTACTCTACCATTCTTGTTAAGCTCAAGTCACAGGCTCATCCAGGCGAGCAGTCGGCCAACGCCGAGAAACAACGCACGAGAAGAAACAGAAACGTGTTAAAGATGGCCATTGCTATAGTGGCAGCGTTCGTGGTTTGTTGGGTACCTTTGACCATTTTCGTATTACTATTTTTCGTTGCAAGGGACAATGCCTCAATTCCTTGTGTCATCCAACGCTTTCGGATATTTTCCTTGTTTACGGCTTACGCGAACTGTGCTATCAATCCTGTTATCTGCCTCATTTTCAGTAGCAGTTATCGTCAAGGCATGAAGAAACTTCTAAACTGTTTTCGTGCAGTGCAAGAGTAACTTTTGCAAAACTACACACTGAATGGACATCAAGCGCTTCGTGGAATGTCCACCCACAAACTGGGTAACAGCAAAAAGCAACTTATATCATCACAATAATTTCAAATAGACACAAAACTGGAATAAACTGATGAACTGAACAGACATCTAAATAGGTAAAAGTTGCTGCCTTCACTGTGACGCTTGCAAATGGTTAGATCTTCTGGTGTCTCGATCTAAGTGATGAACATGTACTGCTTTCATTTTCATTTAGTTTATAGGACCACCTTGTACAGCATAATAAACAGCACCATGTAAAACTACTGCTACATCTTTCATTTGGACAGTTTTGTTAACGAACTGAAAGATTAGAACCATGCATATTATATATGAGCGAGGTAAATCTACAACAAGACCCCAACTGGTATTCAAAATATAAAGAAGGTTAAAATCGTTAGCGTTCTGGAATACTTCTCAGTGTACATTTCTATAATATAACTTGTAAATATATAAAATAATATTATATCGAAATTAATTTCAAATATTCCCGAAATTAGTGTGTAATACCAACTTTGCTGAACTGTTTTCCCTTCTTTCGACGTTTGGTTTTGAATGGGAATGAACTTGTCGACTTATAAATATATTTTAATCAATCGTATAATGGATATAAGTGTGAACAGTAAGCGGGTACGTGATGCTGACTGGAATGCATTTCAGTCTATTTTACATTTGAGACACCTTTGCTGACCCGATTTTCAATCGTTCTTTGGAAATCTACCTTTAGCTTCTTGAATTTGCCTGGCGAACCATCGTCTATAGCTTAGTTTATGAGTTACAGTTAACCGTACGTGTCAGCTGTTATGGACTGTTATTGAAGTGAATAGGCATGTTAAACTAAATCTATATACAAACCGGTGCTTAGAAGTCAAATAAGGGGTCTTTCCTAGATAAGAACTACATGCCCGTTATGCGACAACTAGTAAAGTATTGTTACCATAACTACACAAGAATAATTCTAGCTGTACGTATTCCCAAGCAAGATTTTTAGACACTTTCATTCCTTGAACATTTACTTTATGTGTATGTTATAAGCACCATGTGGTGTGGTGTGCTAGATTGTTTGACAGTAAATAAAGTTATCTATCCATGATAAAACTGTTTCCGCTGGTTATCAGTGATTATATGGGAAGCCAACCTTCCGGGCGCCATCGTTTAAAAGCATTCAACGTCCGGATCCGGGCTAATATATCGTGTTTTAATGAATATAAATAGTGGCTTGCTTTAAGCTTGCTTTGTTATCTTGAAATAGCTAAGCTGAAAAACTAACCAAAAGTAAATGAAGTAAAAAAATTTAAAAAAAGACAAATTAACGGGCTAAAAAACTCAATGTTCCAACAATTTATTCACTTCCATCCTTGCAATCCTTCAATTTATCCCCGAACTACTTGTTTTATTTCGCTCTATAAAATCTTTTTTATACAATTTAGTTAGCGTTTTACATAAGGTGGCATCTGACAATATAACATGGAAACTGAGTAAGCGGCATTTTGCTGTTTCGACGGAACAAAAGCAATAACTCGCAGATAATTATTTTTGTGATAAGCATTGCAGGTGCTAGCATTGTTTCAAAACAAACCACTTTTGTTGTACAAATACTCAAATTAAATCGTGTGTGCAATATTTGTTTTATACCGAATAATTATAAGCTCATGACGCGTTTGCGTGACGAGCGCTTGGCTTGGGTACACTATGCTGGCAGAATGTCGAGCAAGACAGGGCTTATTGAACACTAAAATTTAATTTCTGTTAAATTGGGGCAAAATAAGCCATCTTTCAACATAATTTGTGAAAAAAAAAAATCTTGAGGATTGAGAATGGGGAAGAGCCCTAGGGAGTTGACCAGTAAAGGACAGTGGACAAAGTAATATTTCCTATGACAATATAGTTTTCTTGGATATCTCTGCTACCATTTTGTAGCCTGATAAGGTATTACCGGATTAAATAAAGCGTTTACTAGCAGTAGTGAATATTTTTAGCCAGGACGTTCGTATTAGAACAAAATATTAGAGCAAAATAGTACTTTTGGAGCTTAATATCCAGCAAATAGATTGTTTCAATCGACAATGAAGCCAAGCAAAATACCCGTTTCTTCGAGCAAAATGTTTTCAAGCCTATAAACCAGCGTCTATTTATTAGACCTTTTTCGCCCTTTACGCCGGTTTTCAGGCCATTATTATTGCTTTATCACTCGTCAACAAAATAAATTCACTGTTTTCTTTATAATTTTTCAAAAGCATTTTCTTTCCTTCATCTTCCTGTTCACCTGGCCAACCTCTGTTGATAAACATTACTAAGTCACAAAATAAACAGCACTAAAAATTTTACACAAATGTCTTTCACATATCAAATATCTGTTAACTTAGTACACGGGACAAAACAATTGAGGTTGGGTTAAATGACAATAACTTTTTAGTGCTTGACTTAAATTCCATTAAAAGGGCAACATAATAACCAAGGAAATTTCATACATGGAAAATCCTTAAAATACACCGGGTTAACGTTAAGACTAGAAAAAAGGTGGGAAAACGCGCGCGACCACAGCAGTTTACGCCCCTCCAAACCCCCCCCCCCCCCCACCCCCCGGTCCCAGACAGTCAAAAAAAGCCCGGTCTGGATAGGGTTGAAAAGTAAAATTTGCGAGACACCATCACGACAGAAACCGCAACTTATCAGCACGGTGTAACGATCTAAATGTCGCCAGCATATGCAGTTTACTTTTATTTCTATATATTTTGGGACCGTAGGTCTTTTCAGATCCGATATGCTGTTTTTTCAGCATGGTTTTGCTCATGCGTTTAAATGTTCAGATCGGCTTTGTCCATCTACATTTCAATTTGCGAGACATCTTTGCGACGCACTGTGGGCTCCTTGTTCCCCGAAACACGTGATGTGGCTCGCGTGTTTCGGGTGACAAGTGAGTTCATAGTACGGAACCTGATATTGTTAACGGGTCATCGGCAGTCTATGTGCGCTGGCTTTCTATGCTGGCGACATTTAGATCGTTACACCGTGCTGATGAGTTGCAATAACAACGAAACAATTGTCCACGATTACGATCCTACTTTATCGGTTTCTGTCGTTTCTGCCATATACCGATACTTTTTTCAAGGAGTTAACTCTCGGACGTACAAGAGGGGGCGGGGGGGGGGGGGGGGCACATCCCTTAATGTTTTTCTCCGATATTTTCAAGACCATTTATGATAAGCACATGTCGTCCTCAATTGCTATTCGTTTACTATTGAGACATATTTTGGTAAAGTTTGACGATAACTGGTTGCTATTGTAATGCGATATGACGACAAAAATAACATGAGGTCAAGCCATTTTTGAATAAAATGCGTATTGTTCTCCTTTTTTGGTAAAAAAAAAAACATATAAAATGCTACTTAAAACATATAAATGTTTAATTGTATGTTATTTTGCAACTCTAGCAAAAAAACATTTGCCATTTCCGCATTTTTCTGATAAAGTTGAATTTCTAGAAAAATCCAAGATGGCGGCCCTATTGTCGGCCATTTTGGATGACGTCGCGGACCCCCAGCAGCGCTACAACCCATAAGATTTACCTCATCTTGTAGAGCACATCACAGGCTTTCTATTAGATGTACAATATTTTCGAAATATTGTAACAACGCAAAACCCAAATGGGACAACAATCCCCCCCCCCCCCCCCGTACCACAATAGGGGTACAAGTTTGCGTGTACCCCTATACGTGTACCCCTGTCCGAGGGTTATTCCTCAATCGTTTTGTCCAGTGTACTATACATGCCTTCAGGCCTTACATATCAACGCGAAAATGGACCATTTTGAATAGAAGCAAAGATTTTTGAAAATTATGTTTTCCTCTTTACAACGCAATCGATTTGGTCCATGCAGTTTGAAGGTTTGATTATTTTTTTTGTTGCGTGTTATGGATGGTTTTTTTTTCTCTCCCCTTTTATACACCTGCCTTTACATATAGACGATATTAAATACATAGGTGCGCGGAGATATTTAATTTAATTTATCTTGGAGTATTCAAGTCGATATCTCATGCATGGGTAAGCGCATCGAGATCTCGAGTTGAACACGAAATGAGAAGTTTCATATCTCCAAAGCAGCCGTGTATTATTTTGCTTATTATGTAAACGACACTATTTTCGAAGTTTAAACCAATTTCCCGAAAATTTTCCTAAGATTTCCGAACATTTTCAAATATCCTCTGAATACTGTCCGACGGTTGCACGAATCGTTTCCGATCATTTTCGAAATTTTCCGAAGATTGTCAAAGATGTCCGAAGTTTTCTAAGAAAATCCGAAGGAGTTTCGATTATTGACCAACACCTTTTTACAGTGGAATCTCGATTTAATGAAGTGCCAAGGGACTGGGGAAATTGGTTCGTTATAACGAGGGTTCGTTGTATCAAAACCTCATTATAACGAATTTGCGGAAAAACACTGAACCAAAATGTTTGTTATATCGAGGTATAGTTAATAATTGTTTTGTAACGGTGTTACGTATTTTCGAATGTTAACAAACAACATTTACACTTTGATGCCTGTATGAAGCTACAGTACACTGTAAACATAACTACGGCACTGGAAAACTGTACATTAAAAGTTATACCTTTCTCCCATAGCACACACTGTTGGTCTGTTCCGCATTCGTCTTTTGTCGCGCGTTCTCAGGTATATTAAGGCCTGGGTCAGTTACTGTACATCCGAAAATTAAGGGGGGTGGTCTATCTCATAACGTATGAAACATATTGATATGAAACTTGGCCAAAGGCTTAAACTTGATACAAAGGTCAATTTTGATATGAAGTTGTCACGAAAAGAGTCACGCAACAGATTAAGGTATCAAATTTCCATGTTTTTCTTTAGGCCAAGTGCAGGAGAACTTAAGCCACTCTGACTGACAAAATATCGTTTGGATATTTTTAAGTGCGCGAAGTCATACAGGAAACTAACTGGAAGGCGTGTCCAGGTCACGTAACGATTGAAATGTCACGATTTTGTTGTCACGCAGATACCAGAAAACAGTCATGCCACGTAGGTGGACCACGTTTCCAGTTACATTTGGAATGTACCTTAAAAGGGTAAAAATAATACCACTTAAAATTCTCACAAAACACAATTTTTCCTTGTCTGCAAGAGCACTGAAGGAACAAACCGGAAGTAAAAGCTCAATTGGTCACGTGATAGGTTGCCATGGAAACGTCAACGTGAAAAATGACTATCTTAACAAGTTGAATGCCGTAGCCAAGTCTCATACTTTCGATACGTTTCCTTTTGAAGATAGACCACCCCCACTTACTCTTTTGATAAAATAGGGGCAGACCCAGTCCTTAATATACCTGAGTTGACATTTATTCGTTATATCGGGGTAGGTTTTACGTTTGGGCTGCCGGATTGTGTTCGTTATAACGAGGATTTCGTTGTCGAGGTTCGTTATATCGAAGTTCTGTTCTATTACATTTTACTTGTACCGGTAATTTTGCCGGGCTGAAGAATATCGTTCGTTATACCGAGGCCTTCGTTATATAGAGGTTCGTTAAATCGAGGTTCCACTGTATCTTGTCAGTTGACATTTTATCATGGGCAAATATGGCTGCTGAGTTGTAAAGATATCAATATCTTCACTCTTCACTATGAAGACAAAACTGATATCTTTACATGCGTCGAGATATGATTTTTCCGAGGTGAGAGAAATCCTTGTGTTTCACTGAAGTTCATATTACAACAATGAACCACAGTGATAAGAATCAAACCAGTGTAACGACAAACGAAAAGAAAATTTTAATACCTCTTAGTTTATATTGCCAGCTTCAATATATAGAAACACCTGGCCTTCAGTATAATTTCTTCTTAGTTTATATTTAGAGCTGAAAGGTTTCGATAACTTTTCGTCAGAAAGTGCATCACCCACTCTTAGTTGAACTTGATATTGCCAAAACTTATTACCGGTAAACAAATACACAGTTAAGGTTTCGGTAATTTCTTTGAGAAAGTTCTTCGTCCATTCATGATTGAATTCGACAAAAATCAATAATGTAAATGTGAACAACAGGTTTCACAAATGTTTCGCGATATAGTGCATCCCCCATACTTAATCGAATTCAGCAAAAAAATTAATACCGTTAAACACGTTTCTTTCTAATCTAAAATAATCCAATACTTCCTTTCCTGGTAACAAGATTTATGAGGAGGCACACTTGGTTTGCAGGAAGATTATTTAATGATTATAAAAGTTTCGTTAAGAGTTTTCGACCTATTAAGTCTGCATGTGTACACAGTTAAAAGGTTTTGGTTAATTTACGTGATGTCGTGCTTTGCTATTCATTATGCAGCCTGACCACCGGATCGACAACTGGCCGGTTGCTAAGGTAACTATTTGAACTTATTGGCCCCGTACGACGACTAGCCAGCTGGTTCATGACTCATCATAAAAAATGGATTATTGGAAAATAGTTTTTGCAAACTAAGATTTTCCTTTATAATGCAATATTGCTTTTTGCTTTGTTAAAAAGTTAACTCTGGATCTTTATCACACTGCATATCTCGATGAAAAGATCTATTGTCCGACCTGACAGTGTTCCGTTAAAACAAGATAAACACAGCAGCGCTTGATCCTAACAATCCATTTGCCGAAGCTGTGAAAGGAACAACAGATCTGCAGGAAAGCTGGCAGCGGCATGAACACAACAGAGAATGGATCGAACTGCTCCTCTGTGCTGAATTCCACAACAGAAAAACTCGGACAAACCTTTGCTTACTGCCTGATCCTTGTTTTTTCGCTGGTAGGGAATACTTTCATCGGAATAATCGTCTTTAAAACGCCAACCTTGAGAAAGCCGATAAATTATTTCATCGCAAACATGGCCATTTCCGACCTGCTGCTTCCAATATTCATGTTCCCGATAAAAATAACAGATTTGCGCGTGGGATCTTGGCTTATCGGTGGTCCCCTTGGCCAGGTCTTGTGTAAGCTAGAACTTCCTTTCTTAGGAAATGCCTCCATCCTTGTGTCGATTGACAGCCTGGTTCTGATAGCAGTGGATCGATTTGGAGCTGTGGTATATCCCCTACGTTCCCCACTGATCAGTTCAAAGCTGTGTCCTTTCGTCATCATCGCAACGTGGATAGTCGCAATGGCCGTCCTGTGGCCATTTCTTTTCGCCTTCAAACTTGTTGAATACCAAGGAAAAATGGCGTGTGAGTGGAAGTGGAATGAATCTTTCGGAGAATCTCTTGGCACATTTTACTTTATTTTAGGATTTATCGTATTTTTTTACATCCCCGTTGTCTTGTTATTCATGCTTTACTCCATCATCCTTGTAAAGCTCAAGTCACGAGTCCATCCAGGAGAACATACGGCCAATGCTGAGGAACAGCACACGAAAAGAAGCAGAAACGTGCTGAGGTTGGCCATTGCTATCGTGTTAGGATTTGCGTTTTGCTTTTTGCCTTTCACCATTAACGCTATGCTTTTGCACTTTGTATGGGGCAGCGGTACACGCTTTCCTTGTGGTATGCAACGCTGCTGGATTTTCACCACGTTTCTATTTCACGCAAACTGTGCTGTCAATCCGATTATCTGTTTCATTTTCAGTATTAATTACCGAAAAGGTCTTAAAAGATTTCTAAACTGTTCTTTCACAGTGCAGGCGTGACTTTCGCAGACCTTTATAATGGATGCCAAACAGATTGTGTCAGAACTCACACCATGATAAACGATCCCTACAAAGTCATTTCTGTTGTTTTCTTATTTTTAACTTACTTTTTAATTTATCGTACAAGTAAAACCGAACTTGGAGTTTACTGATAATCTAAGCAGACATCTAAATAACTGAGGGAGAAGGTGCTGTCTTTGTTGCGACACCTGTAAATGTTTAGATCTTCCGGTTTCTCTTATGACCACGTAGAAATGGCGGTCTTGTCTTCAAAATCGGATCTTTCTGTAATCGCTGTTATAGTTAGTGACAATACGTTATCCGCTTCGTGATGTTCTTTTTTTTAATCCACCGTAGGAAAAAAGATGGCGGCTGTTCATTTTACCACAATACCTTGCGGACCTAACACAGCACATAAGGCACAAAGAAAGCCAAATTTTTACAATATTTGTTCCAGTACTACGGACAACGTGTAGACTAGGTTTGAAGATTTGATAACTTTTCTTTACATTTTTATGAACGTTGTTAAGGTTTTTGTGCGCTACGAATTATGTGTAAATGTACCAGTCGCCATCTTTTTTCCTACCGAGGATTGCTGTGGCTACTGGGTAAATGAAACCACAATGTGTATAAACAGCTAGTAACTCGATGGAAATTAATGCATGTTTCAAGTGATAGAAGTTCGCAAAATGATGCCAGAAAAGGTAGATTTCTGTCCGAGGAAATTGAAGTACCCTGCTGTCAACGTGGTTTTTACAAGCAAGATAAGCTTAAACATAACCATAACAATGATCAGAAGGAAAAGAAAGTGTCTCCAATTAGTACTAGCTCGCGTGATAAACACCTTTGAAACTTAAATAACGTGATTTTTTTTATTGATTTTTTTTTTATTTTATCAAGGGAAAGCGAACATTGACATAAGAATAAGATTTATCGATCCTTATGCTTATGCTTATACTTATGCTTGTGTTTGTGCTTGTGCTTATGTTTGTGCTTGTGCTTATGTAGGGCTCGTTTTCACTGGAAATAAGCGCTGTTATGCTTCCGCGTATGTTCATGCTTATGAGTTCAAGGAATACGAACGTCAAAGGTGCATTAAATATGCAGTGACTATATAAGTGCGCACATTTGAAGACCTATACCGCTCTTATGTAAACATTTACTACTTTCACAACGGTCTTACGTTATGACTCCGTACTGGTAGCATACCGGTCTGAGTTAGTACCGCTGTCATGCAATCACCCTCTAATTATAACGTTAAATAAATTATGCCCGAAATGCTATGTATTTGGTGGAAATTAGGTAAGCGAAATGCCGCTATCTCGGCTGTCATGAACACAGTCCCTTTAAAAAATTCGCAGATAATTTTTGTGTGTGATAATCATTACAGGTGCAAGTATTGTTTCAAAACAAACCACTTTTGTTGTAAATACTCATGTGAATCGTGTATCCAATATCTGTTTTACAATGACGCCTTTTCTTGACCAGTGCCAACTCATTATACTTTTGTCGCCATTTCCACCGCTTTTCAGCCGATAATTTTGCTTTAATTTCTTTCAACCTAAAGAAATTCCGAATGTTTTCGTAATCATTTCTCTTTCTTTCCTCTCTCTCTCTCTCGAGATAGAAAAACCTTTTTTTTCCTTCCTCTGCACCTTGCCTACTGCCATTGATAAACATTACGCAGCGACAATACAAACAACACTTAAAAATTTACATAAATATCTCCCACACCGTATCTGATATCTGTTATCTTATACAAGCGTTGTAAACGGACAACACTTCAAATCGAAAATGAACTATGAATCGAAGCATGCAACTGTTTTTGGCAAGGTTTGGTTGTTGTTGTTGTTGTTGTCTTTTGCGTTTTACTAAAAAGAAAATATTTTTGCTCCTCTTCTATACATTGACCTGGATAAAGACAAAGGACAATACATCGTTGCGCGGTGCTATTAAATTTCACTTCGATTATTCATGCCCAATTCGATATCTCACGAGTGAGCGGACTAAACGAGTGAGATAAAAATCCGAGGATGTTTCGATTACAGATCAACATCTTTTAGCTAGTTGTTAATTTGACCTTTCCTGAGGGCAAACAATTGGTAGCTGATTAACGTGAAGATTTTTATGTCTCTTCACTCTTCACCGAGTAAAGATAAAATTGATATGATCTTCACATATGTCATTTTTCCGTAGTGGGAGAAGTTATTGTATTTCAGTGAAGATTATTATAACAAAGAAAATTTTTTTTCTAACAGACCTCGACCAGGAGGAAACGCAAGTCATGTTTAAAGTTCAGCGCTATTCAATAAGAATGTTGGTTTTGAAATGAAATTACAGCGACTTTTGATTGTTCAAGTGTTTTTCGCTTATCGTTGCTCTCTATAAAAATACCTCGTGCCTTGTGTTCTAATCTTTTGATTGACTGTTAAAGTATTTTTAGCTTTCTTAGCTGTTCTAACCATTAAGAGCATTTAGCCAATCAGAAGCAAAGCCAACATGAATCGTGACTTGAATTGCGCGCGTTTTCCCGCGCCTTTGGCACGGGTTTACTATTTCTTGAGAATGATACGGGCTGTATGCATTTTTCCCGCTCTTAGAGGTAGTGGTTCCCGAGAACAATCCCGCCAGCTACGAAGTCTACTCAGGTAGAAAGAACAAGAGGTATGTTACTAGGTAGGACTCGACAATTGTCCTACCAAACTCATGAATTTTTTTAACTGCAAGTTGACAAAGGTATCAGTCATATCACAGTGCATATCTAAATGTATGCAAATAATTGAGTTCGACGTCAGGAGAACGCAACCTAAACTCAACCCGCGAGAGGCCTGGGCACGAACATTTGGCGGAGAGAAACTCGATTTTGTGGTTGGGTCAAGTACCGGATACGGAAATACGTCATAGACTCGTCCAGCAAGGTGCGCGCGCACGTTTTTCCCCCACGTGCAAAGAAGTGGACTTTCTTCGTGCCTTCGTGCCTTCGTCCTGTGAGTTTGCCTTTTCTTCTCACCTCTGCTCTATTCGGTAAGTTGAATCTCAATCATTTTTTCAAGTAACTGCAATGTCTTTACAAAGAAGCTTGATCAGGAACTTGTTTACCGCTTCTGAAAGGTACAGAAAGTCCTTTATTCCAGCTACAAAGAAGAATCCGTACGAACTTGTCAGATCTAATGTCATGCTATTCTCACCGGGGATTCCTTCAAACAATGGCGAAGTTCAACATATTACGTAACTTTAAACCCCAAGAATAGTAGCGTGGGAATGGGTTGCGCAACCTCCGGCACGTTGTTGGCTATATAATCTTATTCTGGTGCGATCAGTCCTTCATAACCTCAAAAGTCCTTTCATGGCGCTCGGGGAGGATTAGTTAAGTACGTTCAAGCCCTCAGTCCTGTATCATCGCTGCGCCACGGTTTTTGTTTTGTTTTCACCATAGCACATGTCCCAGTTATTCCCGGTAAGTGTGCCGTTCGCTTTTCTCTATGTTAGGTCGGGAATTGTACTTCCTTTGTGGTTCGCAAGCTTTTAAGTTTGTTACCAGCTTGGAGTTTTTCGCTCGCATTCCTGTAGCTTCTTACTTTTGGCCTTGTTTCGTACAATTTTTTCATTAGCTCATATGTTCACGCTGTGTAATGAAATTGTTTCACTTAGCGAATGTGTTTGCGCTGTTATGGAATTTTTACTAGCAATAACAATATAAAAATGCACGTGCAGAGGTATTGTTTTCGCTCATTATTCGTATTGTTTTGTGTAGCAAATTATAACATTATCTCTCACGTTTTAAGTTCAACCTTCTTAAGTGCGGCCGCTCATAAAATTAACTCGGTTATTTCACTTTTTTACCGAGTTATTTTAACCGGGTTATTTTTGGGTTGTTGGATGGAATTTTCACGAGCGAATTTGCTTACGTTGTTTATTAGAACTTTCGCAAGCGAATATGTTTACGCTGTTATATGGAACTTTCACGAGCGAATATGTTTCCGCTGTTTAATGGAACTTCCACTAGCGAATATGTTTACGCTGTTAGACGGAATTTCCACGAGCGAATATGTTTACTCAGTTATTTGGAACTTTCACGAGCGAATATGTTTCGCTGTTGGATGGAATTTTCACGAGCGAATACGTTTACGCTGCTAAATAATTTTCACGAGCGAATATGTTTACGCTGTTATATGGAACTGCGAATATGTTTCGCTGTTGGATGGAATTTTCACGAGCGAATATGTTTACGCAGTTAGATGGCATTTTCACGAGCGAATATGTTTACGCTGTTAGATGGAATTTTCACGAGCGAATATGTTTCGCTGTTGGATGGAATTTTCACGAGCGAATACGTTTACGCTGCTAGATAATTTCCACGAGCGAATATGTTTACGCTGTTATATGGAACTTTCACGGGCGAATATGTTTCGCTGTTGGATGGAATTTTCACGAGCGAATATGTTTACGCTGCTAAATAATTTTTACGAGCGAATATGTTTACGATGTTAGATGGAATTTTCACGAGCGAATATGTTTACGCTGTTAGATGGAATTTTCACGAGCGAATATGTTTCGCTGTTGGATGGAATTTTCACGAGCGAATACGTTTACGCTGCTAGATAATTTCCACGAGCGAATAAGTTTACGCTGTTATATGGAACTTTCACGAGCGAATATGTTTCGCTGTTGGATGGAATTTTCACGAGCGAATACGTTTACGCTGCTAAATAATTTTCACGAGCGAATATGTTTACGCTGTTAGATGGAATTTTCACGAGCGAATATGTTTACGCTGTTAGATGGAATTTTCACGAGCGAATATGTTTCGCTGTTGGATGGAATTTTCACGAGCGAATACGTTTACGCTGCTAGATGATTTCCACGAGCGAATATGTTTACGCTGTTATATGGAACTTTCACGAGCGAATATGTTTCGCTGTTGGATGGAATTTTCACGAGCGAATATGTTTACGCTGCTAAATAATTTTCACGAGCGAATATGTTTACGCTGTTAGATGGAATTTTCACGAGCGAATATGTTTACGCTGTCAGATGGAATTTTCACGAGCGAATATGTTTCGCTGTTGGATGGAATTTTCACGAGCGAATACGTTTACGCTGCTAGATGATTTCCACGAGCGAATATGTTTACGCTGTTATATGGAACTTTCACGAGCGAATATGTTTCGCTGTTGGATGGAATTTTCACGAGCGAATATGTTTACGCTGCTAAATAATTTTCACGAGCGAATATGTTTACGCTGTTAGATGGAATTTTCACGAGCGAATATGTTTACGCTGTCAGATGGAATTTTCACGAGCGAATATGTTTCGCTGTTGGATGGAATTTTCACGAGCGAATACGTTTACGCTGCTAGATGATTTCCACGAGCGAATATGTTTACGCTGTTATATGGAACTTTCACGAGCGAATATGTTTCGCTGTTGGATGGAATTTTCACGAGCGAATATGTTTACGCTGTTATATAAAACTTTCACGAGCGAACATGTTTTTCGCTATTATATGGTACTTTTCATCATAAAATTTTTTCGAGCGAATATGTTTGCACAGTTTAATGGAATTTTCACGAGCGAATATGTTTACGCTGGTATACGGAACTTCCACGAGCGAGTATGTTTATGCTGTTATATGGAACTTTCACGTGCGAATGTTTGCGCTGTTAGATGGAATTATCACGAGCGAATATGTTTACAATGCTTAATGGAACTTTCACGAGCGAATATGTTTACGCTGTTATACCGAACCTTCCGGAGCGAATATGCTTGCGCTGTTATATGTTATATGTATGTATGTATGGAACTTTCACGAGCGAATATGTTTGTGTTGTTAGATGGAATTTTTCACGGGCCGGCGAGTCCGTTTACACTGTTTAATGGAATTTTCACGAGCGAATATGTTTGCGCTGTTAGATGGTCTTTCATGAGCTAATATGCTTACGATGGTTAACGGAATTTGCACTAGCGAATACGCTCGCGCTGTTATATTGTACTTTTCATGAGCGAATGTGTTCGCGCTGTTTAACGGAAATTTTTACAAGCGTATGTGTTTCCGCTGTCGTATGGAGTTCTCGAGCGTATGTGTTTCTCTTGTTTACGCTGTTATGTGGACTTTTTTCTCTGGCAACATTGTTTGCGCTGGTAAATGGACTTCTTCTCACAAACGAATGTGTTTACGCGGTTGTATCAAGTTTTCCCTTGGCGAATATGTTTCTGCGCCGTTTTACGGACTTTTTCACTAGAAAAATTTATTTGCGCTGGTCAAGCGAATTTCCACGAACATATATGCTTTCCTTGCTAATTGGATTGTCCACGAGCTATGTTTGCGCTGTTTAACGGATTTTTTCATTAGCAAATTTGTCTCGCGGGTCTATGGAGCTCTCGCGAACTAGTGTGTTTACGCTGTTAAAGGGATATTTTCACTAACGGATTTGTTTGCGCTGGTCATGGAATTTGTCGTTAGCACATATGTTTGCGTTGTGAATGGACCCTTTCACTACATAATTTGGCAAGGTATTTTTTATTTGCGCGGCCTTTCGCAATTTTTCACGGCTGCTTTGTTTTAGCTGTTAATTGGAGTTGTGTTTTGCGCTGCTATATGTAATTTCCCGCCAGCAACGCGTTTGCCTGGGGAGCTCTTCCAGACCTACCTTAGTGGACTTCAATTCTAGTCTGTTTTCTAACGCTGTGTTATCTTTTAGTGTCCGTCTATAGTTTGTATTCTGTCTTTTTTCGTGGGTGACCTTTTTTGCGAAGCTTCCTCGAAGGGATTGTCTAATATCCTTCATTGCTCTGTCCCTGGACGGGGTATTTCGGGGTTGCTTCGCTTTGGGGTTATACCCATCTCTTAGCGGTGTTTCTTTTTATGTTTTTTCCTCGATGCTCGGAATTAGGCTGTGCGCCTACGTTTTGTCTGCTTGCTGGTATTATGTAGGGTTACCCCAAAGCGCGGCGGCCCCGGTGCCCCATTATATCAAGTTTCCATGTTATTGGTTACGGTCTTGGCTAACACGGTACTTTTTGGAAACCAAAACCTTTTTGTTTCTTTTGTTTTTGGAGGTAGTCAGACATTCACAGTCAGACTTGCGACGTCCAGGGGTTGGAAAAAGATTCTACAACGTTATCCTAACTAGGGCTGTTGCCTTACAGTTAAAGTTTCAGTTACAGTTCTCTTTACTTCCTGTGCCCTTGTAGCGGTGGTAGCCGTTAGTACTCAAATGTGGCTTACAGCGCGGTTACTATTTTTTCTGTCCTGTTTTCTTATTATAAGGCTCCCTTCCATTAATTCAGTGCTACCACAAGGTTAGTTAGCTGACCTTCTCCAAGTCCGTTTTGCCGGTTTTAGTTTGCGGCAAGTCTACCTACAAGGAGGGAGGATTTTCTGAGTTATGGGAGGAGGACACATTATCTTCATGATCTTCTGCTTCATGCTTACCGTATTTCTGAGTTTTGGGAGGAAAGTCTACATTTTGGTGCTTCCACTCTGGTTTTTCCTAGCACACTCTGCTTCGGATGAGTTGCCAGGGAGCTTTAGCCGAAGGGCTGGCCTATCCCATATCTTATATTACATCCTGAGGCATTGTTAGTTGGTAGCCCCGGTGAGAATATATCACTATTCTCACCGGGGATTCCTTCAAACAATGGCGAAGTTCAACATATTACGTAACTTTAAACCCCAAGAATAGTAGCGTGGGAATGGGTTGCGCAACCTCCGGCACGTTGTTGGCTATATAATCTTATTCTGGTGCGATCAGTCCTTCATAACCTCAAAAGTCCTTTCATGGCGCTCGGGGAGGATTAGTTAAGTACGCCCCTCCCTCCTCCCCGCAGCGATGATAGCGCACGCTCCAGGGAGCTACCTACTCACTACCGCCTCGGGCCGGCCTATCCCATATCTTATATTACATCCTGAGGCATTGTTAGTTGGTAGCCCCGGTGAGAATATATCACAATCATGTTTCAAGTCGCAAAGACAGTTTTCACCGGAGCCGCAAGACAATATAATTGGCTAATCGGTCAAGAATTGTATTCTACAGCAGACAAAAATAATTCACACAGTGACTTCAAATTAAACCGAAGTCACAAAGAGATATCCCTTGTGCCCTTGGGAAAAAGAGAAAACGAAAAAAAAAGCTTGGCAGGCTGCCTCCTCAAGGTCAAATCTGGCAAACCTCAATACCCACAACAAACATTCGAACGCACTTAATAATCCCTGATTACTGCTAGTTTATTAACGTAATTAAAACCTATCGTCTTTCTCAATACTATCTGACTTTAAAATCTTCTAGAGCTACATTTTTATGCCATTTGGCTGTTGGTAGTATTAGAAATCGTTTGCAGCGTTTAAAGCTTAATATTCACCCAATTTAGTCTCATAGGGGTTGGTTCATTCCCCCAGGGAATTTCCCTAGGGGATAACCCTAGCGGATTACCCCAGGGGAGACTTAGTCCTGCTGAAGACTTTGATCCAGACTCACTATCCGCGAATAGTTCATTGGGGCTGACCAAAGTGTCCACGGGCTCTCCAAGCTAGCGCTTGTTACCAGACCTCCTCGCTGCAGCGAAAAGAAATTCGCCACCACAAATACCTGCGAGTTACTGGGAATGAGGCTCATCAATGCTGACGTAAGCATTTGACAGTGATATACTCTCAGATAACGCAATGTAGGGCAGCTTGCTATAAACCTTCCAAGCGCACTATTGGTTACTTCACTGCTGTAACTCAGATCCAAGACTTGAAGAGACGAGCATTGACTTTGAGTCATTGCATTAAGGACCTCGTCTGTGATTGCATGACCATACCTGTTAAAAAGCAAATTGGGAGGTGCAAACGTTAGTCTGATATAGTGAAATGTGTCTAAGCCGGGCACCTCCTGGACCCGGGGGGGCACTTCCGTCAATTTCAGTAGGATAGGTGTGTGCCGCCGCGAAGGATCTTAAAGCCTGAGGTAGAAATTCTTTATCTTTAATCTTTAATTAGTGTAATTGCCTATAGCAAGCTAATCCGGCAATGGTGGTCAGCACGGCTGCTCAGATAAAACATTTACAGCAAAAGTGATTACAAATTACATAGAGTTCATTCGTTAACTAATCAACGAACTACTCACACACGCATAGCATACTATTCGCGACAGTCCCTTTCACGCTTGCTTAATAAGAGATGGAGATATGCGACCGTGCTTGAGAGAGTAGGAAGTGAAAACGGATAGGGAAAGGGAGGGAGGGGAAAGTAAAGCACGGAGGCATAGGAGGCAAGCGCGAAAGAGAGAGATAACAGGTACGGTTGCCAACAACTGGAGGATTCTTACTTGAACTGGGCCGAAATTAGATGCACAGCTCTTATTTATACTCGCTCTGTAAGGGACTGGAGCGAATAGCATACTATTCGCGACAGTCCCTTTCACGCTTGCTTAATAAGAGATGGAGATATGCAACCGTGCCCAGACGTCAAACGTTACAATGGCCTAACACCAAATAACCCGAGACACTTGCCAACACTCAAACCTAAAACCCCAAACCATAAAATCCCATCCAACCACCCAAATCTAAAGGAGACATGGCGAGACAGCAACTCCGATGGTCCTGTAAAACGAAGGTCTTGTGCAGTATTCATGTTATTGGATGCGGTAGGAGCAAGCATGGCACCAACCAAAATGAGCCATGGCGTCTAGAGTGAAGGCTAAAGAAATAGCCACCCCGGCTCTTAAGCTGTGTAGAGTTTTCCCTCGTAATCCTGTAAAGTAGAGTTCGCAATCTGCTAAATAAGCGTGGCAGAAAACATCTTGTTGCATCCCGGCAAAGAACTCAAAAACTAAAAACTCCTTTTAGGGAATCTTTGATTAGCAAAAGCGGAGGACAAAGGGATGCTCTGCAATTGGTAAAGACGGCTTCTACGTGGCAAATATATACGATATAAAGGCTGCCAGCCCTTGAGTGGTGAACTGTTGGGAAAAACGCAAACGATTGTGCGCGGGAAACTCGCGAGAGACCCACCCAAGGGATGGCAACCTGAGCGTCAGTAATCCGACTAGGGCATTAGACACCCTTTCAGGCTACCATGGGAAAAGAGGGGCGAAACAAATAGCGCGGCAAAAGGCGCGGAACAGGATAGGCGAAAAGGGCAACCACGGATATGAATTTTTAGGCCTTCTAGAGGAGGACATAGAAGTGATGTAGACCTGTGTCCTTTTCCGGGAGCCTTTGCAATCCAGAAAGCGACATATCCTAGGCGTGGCAGATAAAACATCTTGTCTAACGGCCAAGAAATCAGAAAACTAGAAAACTCTTTTGAGGGTGTCTTAAGTAGCATAAGCAGAGGACAAAGCAAAGCTCTACAATTGAAAAGGACGGTTATACTCTGTACATGACAAATATATATGATATAAAGGCTGCCAGCCCTTGAGTGGCGAACTGGATATAATGTCGAGGAAAACGTAAACGATTGTGCGCGGGAAACTTGCGAGAGAACCCACCCAAGGGATGGCAACCTGAGCGTCAGTAATCCGACTAGGGCATTAGACACCCTTTCAGGCTACCATGGGAAAATAAGGAATCGAGATAAATGGCGCGGGAGAGGGCGCGGAACGAAACAAACTCCGCAAATGACAGGGAAATAAAGAGTAAACGGAAAGGAATACGGATAACTACCCAAAGTATGTAAACTTCGAGTTTAACACCAAGATAAACATACGAACCATAAAATCCACTAATAAAGGCGGAACGCACAATAAAAGAGTGCTAAACCGGGTAGAACTGGCAACAATAATATAGAAAAGGAAACAATAGGATGCCAAAGACATGAAAAATAACGATTCTGCAAAATTTAAAACATAAAAATAAATACAAGAACAAGCAGACCCAGGGTAATAAAACCAATGTATACAAACTTCAACGGAACTGAGCGAAGCATGTCACAGACTCGATGTCTGTAAGGCAAAGTACTAATAACAAAAACTTGACAGACAAAGGTGTATAAACCTCGAAAGCACTACACAAACCAGATATTTGTGAGGCAAAGTACTCATATTAACAAAACGTGACAAATAAAGGCGTACAAACTTCAAAGGCACTGCACAAACCCGATGTTTGTGGATGAGGCAAAGTACGCATAATAAAGGCGTCACGAATAAAGGCGTACAAACTTCAAAAGCACTACACAAACCCGATGTTTGCGAGGCAAAGTACGCATTAACAAAACGTGACAAATAAAGGCGTACAAACTTAAAGGCACTGCACAAACCCGATGTTTATGAGGCAAAGTACGCATAATAAAGGAGTACAGACTTCAAAAGCACTACACAAACCCAATGTTTGCGAGTCAAAGTACGCATAACAAAACGTCACAAATAAAGGCGTACAAACTAAAAAGCACTGCACAAACCCGATGTTTGTGAGGCAAAGTACGCATAACAAAACGTGACAAATAAAGGCGTACAATTTCAAAAGCACTGCACAAACCCGATGCTTGTGAGGCAAAGTACGCATAACAGAGCGTGACAAATAAAGGCGTACAAACTTCAAAGGCACTGCACAAACCCGATGTTCGCGTGGCAAAGTACGCATAACAAAACGTGACAAATAAAGGCGTACAAACTTTAAAGGCACTGCACAAACCCGATGTTTGTGAGGCAAAGTACGCATAATAAAGGCGTACAAACTTCAAAAGCACAGCACAAACCCGGTGTTTGTGAGGCAAAGTACGCATAATAAAGACGTACAAACTTCAAAAGCACTACACAAACCCGATGTTTGCGAGGCAAAGTACGCATAACAAAACGTCACAAATAGAGTCGTATAAACTTTCCTGAAAGTACTGCACAAACCCGATGTTTGTGAGGCAAAGTACGGCGTACAAACTTCAAAAGCACTGCACAAACCCGATGTTCGTGAGGCAAAGTACACATATTAACAAAACGTCACAAATAAAGGCGTACAAACATCAAAAGCACCTCACAAACCCGATGTTTGTGAGGCAAAGTACGCATAACAAAACGTGACAAATAAAGGCGTACAAACTTCAAAAGCACTGCACAAACCCGATGTTTGTGAGGCAAAATACGCATATAAACAAAACGTCACAAATAAAGGCGTACAAACTTCAAAAACATCTCACAAACCCGATGTTTGTGAGATAAAATACGCATAACAAAACGTGACAAATATAGGCGTAAAAACGTTTCAAAGCACTGCACGAACCAGAGGTGTTTGTGAGGCAAAGAACGCATATAACAAAACGTCACAAACAAGCGTACAAACTAAGGGACCCGAGGGAAAAGCACTGCACCAACCCAATGTTTGCGAGGCAAAGTACGCATAACAAAACTGGACAAATACAGGCGCACAAACTAAAATGGGAAATGAGGGAAAAGCACTGCACAAACCCGATGTTTATGAGGCAAAATACGCAAAAAATAAACGTACAAACATAAAAAGCGTACAAACTGAAAGGGGGGAACCGAGGGAAGAGTACTGCACAAACCCGGTGTTTGCGAAGCAAAGCACGCAAAGCAATATAAATAGCTTAGCAACCAAATATAAAAGCGTGTAAATTCCATAAAAGCTGTAGGGAAGCGAAAAACTTTAGAAAGAAACGAGGCTAGCGGATAAGGGACAAGGAGCAGGGTGAGGAGATAAAAACCGGCGAGCACGTGGAGCCGCGGGGGAACAAGCGACGAAACGGCTAAACAGCCGGACAAATACTAAAGAAAGGTTTACCAGTATAACGGTTCTGGTTAGCTGGGCCTGGTTGAGGCGCTTGAGCTGACTGAAGAAGCGTTTGAACTGTCTGGAACTACCTCCGCCACGGGAGCTTGCTCGCCGGACATGGTGAGAACACGAAGGTAACAGCACCAAAGGATTCTTACTTGAACTGGGCCGAAATTAGATGCACAGCTCTTATTTATACTCGCTCTGTAAGGGACTGGAGCGAATAGGGAAAATATAAAACTCACGCTCGCGAAATCTAGTGCATTACAAAGGCAGCGATTAATCGCAAATTTACACCCAATTTACACCCTATTTACACCCTATTTACACCCTATTTACACCCTATTTACACCCTATTTACACCCTATTTACACCCTATTTACACCCTATTTAAGGGAAAAACGATAACTCAGAACTAGTGCGTGAACAGGTCGTAGTTATTTTTTCTGTTCATTGAAAGTTTAGCATCAGAAATAGAATAATAGACTACTACTACTACTACTACTACTACTACTACTACTTCTACTACTACTACTACTACTACTACTACTACTACTACTTCTACTACTACTACTACTACTACTACTACTACTACTACTACTACTACTAAAGTGGTTTTACTTCATCTGTGAAATAGATAGTAGGATTTTACGCCGTAGTACTTCGTATCAGTTTCTATTATCCTCAAATATAAGAGCGATTACAGTTAACCCGTGAAATAGTTAGTAGAATAGTAGGCACTATTGGACAATAATTCCATTGTTTTCTTTTGTTTAATTTGGACTATCACACAGTAATTGTTAGATTATTTAGATTGTGAATCACTCAATCAAGGTCTAGCGCTAGTGTAAAATTTTGATAGTGATAGATAGTGTTACACACTAACTAATAGTTTCTGTTTCACAGTTGAAGTAAAATCACTCTAGTACAATCTTTATTTCATCACGGTGTCACATTCACTATAAGTGGTCTTCCAGTGAGCCGTAAAAAATTAAGACGACTTTTACAAAAATTACATAAATATTAAAAAACTATAATAATTGGTGATCCTAAAATACAGCAATGGAAGCAGTACAACGAACTTAATTAACAACATTACTTAATATTATATTACACGAGCCCCTAAAATTTGCATAGTAAAAAGCTTACATATGAAAGGTATTTTCACAATACCAAAAAGGATACCCTATTTAAGGACTGAGCACCTCAAAAACCACACCCTATCCCGCGGCACATACCTATATAGCTTAGATATGAAAGGTATTTTCACAATACCAAAAAGGATACCCTATTTAAGGACTGAGCACCTCAAAAAAACCATACCCTATCCCGCGGCACATACCTATATAGCTTAGATATGAAAGGTATTTTCACAATACCAAAAAGGATACCCTATTTAAGGACCGAGCACCTCAAAAACCATGCCCTATCCTGCGGCACATACCAATATAGCTTACATATGAAAGGTATTTTCACAATATCAAAAAGGATACCCTATTTAAGGACTGAGCACCTCAAAAACCATACCCTATCCCGCGGCACATACCTATATAGCTTACGGGTTTCGGGTCAACCCACAGCTGTTCATCTTAGAAAGGTGTCCACCTCATGGACAGTTTAGTTACAGACGAGGAAGTGAACTTCTGCCAGAACCAGCCAATAATTGATGTCCGTCTTAGCAAGGTGTCCGCCTTACATGGGTGTCCGTCTTAACATAGTTTACTATAATGCTATTGACTGGCTACGAAACTGTCAAAGCAAAAAATCTCTTGGGTATCTCTGTACAAATTAATATTCTCTGGTGTTTGAACCATGCAATAACTGTCCTTTCTCGTCTCTCTACACAACCACTAACATTATAATGCTAACAATGCCCCAATAGCAACTCAGTTCCATTTCAATGAACACAACCCGCTGTGGGGTTTCACAGTCCTAAAACCTACTGCACCTTGTACAGCGATGCAGGTAAGTACTGTTCTGTAGCATTCAGATCAATTGTTACACTTAAGAATTTTTTCAGCCGAAGTTTCATTTGAATGGTCGCGCGTCAGTGTTTCATCCACAGACTCAAAATTAAGCAAAACTGTGCAGCATAATAAACGTCACCATCACCAATTACTGTTCAATAGCTTTCATTTGAATGGTCACACTTTAGGATTTCATCCACAGACTCAAAAGTTAGAACCATCTTGTATAGCATAATAAACGGTACCACAGGAAAGTACTGCTCAGTAGCTTTCATTTGAAAGGTCACACTTTGGGATTTCATCCACAGACTCACAAGATAAAATCACGTTATAAACATCAACTCGTGCAAATCACCTTGTACAGCAAAACGGCAAAAGCATCACACTAGAGTACACTAGAGTATTACTTATAATTGACCTTATTCATGTGTATGGTTAATGCATTTGTTTTACCCACAGATGATGTATGGTTAAACAGCACCGCATATAGGTGCTGCTTAGTATATCATTTTCATTCGGAGATGGGTCACACTTAAAAATTTC
Organism: Cladopsammia gracilis; assembly: GCA_022457155.1. Taxonomy (NCBI): domain Eukaryota; kingdom Metazoa; phylum Cnidaria; class Anthozoa; order Scleractinia; family Dendrophylliidae; genus Cladopsammia; species Cladopsammia gracilis. The sequence continues at coordinate 610,503 of JAJGOT010000103.1, read as the reverse complement.
TTCCACGAACTCAGAACTTTTCAAGGTTTGACTACCAGACAAATAAATCATTTAGCTTGGTTTTACTTGAACATACCCACAACAACACAGGCGCAGATAGCGAAGGAGACGACAGCGAGGCAACATGGATTTCAAACCATCTTGAGTAAGGTGTCGGCACCACGATAAGTCTACTTCAGTAATAACCGACCTCTCCCAGCGAACTAGCATTACAGCGTCGTCGGAAACGCTTGTGCCGTCAAGCACGAGTGACGTCAGCGACGAGCAGTTATCGATTAGCACAGGAAGGCTATCCCCTTGAATGTTGTTGCATCTCCGAAGACAAAGCGATTTGAGATTTCTGCAATAATTGCGATTTTATTTAGTATTTATTCACTATAAAAGTCTATATATACATATATACGAGTGTTTAGACTGCGTAAATGCTCATATTAATACCAGAAAAAAATTATGTAGATTATTTTCTCTTAAATAAATAAAAAACGCGCCGAGTGCATTATTTAGTTATACAAGCACTCGGGAATTTTAAAGAACACGAGAGAAGTGCAAAAAAGCACGAGCCAAAGGCGAGCACTTCCCAAGTGTTTATATAACTCAACAATGCACGAGGAACAAGTTTTTTATTTCTTTTATAAAGTAAAAATGGTTACAATGAACCTTACGTTACGCGCGTGCTTAGCCGACATGTAATTGCTTCGAGCTCTGATTGGTTCATTGGATTGTTTACGACTGCTGTGATTGGTCAGAGTATTTACTTTGGTTTTGGTTTTACCACATTCAATTCAAAACTGCTCTATTGAGTGTCGTTAGACCAAAACCAAAGTAATAACTCTGACCAATCACAACAGACGCAGACAATCCAATGGACCAATCAGAACTCGAAGCAAATACATGCAGCCGGCGCCAAGCGCGGGAAAACGTGTGCAGGCAAGTCACGATTGGTTTTGGTTTTACTTCTGATTGGTTGAGAAAATGGCGCGAGATTTTTTAGCCAATCACAATACGCAACACAAATACATTTTTTTAAAGAAAAAAAGGATAACAAAAGAAAGTATTTAGTAAACAATTCAAAGTGGCGAGGAAGCTAAACTACAAAGCTTATGAACTTTAGGCTTCCTTATCATATTATTTCAAGTCAATCAATGGGCGAGTTTAATAGCTACCTTCATAAACGATACGCTTTTAGTGAAAACTTGAAATAGACATTGAAGAAGACCGGGCCAAGTCACGTGGGAGAGAATTCCAAATCTTAGGACCTTAATATTTGCTCTACAGTGGTGAGATCGGTAGTCTGTGGCACATCGTGTATTATAAGAGTGAATATGTTCATTAGTAAAGGAAAGGTTAGTAAAAGGGTTAGGAAGAAGCTGATTATGATATGAATTCATGAAACTGGCAATTAGAAACGTATTGATACTAAATATGTATGCTTTGGGGAGCAGGGGTGGTGTAGTGGTGAGAGCACTCGCCTCCCACCAATGTGGCCCGGGTTCGATTCCCGGCCTCGGCGTCACATTTGGGTTGAGTTTGTTGTTGATTCTTTTCCTTGCTCCGAGGGTTTTTCTCCGGGTACTCCGGTGTCATATGTGGGTTGAGTTTGTTGTTGGTTCTTATCCTTGCTCCGAGGGTTTTTCTCCGGGTAGCCCGGCGTCATATGTGGATTGAGTTTGTTGTTGGTTCTCATCCTTGCTCCGAGGGTTTTTCTTCGGGTACTCCGGTTTTCCTCTCTCCACAAAAACTAACTAACACTTCCAAATTCCAATTTGATCCGGAGGTTTGTTAGTCCGATACTATTAAGTGCTACCCTCGTTAAATAAAGTTATTTATTTATTTATTTATTTATTTATTATGTCAAGAATCTTGGGGGGAGGAGAGGGGCAGTATGACCAAGATATTCAGCTTTTGTTATGATTCTCGCTATTTGTTTTTGAAGAAGAAAGAGTCTGTTTAAGTTAGTAGGATAGGTTGACGGCCAAACAATATTTCAATAGTTAAGGTAGGGCTAAGATGAACTAAAGCGTATTATAACGACAGCACGGATTTCGAAGATAGAAAGAAACGAGATTCAGATATAATACGATGTACGATCTTGCATAAGCATATGGCATTTCTACAGCTATTTCAATTAACGTTGTCGGATGAAAAAGGTGAAAAGCCAAGACCGCAAGGTAGTATGGGATTTTTATTCAATGGCTTTTAACCCTAGCCCATACTACCTTGCGGCCTTGGCTTTAAGCATTCATCCGACTACGTTTATTGAAATAGCTGTATACAAAATTGAAGAAACGTTGACCCGTGAAAAGCATAAACCATGAACGATGAGACCGAATGGGATTATGGGTAGGCAGCATTGGCAAGCTGTGTGATATTCCATTTCTCGATAATCAAGATGTTTTCTTTGCTTGAGACATTTTAGAGCATGATTCATGCATCTTGTGTTGATATAAGGTGTATTCTGTTAAAGACGAAGGTTAATTTTTCCAACTTCCCAGTAAACCTTTGGGTCGCATCCTTCATGGTTTATGCTTTTCACCCGACAACGTTTCTTCAATTTGGTGATAGCCCTTTGAACTGGGCCAATGAGCTGCACATTGCAATGTGGTGTTTTCTTTGGCGTTGCTGCCGTGGTTTTTATTAAAGCACATTAGTCTCTGTAATTATTCGAGCAAACGTCCTTACCTGCAGTATTCTGCGATATAACGCACCATTAGATCTGTAAGTGTGGAACAGTAACTAAACTCGAGTATTCTCACAGCCTGCAGCGAGGCAAAAACTCGGCGTTTTTCAGCTTCCAACTGAAAGCATTCAAACAAGGGATCGCTAATCCCAAGACACTGTAAACTTTGAAAACATAGCGACATTGCCCTGAATGCGCTTGGGTGACCAGAACTGTGGCGTATATCCAACTTTGTTAAGTTATCCGGAAACAACGTTTCCTAAACAAAACACAAAATAATTCATGTCAACGTAGTCGAATCATGAAGATATCCGGTTGCAGCCTCTTAGATGGCAGGCACGATTTCCAGCTCGCCTTTATTTCTTCCTTCCTTCAAACGGCTCAAAATCGAGCCTACTCACATAGTAGACAGAAGAGTTAAAGCAGAGTTAAAACAGAGTTTAACAGTTATACTGCTCAAGCTTGCGCAATATCGCCGGATATTTAGCCGAAGAGGCCGTAGGCTACGCGTGCAAGAGGCGGCTGCTGACGCGCGCGCAAACCATAACTTACTTATTTACTTACTTGCCAACCAAGCCTTCCCCTCAAGTTTTAGAATTATTGGCTGGAGTCAGCAATAAGTAGATTCATGGATAAATAATTAGTACAATTTAAAGCTATAGGTTTGTGACTTAGGCGTCGTTCACACTTGGTGCAGGAGCACCGTACCCGGGCACCGGTGCCTGAGTACAAGGTATCGACCTTGTACCCGTGCCCGAGCACCGTGCCCAATTATTGGTACGGGCACTTACAAAAAGCCGTGTTCACATTGGTGCCCGTCAGGCACTGCCCGGGCACCAAGTGTGAACGACGCCTTAGACAGCATTTCTGGGATTTAGATGAAGCTAAGGTAGCAGTGTTCATTGAAAATTGATGAATGGAGATGGTTCCACTGTGTAATTGTTCTTAGAAAAAAGGAGAGATGCTCAGAAGAAGTAGAAGTTTGGATAGGAACGAAGCTTTTAGAGTGGATGTGTCTTGTGACTAAGTCCCTGTCCTGTGTTTTATTTCGCGCTCAAATTCGTTTTTTTTTTTCACTTTCTGCGCACCGTGAACAGGCTGGATCAAAGCCTCAAGTCTGCGCAACAAGATCGTGAGTGATATTAATTTTTTGTTTTTATGACTAGAAAGTTATCAAACTCAAAACTGCTTCTCCCGTGGAAGATGAACGTTAAAGTTACATGTTCCTCTGTTGTGTCGCACTACTGAACCGCGAACCTTACACAGATTTACGGCTACCCATACCACATGTTGGTCTTGTCAAGTAAGCTAATATCTGACAACTGTAATTTAAATAGCAATAAGCGAGTTGCTTATTGGACCATCAGGAAGGCGCTTATCTCTGTTTCCATAGCAACAACCAACAGGGAGTATTGATCCATTGTAGGGGCACCTTTCGTTGCCATTCCCGGACATTTCGTGGGGTTATTCCTGCTACATAAAATTATGCTGATAATCTTCGTTTTTATTCGGAACGTCATCGGAACCCGTTGGCTAACCGATCTATCAGCGGCTTTCGGGAAATCTTCTGCAAACTGAAGCTCTTTTTTAACTGTAAGAATAGCCCGTTTTCAAGTTGCTATTATCCTTCTTTTCAAACGGAGGCCAAGTGCAAAACCATTTATAAGAAAATGTGTTTTCTTTCATATACAAATAAAACTTATGTCCATATGAATGATTTTGCACTTGGCCTCGGTTTGTAAAGGAGGCAAAGAGCAACTCGGAAATGGGCTATAAATGTGAGTTTTTAATTTCTGTTATAAATTTAATCACAACAGTCAGCTCAGTACTCGCCTTCGCAGAAAAGTCTTCAACAAATGTTGTGGACTCCAAACATAGAACTCTCAGCTGAGGACAGTGCTGGACTAGCACGCGAAAAACTCTGGGAGACAAAGTAAATCCTCCGAGATTAAGCTTGTACAACAGTGGTACCATGCGCGAACGAATAACCTTGATCAGGCACATTTCGTTCAGTTTGTGGAAGCGTTTGAGATTTACTGACTTCCACAGTGAACTGTCGTACGCGATCAATCGCCAGCTTCTGCAGGCCTGCGCTACGTGACACAAGTCCGTCTCATTGAGAAAGCTGAAAATTAGTAGCATTGTAGTGTCAGGAAAATCCTGAATATTCATCTTTCATGCACGTTGTCGTGGAAGGATAAAAAGGACTTCGAGCAACACGAAGCGTTCTTTTTCTTTTTTGCGCCGCATTCGCGTGCATTAGAACGCGCGTTAAACTTTGTTACGTCAGTAACTTCTTACAAATTGGCAAAACGTGGCTGAGAAATCAGTCTTAAAGTTAATTTACACGGACCGATTTTTCAACTCGATCTGTCGGCAACGATAAATCGAAACGTCATGGTAGTCCAGATCGCACTCGTATAATATCTTTTTCCTGGAATGACGGATCTTTTCTTCTTGTTTTCGACGTCCGCAGTTTTGCCACGAATGTACGATGGTGTGCGCATGCCATGTAGCGTTTTCATTCACAACTCGGGCCAGAAGCGCGAAAATCTGGCGACTGCCGTAGATTTTTCCGAAGCGGGCCCCGACTTGTTGTATTGAATTCGTCGAGTAGCAGAATGTTACTGCGCCTTTCAATAACACGCGCCGGAACTCTGATGTTCAAAGCCCAGCTAAGGTTTACGTTTTACACTGCTGTCAATCATAATTCTGGTGACAAACATTGGACACAGAAAACAGAAACTTACAAAATGGATCGAAATTCACCAATCACAACCCACAAACATGACCACGTGACCATTTTGCGCAAGGCATTGTTATTTCCTGAGACGTCCGCTATGATATTTGCGGCAGTGAAAAACGACACTGCTGGTTGAGTGTTGAACTTCAGAGTTCGCGGTCTCATCTCTCATATTATACGCCTCTTATGTCTCACCTTCGGCCGCTCGGTCGGCCTTCGGTCGGCCCCGACTTATCACGAAATCTAATCTCGTATCCAGATCTCACTCGTGCTTATCCTGTACTGACCGTGAGAGATCTGGGTACAAGATTAGACAAAATCGTGACACGATTTCCATCTGTCAAACATTTTCACTTAAAGTTACATGAAGTAAAACCTATTTCACACTTAAGAGTAAAATTAGAAAGAAAGACCAGAATAGTGTATGCATCGAACTCGAGTCGTTCGCTTCATAACTAATATCCTTATCCACTGTACCAACGAGGACTAGCTGCCGGGAGCTGTAATTTTTTAAAATATTTATAGAGTTACCAACTAGTAGCAATTGGAAATTAGGGGAGTGCGTTCGACAGGGTGGGGTGATGGTACTAGGGGGTGAGGAAGTGGGAGGTGGAGGTGAGGGCCAATAGGCGTTGGTGTTGGGGGGGGGGGGTCAAGGAGTGGCAGTTATCAAGGCTGTGCTCTAAGAGTTATCATAGGGAGCCCGAAGAGAGTGAAACTATAAAATCTAGGGTGCCCAGCAGTTAAGTTTTGTGCAAAAACCAAGTTTGTCTTGTTGCCCGGAGGCAATAGCCTTCGGCCTCGTCGGCTAAGAATTAGGTGATATCACGCACGCTTTCGCGCTATAATAGTTAAATGGCTACCACATCGGCTTTAGGCCCTCACATGAGATCGAGGCGAGTGGTCAGCCAGTCCAAGATGGCGGCTAAATTCGCACCAACCTCGTCCCCAGGGCCTTCTCCGCTTTTTCAAATTCAAAATGGCGAAAACAACTGTCATGACGCGCGCTAAAATAGCGAATTTAATGTCATTAAATAGCGTCATAAAAGTACAAATTAAAGTTCAAAAATGAAACATTCCTTACATGTGTAGTTGCTCTTTATCATTGGCTTTTTTTTTCAGGCATACAATTACTGAGAAATTACTACGTTTAGAAACTCGATAATATTCATTGTTTTCTCTCAAAATGACAATTTTATTCGCCATATGATCGCGACATTAATTCTATTTAAGCGCGCGCTAATACAGTTGCTTTCGCTATATAGCGCGGCACCCCTAAAAGTAACCAAAGCCAACCGTTTCACACACGAGCAGCGAGCTGACGCGAGCGAAAGCGAAAGCGAAAGATGAAGGCGTCACCACATGAGTACGCGCGTCAAAGCGAGGCTAATTGATAATTGCGAGGCTAATTACGAGGATAATTGCGCATCACCAAAGCACAATTATTGCGCATCATCAATTGCGCATGAAATCGAGGCGAGTGGTCAGCCAGGCCAAGATGGCGCCCAAATCCTGAAATCGCATGGCATCCAGCACAATTCCTCCCATAATCCCCTGCGTCAAGACCGATATCCGACGAGAATAGGTAGCGTTCTCCTATCGTCGAACGCAATAACAATATATGAAAGCTAACCGTTTTCAAATCAGTGCTGTAGATCAGTGATGCTAAACACCAAAACGTTCTTCTTTGCTTAACCGGAGCTCTGTTCTATCTGTTTTCTGAGTAATAAATCGGGTTTTGTTCCGTATACGTCAGTAATGCAACGATGAAGAGTGCTACATTGTGTAAACCTGATAATGTGTCCAACGTCAGTTTGACGATGGAAATAAGTGTTAACCAATTTCCAACGCGGTCAAACGAGAATTTATCGAAAACCGCAGTGAGAATAACTGAGCTTGATAAGCAAAACTAGACAAGTTTCCTTGAGGACCCTTTCAAGCTCGCTAACCAATTAATCTGTGTTTCAATATCCATGCGCTAATAACGCTGTTAAAGGGACATTGTCCCGGCTGAAATATCGTGTTTTCATGATTATGGCCAGGAGCTTGCTTTGACTTTTGGTTTACTATCTTGAAATGGGACGAAAAATCGCTAAAAGTGATAAACGCAATTTTCACCAAAATGGAAACTTTGATTTCTTGAATCAAAATATAGCCCTGGCCCTGAGGAAGACTAAAACTATTAGTTGAAATATTGGCCATTAATAAATCTGCCCTTTGCCGTAGTGCCAGCCTTGCATTCAGTTTTGTATTTTTTAAAATTGATGAACTGTAATCCACTTCCACCATTATAATCCTATCACCAAACTGCCGCTTCAGTTTTGCTATATAGAATCTTTTGTTATTCAATTTACTTAAAAAAATTTGTGGCATTTGGCGATATAACATGGAAATTATTAGTTGATACTTATTTCAGCGGGATAGTGTTCCGTTAACCCTTTCGTTGCCAAAGTCGAGTTTTGTCGACATTTGGAGCAGCAGACATTGCACCACTTGTGACGTCAACAATTTACACGTTGCCAGATAATTTTGATGCTCAACTGATACAGCGAGGATAGATCCATACACACGTGCCTCCACTTTGAATATAGACCAAATTCTAGAAGAGTTATTCGAAAAAAAAAAACATGTTCAAATATTGGTGCAAAATTCGGTGGTAAATCAGGTCAATACACCTGCAATTGAACAATGTTTCATTTCCAGCGTTTTTAGCGCTTATGCCAAACCTTTTTCGGCCGATAGAAAGGTAATAGAGAATAGAAGATAGGGAGAGAAGAAAGGGGGAGAAAAAGGGAAAGTAAAAGAAGCAAAAAAAAAAATTATCAGAAAGGTTCCGCAGGCGCTAAACCTAAATAATATTACACTTTTCAAGATGGAATCTAGTTCATACTGTAGCGCGAGTGTAGCAAATTGCTTTTGTAGCAATGTTTATTGACATTTGGCCATGTTGCTCCCCCCAAAAAAAACGATTTAACAGTAAAAAAAAAAATACCTTTTTTTTTTTAAATTCAGCCGTGAAAGGATAATTCTCAAAACATTTCATTCACACTCAAAACTGTGTAAAGATTCCATAGAAACGGCAAAAATTATGTACTTATTGACTAAATGGGAGGGCCGGATGCGAAAATATTTGGCTCGAGCTCGAGGTCATGGCGTACGGACCGAGCGCAATGAGGTCCGTGCGCCATGACCGAGAGCCAAATTATATTTTCCCATCCGGCCCGACCTAACTAAGTCAATAAGTATTTTATCACATGACCAATTTGGAAACAAAATTGCTTGATTTTTTTTTCACGCGAGGCTGTAAGCTTTTGTAGTAGGGCCGTGCGGCTTTTTCCGGCCGCATATGGCCCTCATACGGGACTTCCATCAATGGTTTTGCAAAGAAAAGGCTCGCAGGGCCGTACGGGTCATGCGATCATATTGGTTTATGTGAAAAACTGAGCCAAATTCCAAAGCATCAACAAGGCCCCTAAAATTCTGATTCAATATAGATGTATAATTATCCCTTCAAAAGGGAGAATTTCCCGTCAAATTTACTTACTACCGGATAGAGTGTGAAGGCGACAATAATTTAAGGTGGCTCCCTAGAGTATTAACAAAAGCACCGACGCTACTTATCATGAGTTACAAAGTAAGGCCCAATTTTCTTATCTTGCAATTTTGGTTCATGAGATTTACCAGTAAGGATTCCAACATATTTATGCATGTTTATTTGTTGTCAATTTTTTGGTAGAGGCCATTGCCATGGCAACGCAGCATCTAAAGAATGGCAAATATTTTGCAAACATTGACCTTAATTCTTTAATATTTAGCGTTTCCTTCGGTGAATTTTTTTTAAACTTTGATATATTGTGGAATGATCACGGGCAAAATTTTGGAAAGATAAAAACATGGGATCGTTCAGACGGTTTTCGCAATATCACGCAATTTCGTATATTTACCTATTAAACTAAATTGCTCTGACAAATTTTTTGCTAAAAAGAATATATGAAAGATAGAGTTTTTATCTCAAACTATGCGAAGGTTTAAAAAGATTCACCGAAGGAAACGCGAGAAAATCCGCTCTTAATTTTGCCTTTTATGGCTTTGTTGACGTCATAAAATCGGGAAAAATCTACTTTTTCGTGTGAGCGCGCGCAAATTTACTAACGTTCGCGTCATCAGCGCGCGCGAGGCTATAAAACTAGAGGGAGCCACTTTAAGGTAATTCCCTGGAAAAAGAATCTGTCATAGATTTGTAATGAAACTTGGCACAAATATTGAACAAGTCATGAAGGTTCCAAAATTGCAACAAAAATGAGGGGTCACCGTGCTCGTTTTAGTGGTATACTGCTGACGAATACAGTGTTTAAAGGCATTTTCAGGCAATAACCGCGTGAAGCTAATATGCTCAATATTTCCACTGCATATTGATATTTCGCGTATAAGTTGACTTTATACATATGTATAATCGTCAGTATCATAGAAAACGTGTCCAAAACGCTTCAAATTTACTGAACACTCGAACAGTAGACGGTTGCTTGGTGTGCGGTCCTCTACCCAAAATGGCTTTCTTCGTAGGATTTCTATAAACTGTGCAAAATCTGATCATAGATTTTTGCTCACTTTTTAAATTTGCGTTGGGAACACTGTCCTGATTGAATTTATGCAGTATAAAATGGGGGTCACCGTGCTCGATTTTGCGCTAGCGCTCACAGAGTCCTTTTCTATCGTGGGAAAGGCCAGCTTTCCTCACAAAAGCCGCCATTTTTTTCAATCTGATGTCGCAATGTTTATGCGCAGTAGGGATGCGCAGTGCAAAACCAGGGAATCACCTTAAGTCAGTGTTAAGCTAGAGCTCTTATAGAAGAGGAAACAATCGCCTGCTTTATAAAACAATTGAAATCAGTGGATGAAAGCAAAACAGGCTCAAAATCTCCTACCAAGGAGGAACTCTCCTCCAGGCAAATAATACAAAGAAAAAATATCTCACCACAGTTTTAAGAAATCTACGCTGTTTATTAATTAAAATGCTAATGATAACGAAATAGTTTATCTAAGCTCACAAATTTTTAATTATGCTCAAAATATAAGCGTCATATTCTATCTGGTGACTTAAGTGAACTCACACAACAGGATGGCTGGTGCAGAGAACGGCAAAATCTTGTTTGACCAGCGTGACAGTAATTACCAGCGCTGGTCACGCAAGAACGTTTTACCGTCATTTTCGCACAGTAGTCCTTTTGGATAAGTTCAATTTTATCTTGGAAAAAAATACATCGCGCATTTAGCAAATGGAACCAATTGAATGAAAAAAAAGAGCAGAATGTAACTGACTTCGAATAACCACTTAAACTTATGAAATTCGTCACTTGTTTTGTTTTTTTGAGACCAATCCAGTGTTTTCTGTGACCAATCGGAGCAAGTACGATTATATCTTGTCCAATCAGGCGCCAAACCAAAAAAAAAAACGTAACAATCGTACTACTTTTCCCGCGCTTGCTAACAATTGCATACATTTCCGTGCTTGCCAACGTTTCAACGTTTTTTGAGCTTGGCAGCAGTTGTATGTTTTCCCGCGCTTGACCGGTTGTACGTTTTCCCGCGCATAGCGCCGATTGCAAGTTTTCCCGCGTTTTTCTTAGGGTTCTGATTGGTTGATAGCATTTTTTTCGTCGCTGTGATGATGTCACTGGAAAATCGCTGTAATCCATACTTCATTTGCTCTACTGTCCTTATAAGGCAAATATAGCACACGGTGCCATTGACCATGTTTTCCTTCACCATTTTGTTTTCACCCGTTCGACCCAGCTTATTAATTTTAGATACTAATCAACTGAGTATGCTCCAGACTGGACGAACGTAACACATTTATCACAATAACTACAGATGAAATACAATTACAAACGATCACAAAGCTATTCTTCTTTCCTTTCTTTATCACTTACTTATGAAAAATAAACATCTTAAATTTTGCTCTATGTTAACTAAAATAGAAACTCATTTATTTCCGACAAAAGCATCTGTCATTTTTAAATGCAAAACGTCGAGAAAACACTAAACCCCTTCATTTCCAGACGTAAACATCAAACCATGTAATGTGTGAAGACCATTCAAATGAAAGCTACTTAGGACTTTCCTGTACACGGTGGTTCTAACTTTTGAGTTTGTGGATGAAATCCTAAAGGGCGATTCAAATAAAAGCTATTTAGCAGTACTTTCCTGTGGTGCTGTTTATTATGTTGTACAAGGTGGTTCTAACTTTCAAGTACGTGGATGACATAAGAAAGTGTGACCAATCAAATGAAAGTTATTTTGCTGTAAGTTTATTATCTTGTCGTTATAACTTCTTAGTCTGTGGATGAAATCCTAAACTATGACCATGCAAATGAAAGGTACGCTGAGCAGTACTTTCCTGTGGTGCTGTTTATTATGCTGTACAAGGTGGTTCTAACTTTTGAGTCTGTGGATAAAATCCCAAAGTGTGACCATTCAAATGAAAGCTACCGAGCAGAACTTTCCTGTGGTACTGTTTATTATGCTGTACAAGGTGGTTCTAACTTTTGAGTCTGTGGATAAAATCTCAAAGTGTGACCATTCGAATGGAAACTATTGAGCAGTACTTTCCTGTGGTACTGTTTATCATGCTGTACAAGATGGTTCTAACTTTTGAGTCTTTGGATAAAATCCTAAAGTGTGACCATTCAAATGAAAGCTATTGAGTAGTGCTTTTATGTGGTGCTGTTTATTATGCTGCATGTACAACGTGGTTCTAACATCTAAGTCTGTGGATTACATCAAAGAGTGTGAGCTATTGAGCTGTTCGTTTCTATATAATACCGTTTTTTTTAATGCTTTGCAAAGCGGTTCTAAAAATCTTGAAGTGTGATCATTCAAATGAAATCTGTGTGTTGAGTGGTACTATTCTGCAGTAGTATTACGTAGTGCAAATGTGGTTCTGACTTTCGAGCTAGTGAAGAAAACCTTACAGTGATACCAATGTGTGCGACCATTCAAAACTACTGACCAGTACTTTGCTGTAATACTGTTTGTTTGTTTTGTTCTCTTCAACGTTTTGCAATTCTCTCCTAGAAGTGAAAGGGTCCAACTACCACATAATAAGAAGCGTTATTGATAAAGCAGTTCTTTCTATGATAAAGCAGCTAGCAGCTTTCGCCTGTCTGTGTCTCATTTACATTTCATTTTTATGGCGGTTTACTTCTTACAAAAGAAAGTTCTCATATCGGTACCTCCCTTAAACACGAATCCGACATCACTGGATTCAATATATAACTGGTTCAACCAGTTTAATGTAATTAATAATTTTTTCTTTGCAATTCTTTTTGGCTTATACCAGTTCTAATGATAACGAGCATTCCCTCTTTGTTCTCAGGGATACTTAGACGGGAAGAAAAACACGCGAGAACGCGCAAGTACGCGCACGCAGAAGCCCTCTCCAATGTGCGTCTAGTTTCTGTGAAGCATCCGCTTCTCGCGCAAGGTCACGTGCTTTCCTTCTCGCTCGGCTATGGGGTTGTTGACATGATACCGGTATAAGTTTTATACTTCAGACTCTCGTCATACCGAATATAAGTTTTTGTACCGGTACGAGAATCTCGATCCGGTATAGGTACCGGGATGAACTCGTCCCGGAATGAGCCCCAAGAGAAAAATGGGATGAACTCGTTCCGGTATGACAGTTATAACGGCATCATGTAAGCAGCCCCTATCTCTGACTATAAAGAGGTAATACCCGCAGTGTTCATGTACCAGAAACTTTGTGAGGCCCTTTACAGAGCTACTAGTACTGTTCAGTAATAGCCTCACAAAATTACAAGTCGTGTGATGTCACACAGTTAAATAATTCCAGCTCGTAACAATCAAGGCTGAAATGTTAATGGTCTCTGCTCTTCAGTCTTAATATTCATCTCCTCTTATCATCTGTCGGATTCTGAAAGACAGCGGAATACATTATCAATATAAATATGCAAGGTCCAAACCCTTACCCTTTCATATACCATTTTTGACAGGAAAGGTACCCCTTTCATATACCTTTCATTGAAAATGGTACCCCTTTCGTATACCTTTCATTGAAAATGGTACCCCTTTCATACAGCCTTTACGTGTGTCTGTTTGACATATTTTGAAAGGCGCTTTTTATAATAATTAAATGGCAGTTTTCCTACCCTTTTTCATACTTCAGCTCGTGTTTTTCCTACCCTTTCCTATACTTCGACTCGTAAAATCCCTACCCTTTCATACACCTCAGGCCTAAAAAAAGGTACCCCTTTCGGGCGGAGCATCCCCGTATAGCCCATTATAGGGATTTCCCCCCCCCCCCCCGGGGTCAAAATGACGGGCGAAGAAACCCCCGACAAGACTGTCAAAATGCTCTAAAAATCATGTAGTATTGTGCCGCGTGAAACATGATAAAATGTTTTGTTTCGTTTGAACAACGCTTTCAGATCGCCAGTAAACAAGCACGGCCACCAATCGGGTGCCAGTAAAACGCGGGGTCGGGGCCGGGGTCGGGGTGGGATTAGGTCTAGGATTAGGTATGGGATTAAATATAATCCCTTTACCTAATCCTAGACCTAATCCCACCCCGACGCCGGGCCCGACCCCGCGTTTTACTCATTTTCATATGAAAGATTTCGCACCTAGCTTCGCTTTGATAGAGACGCTAAAGGCAACTCCGAAATGGGCTATTGTAAACTGATGAAGTTTCACAGCAATGAATGGCCCTTATCGTAGATGAGTACGCCACGCCAACATATCAGCGGTTTCTCGCTTTCTTGACCCTATAGTCTCGTTTTGATGTTTACGAGAACCTCTGACGACGATGAGCATAAACATCAAAACGAGACTATAGGGTCAAGAAAGCGAGAAACCGCTATGTTGGCGTGACGTACTCATCTACGATAAGGGCCATTGGGCGACCCCGTAGCTGTCCAAACGATGTCTGTGATTGGTGAACGATACAATTGATATATCACTTGAACAATGCCCCTATCCCTAATCCCTATCCCAGCTGGACAAATCTATTGTTTTCTTAGCGAATCACAGATATCGTTTGGACAAGTGCTGGACTACCCGGGGATGAATTCCCAAATCCCCATGCAAGAAAGGAATAAACGAAGTTTGCGGGGGGGGGGGGGGGGGGGGGTAGGATTTTGAGGAGGCGACCCAATATTCACCCATTTCGAAACATTGGCCAAAATATGGTCATCGTTTCACACTTTGTGAACAACAGTATTTTTTTGTACAAAATATTTACAACGCTAACTGCAACAAGATAATGATGCATACTGTCTATTTTATTTATTTAAATTGCGTGTATCTTTTAGTGTTGTTTATTAAAAATTAATAAAACAGTATTTAAATAAAAGAAAGGAAAACAGGATAATTAATTAGATTAATGGAGTGGTAATGGGACGGTATTTAGCTGTTTAAATTTTATAGTAACTTTTTCAATATTTATATTTTATTTGAACTTACTAACCTTGAGCCTAAAGTCCCGGTTCCCGCGGGCGTGTCCCGTTTTTTACGTTTTGATTTCTTTTTGCCGCTTTCGATTCCTAAAAATTTACACAGGTTTGATATCGACACAAACCGCGTCGCTGCCACTGTTAAAATTTACGTTCTCTTTTTGTAAGTTTTCTCGAGTTAACATCAAATAAACTGCACGTATCATGTCATGAAATCTGTCTGTTCGTTTCCCAGGCTGCTTAAACAATTAAAAGCCAATTTCAGCACGTGCAATTTAATAAAATCTATGCTTATTCGTTGCCAAACAGAAAGCCCAAAAACGCACGTGCAATTTTTTGCTGATTTTCTTAACTTCTTACTGAGCCAATCAGAAACCCGTTAACCGCAAGTGCAATTTGTTTTTTTCTTTATTTCTAAACTTATAAGCCAATCAGAGAGCAATCTGCCGCACGTGCAATTAGTTGATTTTTACTTCTTAGTCAATCAGATAGCAAACAGCCGCACGTGCAATTTCGTTTCGTCATTCTGTTGGCGACAACCAACGTGCAACCTTTAAACACGTGGCTTCTTCAACTCGAACGCCTCTTATTAAACCTGGTTTTCATATGTCGGGAAAATCCCAGACGATTGGGGATTTTGCTGTTTCCCGATCGTCCCAGATTTTGCCGATATGTCAGGAAAATCGCCGATCATCGCAGACATCTGGGACGCGTCGGGAAAATACCAACGCTTTCGATTTTCCCCATTTGTGCCCGACCATCCCAGATCATCGGGGATTTCTACGATTTCGTGTTTTCATAAGTTGGCATTATCTGGGACGGTTGGGAAACAGCGAAAACTCCGATCGTCTTTTCCCGACATATGAAAACCAGGCTTTAGCAACGAAATCGGAAACAAACATCAAAACGTCTCCTAGTGGCAGCGGCACGTCGCGTCACGGAAACGATTTATTTTAAATTTATTTAAATAAAACGTTTAAACCTGTCAACCATTTACATCACACTTAACAAAATGATGATTTACAATAATAATGCATTTTATTTAGTTATCAAATTTAGATTTTTTTAACATACATTTATTTCTAATCGTTTAGTGTTATTGGGTTTATAATACAAAAAGTGCATTAAACAAGAAATTATATTTCATTATTTAAGTTAATTTCAAATAATGAGTACAATGTTTAGTTTCGTTTTGACCTGGTAATTGGTTGATATTAATATTCGTTTACTTTAAATATTTCGCTCCCAAAAGCTCACAAGATACAACAGCAGTCACGAAACTGAAAGACAAACAGTACCACAGGAAAGTACTGCTCGATAGCTTTCATTTGAATGGTCACACTTTAGGATTTTATCCACAGACTCAAAAGTTAGAACCACCTTGTACAGCATAATAAACAGTACCACAGGAAAGTACTGCTCGATAACTTTCATTTGAATGGTCACACTTTAGGATTTTATCCACAGACTCAAAAGTTAGAACCACCTTGTACAGCATAATAAACAGCACCACAGGAAAGTACTTCTCAGTAGCTGTCATTTGAATGGTCACACTTATATTTTATTCAAAGACATAAGAAAGTCTTTGACTCTGGTGAAAAAGGGTTTCGTTTAACCAAGTTTCGCCTTTTGACCACAACTTAAAAGACTAATTAAAACAAACCTGATGAAATACCTGAGCTTGATGACGATGCGTTGATCTCTCCATTCCCTTCAACTGGAGATGGAATCTCATTCATGTTGTTATAGGAGATCACTTCTTGGTAAATTGTACCTGAAATGACACAAGTGCTCATTGATTTTTTCAGCTTATAAGACAGCCTCATTGTCACGAATTGGGAAATCAGAAAATTAACCCAAAGTTGCTAAACAAAACTGTGCAATGAAAATTGAACTTTATACCTGTCAGTGTCAATGCATTGTTGGGCAATCCAGAGGGTTGTCCAATACTCTGACAAATTTATGCAGAGCATTGTATTGTATTATATGACCATAACAACAGTTTAACAATACATTCTAGAACGGCACGATACAGCACAATGTTTTACAGTACAATGCTCTGTATAAATTTGTCAGAGTATTGGACAAGTATGAATCCAAGGCTCCAACGAACTAACTCATGAGTACGAAACAACTCTCTCCTACATGGTTTGCTCCACGGACCCCCACCCACCCACCCTCTCCGTCCAACTCCCCACCCTCCCCTCCCTCAAACGCTATCCCCATGGGTACGGTAGGTAGCCATTACCTATCGCATTTGGAATGGGCAATATACAGCTATTTCAATTAACGTTGTCGGATAAAAGCTCAAAGCCTACAAGCCAAGACCGCAAGGTAGTGTGGATAGTTGTTAATAGCAGTTGTGGTGAATAAGCCATTTTCGTATTTAAAATTACCGCTGAATTCAAACACCAATGACACATTGATACAGGGTTAGACTCGACCTGATGTAAAATATTCACAAATACCGGCAGAAGGTGCGTGAAATTTGAAAATTAAACAATAGACAGAGCTCTGAACAGGTCATCCTCTCGCCTGAATTTGTGAATTTATCACTTCAGATTGAGGCTAACCCTGTAAAAATGCGTCTTCAGTGCTTTCGTTCAGCGACCATAGCGAATTCGAAACTGGACTATTTATACATATAAATCCCATACTACCTTGCGGTCTTGGCTTTGAGCTTTTTTCATCCGACAACGTTAATTGAAATAGCTGTATGCGAAAGCCTTAAGCACTGCTCCGCGAAATTACCAAGAACCGTTCACAGCTGAAGGAAGTAAGTAGTGAAAATCTGCATATTGTTCCCCGTCTGCAATAACTCATTACACGCTTCGCATATTCACGGGTTAAAAACGTGCTAAGATAAAAGAAAATCATCAACGAATGGATACCAGCTTGCTACTACAGCTGTAGCTTGATACTAGCGTAACGCACGTTAATTAAAAAAAAACTGTTGGTTAATTTTAACACCATTTCACTCCAAAGAATGCCAAAAATCAAAATTCAATCAAAATCCCAAACTTTATTTTGTAATATATCGAAGAACAAATGGTACCATGCAAAAGTACTGCCGAAGAGGTTTCATTTGAATGGTCACACCACAGGATTTCATCAACAGACTCAAAAGTTAGAACAAATGGTAGTACTGCTGAAGAGGTTTCATTTGAATGGTCACACCATAGGATTTCATCCACAGACTCTAAAGTTAGAACAAATGGTACCATGCAAAAGTACTGCTGAAGAGGTTTCATTTGAATGGTCACACCATAGGATTTCATCAATAGACTCAAAAGTTAGAACAAATGGTACCATGCAAAAGTACTGCTGAAGAGGTTTCATTTGAATGGTCACACGATAGGATTTCATCCATAGACTCAAAAGTTAGAAGTACACTTCATGTCTCCCGAATTAACTCTGGGAGTGAAAGGGTTAAGGCTCAAGTGCAGTGCAAAGATGTTGTCTGCATGAAACAATTGCAACTTTGAAATCAAAACGCAGGTTTCATTTGAATGGTCACACCATAGGATTTCATCAACAGACTCAAAAGTTAGAACAAATGGTACCATACAAAAGTACTGCTGAAGAGGTTTCATTTGAATGGTCACACCATAGGATTTCATCCACAGACTCAAAAGTTAGAACAAATGGTACCATGCAAAAGTACTGCTGAAGAGGTTTCATTTGAATGGTCACACCATAGGATTTCATCCACAGACTCAAAAGTTAGAACAAATGGTACCATGCAAAAGTACTGCCGAAGAGGTTTCATTTCAATGGTCACATCATAGGATTTCATCCACAGACTCAAACGTTAGAAGCACACTTCATGTCTCCATAACTGGCTATGCGAGTGAAAGGGATTATGTTAGTGGCAAAAAAAAAACTTCATTTAAAACTTGTGCTGATCAGATTACATTAATGTAATAGAGATGTGTACTTACGTTTCCAATCCTCGACTGTATGATCTTTCTCATCCACAGAGTGGTCGTATTTATTGGGTACAACCTACCAGACAATTTATTAGAATAGTTATAAAGAGATACATGTACTACTCTACAATGTACAGATTGAAATACTGCGTATAATTCAACTGAAAATCAGATTGAGCATCAGTGCATTCAGGCGCAAATAGCAGTCATTTTCAATACATTTTTCATCTCACCATATACCCTCCCAATACATGAATGAACATAGTGAGCTCTCTCTATATGGAACCCGGACACCATCGGAACCAGCCTTTGTAGCTGTCTGCCTAACAGACAGTTTTCTCTCCTTTCCACCCCTTTCTCCAGCGCCCCCACGGTTCGCATTTCTTTCGTTCGCTCGCCGCTCGGTCGATCGCTGATCGCGTATTTGCTCGCCCGTTCGACTATCCAGTGGGGACTGCTAGCAGTCTAACAAATAAGTGAATTTCTGCCTAGACCAGCCAACTCCTGATGTCTGCCTTAGAGATCAAGGTGTCCACCTTAGAGGGGTGTCCAAGCCATACCTTCTTTGTAAAATTTTGATACTCTAAAGGTTTAATTCTCGAACATTAATTTTTAAAAGATGTTTCTATTGTGAAGATAATTATACATCTGGCCCCGGTTGTTCAAAAGGTGGATAGCGCTATCCCCGGATAAATCACTATCCAGTAGTTAAGTATTAACAAAATCCATTGTGTTATCCACTGGATAGTGATTAATCCGGTGGATAGCACTAGTCACCTTTTGAACAACCGGGGCCTGATTGAAAAAAACGTCGGGAAAAAAGTATAAACCATCCACAATACGACCAAATGGTTTTTTGAAAAGCGAAAAAAAAGTCTCATGTTCTCAGATAAATTGCACATCATTCTAATACAGTATGCCCAAAGTCAACCGCTGAAAATATTTTATGAAGGAATAGGTCTCAAATATAATATGTGGAATGTTATTATAGCCTGTTCACAGGCGATAAGACCGTGTGGGATTGGGGAGCAGCTGAAAGCCGGGGAGCGAACGAGCGGGGAAAATTTGGAGAGAGGGTGCGTGAAAATGTTCCCTAGCCACGCCCTTAGTTTCGGGTCTATCCCCTCCATCAGCACTCGCAATGTTTTAGCCAGGACGGTGCGTGTCTTGCGCTACGCGTTCGCGTCCCAAAACTCCCTTGAGCGCCCCAATAACACCTGTTATGCAGGCTAGTTAACAAGCGTCGTTTGCCTTGTTCCCAGAATTTATTGTGTCGTATCGTTTACGGTTTGTTTTTCTTTTTTTTCCCAACAACGTTTCTGCAATTACCAATAGGCATATACACTGTACTTACACCACAGAATCAGATTACTTACAGAATCCACTTCACTTCTCTCATACCACACATGCACGTATGGATGATGCAAGGCTTCAATCACTGATATCCGCTTTGACCGATCTATGACCAGCATCTTGGAGAGAAGATCTCGACATTCCTCAGCTGGCAAAACAAATAATAGATGTACACAGTACAGAAAATCACTGTTAAAGGGCTGATGTATCGTGTTTTCATGATTATGGCACCAGGCGTTCGCTTTATGTCATTAGTTCAAATAGGAATAAAAAATTGATCAACATGACGAAAACAAAGAAATATTAACTAAAGAGACATAATAACGGTTTAAATTTCACAAGAATCATGGCAATTTTGATTTCTTGACTGCCTGTCGCAAAATTAAATTTGATGAAAATTAATGTAATCCACTTCCCATTATTGCAATCCTGTATTTTATCTTCAAACTACTGCTCCTGTTTTGCACAGTAAAATAGTTTTATCCAATAGGCCATTTGCATGATGGCGTCATTTGACTACAACTACCAGAATTCATTTCGTTTTTCCTTTCTTATTTAAATTTTGTAATCCCAGTGCGGTTTAAATAACAATAGCCCTAATTTGCACTACAAAACAAAAACGTGAAGGTCGTGCAAATGGCCCGGGACAGTGCCCTTTTAGTGATCAATTTAGTGTCCTTCTTGCAATAAGCACCCACTTTCTAAACACTGTACATGTCCATGACCCCTGCAGTTTTCTTAGTTAATGCTTCTGCTGATTGCAATAAGCAACCCTGTTTTAACAAGTGACTATTCCAATGTGATTGGTGAGAGTGACAGCAGAGCTATTGATGTAAAATAGAAAAGCGTATCCTAACAAAACACTTTCCTTTACTTGCAAAGACTACAAAATTAATGAGATGTAATAATTATTATCAAACATGAGGAAGAGGGTTTTATCAGGATTTCCAAACACTGAGAACAGGGTTGAAAAAACAAAGGCACATCCAAGTTTTTGAACAGCCTTCGAGGGGTTCGGATACCTGATGAAACATTCTTTTGAGTGTTTGAGATCCTGTTAGCGTAGCTTCTCAAACTGATAGTTAAAATATTATTACATGGGCAGAAAAGGTGATGTAATAAAATCGCCAACATCTACCTGCCAAGTCTCACGCCTTAGGCGTGAGTCTCACGCATGCGAGTCCAAAACTCCGATCTCACGCCTACTCACGCCTATGGAGCAATTTCTCACGCCTGACTTACAGATTTTGAGCTATCACCTAAACTGATCGCATGATCCAATTAAAAATATAGTTATGTTCATAAGAATATGGCACTTTTTGTAGTTTTTTTTATCGTTCTGAACATTACAATTACGGTCTGAGTGAGGTCCATGGAAACTTCCGAATTCTTCGGAACATCTTCGGACAACTTCCGACATCTTCGGAATAGATCGGGTTCTCTTCGTATTTGGTTGGGTCGCCTTCGGAAATCCTGGCACTCCCACGAAAAAATTCTCACGCCTATCACTCTCAAAAAGTTGGCAGGTATATACCAACATCTGTGCAAGTTAAGACCACCATCGCGCTAATAATTGTCTTTGTTTTAAAAGTTAACGTCAAAACAACCATTCTCTGTGTTCTGAACTATATTAATTAGTAACTTGGCCGAAGGCAGATTAACAAGAATAGGAACACAAAAAGGGGGGGGCAAGAAAATCCTTTGGAATGTGCTGTGGGAAACTCTTTACAGAAAATCCCAGTACAAGTTCATCACATTTCCCTCTTTTGGCTCTGGATCTGGATACCAGCAGAAAAACTCATACCTATACAAGTTCATCCTAGCAGCTGTACTGGGTCTATTTTCGATCTGGTACAAAATCTTGCACCAGTGTCATGTTACGCAGTACAACCAGTAGTTTTGGTATGAAAATGGTCTTCTGGAAGACTGCAATAGGCCTTTATCACGCCCCACCATTTTGTATAAAAACAAACGATTTACGCCGCCCAGCCTCGCAGTGAAAAAGTTGTAAACGAGGTTGGGCAAAAATAAAGCATTTTATTCTCCGAGGATTCAACATGGCAGCCGCGTGATAAAGACCTATGGGTGGCTAACAAAAACAAGACAGTATAATCGGTCATAATGGACACCATATTTGTTGCTTTAATGTCAGAAGGGTATGATGATTAGAATGAAGTGCCCCTTTACAGTCCCTTCAAGTTAATGCAATATGACTTTATCGCAGGATGGTTGTTACCTTTTTGCTTGTTACCAGGTGGAAACAAGTCATCTGGGAAGAGGGCCTCGAAACTGAATCCAGGCTGCTTGGGTCGACTGGCACAGTACATTCGAACCTGCAAAATTACATGTACACACATGTAAAATACAGTTACAATGTAACTTGGGTTTAATATCAAAGGGCCCAACAGGTTAAGTCCACAGATCGGTTTTAATTTTCCATACTGAGTTTGAAGTCAAAGAATTGAAGAGTGAATCAGATTTACCGGTAAAACGACCAAAACATCTTGGCATGACATGATATATGCATTGTGTGAAAGTAGAAAAGAGACTGTCTAGGACAACTAAATGATGTAATACACCGCAGGGGAGTTTAAATACAGCAATCATCTTTAACACGTAATACACTGTATGCTATATCTCGCTCAACACTTCGCGTATTTTCGAGATAAAAATGATAGTAAACTTAAAATACACAAGTGAACACAATATGAAAAAAACAGTTATACCGAAACCTGTCTTTAAAAATTCTTTTTTTTTAATTTGTTAACTTGGAATTAATACAGTCAAACAACTGTAACCAGCTACAGTTCTGTATTTCCCATAAACCTGTCTACAGGTACATGTACTGAGAAAAGAATAACAATTAGCTAAAACTTCCCATTTGTTTTATCTACCTAATGATAAATTCTTACCGATGGCTGCAGCAGGTTTAGGAATGTCTCTGATGGTGTACCGAGGAGTTCAGTTACTTTGTTCCACTGATCAATATCTAATCAATGCTGATCAAGGAATTAACTTTGCTTCATTCTTATGTACAACATAACATAAACCAGCTTTCGCAGAGTAAACATGTATAGAGAGAAATCAATAACTTGACATCAGTGCATGGTTTCTTGTACATACACATGTACATTTACATGTGAGAATGTTGACCAATCTTTGCAAGGCTGATTTCCCGCAACATTTACTGAATTAAGCCATTGCCAAAAACGAGATGCTCTCTTGATCTACAATACATGTAATATTGGAGCCAAAAATTGTTGTCATTAGTTACCAGTCTTAAGAAGTAACACGCGCTTTCACGGTTACATGTATTGCCACATTTGGATGTATTAAACCAGAGTTGTAAATGAAGTACAGCCATCTTGTATGTGTGTTTTGTCGAGCCTAGAAATAATATTAGAAAAAAGCATAACAAAAATAACAAGGAGAACAAAATTTGAGTGTCATTTTAATCTTGCATTCATTTGCAACAATTTTACTGACAGTTATTTGCATTACATTTTGCATCAGTTTTGGATACATTGGTATAAAAAAATGGCATTATAATCATTATTGTTTTGATAGACCAGTGGTTGTGCATGCAAAAATAAGCTAGTTAAGGTTCCTGGGTCTATACCTGCCAACTTTTTCCGAGTGATAGGCGTGAGAATTTTTTCGTGGTAGTGCCAAGATTTCCAAAGACAATCCGACCAAACTTGAAGGGAACCCGATCTAATCCGAAGAAGTCCAAAGATGTCCGAAGTTGTCCAAAGATGTTCCAAAGAATTTGGAAGTGTCCATGGACCTCAGACCTCTGTTAAATAACATCCAGCTGTAATTTAATGTTCAGAACGATAAAAACCTACAAAAAGGTGCCATATTTTTATGAATGAACTATATTTATTTTAAATTGGATCATGCGATCAGTTAAGGCTGATAGCTCAAATTTGCTCCAAAGGCGTGAGATCGGAGTTTTGGACTCACAGACTTGGCAGGTATATGGGTCATTATCGCATACAGTATTTCACATGCCGGGGAATGCTCCTTACACCCCACCACATGGTAGATGCAGGCCAGGATACCAGCGAACATCACACCGAAAAAGATAACTGATCTCGTGAGTAAAAAAAGGAGGGCTGAAGGAGAATTGCAGTTGCCTGTGCCACAACCACGGCCGATCTACCGATGATGATGATGATGATGATGATGATGATGATGATGATGAATAATTATTAATTAATTAATTAATTTATTTATTTATTTATTTATTTATTTTTTTTTTTATAAAATCAATATTTAGATAGGGTTGTCCTTTCAGCTGGAGCTGGTTTAAGTGAAGCCGTGTTTAACAAAATCATATTTATTTACAAAATACAAAGACAAAGCTAAATAAAATTACAGATTATAATGACCAATACAAATAGATATGACTACGTACAGGAATTACTTTTTATTCAGATTTTGTTGGGCATGTTGGACAAAGTGCGTCTTAAGCTTTCTTTTAAACTTTCCGAATTAAGTTACATTCCTATAAAGGTCAGATGGAGCATAATCCATACTCTAGCCCCGTTTATCCTAAAAGATCCTTGATATGTTTGTGTTTTTGCAAATGGCAGAGTACAATGTAAATCTTTATTTCAAGTATTAGACAAGTGTACACTATATGCATGGCCATGGCTAAATTCATTTTTTACTAAGCATTTAAACACAAGCAGGCAAGTTTGATACTGTCTACACTGTATGTGATTGCAGTGACCGCCAACTAAAGAAATGCTTCATTATCAAATATAATTATTATATTCTTTGATAAATTTATAAAAGGATACGATCGGTCCCTGGAAACATTACACTGCCTCGGATCATTTCACCCAGAATGCATCCAATAGACCACACGTCCACATTCTCACTGTAGCCCATGCCCAGTATTACCTCGGGCGCTCTGTAGTATCGCGTCACCACATAAGGAGTCATCATAAATGCTGCACCAGCAGTTCGTGCGAGACCAAAGTCAAGGATCTGATAAGAATTTAAAAGAGTTGCAGTTTAAATTATTAATGTGCAGTTCCAGAAAATATCCATACTCCCCCCACAGAAGGTTTTTTGTTTAGCATCCCCCATCCCCCCAGGAAATTCCAGTTTAGCTTCATACTTTGCTTCTAAAATGTTGGTTTTTAAGATCCCCCTCCTCCTAGTAATTTCCAATGACCTTCCATGGGATGGGTATGGATTTTTTCTGGAACTACTAAGTTATTGTGGGTGGCATCACTCTCATTGCTCTTACTGTACAAATGTACATTCACATGTTGTTTCTCGAGGTTTTTGGAAAATAATGCATCAAGATTATCCATTTGACAATACATTATACGATGGAATATCATTATTGTTTTAATTATGCAACTCTTAACAACTTCATTGTTTTGCTGTTGACGAAAGTCTACATAAATTATGTAAAAAAGTTTGCATTTTCATGGTTCTTGATAAACAACAATAATGAAGGGCTCCTGACAAGAACATCCTACACTGCAAGTGACTTATTGAGGTCAATTTATTTTTGCATGTGGCCTTCAATTTAATGGCAAAACATTGCCTTGTACATGTAAATGTACCTGAGTGTATTTATTTAATTTGTAAGAATAATCAATAGTAAGTTTCCAAGTACCTTTAATGAACAGTCAGACTTAACCACTATGTTACTTGGCTTTAAGTCCTGCAAAATAAACAACAATTAAGGCATTAAAAAGTAAGACACACAATAATAAATTTATCACCAGTACAAGGTTATACATTTTATTTGTTTGTTTCATTCTTGGTAATTCTCAAGCGTGTACATTTTTTGGACCTTTTCTACACTTTTCAACTAAAAGAATTCCACGACAAAAACAATAAATTTCACTCATAACATCAAGCATACGACAGGGTTGTCCCTAACAGCTGGCAGCCGGCAGAATTAACCGGCTACTTCGGTCGTTTGTGCCGGCTACTTTTGTG
This sequence comes from Cladopsammia gracilis, assembly GCA_022457155.1. NCBI lineage: Eukaryota > Metazoa > Cnidaria > Anthozoa > Scleractinia > Dendrophylliidae > Cladopsammia > Cladopsammia gracilis. The sequence continues at coordinate 584,361 of JAJGOT010000103.1, read as the reverse complement.
ATAAATATATTTTTTTAAAGACAAATTATTTGTTTCTATCCGGCTACTTAGAAATTTTTGCCAGCTACTTGAAAAGTTGTGGACAACCCTGATACGATCATGATTGAAGTCGCTAATTGTTCCTAAATTTCACAAGGCTTGTTCTAAACTTACTTTGAATGCTTAAAATTACTGTACACAAATTTTGTGGTCAACATAGCCCTTTGGTCACTAATTTGGCAATTAATTCACACTTAAGAACATGTACGTTTTATAATCAGGGACGTAGCTACCTGTACACACGTACACACGTGCATATCTGAAAAACACGATGGGAAAGAACCAGGCTGGAACCACCATCACAGGCTGGAAAGTGCAAACAGAATCGAGCTGAAAACTTACCCTGTGAATGATGCCTGCATCATGAAGGTGCTGGAGGAAAAACACACTCAGTTACATTTTACAATCATGGTACAAACAGTTAAAATTACACAAGTATAAAATACAGTATATTTAATAAGTTAAGCAGGCATTAAACACCACCAACTTTAGGATTAAACACCATGTGCCAGCATGTGCCAAATACTGATTACAGCACAAACAAAAGTATCACTTGTTTTCCACCGGCTTAGGAACAAATTGCAGTAAAAGTTTTTCTCGCTCACAGCTTCGCTTCACTAATGTGTGGGGGTTCTAGGTCACATGGCATGGTGTATTAAACGTTCAGTTTCTTTGTTGCCATCCATTGTGACCTTGAAATGATTACAGTTACATTCATACACGTTCATGAGGCAATGCAAGCAGAATCAAATAAAGCCGCTGTTACATGTACATGTACCAATTTTTTTATGCAACTTGTCTCACAAAAAAAAATATTGCAAGTTGCATGTGCGATGTTACCAGTGCAAGCACTGGAAGGTACAGTAGATCAAAATGTACATGTTCCAGTGTACATGTGAACATGCGAGGATAAAAAAAGTAGTGTTTGTATAAAAAAAAAAAACAATTACTGTACACTGTATTTCAAGAATAGACAAACGAATCAAAGGCTCCTATGAGTCAACATGTGAATACAAAATGTTTGGACCATCCCATCTCCTAGACCAACCCCCCAATACCCCCCCCCCCCCCCACCCCCCCTACATCCAACTCCCCAATCAATCAATCAATCAATCATGTTTATTTCATCACGGAATCCCATTCATAAAAAAATGCTCTTCCAGAGAGCCATGCAAAAATCATGCAAAACTCCCCTCTCTCCAATGCCATCTCCATGGGTAAGGCAGCTGACCATTTCATATCATGGGCTCAATGTTCACTGACCCTCCCCTCTTCTGGGCATTTTGTTCCACTGACCCCCCCCCCCCCCCAACCCCTTGCGTCCAACTCCCCACCCTTACTTTAACGCCGCACAACATTTGGTACATAAGATATGACAGCCTCTCGTGGTCCAGATCCATCTGAATCACTTGAACTAAGCTTGCATCCATCAGCTCTGTCACAAGATATCTGAAAATATACAACAAACAGGGCATTCAATACACTGTACATGAACAACGTGGAGTTCCGAAAGTAGCGGCACCCATTACTTTCAGAATTAGCACGTCTAAGGCTCCGCAACTTTCTGGTATAGTACATGTAGCTGCTACTTTCGGGTAGCTACAAATGTATTAGTTTCAGGCAGATATAAAAATATAAGACTGAGTAATTGAAGAAAAAAATATGGTAAACTGACCAACGGATAAACAAAATGTCGCTTTAAGGGAACCTCCATTTTCATAGCAAATTGACGTTAAATTGTTGGAAATAAAGTCAAATTTTTGATTTATTTATTTTAATAACAAATAGAAATATTTTGTCAGTGTACAAACAAAAATTAATAGTTAAATTATCACCTATTTTCGCTTTTAAATTTCCCACATGCTGCCATTTTGAATATTTATGATGTGTCACAGTTGCTGCTATTGGAATCAATATTCTTTAATTTGTATCCATCAACAACTTTGAAATTTTTCTGAGAACCCTGGTACAGTGATTCTGACAGGGTGCGGGAAAAAAACTAAAATTCGATGCAAATTGAAAGGCCCAATTATCATTTTTATAAATTGTTTCAAATTTCCGCATAATCCAGCGTGTTTTCCGCATAATCCAGCGTGTTTTCCACATAATCAACACATTGCCCTCAATTTTCAAAATATTTTTTCATTTTTTTCCGCATCCTATCAGATGCCCTGTTTTTAAAATCGACTGATCGAGACTTCATTGGGCCAAAAACAATAACTGGAAGAAATTTGGTATTCTGGAAAAGTGGTCACTTAGAAGAGGTGGTCCCACACATATGCCGGCCAGTTATGACATAATGGTAAGCACCCTTAGAAGACGTTTGATGCCACCTGTCACTGTTGGATTTAAAAACAAGTGTACACATGTACTTACAGGTCTTGAAACTCTTCAAAGGATCTGTCGGGTGTGAATACATTAAGAAGGCCAATAATCTGTGCAAAGGAGAAAAATGTACACTTTTTATTCATTCCTGATAGAAATCACACAAAGGTTCCTATGGGATGAATGATGTACATATAGTTTTGTGCATTGCATGTAAGATTACTGTGAGATTCTGGATATTTTACAGAATGATGTACATTATGTAAGATCAAGTAACCACATTTTTATTGTACATTGTACTGTTTGTTTTCAATATTTTACAAAAAAAATTGGATTTGTTTTTCACCCAGCCTACATTTATACATTTATTGTGAATAAACTAAAGAGATAAGGGTGTAGAATGAGCCTTCAAAGGCTTGTTAAAGCATTAATTTTAACTAGAAATAAAAGAATTAAAGTTAGTCAACATGTCGATGAATCCGGCAACACCATCACAAACAGTTTAATTTAAACCTTGGCATTACATGTACGAATATTATTCTTGAAAATGATGTCACTGGATGTATGGAAATGTCAATTAACTTTAATTTTTTATCACATGTATTGCTACAGTTGTAGTTAAAATAAGCCATGACAAGTTTTAAAATATCCTTGGCAAACATACATTTTTATGATTGACCATTTTAAGCAGCACCAGTTCTCTGAAGGCCCTTTTGGCATGAGTGACATTTTGAAATGGTCTGCAGAGTTTCTTGATGGCAACTTTCTCCCCTGTGGCGGTATCTAATGCCGAACTGAAAAATAAAATGAAAATAAAACATCACATTAACAAAGAACAGCTGTAACCAGTATGTAGATGGATATAATTTTTATGTGGTAGGTTAAAATTATTTTACAGTTGTAGGTTAAAATTATTTCAAACAAGGTTAATTTTTATTTTCCTTTGTCTGAAATTATGTTTATGAATCTGGGACAAAGGAAAATAAAAATTAACCTAGTTTGAAATAATTTTTAACCAAAATAATTTTAACCTACAACATACATGTATACATACATGTACAGTCAACAGTTCAATTTTGTGTCATACTGTATACCCCAAACAAGGTTTATCCCTTTGACTAGCCTCTGTGCAGGCATTTTGGTTTTTTTTTTTGTGGGCAAGTGCTGAATTTAGTGTTTGGTTGCCATTTTGGTTTTGCACAACATTGGGGGCTGAGAGGAGTGAAAGTGGGTGGGGCCTGACTCCCACACCCTTGGTCGTATCTTTTGACTCACCACAGTCTGCAGTTTTTATAATGCAGTGCTCGTTCGCCCCCAAATACGCCTGCTTTGTAGGCTACTCTTGAACTCCCAAGAGTGCCAAAAATGAATATTCAGAAAAATCTCAAATTTAGTTTTGTAAAGTATTTAAAAACAAATGGCACCATGCAAAAGTACTGCTCAATAGGATTCAATTCAAGAATGATTACACCATAGAATTTTGCTGACAGATTCAAAAGTCAGAACTTCATTACATGTCTCCATAATTGACTCTGGGAATGAATGGGTTAGTAATATTTAAGAAGAAAAAAGTTGTGTGTGTTTACAACTATGATGCAGAGTTTACACAGCATTGAGGGAAAATAACAGGTGATAATTACTATGATAATGATAACAAATGAATGTTTGTTACACTAATTTGACAGGTCATGAGGTATGAGAAACACCTTAAAGCTGAACTACAGTCCGTACTGCGCAATCTCAGGGTTTGTTTTCATTTTTTTGTTTTGAATTTGTTGATATGTTACACTTCGGTAATAGCATACATGGAGTAAATGGGAGTAAACCGTCGGTCCGCCATTATGGCGGTTGTGTTTACAAATGCTCCATGAGCTGAAATGTCGGTTTGGGAAAACTTTGGGGTTCTTTTACTTGTTATTATTGTTTGGCAAGGGCATCTGACGTTAATAATGAAGGAAAAGGTAAGTTTGTCCTGTAATTTTCATTTTTGCTAGTAAACATTCCTTGTTTGTGAGTCTAACAAACATTGCCAAGCTGAGATTACGCAGTACGGACCGTAATTCATCTTAAGCTACATGTATTTAAAAAAAAAAAAACATTAATGAGGATTACTTGCACATACAGTTGTATAAATTCGTGTTTTTACATTTCTTGTTATTATTTTGATTACAAGTGCAGAAATATGGTGACAATAAAAACAGGCACTTATCACTGAAAAAAAAAAACATTTTCATAGGTTACCTAGATTAATCAAAACAAAATTGGGAGAGTGGATTTCCTACTGCACAAGTTTATGTTAATAATATGATATACAAGTAGTTGAGTAATTAGTTAGAAGGCAAATGACAACTTCGGTAATTAAATATCAATACAAAAAAAACAGCTGTTATAGAACAAGAAGTTAAAAATCAAAATGATTTTTTGAGAAGCCCAAATCTGATTATTTTAATTTATACCTATTTACACGTACAAGAAAAAAAATTGCTATGATCGCAAAAACGTTTGGTGCTTGTTTTAAGAGGACGACGATTGACTAATATGACCTGATAAATTCCAAAACAATGCAACAACCAGACGAGCTGTTAATTTAATAGCGTTTCACCGAACTGTTTCGCGAACAGCAAAGCTTCGAACGAATATTCTGCGACCGAATCGAATACATGATCACCTCTTCTAAGATCTGATTTTTTTTTTTCGCTGTACCGATAAAAAAAACGATTACAAAGGCATAGTTAAAGCATTCTAGGATAATTATATTAACGGGGAATACCTCCATAACAGGGAAATCTGAAAACAAGGGAAAACCACCTAAGATTTGAATGGTTTCGAAATGGAAATCAAAAGTTGTTGTTCTCACAAATTTAACGATCACACAAAAATTGGTTAGTCCGTGAAAGTTTGGCGAAAGAACAAACATTTCACATTCTTAAAGATAAATAATTCACTCTACGGTTCGCAAAATAAATACCGTATATCCCTTGGGGCTAATAAACATAGTTCGACCTGGAAGTCTTAAAAAAATATTCAACCACACTTCACTTTCGCCGAATCAGAAATTGACGTTTGATTTCGATTTGAAAATAACACGATGTATTTCGACCCCAGGTCTGTTAGGCTAAAGCAAGAAAGCCGAGCATAAAGACAGAAATAAAGAGATTTTTGTAAACTTTTGATAGCTTACCAGACCATTCCCTGCGCGCCTGAACCAATGATTTGAAGGTTTCGATACCTTTTCAACACCGTAAAAACGGTATCGCCAACTTGGACAGAATAAAACATCTCCGCAGATAAATTCCCGATATTCCTCAATCCACCATCACTTTTCTCTCCTAACACGACCTTGTCTATCGTCCTACAAAACAATGGAAATAACTCACAGCACCTAAACATCGGCGATATCCCTGGCGGCCATAATGATATGTGGCATAAACTGGCAAACAGCGCATGCGTTTAGTTTGTCCGTTTTGTTATTATGGGAACTGGGCTCTAAGTAAACGTCACAGGAAGAGACGAGAAGAGACAGGAAGTTGCAAATCACAGGGAAACCAGCTTCTTCTAAAATTTCAGATGCTATATACAATACTTCATGAACAGAAGAGTGAAATTTAGTCTTCTCGTACGCTCTTCAGTTTTGATGTTTCTAAGAATTCCAAACTTATGTTAAAGGAAAAATTTTGGGCTTAAAAATGGAACTTCAAAACAGATTGCTTCAACCTCGTTCCCATGGGTTTTCCCTCCCGGCCCAACATTAAAAGGGAAAACCCCTAGGAACGAGGTTGAGATTGTTCCGCTGCTTGTTAAGACATCAGCGTTCAGGCTAGGCTTTCTGAACAAAATAGTATACATAGATAGATGACCGTATTTATTCACGATAATAATTATATACATTGCGAACTTGCCAACGTAAACATCATGAAGATAAAATGTACGATTAGCTTTGTCTCCAAGTGGGTAAAACATAATTTCAAACTCTTATTTATCTATGAGCTTGATGTCGATTACATCAAGGATTTTCTTGAAAAGTTCGTCTTAAATGGAAGCCATCAAAATTTTTTTAAAAAGTTTCGAAACGACAAAATATCAATACTATAGGCGCAAATTCGAAGGAAACCCGTTATATATTGGACAAAACTTTTCCTATTGAAATTATTGTGGTGTCGTACCGTTCAAGTAAAACAACCGTAAGGGCCGATTTACACGGTACAACTTTGTCGCATGCGACACGCCTAAAACATGCTTACGACATGCTTACAACACGAATTACTCCGTATCCGTTTTCGTTTGAAAACGCAAAAGTTTCTTTCCGTTTTTCAAAATCTCTCCGTCCACACGTAGCGTTTTCGAATCGTTTTTGCCTGTCCACACGTATATACGCAAAAACGACTGAAAACGCTTCAAATGCCTCTAAACAGCATGCGCACCACTGAGTTTAGCCGAGCCTGCGAGTTGTTTGTGACTTTTCATCGCTTTTTATCGCTTTCCTTGAGTCTTTGGAAAAAAGCATTCGAAAATGTCGAAAACTCAACGAAAGAGCAACTGTTTTATTGGACAGATGAAGCAAACGCATGTGCAGTGGACTGAATTCGACCTCTTGACGTCATCATTTTCGAAAAGTTCCGTTTTCAGATGTCCACACGAGAACGCGAAAACACCGTTTTCAAAAGTTTCCACTTTGGAAAGCGTTTTCAAAAGTTTGCGTTTTCAAACGAAAACGGATACGTGTGGACGGGGCCTAAGTCAAACACAACTGATTTATTGACTCCATGCTCGCACCGACTACAAGGGTACTAGTTGTTCTCGACAGCGTGCTCATATGATTGACAGATGTCACAACACTACAATTATTTATACACAGGTGGTAAGCCTAAATGCGAATATTGAAAACAGAATTAAAGAATAAAGACGCAAATACAAATACGCTTGCGAAAGCATCCTTTAGAGTGCGTGTACAAATGCATCACGCCTTCGTTTGAAGGCGGGAAGGGAAATTTCCCGAATGGCCTCAAGAATATTTTGAATTGTTGATGATTAATAGGCACTTTGGCAGATTTTATATATTAAATAATGATCGCAATGGGACTTTTCCTTCTCCATGATGTTTTTCTTTGCTTTCTTCATTGCAAGAATTTTTTCCCTGACATTTTCCCTTGCATTAATTTTTTTTGTTTTTTTTTTCTTCCGTCCCCCAACCCCACCCCACCCCTATCACTTTTCTGATGGTCCGTCCCTTACATGCAACCGCCAACCGGATTGTGCAGGAATCACTTTCTTTATTGGAAGAAAACGGCTTTAACCTTGAATTAAAAGTGGAGCAGAGGAAAGGGTCACGACACACGATCTTCTACAACTATAAAAGTACAGCTGCTTATACTCGAACTAGTAAAAACACGAACTTTAATATAACATCACGCTGGGAAAGAAAGACAACCTTTTGCTAATTAGTTCTTCGGAGAAAATATTATGAGAAAAATCATAAATCCACGTTTCTTCAGTTCATAGCGTTATAGTTTTCATTCACGGAAAGCGATATTCAATGCGTGACGGAAGTCCGAATGTCTGTTGAATTTTAGAAAGTGATCGACGTTTTGCCACTAATTATTCAATGTTATTCTATGTGTGTACTTTCAGTATGTTAAGAAGTATTTCTGTCACAGCGATAGACAAGATTGATTTCAAAGATATCTTGCATATTTAATCAAGTGCACGCGTTAACTGTGAAAACTAATTAAGGGAAGGAATAGCAAAAACCATACCGTTCTTGCAGGCGTTCCCGTACTCCCTCCCGCCGATCCTCACCTCTCGCTTCGCGCTCAAACTCCCCTCCTCTTTCCTCTTTCTTCGCCTGCCACGCATGCTATCGCGCTCCACGCTCGTGTATCGCGCTCTGCCTCCTTTGACCGCCGCTGTTCTGTAGGGTCGGGAAATTAGATGAAACAGGAAAAAATTACAAACTTTATCCGACCGGATATTCAAGTAATCGTTGTTTAATAAGTCTTTTTAAAACAATTGTTTAGACTTCCCTTTCCCGGGCGTATACCAAAAGGAAGTCTAAAGAAAATTCCGCATTGAAGTATAAATTACTTTTTTCAGCGAAATCAAAACAATATGCGCATATCCTTAAAAAGAATCATTCTGTACTGACTACTGAGATCCACATTTAATTCTCATTCTAAGCTAAGTTTACAACATCACTGTGTTAGCACCAAAACATTGCAAGAGTAAGGCAAAGTCAGTCAGCAGGGTTACGTCGCTTGCTGCCTGTAGCCTGCTGAACTTCCTTGAACACTTTAATGGGTAGGACAAAGACCTGGCAAGATGGCCTCTTGTACTCTGCATGAGCTTTGAAAAATCCACCCAGACCGTTACCCTCCACGTTCCAGATCGACAAACACATAGGAGCACCGGACCCTCGATCAGTCCACAATGGTTGGTGATCCAGCGCTCCTTCACGCAGCAAATCTGCTCGGATACAGGCGTATTTGGCTGTAAAATAGGGAGGAGGCGGATCATAACCATCACAAGCAACATCACCCAGTGCCACGTAGCCGTAAGGGGATTGAACGCGCCAAAATGAACCGTCCTGAGCACCACCCGAACGCTTGTCGTTCCAGACCAGCTCGTAGCCTGTCGGTGGTTTTATGAGATCGCCAGAATCGTCTTTCTCGACCAAGGGCTTCACAAGAACTAAAGATGACATGGGGATAGCGGCAACGTGCGCTGGAACAGCGACCTGGCCTATCATGTAAGCCCCTTCTGGGATGAACTTTACTTCAGCTTGCCACACACTAACATCTCTGTGAGATCCCGTTCTATTATCCATGTAAACCCTTTCTACACGAGGCGCTGTCAACACATCGAAAAGTGGTTGGTTAGCCATTGCTTTGCTTGTCGGTATGGTCTGTATGCCTCAGTAATTCTTTGACATGTAGCTTTAAAGACAGGGGTCGGACTTTATTTCTCTGCTTGAATACGCTGGCGTAGCACAAAACTTTTTCCTTCTGCTACTCGATCTCGCTAGAAACGTTTATTTTTTTTTCAAAAGCGGATGCCATTCCTGAGCGCGAGCGGATGAGGGAGTGGGCCGAGGAAATTAATATCGCATATTAAAAAAAAAGCATCCGCGTATTAAATATCAACAAGAAGTGCCAAGCAGACTTTATACTCATGCGCATGCGTAAGAAAATTTTATGATATATTTTAAACATGATAAGATATCCGACCTGGAGATAAGTTACTCCCTTCATTCAGTCATCGTTCCTGCAAATCACGTTGTTTACTATTGAATGTTTTGGAAATGAAGGCTGTACCACAGTGAAGCCAGTGATTCTTCTAAGCCTTATATATACCAAACGTGAACATAGTAATGTATGTAGGGTTCTAGGAGATGCTGTCGTGACACGTAACTAACGCTCTTTTACCAGAAGTGACAGTAGCCGGAAGTCACTAAACAGGAAGTGTAAATGGCGAAGACATGAACCGGAAGTGCACAATTTAAAATATGCGTGCATAAATTTGCATGCAAAATCGTGACAAAAAAAATAAAAATAACAAGAGGTTCCAAGCAGCCTTTACTCATGCGCATGCGTAAGAAAATTTTATGATATATTTTAAACATGATAAGATGTCCGACCTGGAGATAAGTTACTCCTTTCATTCAGTCATCGTTCCTGGAAATGAAGGCTCCTCCCTGCTGTACCACAATGAAGCCAGTGATTCTTCTAAGTCTTATATATACCAAACATGAACATAGTAATATGTAGTGTTGTAGGAGATGCTGTCGTGACACGTAAGTAACGCTCTTTTACCGGAAGTGACAGTAGCCGGAAGTCACTAAACCGGAAGTGCACAATTTAAAATATGCGTGCATAAATGTGCATGCAAAATCGTGACACAAAAAATAGCAAGAAAAACGGAGCCGAAACCTTACCTCATGCCGCTTCACGCATGAGTAATAACAAGAAAAACGGAGCCGAAACCTTACCTCATGCCGCTTCGCGCATGAGTAAAAACTGGATTTGCTACCTATTTTTGGCGGGAGACTCACGCTTTCGATTCAATCTCACGCAACCACGCCATTCATACTTTTCGAGCGCTCCATGGCAAATGACTGGTCACGCAATTTCAGTTGATAATATAGTTCATTCGCGTTGCATCACGGAATACCTGAAAACTCCTCCTTTGCCAGTGCAGAAAAAGAGTAAAAGAATAACCAAAAGGGGTATCGAATGGTCTTTGCGAGCACTGATTTGCGACCATGCGAGCACTGTGTTTTTTCTTGCGAGCGAGAGCAGTCGTCAAATTTCTCTTGCGAGCAGAGAGCTAACTCTCCCCCGTCCCGGGCCTTTCCCACATTATTCAAATCAGAATTTATATGCTCCATCCTTTCAATCCGTAGACGCCCTGTGATCTATTGCTCTCTGTAAGTCTTCCGATTGAATAGTATATTTGATGGCATTTGAAAGAACATTTATTACTCATGCGCGAAGCGGCATGAGTTAAAATTCGCCCTCCGTTGTTCTTCGTGTCACGATTTTGCATACAAATTTATGCACGCATACTTTAAATTGCGCACTTCCGATTCATAGCTTTGCCATTTACACTTCCTGTTTAGTGACTTCCGGCTACTCTCACTTCCGGTAAAACAGCGTTTACTGAAGTGTCACGACAGCGTCTCCTAGGTATGTATAAGACTTAGACGAATCACTGGCTTCATTGTGGTACAGTCTTTATTTACAAAACATTCAATAGTAAACAACGTGGTTCGCAGGAACGATGACTGAATGAAAGGAGTAACTCTTCAACATTTTAGACATCTTCTTATCATGTTTAAAATATATCGTAAAACTTTCTTACGCATGCGCATGAGTATAGGCTGCTTGCAGCATCTTGTTTCTGAAGAAACCTACATGTACAAAGCACGATTTACGAAATTTCGAGCAATCAGCAAAATTTAACGAGAATCCGAGCATGCGAGCAATTGCGAAAATTTTGCGAGCTCGAGCAAGCGAGCACTGGTCTAAATTTTGCGAGCAAATCGAGCAAAGGCCTCATTTTGCGAGCACTTAAAAACTTTAAGGGACCATTCGATACCCCTACTAAAGAAGTAGAGTCGATTGTTTTTGATAGTATTTGTCGTAAATCCTGTGATACAAATTTTACGAACTTTAAGTAGCATCAGTTACAGATTGTCGTTTTTGTCGGAAATATGCAAAGAAAACGTCCGAAAATGTTTTGTCCGAAGTTTAACGTCCGAAAGTTAAGAGTCAGAATACATCCGTGGTTAAAGTAGTATGCGCGCGCTTGCATGACAGCAAACGAATCTGATTGGTTCATTTCTGCACACGCATGCATTCTCCATCCTTTGTGATGTAATAGTGGAAGGATTAGTCCAAAACTGAATAATTTGCTACCAAAGCCGCTCTTAGTGAGAGCGATGTGTTATTAATTTACATAATTTTAACAAGATGGGCAATGCTTGGAGTTCGTTGAAAGAAAAGCGAAATCAGAAAAAGGAGCTTAAGAGGTATTTGTTCGATTTTGCTCTCATTTTGTTTGGTTTTTTTTTTTTCCTTTTTTTTGTCTCGTTTTCTTCTTTAATTCTCGTTAATTCAAAGGAGCTAGAGGAAGTAGAGAATATTTAAAAGTAATATAAGCGGTACTACGCCAGGAAAAAAATACTTGACCAAGCAATAGACCAATTCCGATATATTAAAATTCATACTTGGCTCCGAGGCTTAGGGGAATAAAACAAAACAAATTAATTATTCATCCCTGAACCTTCATGTGATTTCTTTTGTTTTATTCCCCTAAGCCTCGGAGCCAAGTATGAATTTTAATATATCAGAATTGGTCTATTGATCTGCGTAGCACTTCTCATATTTCTTGTCACAATGAAACAATAATTGCAGGGTTAAAAGATAAGCGAGCAAATCTGACCCATAGTTAACGTTACCATCAGGATATCTCTAACCTTATCTCTGCTTTCTGTGGCATGCAAGAGATATTACTATCCCCACCACCCCTGAATAGAATGCTTGTTCATTACATTATCTAACCCATAGTTATAACGTTACCATCAGGATATCTCTAACCTTATCTCTGCTTTCTGCGACATGCAAGGGATATTACTATCCCCACCACCCCTAAATAGAATGCTAGTTCATTGCAAGGGTATCCTCAGCGTTTTGTGGACTGTTGACCGTTACAAGCTTACTACGCTTTCTGATTGTTAAAGAACTCGCGCCACTTTCTCAACCAATAGAGCAGTTTTCAATTGAGTGTGAAAAGTAATTACACAATTGCTTTGGTTTTTCGTTGCTACGCTTTGTGATTGGCTAAAAAAATCTCGCGCCACTTTCTCGACCAATCAGAAGAAAAACCAAAACCAATCGTGACTTACTCGCACGAGTTTTCCCGCGTTTGGGCCGCCGACATGTAATTGCTTCGAGCTCTGATTGGTTCAGTGGATTGTTTACGACTGCTGTGATTGGTCAGTGTAATTACTCTGGTTTTGGTTTTACCACACTCAATTGAAAACTGCTCTAAGAACTAAACCAAAACCAATCGTGACTTGTTCGCATGCTTTTTCCCGCGCTGGTGCCGTACCGTGGTCACATGTATTTGCTTCGTGTTCTGATTGGTTCATTAATTGGATTTATTGAGCTTTTTCTGAATGGTTACAGTGATAGCATTGGGTTTTGTGTTTCACGACACTCAACTGGAAACGTTCTGTAAGAGAATTACCTAGATATTTTTTGAAAACTTCATTATACCTTCGTCTATCCTAAAAGGGTTATGTTCGTATTCAGAGTAAACCAGAAGATAGACTTGTACAGTGCCAAAAGACACCCAGAAATAAGCACTCAGTCCTGTTTTAATCACTCTTCTTTTGAGCACTGAACATTTTGACAAGTTTCTTTGGCTATACGGATGACTAGAATGAAATTGGATTGCAACGGAAAAATTATTGGTCATCTTTTTTTCAAGTTCTTTCTTGGCGTTTTAGAAAATTTGCTAAAAACCGAAGGTATAAGGGCACGCAAAATCGGCTCCTGCTTGAAGTGTATACTCCTTTTCTCGTGATCTCGTGCTTCCATAATTTTTGCAAGCATTCGGCTGTTCGCATGTTCGGATTCTCGTAACTAGTTTCATTTCACTCCCAGAGTCAATTATGAAGACATGTAGTGCAGTTTAACTTCCGAGTCTGTTGATAAAATCCTATATGGTGCGACCACTTTTGCATGATACCATTTGTTTTTCAATATTTTCAGTTACAAAATAGAATTAAGGATTTTAATTGAATTATGATTTTTGGAAAACTTGGAAGCTAAAGGGTTAAATTTACCTCTGGAGAAGTCACCAAGAGAAAATAATGGGGGAGAGAGGGAAACGCCCCTCAATTCAGCCCTTGTAATGTGCGAATTTGACTACAGTTATTTTTGGAAGTCATGAAAACGAGACGCCCTGTCCGCAAACTCCTGCAAAATCCACTCGGAAAAGCCATACTGAATTTATATTCCACACCCGTCATAGATTACACAAATGATGTAATTGTTCCGTTGGTTAATTGGTAAGCTCCGATGACGTCTCGGGAAACCGACTCCGTTTAACACACATTTTATAATAACTTGAGTGACATTCGCATATTCCAGCTACTTTCCTTTTTTACATGAGTCCTTTATAACAACGTTCAGGCTAAGGCTGACCTGAAATTTAATAACGTGCCAAGAACGTACCCAAGCTGAGATTTAATTAAGAACATCTCTATTTGCCATGTTTAACAAATGAGATAAGAAATGTATAAAAGTCGTCTTCTTTTTCTATTTTATACTTGTAAGCATGTCTAATAATTTGTAATATGTAAAACTTCACCTATAATTCTTTCTTCTTATTCATAACTACAATTAACTGAACTACTGTACCTTTTATCCTAAGAACCTGCCAAGAACGTTTTCAGGCTCAAATCGCCCAAAAAATATGAACGTGCAGCCCCAGCTCAGCGTCAACCCAAAAATTAGACGTTCTTATATAAGAAAGGGTGCAACGCCCTACTTTTCTTCTTTGTCCCCTTATGTTTTCTTGAAGTCACGTGATATTTTCCTCCTTTTTTTAATAGGCCATTTGCACGATGACGTCATTTGACTACTACTACCAGAATCCTTCAGTTTTTTTGTTTTGTAGTGCAAATTAGGGCTATTGTTATTTAAACCGCACTGGGATTACAAAATTTAAATAAGAAAGGAAAAACGAAATGAATTCTGGTAGTAGTAGTCAAATGACGTCATCGTGCAAATGGCCTATTGCCCACTCCAGAAACTATGAAAAATACCAAAATACCATAATACTCTTTCAAGTGCAGGTTTGGGTGGTGCTTGACGTAACCCTCATTTTTCCGATTTCTTTTGTTTTCAGCACGAACTGCATGTGCTATGCTTAAACTTCGTGGCAATTTGCATACGGTGCACATTTGTATACGAACACACAATGCTATGTCCTAGCGTTCCTACATGTACTCTGAATTCCATTGTCCCATTCTAACAAAGGAGACTTAAACAATTACACCCCGGTGAGGCTGAGCCTGCACATAAAATAGTATTATGGTATTTTTCGGAGTGGCAAAGAGCATTTCATGCATGGGAAAAGTTACTTAGGCCCCGTCCACACGTATCCGGATATTTTTGAATCCGCAACTTTTTTGTTGCGTATTAGAAAATATTCGCGTCCACACGTAGCGTTCGAATCGTATTTGCCCGTCCACACGCATACGGATTCGCTCTAGTAGCAAGGGCTCCTTTTTAAATGTTGTCAAAAAAGCATACGCAATTCCAAGTTCAAATCAAAGTTCAACTGTCAACACGTTATTAGACTAGAAATAAGTCCATGTAGAAGAGGGTCGTGAAGGGGTAAAATGGGAGCTGGGATTTGCCTTTTTTAGAGGCTGGGAAATGGGATTTTGTGCACTGGGACTGGGATTCATGAAACAAAAACAATAGAAAAATGGGAATGGGATTTCAATTTGAGCAACACAGGCTGGGATTGTGGGATTTGAAAAAAAAATTGCTGGGAAATGGGATTAGGCCCCCCCCCCCCCCCCCCTTCACGACCCTCGTAGAAGTGAAGCGATAACATTTCGGTCGGCCATGTTGAATATTCGCGCGGTTAAAGACTAGATCTGATACTGTTACGTCAGCGTATTCAAAAATATCCGGATTCGACCGTCCACGCGATGTCGTACTCGTAGCGTATTCAAAAATTTCCACTCTGGAGAGCGGATTCAAAAAGTTGCGGATTCGTGAGCCAAATTCGCCGGACACGTGTGGACGGGGCCTTAGATTCAATGTTAGCAAAGGTTTATTTACCCAAACTCACACTAAAATCCCTTCTTAATCTTTAACATGCTGATTTTCCTATAATTTTCTTTAGGAAGCAAGAACATTATAGAATTTTGTCCGCGACCAAAAGAGAGGAGTTAATAAAGAAGAAAGCAGAAATGGAACAACAAATCGAACGTTTGAAGAGAGACATTTACTTAGAGGAAATAACGTACATTGCCAGAAGAAACAGTCCTCAGTTAAGGAGCAAAATTGCATGGTACGACAACCTCTATTCGTTATATTCTAAATACAGTCATTCCGGGTCAGCGAAACCAAATGTAGACTAGATTACGATTCGCTTTATCAATGCATCAATTAATCAATCAAACAATGAATCGAGTCTAGACAGGAGCTCTTAGCAAAGCCTGGTTTCGTTTCCTTTTTGCCTCATCATCCGGGTTGTGTCTAATTCATACCGTCCAGAAGGACGTCGGACACCTTATTGTTATATACATAACATATTGTTATATACATAACTATAGTTATATACATAACGTTATGACGACACTTAGAATTTTATTTTCAATAAATTTTTAAGTGTAAAAAAGAAAATCTAAAATCCCCACTCAGGAATGAACCTGTGACCTCAGCTAGGCTTAAGCTTACATAGCCTACCGTACCACTGTACCACCTAGCTTTTCGGGTTGCTTAGTCCTAAATTTCACTATATAAACTGCTACCCCTCACCTCAACTGAAAGCTAACCAGTTATTCCGTTGTATAAGTCTCAATAAGGTGTCCGACGTTCTGGACGGTATGATTTGGGCTTGACCCATCATGGCCACTATGAAGCAGGGAAAAATCATAGCGCTTGCACACCACATGAAAATGTCGCGGGGACTTGTCTCAGGGACATGTTGCAGCGACACGTCCCCTCGTGTGAACTGTTGCTATCACTATTATACAACACCAATAGGCCATTTGCACGATGACGTCATATGACTACAACTACCAGAATCCTTCAGTTTTTTGTTTTGTAGTGCAAATTAGGGCTATTGTTATTTAAACCGCACTGGGATTACACAATTTAAATAAGAAAGGAAAAAACAAAATGAATTCTGGTAGTTGTAGTCATATGACGCCATCGTGCAAATGGCCGATTTTGGGGACATTTTGTCCCGCGACGTGTCCCACGAAGTTCAACAAGTTGAACTCCGTGAGACATGTCCCCGCGACATTGTCATGTGGTGTGCAAGCGCTATGATTTTTTTCCTGCTACATGTCCCCGCTACACTCCGTGCTACATGTCCTTCAGTGTGTACTAGACAAATTTTTGTCGCTGCTAAATGTCGCTGCGACATGTCCCTGCTACATTACCCCCCGTGTCTGACCACCTTTCGACTGGGTTGTTGTTCCTGATGCGTGTTGCCTACCTTAGACACTGACTGGATTTGCTTTTATTTGAAACGTTCTAAAACTACCTCAGTGGAGCCATGGTAACTCATATTTAGAATCAATGAGATTTGTATGTCACTTGCTTTTTTCGTATTTTATAGAGATTTAAGGTTTTTAGGCTCTTATCTTATCGGTTACAGCGTGATAAAGTATTTGCGAGTGAAATTGGAATCGCTTCAATTCTCCCCCCCCCCCCCCCAAAAAAAAAAAAAACCCAAGCCCTAAAAAACCGCCTTAGCACGTACGTACGCGGTCCAATTTTGTTATTGCAGTCTCTGAACCTGCTTCCTGCATTTCGTTTTCAGGCCCAGGCCTTCTCAAAGCAGTAAATCATCACAGAAGCAACAAGAGGTACCAGGCCTCTACTCCAAAGTTCCCGAATCCGGGATACCATGGAAACATGGACAGGCTCAATGTTATGTATGTTCACATCGTCATCACTTGAGAGATATTGCCATGCCGAGGGTTCTGGAGACCAGTGATCGAAACGATATGCTTTAAGAAGATCAGTCCATTTTCTTCTTTTAAAAAATTCCCTGTTTTGTAAAGATAAAAATATAAATTATAGATCAGCATTGTTGTAGAAAGATAAGTGATTAAAGATTTATAAGTGATAAGATCTGTGGAGTATATATACGGAGACTGAGCATCACCTTTTTGGATACCTTGCGCGCAAACGTCTGATATTTCCTTTGCTTAACGCGCGAAGCAAAGATAATATAAGACGTCTGTGCGCAGGCTATATATTCTTTGGATCGCTGATAATCTCAGCTCACGATCTTGCCATGTGTATTTTAGCATATGACGCAATCGAATGCAGAGTTTTCCCTGTTGGCCGATTTTAAACGATCAAAAGCACCGATTTTCGCTTTCTAAATGGCGGGGCGGCAGCCGTCTTCGCAGAGAGGGCTCTGGGGACGAGGCTGGTCTGTGAGTGCACTTGGACATAACCCACCCTTTTACAAAAGACTGGTGGTCTCTCTGGTCATAGCATAGCCCCCATTCTATTAGGAGTGGAAACTGAGAAAAATATGCAAACCTTTCTGTGATGCCGTAACTGGCAATGCAAGCTTCATGCACACAGAACTGTATTCAAGTCTCATCTCAATTTTTTAGGTCAATAAATTTTGTCCACAAGGCTCATCAGATACGTGGCACCTTGCGTAGCCCCAGGTCCTACACAACGTGGGTCCTTGTCGAGTGTACTTCTTATGACCACTTCCATTAGATCATGTTGCACGAGCTGGAGGAAAAAGATTTCAGATACGAGTAAAACAAAGTGCATGCTTGGTATTTGAGAATTTCTCTATCATCCCTTCCCAATCTCCCTCGCCATAAAATCTAACTGAGCCAATTGAGAAAGAAAATACCCTTCAACAGTCAACTAGCGCCTGCGTGGTATGCTTAAGAAAGGAAAGGAGCGGAAAGGGAGATTTGGTTGCGTGAACACTCAAGAAAATAACTTACATTTTGATAGTATCGTGTCGCAGTAACCGTTGCGAGACACGTTTCACGCATTATTTTATTCACCGGTTTAGAGTAGGAGGTAGAGAATACAATGAACTATACAGAACTCAAAGAAAATACATGCGGCCGCTGCCAAGCGCGGGAAAAACACACGCGGGATTTTTTTTTTTAGTTCTGATTGATCGATTGAAATCAGAAATATCATAGCAATGCAAAACCAAAGCACAGAGTGGTTTTCAATAGGCCATTTCCGAGTTGCCTTTAGCCTCTATGAAAGCGAGGCTACGTGCGAAACCTTTCATATGAAAATGAGTTTTCATTCACATGCAAATAAATTATTTGCATGTGAATGAAAACTCATTTTCATATGAAAGGTTTCGCACGTAGCCTCGCTTTCATAGAGGCTAAAGGCAACTCGGAAATGGCCTAATTTCCATTAAACCAAACCAAAGTAATAACTCTGACCAATCACAACAGAGGCAGACAATGCAATGAACCAATCAGAACTCAAAGCAAATACATGAAGCAGGCGCCAAGCCAAGCGCGGGAAAACGCGCGCGGGCAGGTCACGATTGACTTTGGTTTTACTTCTGATTGGTTAAGAGAGCGGCGCGAGAATTTTTAACCAATCACAAAGCGCAGCAATGCAAAATCAAAGCAATCACGAAATTACTTTCGATACTCAATATAAAAACCACTCTATAAACGTGAATTTGCTTTTAACACCCAATTGTTAACGACTAGTCTCCCTATACATGCATAACTGGCGCATGTTTTCCGATATATCGAATGTGTGTTCAGCGCGATTTGAAGGCTAGGTGGAAAAGGGGCGTGTAAACGATTTTGACTTAGCCCGAGTGACAGTCGTTTCGTTTCCGAGAGCGCGCAAACACGTTGTGGGGCGTAAAGGAGCAAAAACAACAACAACAACAACAGGGTAACCTTATGAAATTTTGATACCAAACCAAGCAATCTGGTAGTGTATTCAGTGCGCATTTATTTGATTTTTTTTTTTACACTAAGTCTATAGAAAACGTATAGAAAAGTTCCCGAAAGCAAACATAATTAAATGTACAGAAATACATATCAAGAAGTATACTACAAATGCTGTTATTATCATTATTAAGACAGAAATAAAGTAACTATCTTGGATGGCTATGCAGTGGTTTGACTTATACTATAAAAAATATTATTCATCTCAGTTTCAGTGAAAAGTGGCAGATATTTACCACGCTGATTTGTGATTCAGTAAATATCCACCACTACTCGCCTCCTCTTTGGTGAATAATCCAAGACCTGTCAATTATCCAACATATCAAACTAACAAATTATTGTAACTAACTGGAACACAACTAGTCTGAAGACTGAAACTGGTTCTATTCAACAATACAATCAATTTATACATTGTAACCTTCCTGGAACAGAAAGATAGATCAGGTCAAAAACACCCAAGTAATAAATAAATAAATCTTCACTTTGGCTAACTTGGCATGCAATAAGAACTAAGCATTACACAAACTTTTTTAATTGCAGTGGTAAATATATACAAAAAACGTATTTGTTTTGTTCAGAGACAATTACATGTACATGTAAATTGCATTAAATTGTATGTCTGCTTTTTTTGGGCCAGAAATACAAACGTTGGAGTTTTTTGTCGTCTTTGAAAGGTAAGTAACACGGTAAACCATGTATTGCATACCCAAGATTCATTTACACTCCTAGTTGCACTGGCGGTAAATGGCATTCAGTTTTTGAAGCATCATAATGAAATAAAAGAGTACCTGAAAAGCTTATGGAAAACA
Organism: Cladopsammia gracilis; assembly: GCA_022457155.1. NCBI lineage: Eukaryota > Metazoa > Cnidaria > Anthozoa > Scleractinia > Dendrophylliidae > Cladopsammia > Cladopsammia gracilis. The sequence continues at coordinate 563,961 of JAJGOT010000103.1, read as the reverse complement.
GACTGGCATTTGGGGAATAACCCTTGTAATAACAGTCATGTAAGAGACGTTATCCCTGAAAAGGGCTGTTTCTTGGTGTTGTGGAATTGTTGCTAAGCTATTGTGATGTGGCCTTGGTATTGTTTAGTGTCTTTTGAACATTTCATTTGGTGATCACAGCTTACGCAACACAATAAAACTGCCCAGAAGAGTGTGTTTTCCAAAAGATTTTAAGACACTTTTTTAAAATTTCATTATGATTCCGTGATAACTTGTTTGGGTGCTTCGATGTACCTTACAGCAAGCTTTTATGTGGCATTTGAAATTATCACATTTTCAGTTGTTATTGTGACACGAAATGCAATCAATTGACTTGAGTAGCTTACCACTTTATTGTCAGCTTTAAGCTCAGCAAAACTTGCTCCACTGATCTTTAATGAACAGCGACAATCAGCAGCTGCAAAAATGATATTGTTTTCTCAAGCTCTCAGTCCAATTAAATAATGCTTGCAACTGCCAATAAAATTATCTGATGTTGCAGTAAGCCCTCTTCATAACTTTGACTTCATTGGAACGGCAGTTTCTTGACTTGGCGCCGTTCAATCCACTTGGTGAGTGGAACAAGTCCCTTGCTAGGACTTCCTTCGCCTACATATGATGACAATCTTAATCCCTGCCAGCTTGCATGGACAGAACAGTGACCAGAAAAGTTCTTAAAATCTTGTCAGAATCCTGTCCATGCCAGCTGGCCTGAGTTAATCATCACCAGTGCAATCTCTCATATGATTTTCCAGTAAGTCATGTGGAAATAATTTTCTGCAGTTGGGGCACTGCAGCTTACTGCCTTGGGTCAAATAAGGACGCGGAGCCGGAGTCGGTGTTTCCTTAGGTGGGGTGATCGGTGAGTCTGTAAAATCATCCCCCGGCCCATCTGCACAGGCCTCCATTGCAAATCCTTTTGCTCTTAACCCCTGTTGTTGTTGATGCTGCTGTTGCACTTGTGCTGCACATGTGCGAGAACCAGATGTTTGACGTCTGAATGGCGCTTGAGCCTAGATAGAAAAGCAGACTAAGTTAGAATAAAGAAACCTGGCTCTGGTTAATTAATAAAGACAACTTTTTATTAAAAGGGATAGGACTGTTCGTCAGTACAATGTAGTTCATATAAAAGAAAGAAATCATTTGAATTTTTCTCTTTCCAGGACATTTCGTCAGGCAGAAGGTTGTGTCTGTAATACATTCATCAGCCATTGTATTACTCTGCACAAGAGTCACAAGGAGGCCTAAAAACCTTATCTCTAATACAATGTAACACTTATTGAGCTTCAACATGTTAATGTGTTCAACTGAGGACACTATCATGGGTGATTTAAAGTCCTAGAGGTACATATATTTTATTTAATAGAAAGTGTAAATTCTCAAAAATCACAATCTCACATTGGTCATGGTAAAGCAAGGAGAACTTAGAAATTGGTCACAGCATCAGTTTCTGACCTGTTGTTGTGCTTGGGCTTGTGAGTACATGCGTTCAATGTTCTGCCTCAAACCAATGTGCTCCTTTTTAAGCTGTTCATAGCTTTGGACAACATGATCCCGTTCTCGGGTGATTTTCTGTTGGTCCGACAAGGCCTTTTTCTTCTCTTGTTGTTCCATCTTAAAGTCATTTTCATAGCCTGCAAGCTAAAAATAAAATAACACGAAATGTTAGAAAAAAGTCTACCATCTACTGTAAGGCTAATTGGGCAAAAGGGGTGCTAGCAAGTCAGTGGCTTACCCCAGAAATATGTCTAGTATCATCAATGTCAAAATTCTCCTTTCTCCTTTCCAAACATGCTTTATAACTTATCTTGTAGGAATGTACTCTCAAATCAAAAACTCATCAGTCCCTGTTTAAATGACCTTTATAGGGACAAGAGAGACCATGAAACTAATGGGGTGTGTTTATTTAGAAACATGACACGGAAACAGAAATATGGGACTCTTTTACTTTCTTTAGTTGGTCGATTTACAGACAACCCCACAAGTTTTACGCTTTAAACAAACTTCTACATGCAATAAAATGATGAAACCTGTATATGTTGAGGTTCAAATATTTCTCTTTGGTTTGAAAATTCTCAAACCAGTTAAATTTTTATTTTCCTTTGTCTCAGATTCATTACAAAAATCAAACTGGTTGAACCTTTTTAAACCAAATAAAAATATTTGAACCACAACATACATGTATAAAGGATGTCATTTTCAGCATTATTGCAATCAAGCCACTGGATCGGCAGTCAAATGTGCTGAACATCAGACCACCAAAACGAGTGTAACTTTTAATTAACACTTTCACTTTTTGAGTCACACTTTGAGTTACAACTGTATGTTACACATATGTAGTTCTAACTTGTGAGTTGGACTTGAAATACTGGTGTGTGAGTGTGAATAGACCATTTTACAGTTGTCTTCTTAGTGTCCTGGCCTTTAAGTGGAAGCGAGGCTGAAGTTGACCTTGTTATGATACAGACCTTGGAGATTTTCAGATGTAAATTTAGCTAATTAGCATGAGAAAAGCATTATTAACATATGAAAGGCAGAAAGGTTTGTATCAAAGCAAGGTCACCTCCAGCCTTGCTTCAACTCAAAGGCAAGGTCGCCAAGCACACAACTGTAAAATGGACTATTCAAACAAAATCTACAGAGTAGTCTTTTTTCTTCTTGTGCCGTTAATTTTTTAATATTCTTTTCAGTTCATTCACATTTCATTGTAACTGAGCTTAACAATTACCAAATTTCTTTATTAATCACCTCACATGATGCTTTTGACATTGCTGATCCTAGCATTATGCAGGAGGCATGTCACACTAGACCTAGTATATGGTTAGAGCATCTGACCGGTGTATGGATGGTCATACAGTGTAATTATGAATTGTTGGAATCCTGTTAGGGACTCAGATTTTCTTCTTTGTACTACACTTGTAACCTGATGAACATCGCATCTTTCATATTTCATTACCAAGCTTAACACTGACCATCTTTCTTTCTTTATTTTTAACTTTAGTAAGCAACTATTACATATAAGAGTCAAAAAGTTAAAACTTACTGCATCCCGCATGAGTCCATGCTCCATCTTCAATTCATCAAACCGTTGCTGTTTGTTATCACATTCTCTGTTTAAAGCTGCAAGGTTATTTTGCAGTTCCCGTAATTGCTCATGCAACCTTTCTTGCTCTACTTCATGCTAAGAGTCAAAAGAAAAACTGGTTAGCTTCATGAGCAAACGTCAATACAACTGTGAACACTGTGAGCTTACAGAGGTATCAACAACTCTTACATACATGTAAGGTAATACAGTGTTAGCTTTTTAATATTGAAAAAATTTTGAACTGAATCATACTGCAATGAGAGACCGAGTGTGGATACTTACTGCATTCTGCATGCGCCCATGCTCCATCTGCAGCTCCTCAATCTGCTTCAGTTTGTCATTACATTCTTGTGTTTTAGCTGCAAGGTTGTTTTGCAATTCTTGTAATTGCTGGCGCAATTCCTGTGATTGCTGGCGCAACCTTTCTCGCTCTTCATCATACTAAGAGTCAAAAAAGAAAAGAAAAAAACAGTTAGCGTGAAGAGTTGATGTCAACGACAACACATGATTTTTATCTTTCTTTCTTTTAAATGAACAGCACTACCTTGCGCATAAATCAAATGAGGAACACAACTGTATGGGTAATGGTATGAGGATTCCAACATGGCTGATCCTAAATGCCGTGCAGCTAGGGCTTTGAAAGGGTTACAGCTAACAAAATAATGACAATATAACAATAAAAAATGTTGTTACCTCAGAATTGCTGCCCTGATTGTCAAACACTTGGCTCATAATTTGTTTGACTTCTGGATGAGTTCTTGTCAGATCACCAAGCCCTCTCTTTAAATCCTGTACTCGCGTGACCTTTTCATCTTTTAGGGTTTGCAGCTCGTTCTTGAGTGTTTCATTCTCTGTTACTATGGTTTCACAAAACACTTGCTTGGCATTAAGGTTCCTCTCTAACTTTGTATTTTGCGCAGTCAGACGTAAAACCTGATTTTTCAATACCTCAGTTTGTTGGTCTTCTTGAATGGCCGTCAATACACTCTTTAGCTCATTAACCTCATTACTTTTCATATCTCTTTCATCCCTCAGTGTCATAATTATTTCATGAAGTTCTCTGTTTTCCTGGGAAGACAAATTAGCAAAATAATTTAAAATGGAATCTTGTTTAAACTACCTGTATTATTGATTTTTTGAGAACTAATATCAATGATGAACAATAATTTATTTGCAATATTACTGTTTAAGAACAATAGAAATGTTGCACAATAGCTGAACAAATTAACTCTTAAATTATAGATCTTCACAAATACATTGCTTACATGCAGAAAGTGCATATATACTGGTAATTTATGATGATGTCAATTATCTATAAATACATTGTGGTATCAAGTTATGCTTCCTTTAGCACGTTTCAATTTCCATCACTACAAAGGTAAAATAATGACCCATCAAGCTGTTTTGTTTTTAGTTTCAACGTCCTCACTGGTTTGTTACGGAAGGTTTGGCATCAACTCAGGCCAGTTATCATACCAACCATGTGTTTCACTTTCTTGCTGATCAAATCTGCCAGATTCTGTAAAGATTATCCAGTGAAAGACATTTCACAGCCTGACTCACAACAACTGTTGAAAGCTTTGGAAAATTAAATGGAAAAGCCCTATTTTCTGCTCCCATAAACAAATAGAAACCAAATATTAATGTTCCAAATTTTTGCTCAAGCCACTTCAATGTAGTAATCCCTTAACAATACACCAATCCCACTTTCATTTTAATTGGGGGCCATTGTCAGCATTGTGATCACTGTGTTATAATTTAGATGTGTTATAATCTAGTGAAAACAAACAAGAAATTGTCAAATTGCTATGCAATCATTTCTCGGAATCCAGGATTTCAGATTTGAGATAATTAGCCAATCATCTAGAAAGTGAAAGTAAATACCATCGTGTCTCAACCTGCATCATCAAAGCAGTATTGTTTGTACGTGCTCTTTCAGTCTGATGTCAACTGTTATCAACCAATCAAATTACGAGAAAGTGTAACGGGGAATCCCCTGACGAGACAATACCTTTATTCAAATCTCTTTCAATTCAGTTTCGAAACGACAAAATATCAATAATGTAGGCGCAAACTCAAAGGAAACTCGTTGTATATTGGACAAGACTTTTCTTATCGAAATTATTTATACACAGGTGGTAAGCCTAAATGCGAATATTGAAAACAGAATTGAAGAATAAAGGCGCAAATTGAAATACGCTTGCGAAGCAACTTTTTGTTGCGTGCGCAAATGCAACACGCCTTCAGGCGGGAAGGGAAATTTCCCGAATAAATATAAAAAGCGCTTACGATCCAGACAAAAAGAAAATGACAAATATGGCAAATATTTCGTTTTTAAATTTGCCACAGAAAAAGTGAAACGGTGCTTTTTCCTGGTGCTAATCTATTGCCGAATCATTAAATATAAGCGTCATTATGATTGCGCAAAATAAAACTTCCCTTCTTCGCTCGACCTCACAGCCGTTTAAAACAAATATTCAACGAATCTTTCACGACAAGGCAAATTTTCAATACTTACCACTGCTAAGTCCACGCCATTTGGTCCTCTATTCGTTAAATGGTCTAATGCCTGTCTTAGTTTTGTATTTTCTCGAGTAAGAGCCTCTAAAACTTTCTTTGAAACTCCAGGCGTAATGATGGCGCCTTGACCAGCGAGCGTTTGTCCATTACCCGCTAGAACACTTAGTTGAGTTATTCTGTTCTCTGCTCTCGCTAGGGAACTTTGTAATCGTTCGTTTTTGTCTAACAGAGACTTCAGTTCCTGCTCCTTCTTTTGTAACTGAACGCCTAGATTTTGAACTCCCGTAAGCTGCGACGCCATTTTCTTTCTATCAGAGACCACAACCAACAACGTTTGACGAAGGCGATGATTTTCTGCCTTCATGGCCTCAAGATTCTCTTGCTGTGACATTTTAAAACAGAAATGAAAAGCGGTTTGGCGAAAACTGCCGACAATTGTACTCGAGATCTCTGTGACGCTGTTTGTCAGAACAATCCCGACGAACCAACGCTAGGTATTATATACACTGTAGGAAAGGAAGTAGGGAAGTTCCCTTATTATTTTGAGTAGTGGTCGGTACGGTAAAGTCCCTCCAAGTCCCTTCGGAAACCCAAGGACCTGCGTAGTAGGCGTCGGCGAGAGGGGAACTGGGGAGAGAGACGGATGCCATGCGTCAAAGCACGAACCGGTACCGCACAAATTTTTGTAACCTGAGTATTTAATATATCAGGCTTTCGAGGAGGGGGAAACGGAGAGAAAAGGAAAAAAAAAATACTTGAAAAACTAAAAAAGTATGGTCGCGCATGATTCAACCGTGAAAAACGAAAGAATGAAACTGAGCTCGGGAAAACACCTGTGGCAATTATTGAAAGGGCAAACAAGAAGACTACCGGTATACAGTCAGGTGGAAAATCCTCGCCAGAGCGCAGCCATACACAAACCTCACGAAAAGATGCAATTTATGCAATACAAAGAAACACTTTATAATAACTAAGCCACATTGGGTAACCCTAAACAAGTAACTGTATTTGCAAATACCACGGTAACGATATATAAGCAACGGGTACTGTTGTAAGGATCTAATCAGCTATATAATTAAACGATTTGCCAAAGCAAGGCTGATAAAAGGTACGGAAAGGTCTATATTTGTAAAATATTCAATATATGTTCCTTTCGAAATATTGGATATTTTGCAAATATAGTCGTTTCCGTGCTGTTTAATATTAATAAATACATGAACACTTCAACAATTCGAGTCAACTACATTTCTTTAATTTACTTTATTTTAGTAATTCTGGCATCCTCGGGACAGAAACGTCATCCCATTCCATTCCAATAATTCCTAGGGGATGTTTAGTTCTATTTGGGGACCATTTTGCGTTCGGGGATAAGTTTGCGTCGGGGATCATTTTACGTCGTGTACACCTGTGCTATATATATATTCAGTATCTTAGGAAGTTCGCAACCTTTTCGATTTTTGTTAATATTAAACATTTGTGGGTTGTTATGTTTTCGCTTTATTTTTCTCTATTTAATTCTTACGCCCACTACATGACTCGGATCGATGTACCGATTATTTCTAAAAACTTGTTCCTTAGTGTCAGCATTTTACTGGCTAAATTTCCCAAACGTTATCAAAATAACTTAGTGACTGTGGTTATTTCGATTCAAACACCCTTATAATAAAGTGGTACCTGAAACGACCAATTGGCACGACGATCACCCCGCCACTTTTAAATGGGTCCCCCCACCCCCGGGGGGGACTCCCATATAAAAATAACGGGGGTGCTCGTCGGAAAATTTCGAAAAACACCCTAAAAGGTACCAGAATCTCGTTTGAAAGGCGTGGCTCAAATATATTTTCACCCCTAAGAGGTACCAATTTTGTACAACACAAGACATATTCTGTCATATCTTTTCAGCTCAACACCCCAAAAGGTACCGCGATAATCCACCGTAGGAAAAAAGATGGCGGTTGTTCATTTTACCACAATACCTTGCGGACCTAACACAACACATAAGGCACAAAGAAAGCCAAATTTTTACAATATTTGTTCCAGTACTAAGGACAATGTGTAGACTAGGTTTGAAGATTTTATAACTTTTCGTTACATTTTTATGAACTTTGTTAAGATTTTTGTGCGCTAAGAATTATGGGTAAATGTACCAGTCGCCATCTTTTTTCTTACCGCGGATTCTAACCGTGATCATTTTAGATTTCAGCACCCTAAGCGGTACCAATCTACAAATTTTGACCCCTAAAGGGTACGACGAGCACCCCCGTCATTTTCATATCGGAGTCCCCCCCCCCCCCCCCCGCTCCCCCACCCGGGATTAATTGTCAGCAACCTCTCGTTTGTCCCATATACATGTGAGTGGGGAAGTTTTAAACACGGGTTCCAACGAATAGGATCATTCAATTTTAAACTAGATCATACATACTTTATTTATACTCGAGGTCCTGGTAGAGCTTGGTAAGCTCCTAATGAGTCGAGTTAAAATGTAAGATCAAATTACACATGTGATTTTTCATGCGATTTAATTTTGTCGCACTCTCGAGCTCCAATGAAACTTTTGTCGCAAGTGTAACTGAACTAGAGGCGATTTCTGTGCGATTCGGGTGCGACATTTGCTGCAATTTGCTGTGATTTCCTAAAAAAAACGGCCACTGCTACATCACGTAACAAATTACACTGAAATCGTCGCTAGCCAAGTTACACGTACACACGCGATTTGAAGAAAAAAAACGCCTGTGCAAACGGGTCTTAACAAACACGTATAGTTTGTATGATCGAGTCTTGATACAGTCACAGGGTTAAGGGGGATTACAGTTGAATTTGAATAAAACCGGTAACAGTTTTAACTAAAAGTCAGGAAGAAATTATTTTGAAATTCCACAGCGGATACCCTGGCGATGCAAGAGCACCCTAAGTTCCTAGCGGTGGCCGCCCATCTACTTAGTCTTAACTCCAAATTCTGATTTAAATTTTAAAACTTCCTTCTCTTTTAAAATCAAAGAATAAGGCAAGGCTGATACCACGTAGAACATTTAAAGCGACAACGACATGATAGAACCCAAACTGAAAGCCAAAATGCAACCGTGGACAGCTGTTTCGACCTGGTTGAGTCTATAGATCTTCTCTGTCACTTCTATATGGCAGAATCTCCCCAGGGATGTTCACTTGTCACAGTGGCCCATTATTTGCATCCTTTCAGTCATATTTCTCCTGAATAACTGCAGGGGGAACCACGAATTAGCACGAGGAAATAACCAAAGGGAATGATTTCCGCCTGACCGGGAGGTCTATTTTTAGATTGTCTTTTTTGAAAAGACAATTTTTAAAAAATAGATTCTGAACGAATAAAAATAGATTCTATTTAAAAAAATAGATTCTGAACGTTTCAGATCAGTTTCGACTCTCTCTTTATCATCCCCGGCTAATCGTCCTGATAACGAGGTGTTCCATAAGCAGGAAACGGATTAAACCGCAGGAGCCAGTTGGCTCCTGATAATAAACTTATATAATATATTAACATACAATAAACTGCAGGGCTAATCTGACTACGTAAAAAAAAAAAGTCTTTGCGAGACACCATCACGACAGAAACCGATAAAGTAGGATCGCAACCGTGGACAGCTGTTTCGTTGTAATTGCAACTCATCAGCACGGCGTAGCGAACTAAATGTCGCCAGCAAGAAAGCCAGCGCAAATAGATACACAATGACCCGTTCACCACATAAAGTTCCGTACTATGTACGTACTCACTTGTCACTCGAATTACGCGTTTATATGGTGAACGGGTCATTGTGTATCTATTTGCGTTGGCTTTCTTGCTGGCGACATTTAGTTCGCTACACCGTGCTGATGAGTTGCAATTACAACGAAACAGCTGTCCACGGTTGCGATCCTACTTTATCGGTTTCTGTCGTTATGGTGCCTCGCATAGTCTGTTTAAGTAGTCAGATCAGCCCTGCAGTTTATTGTATGTTTGTTCATTTTTTGGCTGGTTAGGTCTCTCACAGATCCTACGTATTCCGTTAGCAGCATTATCGTTCGCGGTCCTTTACAGAGCATTAGGCAGCTCCACCACCTCTTTTTATTTAAATTGCGCAACCACTGACAAAATGAAACGAAGGCTCAGGGACGAGAACTAGACTTGTTGTTCCAGTATCCTCTGCACGCGCATTGCTCACTTTTGCGCCACCGCTTATATATATATTTTTTCCATTTCCTATCAGTAGATTTTACGAACTCAGAGTTTTCCATAAAAAGCCTTTTTGTATTTGTATTTTATTTTTCGCCGTCAGTATTAAATACCATTCTTTAGTTTAATTTAGTGAACAGATACGTATATTTGGCATTTGGCAGGAACCAGCAAGTTTATCATTGCCTACTCATGAATGCCGAGTCCCATGATTTGCAGTTGATAATCTTTATAAGCTCTGACAAGTTTACGAGTTCAACCTGGCAGCCTGAGTACCTGAGCGTTAATATACAGAGTAGTTCCGTGGTAAAATTGTAAGGCTCAAAGTATTTATTAATGCGGATATTTTAAAAGACTTGACTCAAAAATGCGAGACGCGCTAACTCAGTCAATTTTCTACAGACAATGACTGACCCAGGTGACCCTATAAATTCCCCGAAAGCAACTCTGTGAAGTGTGGCAGACTGCATGCACTAAATTATAAATGGCACTTCAGTGGTACGATCTGCACGAGCCATGCACGTGTCCACCGGACATCAGGGGAAAAACCTGGTTCGGTCATTTTCCCCCTCGGAAATAAAAAAAAAATACCCGGATTACCGAAAGAAGCTGAAATAGCCTCTGATAGCGGGGGACTGTTGGACTTTGTGAATATTTTAAAACCTGATCCGATTAGCTTGTCTGGATGCATGATTTGCACGAGGAGCATTATTTTCTGCATTGCGTTTTGATTGCGTAACAATTGCTTTTGCATTTTTAGTCTCGGAAGGTCTTCAATTTGTGTTGTCAGCAGCAATTTCACTACAGTGGTAAATCTGTATGGAAGAAGGGGAGTAAAATTTTAAGAACGTACTAAGAACGGTTCCCAGGCTGAGTTTGTTAATAGAACTAAAAGCTGCAATAGACCGCAAACGATAATGCTGTAAACGATACGTAGGATCATAGGATCTACGAGAGACCTAATAAGCCAAAAAAATGAACAAACATAACCGTCAAACTGCAAGGCTGATCTGACTTCGCAAAAAAGTAGTCAGATCGGCCTTGCAGTTTGTCGGTTGAGTTTGTTAAGAACGTCTATATTTAATTACTTTTTGTACAATAGAGTGTAATACTGGGTGATAGCGGGGGGCTGTTGGACTTTGTGAATATTTTAAAACATGATCCGATTAGCTTGCCTGGATGCATGATTTGCACGAGGAGCATTATTTTCTGCATTGCGTTTTGATTGCGTAACAATTGCTTTTGCATTTTTAGTCTCGGAAGGTCTTCAATTTGTGTTGTCAGCAGCAATTTCACTACAGCGGTAAATCTGTATGGAAGAAGGGGACTAAAATTTTAAGAACGTACTAAGAACAGTTCCCAGGCTGAGTTTGTTAATAGAACTAAAAGCTGCAATAGACCGCAAACGATAATGCTGTAAACGATACGTAGGATCATAGGATCTACGAGAGACCTAATAAGCCAAAAAAATGAACAAATATAACCGACAAACTGCAAGGCTGATCTGACTTCGCAAAAAAGTAGTCAGATCGGCCTTGCAGTTTGTCGGTTGAGTTTGTTAAGAACGTCTATTTTTAACGTTTTGTACAATAGAGTGTAATAATTTGGTCAGAGTCTGACATTTACACCCGGGGGGGGGGTACTCCCTATAATGGGCTATACGGGGATGCTCCGCCCGAAAGGGGTACCTTTTTGAGGCTAGAGGTATATGAAAGGGTCGGGATTTCACGAGTTGAAGTATATGAAAGGGTAGGGATTTCACGAAGAATAGGAAAGGGAAGTGAAACCACGCCGTTGAAGCATTAAAAAGGTAGGCAAAACTGCCATTTAAGTATTATAAAAATGGCCTTTCAAAATATGTCAAACAGATGCACGTAAAGGCTCTGAAAGGGGTCCCATTTTCATTGAAAGGTATATGAAAGGGGTACCTTTTCTGTTAAAATCTGTATATGAAAGGGTAAGGGTTTGGACCTCGGGGCGGAGCATCCCCATACAAAACTGTGTTCAGTACCCCCCCCCCGGGCATTTACAGTCCAACTGAGTCCAAAATGCTAGAATTTTTGCAAGATTACAGGTCGTTGTCCATTTACTCAGCAAATATCATGAAATATGTATTATAGTGGCTGCAATTCATTCAGAACTACGATTTACTGAAATAAATTTTTGTAAGAACGTTTATTGCGGTTCAGTCAAATCCCCCCCTCCGCCACACACACAAAAAAAAAAAGGCGTCCAGTCCCGCGATCCCGGCTCAGCCTCAGCTACAAAATTAGACGTTCTTATATAAAAAAGGGAGTATATTGTTACTTGAACGATGAAGCGAACGCAACTGCTTAAATCAAGCAATGACAAATTTCATATAAATACAGTCGAAGCTCTCGTAAGCGGACACCCTCGGAACGCGAAAAAAGTGTCCGTAACTGGAGCTGACCGCTTACGAGAATGGTTCTCGTAAGCGGCCACTAGAGGTGTAGGGAATAGATGGCCGCTTACGGGAGCTTGCCCAGCTAACAATAAATACAGTACCGCATTGGAAATACAAAAAATACCGCCGTATTAAATGACATTTTTGTTTTATTGCGCCCTATACTGTACAACCCTACGATATAATGACGACGTGGATGACGACGACAAAACAAACGCTGAAATGTGGTACTGTAATTACTGTAAAATCATTGTGACGAACGGCGATGTGAAGCTGATTGATAAAAACAAGATACAGAGGTTGTTAATAGGATTTTCTTTCAGGTGTCCGCTTACGGGAGCTTAAAAACAAAGAAAAAGCCTAAGTCGTAATCTCTGAAAGTGTCCGCGGCCGCTTACGGGAATGTCCGCTTACGAGAATGTAAAAATACAGAGTTTTTATGGGAGTTGAAACAGGGTTTCAAACAAGGCGGCCGTGAGTAGAGCTGTCCGCTTACGAGAGTGTCCGTTAACAGAGCTTCGACTGTAACTGCAAATTCTCGTCTTGTGCAACACTGAATCAGGGGCATTTGGATAACCTTCAAGTTCTGATCTGAGACGATGTTGAAATACCTGTTAGATCCTGTTACAGATATGCGATAAAACATATTTGTTGTGATCAATATCAGTTTTAATATCTAGCAAAATAATGCATCATGGGTGGATGAACATTTTCGAAAAAGCGTCGGATCCTGGCGGATGTAGTCAGCAAACTTGATATAAATTCGAAGTATAACTAATAAAGCAAGAGGCTGACTATACAACTGGGATTATAAGTATATTCTATCCACTATTTCGTCAGGCACGGACTGGCTTCTGTAGGGAATAAAATGACTACAAGAAAAACGTTGCAATTAAAATCGCCAAGACTGAACAAAAGAATAAACGTTACAATTAAAATAGTAGAGAAGCAGAAGAATATAAGATAACAAGATAAAACATGAAAGAACATATATAAAATTTATAAATGCGAAATTTACGTTACTCTTGTTGATACCTTTGGGTTCAAGAGTTTGACCCCTTTCGATAAGATGCTTTGCATATAGCGTCATAAGATGAATGTATGAGTTCTAACGGAATAATGCACCTATCAATGTTAAGCCGGCGGGGGAGGAGGGGGGGGGGGGAGGAGGGGGGGGGGAGGAGGGGGGGAGGAGGGGGGGAGGAGGGGGGGGAGGCAGGGCATAGGGCGGGGATTTGACATTTTCGAGAAAATTATTGTCAAATGCCCCACCTTAGGGCAAATATTTTAAGTCAAATATACCAGAAATCCCCCACCCAAGGCTGTACATCGTGATCAAATGTCCCCTGGTATGGCCCTAGCCAGACACAGAAAAGACGTTTTAAACCTCAAAACACAACACCGTCATATTTTATTGTGCCAAATATTAAATACATACAAACATTTTAAATACCACTACAACTGCCAATTTCAAAGTGTTTTCCATGGCTCATTTCGTATGAAACGTTAAAAAATTCTAACGAAGCTAAAATGCTGGACACAAAAAGACAGAAACAACTGTCAGAGCAGTGTACAAAACTCAACGTCCAATGATTACGTGTACTCGTGTGAAAAATTGAATGAAATCGCAGCCGTTTCGAAAGAAATTATCGGCAATTCTCGTTAAATTTACAAAATTTTACATCAGAAGATCTGAAAACGTTTTACACAAAATCACATAAAAACAAACACAAAAGCGTAGAAGGAAACAGTATAAAATTCATTTACCTTTCTGTTATCGGTGACTTTCATAATTTCAAAGATGTACACCGCTTGCGCGAAGCCGGTATTGTAAACTCGGTACCAGTATCTTTCAACGAAATGTCAAAAACAGCCTGTCCGCGGGTAAAGAAAAAAATTCAAATGACCCTACCCCGGGGAAAGCAGGATCAGTCAAAAGCCCTACCCAAGGACCAACAACGCCGATCAAACCCCCACCCTATCTCAAATTTAGTTGGGTCCCGCCTTATTAGGTCTTATTAGAAGGCTTTAAGAGAACCGGAGTAGCTGTACAGTACCTATTGTAGCTCTTCATTTTGTGCTAGCCCCCTCTCTTGCCGGGAGCGATGAGAAGCGGCTGTATTCGCAGGCAAATTTCATGTAGGCCTTCCCTTATTTCGCTCATTTTATCAATTTGATTATATTCTTCTTCAAAAAAACATCGCGTGATGCAAATCTTTATCGCGTGACGGTGTAGGTCAAATCTGCGGGGAGACATGATCGCTTCGAACTCCAACCAATGAGACAGCGAAGCAGCTCAGCGGGGAATCCCCTGGTCTAAGTTGTATTGGTCTCTTTTTCCCGTTTCGCCATTTTGATTATTTTTTCAAGTGCTGCACTCTTTCCACGTTTTGGAGAAACCGGTCATTTCTTGCTTAAGCTCTGAAAAAGCACCGGACTGAATAGAACGGATCTCTAATCTGCTACACCGGAATATTTCAAGCAAGGCGGGATTTGTTTCCCCTTGGAGGGTATATGCGACTTCGTCGTTGGGGATAGGATCTATCTGCTGATTTATTGGTGGTAAGTGCGTCTTGTCTGCGAGATGATCATTCTTTGAGCTTAAAATATTTAGAATTTTGCCGGATAATCGTGATCGGACACGGTCTGGTGGAATGAGGTACATGATGATTCAAGATCTTGTTTACTTTGACTCTGTTGCATACTAATAAGACTAATAAAGAGTACTTAGTGCCCTGAATGGCAGCTTAATAAGCTGACCTCTACCAATTTTCTATCAGGCCGCAGGGAACCAGAAATGTATAGCGCAAAACTGACGCTGATGCCGGCACATCGATATGTATTAGGACGAAGTTTATTAGCGACTATTTAAAGAAGAACTCAACTGATAAACGTTCGACCTTGAGCGAACAAGAAGTAGCTAGTAAAACGGTTCAGGCGAGAAGACAATTTACTTCAAAACGAACCTCGTTGATTTACCGCAAAACAGGAGAATTTGGCACAGAGGAATGAAAAATAGGTTGACGCATATCCTACATTCTTCCTAATTGTTTCTTGCTGGTACTACACAGCTACTATGTGAGGTCGTTTTGATCATGCCATGACCGCCATGATTTATAAGTTACATATAAAGGAGCATGGAGGAAAGGTGAGAACTGTGCTTCTTAGCAACGTATAAACAAACCAACTGCTGTTCCGGTTTGTCCGACATTTTTGTGAGACTTCGAGCCTATTAAACAGCGGAAATCTATCCAAAATGGCGGACATGAACAGGAAGTACACTTCAGCAACAAAGGAAGTTAGTTTTTAGATTTAAATTTCTCAGACACTCAACACGTTTTGCTAAATCATGCTTTATTCTCGAATGATAAAAATTTTGTTAAGGAAAGGTGGCATATTGTAAACCGAAAATTCATTTTAAGAACTTTTGAGATGCAATAAAAATTATCCTGGCCTAAGACCTTGCATCTGCCATGTATAGGGATTGTTGTTTGCCTTTCTGTCGACTGTTCTTGCAAATTGCAGATCCGTTGAGGAAATATTTAATTAAGCAGCAGCACTGTATGATCTGGCGGCCGTGACGAAAATATCTGAAAAAAAAAAACCGTGTCTGAAGATTGTTAAGAATCAAACAAGCAAAAACCGAAACCATGGCCCAGACACTGGATAAACCGGTAATTCGCTGCATTTATAGGATCCTCTGAATCCGAAAATCGGGCAAAATTATTTACAAAATCCGCCGATACGTCGACACATTCACCCCCTCTCTCAAAAGAATAACATTCTCTTTCTCAGGCTTTTTTCACGGAGAAATGAGTGAAAAGAAAAAACGTCTGCCACAAACACTAAGAAGATCAAGTGAAGAGTTGTTGAGGCTGGAAAGAGAAGTTCAAGATTTACGGGAAGAAAACAAAGTTCTTCATATAAGAGCCCAGGGCGTGGGAGTTTTAGGTATGTTTACATAGTCCAATTGGTATGTTTATAAAGTACAATTAGTAATGAAATTCCTGAATAATGCCCATATGGCGATTTACCCTCCATAATAACAAAATATGTGACATGATAATGCAATGGCGGATACAGGAGATTCCGCTTCCCGAATGCATGGCAGAAGATATTTTTTCCTCTCTCTAAGATTTTTATCCTCGATACCTGCTCTATCCATTTCCATCTCTTCTTTTCTTTTTCTGTCCGGAAATGGAATGTGAACAGAATAATGCTGGAATGAGCCGGAATAGGACCGAGATGACACTGAATGGACCAAAATGAGCGGGAATGGGACTAGAATGAAAGGGTATCGGACCGGAATGAACGTTTATAGGACCGGAATGAACGGGTGTGGGACCGGAATCAACGGGGATGGCACCGGAATCAATGGGGATGGAACCAGAATGAAAGGGTATGGGACCGGAATGAAAAGGGATTGGACCGCAATGAACGGGTATGGGGCCAGGGTGAACGGGTATGGGACCGGGATGAACGAGTTTGGGACCGGAATATAAACGGGTATGGGACCCGAGTGAACGGGTGTGGACCGGAATAAACGGGTATGGGAACAGGATGAACAGTTTTGGGACCGGAATGAACGGGTTTGGGACCAGAATGAACAGGTTTTGGGATCGGAATCAACGGGTACTGGACCGGAATCAACGGGTATATGACCGGAATCAACGGGTATGGAACCAGAATGAACGGGGATGAGACCGGAATGAACGGGGATGGGACCGGAATGAACGGGGATGGGACCGGAATGAACGGGGATGGGAACGGAGTGAACGGGGATGAAAACGGAATGAACGTCGGATATGGGACCAGAATGAACGGGTATATATGGGACTGGAGAGAACGAGTATGGGAACGGAATGAGCGGGTACGGGACTGGAATAAACGGCTATGGGATCGGAATGAACGGGTATGGGACCGGAATGAACGGGTATGGGACCGTGATAAACGGGTATGGGACCGGAATGAACGGGTTTGGGATCCGGGAATGAACGGGAATGGTAGCGGAATGAACGAGGATGGTACCGGAATGAACGGGGACGGGACAGGAATGATCGGGTCTAACTTACTACATGTCAACTCTGCTTGTATCAGGCAAAGTTCTTCAGGATTCTCTAGAGAGTAATGTCAGACTAAAGGAAGAAGTTGAGCAGCTAAAATATCACCTGACTCAGCACGGTGTAGATGCAGCAGAAGCTGACCTTTTAGTCTGTACTTCAGCTGATGATGAAAACTGCAAATATGGAATTGCAGAACAAGGTTGCAGTTATCACTCATCCATGGGAAAATCAAGCAAAGGAATGCAAGATTATGTTGATGTGACGACAGCATCTGGGCCTCAGTCATTTTATGCAGGAAGTAATTTTCCAACATTATTTTCAGGAGAATCTTATAACCAGGTATATGAATATTAAATTTAAGTTTATTGGTTTAATGAATTCGCCACATTAAAAACATTTACAAGCAACTTACATACTATATTATATACAATAACAAATGGAAAATAAATTCGAGCCGTGCGGCAGGAGTAAGATCAGGACGTTCGTTCCAATTGCGACCGAACCCCTCCTGATGCAATGGTTATTACATTAAGGACCTAAAGACCTCCTGCAAGAAAGTGTATATATCTTGTTGTTGTTGTTGTTATTGTAATTGTTGTTCTTTTTATCCCATCCTGAAATTTTTACAGTAAATTTACGCTAGCCTACGTAACAGGCACTCTATCAGTGCGCAAGAGCAAAGCGCACGCAACGCAACCTCGTTCAAAATGGCGGGCCGAGAAACCACAGGACAAAGCTGCCAAATGCCCAATCTCGTTCCCAGAGCCCGCGTTCCCTTTGTTCAGCGGGAAAATGCCCCAACAATCGGGGAGTATTCTGTCATGTAAAGCGTGATGAAATGTCTCTGTTTCGATGGAACAACGCTTTCAGATGAACAGAAAACAAATACAGCTGCCATGCAATTGCCGAAAATCAACCTATGAAAACACCTTTCATCATTCATCACATGACAACATCTTCCAAGTGCAGTGGAGCACCTCAAAAACCATATCCTATCCGATGGCACATACCTATATAGCTTACATAAGTTAGTACCCTAACTTACATACTGCAGGTTAGTTAGGGGAGTAGGGATGGCGCAGTGGTGATGGCCCGGGTTTTGGTGGTTTTTGTCCTTTCTCCGAGAGTTTTTCTCCTAGTACTCCCGTTTTCCTCCCTGCATAAAAACCGACATTTCCAAATAGCCCAATTTCGATATATCAGAATTTAACTTGAAACAAAAGACATCACTACGAGGCTTAGGGGAATGATAATAGGGATTTATGTGGTTTATTCCCCTAAGCCTCGTAGTGACGTCTTTTGTTTCAAGATGAATTTTAATATATCGAAATTGGGCTATTCCAATTCGATCTGGAAACAGTGGAAGTAAGACCACCTCGTGGATTCCGCTCAAATTCCTATTTATATATTTATTTATTTATTTAGTATTTATTTAGTACCCCCTTCCACCTCCTGGATTTAGCTTTAGCACCTTAGCTTTGTAATTAAAGTGCCATTATTTACGAGAAGGAAAATGTTGACAGATGTAATAATGTGATAGATAAAGTATGAGTGACATGAATATCTTATCTTTACTTACAAAGGACAAAAATTACAAGTAAAAAAGTACTAAAAAACTACTCAAAGGACAAAATGTAGCAATAAAACCTATAAGTTTTGACCTAACATTTGATAAAATATACTGATTAGGGAAAGAGTAGTTTTAAATTGAGATTTCAACACGCTTTGGTTTTGCATGCTTTGTAATTGGCCAAAATTCTCGCGCCACTTTCTCAACCAATCAAAAGTAAAATCAAACCTAATTGTGACTTGCTCGCGGGCGTTCTCCCGCGCTTGGCGTTGGTCACCTGTATTTGCTTCGAGTTCTGATTGGTTAATTGGTTTGTCAGCGCTTGTTGTGATTGGCCAGAGTAATTACCTTGGTTTTGGTTTAACGATACTCACTCTATTGGCATTCTGTATTAGGGGTATTTCACACCAATGAATTATTAATGAATCTTAAACTATGATAATTCTGTTGTAAAATTGCTTTTTACAGCTAGCTAGGGAGGAAATTTAAAGTAAAGCCAGCATATCTACTGAAGAAAGATTAAATATATCAGACTTTTTAAGATTAAAAAAACTTTTCACATGCTACTGAGAAATCCACGCACAAACCGGCTCAAAAGCTTAACACTACCATTGTACAACATGCACTAAATTAAAGTACTATGAATTGGCTCTTTTTATATAGCAAAAAGGGGAAGAGAAAATTCCCAAGGTCTCCAAAACAGAAAGGAAACCTCATACCAGCTTACCCGAGCTGCAGACCAAAAATGTGAGAAAGAAAATGGAGCTGCAATACATCGGAGTGACTACTCCTTCGCTTCAAAAAAAGGAACAAAACAATAGTTGTGCATTAGAAAGGAAATGGTGCCAGAAAGATCTTCTAGCAGCCACAAATAACAAAATGATGCAGCTAAATCTTGCTGGGGATCCATTCATTTGTCAAGGAGACATCGTTAGATCTGAGGTACTTAAGAAAGACTTGGAGGCGCTTGCTCGAGAAAACATGAGATTAAGGCAGGAATTGGATCATGTAAGAAAAGGACCGAGTGCAGTGGAAGTGGCTGTGGTACGTGCCGACAATTTTCTTAAGACTTTGTTTAACAATGCTTTCACTCCCAAAGTCAATTATGAAGACTTGTAGTATAGTTCTAACTTTTGAGTCCGTGGACGAAATCCTATGGTGTGACCATTCAAATGAAACCTCTTCAGCAGTGCTTTTGGTACCATTTGCTTTTCAAAAATTTGCAAAATGAAATTTGGAATGCTTCTTGAATTTTGTTATTTAGCACTCTTGTGAGTCAAAGTATTAACAGTTATAATTCGTTTTTTGAGGGCTATTAGGACATCTTGCATTTGCGTCAACTTATAAACACCTGGGACCAGTTGCATAAAACTTGACGTCGGACGTCTAATGTTAAAATAGTAACTTTGACTGGGCTGAACGTCCGACGTTAGCTGTTACGTCTGGCGTCAGGTTTTATGCAACTGCCCCCTGGTGATATTTAGGCCCCGTCCACACGTATACGTTTATGTTCCTAAAGGCATACGTTTTTATGCGTTTAGGCCTCCAGTCACATGCACACGTAAATGATGAGAACGGTCACCCTAAACGGGTATTTTAGAAACGGTCTCCAAAGCGGATATTTTCGAAAACGCTGGAATCCGTTTACGTGTGGCGGATAGCGTAAATGGGTATCTTTGTAAACGCTGACGTAGATACTACTTATCTACTTATGCACAATGTAGATTTTTAGCGTTTACGTGTGGACGGGAGGCCTAAACGCATAAAATCATATGCGTTTACGAACGAAAACGTACACGTGTGGACCGGAGCGTTTTAGATGAAAACTTATACGTTTACAGACGTAAACGTATACGTGTGGACGGGGACTTAGACAAGAAAATTATAAAGTTCTATCGTAAGTGAAGAAGGCAATATCATTTTTATGAAGAAAGTGCAAAAGAGACATACAACCGTTTAAATCCTTTTTCCCTCTTCTCGCAGTCTTAGTTTGCTCGTCAGCTTGTTTACGTGAGACCCCAACTGCGTGTAATTGCGCTGCAGGCTCTCTTTATTTTGATCACGTCATGTCTGTATTGTTTTTAGGCTCAAGCGCCGTACAAACGTCAAACCTCTGTTGCCCGCACATGCACAGCACAAATGCAACAGGAACAGCAACAAGCACTGAGGTTGACGGGACGCGGACTGGAGGCTTCCGCCAATGGACCAGACGAACATTTGGACCACGTACCTGCCCCTCCAAAAGAGAAAGGAACACCCACTCCCCAGCAACATAAAGTGAAAAGACACATCAAGATGTCTAAAATGGTAGGGCGCACTGCATCCTGTTCCCAATAACACGCAATACTTTTTGTAGAGCATAAATAATCTGGACGTGAGTGAATTTTAAAAATGCTCACTCAGGTATTTCATGCCAGCGTAGGATTTTATGATTCGTTATTACGTTATGAACCGGTGTAATATATATGATGACATTACCACATGGTAGGACTGACTTACGGATACGTTCAGTCCATTCTTCACATAAGCTTTTCACCCTTCTCCACCCCTTCATCATCATTAACATAACCAATTATTAAGTAATGCTCCACGTATGAACTATAGTAAACTTCATTGTTCTACGGCATTGGCTCTTTCCCACATAGAATACCTTTGGTTTCAAGAATAGAGGAGAGGCTGATGGTTCATAATTATATTTCAGTACAAAAATAAAGAAAATCCATTTGCGTCAATTAAATTTTAGGAAATGTTCGTGCTTAACCAATCAGAATAGCAGAAGACAATAGCTAATAATTTTGCTTCTTTAATGAAGTTCCCCAAATACAATATCTTTTAAAACTTGCATGTTGTGAGATTGGGTCTCAAATTACTTCAAACCTTAAAACAATTAGACAAAATGCACCTTGAACCTTAACTTTTTAGCAGTTTTTGAGTCTAGGCCAATGAGATCACTAGTTGTAACAATGAAAAAAGTTGACATTCCATCGTGCATTGCCGTTCAGCACTATCCTTCGTATGCGGATCATTACTTAAAGAGAATGTGATGATAGTAGTTAAACAGCAACTGAAGGAGTTTCGATTGGAGCCAAAACTGAGCTGATTACATTCTATTTAATTCTTTCTACCGTAATTCATATAAATGTATTTTCATATAGACATAACGAAATATTTTATCATAAGCGGTATATATAACTGATTCCTGGCAGGGCATAACCGATGTATCAAAAGCTCAGCAAAAAATACCTAAAAGCTAACCACGGAAACGTTTTATTCTCTAAAACGTATGATTCCTCCAACGCGAACGGTGTGATGTATAAAACGCGATTAGTAAACGCCGAAAATTCACGTGCGCACGTTTTCAAAAACGGAATGTTGCAATAAACCTGAAAAGTAAAACGACCGTGCAACTTTTCGACGCAATCTCTCTGACTTACCATTTATTTTTTCGTTGGCTGTTATAGCGCGAAGAGCAAAATCAAGGTTTAAAAGAGGACCTTCGGAGAGTGTATGAGGAGAAAGAAGCAAAACTGCAGATGGAGTTAAAGCACTTGTCGAATGAGGTATTCAGGAGTGCTCAATAAAGTATAATTGTAGTACCTGATTCATGCAGTGGCCTGAATAGAATTGCAGATACTCACGAAGATGAGTGCAAATAAGAGTTTGTAGCGGAGCACTTGCCAGGCCGAAGGCCTGGCTGCGCAGCCCCATACTCATAGAACCTATGCCGTCATTTTTCATGGTCATGGCTAGCGGAATGTTTCGCGGGCGCGCGTGTGCCCGTCCGCCCGTGTTGGAACAACATCCGGGATCTTGAAAGCAAGGCTTTGTTTTTCGCGCGACCACACAGCCGTGAGCTCGGCAAACACTTTAGTTCTTTTGTTGTGTTTAGCGAAGAATTAGTATATGTTATCGCATGGGCCCGAGTAAAATTAAGGATTAATATCACGCGTGTTTTCAGAAGCTGTAGAAATTGCCCGAGTCGCGAAGCGACAAGGGCAATTTCTACAGCTTCTGAAAACACAAGTGATATTAATCCTTAATTTTAGGAGGGAACATGCGATTACTTGTTTATAATATAGAGGGCAAAATTACAGGGAAACGTTTCAGACTTTTTAAGAGTCACTCAGACTTCAAACCAACCGAAGTGAAAATACTCTCTCGCAAACTGACAAGAAAAACTTTTCAACTCACTGTGGTTGAATAAATTTCTATTCGGTCAAAGATACATTTGTCTGCTATGTACATCTAGAAAACATAGACACTTTACGACAAAAACAAAGCAAGTTTTATTTTAGCGTACCTGTGTTTTGAAGTTTTTGCCGCTTTGATAACAACAACAAATGGCGAGAGTTCAAACTTCCTTGCACGTTTGGCGATTTAATTGCTTTCTTTCATGTCTTTTAGCCTTATTCGTTCTCCTGTTAAACGTATAATTTTTCCTTTCAGCAAAATATGTCAAAGTTCTTTTCTTTAGGTCCGCAGAAATCCGCATTTTTTCAATGAAGTGATGGAACTTTAAAACCAGCTTTTGTCGCCATGAATGAATTTCTTCTAGATCTTCAACGTCGCAAACTGGCCTGCAGGCGTCTAGTTCAGTAATCCAAGATTTGACACAAATAATCGCTTCCTGTTTGGCGTAAAATGCTGTAATTCACTGTAGAATTCCTTTCTTAGGTATCTTCCGATTTCATTCCTTTTTTATAACAAAATCTTCGGCGAAACATGCGAGCGCTGCGTTTGTAAATTTTCTTCAAAATCCCGCCAAGCGAACTGAATGCAACGACGACGCGCTCAACCAATTACGAGTGAGAAAATTTGATGCTCGACCAATCAGGAGCGAGTAATTTTGCCCTCAATTAAGAAAAAATGCCCTCTTCGTCAGCCAATCAGCATTCAGTAATTTTGCCCTCTATATTATAAAAGTCGTTATTTCCCTGCAGTTTTTCGCAGTTTGCTACTCAAGACAGGGATACTAATTAAGGGATACTCAGAAGCCGCTTTAGTGGAAGAAGAAGAGCTTTCAGAGATAAAATCTTGCTTCGAGGAACTATATACGTTTTTAGCAATGCGAAGAGATGGGTTCGTTTTACGGATTTCAGCACCAAAGCGGAGGTTTAAAGAATTTCCAAGTACAGTAGTCGCCGGAGGGACTTAAAGGTAAAACAAATTACATTTTTCGATGGGAATTTATCTTGATATCAATCTGTGATTGACATTTTGTTTGTGTTCTCGTTAATTTTGGAGAATTGTTTATAAACGTGTAGCTTAAATTCAGTTGTATTTTAGTTTCTTGAATTTCATCGAAGACACGGCTCGGCCTCGAATGCACTGTAATTGTACGCGTTTTGCTTCTAAACATAAACTAATTGAGATTTCAATAAATTTTTTCGAAAGAAGATTGTGTTGTCCATTTTTATGTGTTTGTTCATTCATTGCATAGATTGAAAAGCGATTTTATGTAAACAAAACAAGACTTAGATTTTATACTCTCGTCGCCTTATGCAAATATGTTTGTGTATTTTGGCAAATCAGTTTTTCGGGCATTTTTTGACAAGCAACAACTCTATTTTATTCGGAAAATAGTCGTAATAGTTATTCTAGACGGAGAAAAAGTTGTTTTTGTGAACTTTTGTGCGGTCTAAATGTACTGTGCAGACGGTCGGGTAATAAGCTTACTGCTTTTCAGAATTGCTAAAATTGAAAAATAGCCCGGTCGTCAATCTTAATTTTTGTGCTTCCGACCTTTCACCTAAGTTAAGTTTCATCTTAATTAAGCTTGTTCAGAGGGTCTTCAGAGGGCGCCGCTGTTAGGCTAAGGCTAACTATATATATTATTTCCAGTCATCGCAATCTTCCTGACAAGTGGAAAACGCTATTAAAGGCAATCCACAACGAGAGCCAAGGTAGCGACCTCCCTTGAACATTACATGGCCAGGTTCAGAGCCGTACCCTGATTGGTTAATATTTCGTATTCGAATCGCAAGAAACGAAGGGCCTGAAGAGTGCAAACAGCTTCCGAAACACGCTAACACGAAAATAGTCTATCCAATCGGATACAGTGATTATGATTTGCTTTCCCTTGAAATACTTCCCTCTGGTTGTTCTAGGAGCATTTTGTATTTGAGCAAACACATTTACCTGAATATTTAACAGTTTTTTCAAAAGAAGAAAAGGCACATCCCCGTTACTTTTCCCCTTAAGAGTTTTCAGTACTTTTATATTTTTATTATTCACAGTTTGAAGGCTATGAGCTTGACAGACAAGAAAGAGTCATTTACCGCTGTGAGCAGCTAAAGCAGGAACTCATTAATTTAAGCCAAGACATTGAGCGCATGCAGTCACAAGCTCAAGCAGAACAACAGGTAAGAATTGGAGTCGGAATCGGAGTCGGAATCGGAATCGGAGTCGGAATCGGAATCGGAGACCGAGTCGGAGGCGGAGTCAAAGTCGGAGTCGGAATTGGAGTCGGAGTTGGAGTCGGAGTTGGAGTCGAGTCGGAGACGGAGTCGGACGGAATCATCCACGAAACTCTTCTTGATACACTTCTGATTACGACTCCGACTCCAAATCATGTCTGACGCCAATTTTGTCACTAGTAAAAGCCAGCCTTTATGGAGTATAAATCACAGCGCCAACGCCTTCAACACGCAGTCGAAACCGCTAAGAAAACTGTTTTCTGCAAAATCAATCGATATTCTTTGCAAAAGAAGTAATTCTATACTATAAAACAATCTTTAAGAGCTTTGACCGCGCAATTTTCTGCATATAAAGTACTGTTTCGACGGCCATATGTTATCGTCAGTTTCAGTGGATTTGAAAGTTTTGAATTTATCTGCGTAAATATATACTAAATAGTTAAAAGTTACACTCTAAACTTCTATCGTGTTCTCGTAAAAGGCACGGTCATTTGATAAATCAAAAACAGTGGATTTCAGTGTTCTCACATTATTCCTAATTGTTCCTAGGCTCAAGTGTCACCCAGGCATCAGAAATCTGACAGCGCACGCGCATCACAAGTTCCACATCAAAAAGCACTAAGGCCTGGGGAGAATGGGCTGGGAGCATGCGCAGATGAACCAGAAGAAGATTTCAACCACGTACCTTCACCGCCAAAAGAAAAACCAACGCGTTCTTCTCAAAAGAATGAAGTGAAACGGAAAAGATTGTCAGGGAACAAACAGCCTGTCCCAGTAGCATCCTTTTCTTCACCTGAAGTTTACATTGTAGGAAATACTCCGTATGGCTTTAGAACATGCTCTCCTCAGCTCTACGTATCAATTCCTTCCCTTAATTCGGCTGTTGTGTATGTTCAGTCTTTCCCTGCAATCTCAGAGCCTGAAACGCGTTAGTTTCGCTTCCTGTAACTGAACGTTCTTGCAAAAAAAACATACTTTAATAGGGTATTATCCTTTGAGCAAGCTCTCAGGCGCAGGCTGACAACCCAACCCAGCCCAGC
Organism: Cladopsammia gracilis; assembly: GCA_022457155.1. NCBI lineage: Eukaryota > Metazoa > Cnidaria > Anthozoa > Scleractinia > Dendrophylliidae > Cladopsammia > Cladopsammia gracilis. The sequence goes on along the minus strand of JAJGOT010000103.1, from coordinate 537,638 downwards.
CCTCGCAGGCTAACAGGGTATACATTTCTCTTAGGATTTATAGCAATATATTTTGTAATATTATACTTATCTTCATTTATTATACGTAAGAGCTGGCCTTGAATGACCAATTGGGACTGGTTCCCTGTGTGGTCAGAATTTTGCTATCAGCGGGTCTCTCAGATGGATTGCTGAAAAAAGAGTCGTCCTAATAATTATAAACACAACTGATAATGTTTTCCAAATTACAAATTAATAAAATCAATGCATCAGTAACGAATCCCGGTATATCACAGACCTGGGTACCTTTTAGATGTAACTGGTTAGGCAAATCACTGATTGGCAATCCTGGCGAATGCCAATTTGTTGGCACTTGGTCAGCTAAGTTGGTAGAGAACCGGACCGCAGAGCGGGATGTGACGTTACCAAATCAAGTAAAATGATGCTTGTCAGGTTTGGATGATCGCATCATTGGTAGGTGACGTTAAACCATTGTCCTTGTCTCCTACATCTCTTACTAAACTAGTAAGGGATGTTAAATAACCCACGTCACTGTTCGAGAAGAGAAGGCACCCAGGTGTTGTGGTCTTTCCCCTTCGATCGCATTCATGGTGGGTGAGTGGGAGGCGATTTTTTTCTACTTCTTGTAAAGCTTCTTCCCGGGACTTCACGGACATGAGTTTCGGTAACGCTCGGACCACGTGACCCGAAATGCATTGTTATGAGTCCCAGGTACTACGCAAGAGGGAGAATAACGGCTCCTTGAACATGCTTACGTCCGATCTCACCTCACAGTTATAAAGATGTAAAGCACAGTTGAACATGCGTCAAGGGAAACTGCACGACTCCATGCATCACAACTATCTTGTTTATTCTTTTTCTTCAATTTGTTAAACTTTGAAAGTGTACTAAAATTAAGGAGCGGTATGCACGTCTCGGAACGCCTTACAGGATTGGCTGAACAAACAGTCAACAGAACAATGGACCCTAGCCTTGGAAACAATGCATGTACGTGATCACCAGGTCCAATGAAATAAGAGGTTCCGAAGAGGTGGTTGGCTACTGAAATTAAGTATTAATTATACACTGATTTGGTATATTGGTATTGTACTAAAGAGATTTCACGAAACCCGTGAAATAAAATTAAACAGTTATTTAATAGTTAAAGGTAAACGAAAGAAATTTAATGTCTTATTGTGTCTATTTGTTTAATTTCTTTTTTGATCACAGGTTAAGTGAAACCACTCTATCAGCATAGGCGTACGAGGGGGAGGGGCTGGGGGAGCTGCAGCACCCCCAGTCGTAAAAAATATAGTATTATTCGGGCAAAACTGGTCGACTATTCGGGCACCACAGATCTAGACAGAAAAATTACTGAATTATTTTGTGATTCAATGTCTTAAATTAATTGTTCTTATTTCGTAACTCACATTACTCACTTACCTTTGTACCGAGCTCTATACTACATCGATCGTGTCATTGATGTGATAGCTTTATTAGATGCTAACCGCTTGAGCAGGCCCTATTTACATGGAAAGGGGATGATCCTAGTGCTAGGATCATCCAAGCGCGACATGTTCTCTACTCTCAGTTTACATGCGAATGGTTGCATTTGGCCCTAGCGCTAAGATCATCCTAGCGCTAGGATCATCTTAGCTCCATGTAAATGGCCTCGGCAGCCCCAGGTTATCTTCTCTTTTGTTATTGTCGCCCGCCGTCTTGCTTTGCAACCGCGCCGAAATCAAAGGTAATGGGGCCATCCTGTAAACCAAATGAAAAGTTGATCCTGGAACCCGCATTTACCCATGTAAACCAAATGAACCTTCTAGAATCATCCTAGCACTAGGATCATCCTCTTTTCATGTAAATAGGGCCATAAAACGACAAATTTGCGTTGTGGTCCGCCAAGGGTGGGAATGATAATGTAGACCGCGCAGGGACTGAAACTAAGTATAACATTTGGCGACCATCTTGCTTATTAGGACTGTATGTGTGGTTGGTATCTGGTCGATTAAAGTATGTCTTCGTCGAAGTCTCGTAAAATATCTTATCGGTACCGTGTGAAATGCGAAGAATGAGAGATAAAGAAGTTCATTCTCGCATCGTTCACAGCAGTAGAAAAGTAAAATGTCAGCGAGTGCTAGAATCATCATCATGACGAATAAACATGACGTCATGAGTTTCATTCGGGCAAATTGAGTTCAGCCCCCCCCCCCCCGCCAAAATTTTTCCCGTACGCCGATGTCCATCAGTCTTGTTGATAAAGAATGTTTCATGAATTTTGAAAACTAAAAAGTCTGAGAGAAAAATAAAATATTAATTTTTTTAGTTTGTATTGCTTACTCTGTAACAACTTTATTTATAGAGGGTGACACATAACAGTTTTCACTGACGAACCAGTGGCCCTCTATCTTAAAATTTAAAATTCACCAAGGTTAAACATGGACCTTTAAGCTGTGCATAAATTTTCTTTTAGCACCAGTTCGCAAGGTATTCCCTTTTAAGGTATTCCCTTTTTCAACTTTGTCTATAGGGGATGACACATAACAGTTTTCACTGACAAAACAGTGGCCCTCTATCGTAAAATTTAAAATTCATCAAGGTTAAACATGGGCCTTTAAGCTGTGCATAAATTTTCTTTTAGCACCAGTTCGCAAGGTATTCCCTTTTAAGGTATTCAAGGTATTCCCTTTTAACCCTATCCAGACCGGGGGGGGGGGGGGGGGGGGGCTTTTGGAGCCCGCTCGAACTTTGAAGTTGTGTCGTTTCAAAACGGTCGATGCAATGACCACCAAATTTGGTGACTTTTCCTAAAATTTATCTGGAAACATTTTCCCGTTAGCGTCCTTTGTCCACCGACATTGACGTTTCCATAGCAACCGCTTTTTGACACATATGTTTTACAAAATTAGCATTTTTCGCTTTAATCAAGATTATTTCAAATTTTTCTTGTTGAATTAATATTTTCCACTTAATTTAGCGATAATTGATCACATTATGTATAATTATTTATTAATTAACGTTAATTAACGGCAATTTTAGGAAAATGTGGAATATGAAATGTCAAAATCCAGGATGGCGGATCGAAGTTTTACTAAAGGTCTTTTCTCTCTATAATTTTATTATTGGTTTATATTTTGGATTGTAAAACATTTGCCCACAATAAACTAAGCTTTAGCAGTCCATTTGCTTTATTTTTCGGTGTTTTAACCGAAATAAACACGTTTGGACTAATTCAAGATGGCGGATCCAAGATGGCGGATCCAAGATGGCGGACAATAAAATGGGAAATTTATTTACCTGTCTGTGTAATTCCATTATCTCTAAACATTTATTGTCAAAATATCATTAACAAGAGGCTCCTAGCAGCCTTTACTCATGCGCATGCGTAAGTTAGTTTTATGATATATTTTAAACATGATCATCGTTCCTGCAATCCACGTTGTTTACTATTGATTGTTTTGGAAATGAAGGCTGTACCACAATGAAGGGAATGATTCTTCTAAGTCTTATATATACCAAAAAAATGAACATTGCCAATGTAAGTAGGGTTGTAGGAGACGCTGTCGTGACACTTGAGTAACGCACTTTTATCGGAAGTGAGAGTAGCCGGAAGTCACTAAACAGGAAGTGTAGTGGCAAAGCAATAAACCGGAAGTGTGCAATTTAAAATATGCGTGCATAAATTTGCATGCAAAATCGTGACACAAAAAATAAAAATAATAAAAATAAGAAGAAAAACAAAGCCGAAACCTTACCTCATGCCGCTACGCGCATGAGTAAAAATGTCCTTTTCACTCGAGAAATGCTCCGATGACTCCATACAAACCCTTCTAATTTTGCCTTGGTTCGTTACGAACCAAGGCAAAATTAGTAGGGTTTGTATGGAGTCATCGGAGCATAAAGGGGCCAATATCTCGCCCCCAAACTTCACAAGGATGCTGATTTTTGGCAAGCGGGCGTTTTCCGAATATCTAATCAAATCCCATAATTTCACAAATTTAAGTTTTTGTGACGTCACACTTCGGTACTCTATACAGAGAGCAATAGATCACAGGGCGTCTACGAATTGAAAGGATGGGTCACATGATTGGTTCTGATTTGAATAACTTGGGAGATGTGGCTCTCAGAAATCAAATTTGTCATAATTTATAATGACACATGCACGTTTTCTTTTAATTTGGTATTTGCACAACCCTTCCCTCAAAAATAAAATTGTCCATTATTTCGTGAGTTTGCAAGACACTTAGCATTCCAGGTCACGGGATTTTAATAATGCTGTCATGCGATACCTCAACAAAAGGAACTGCTGGGGTTACTTCCTTTTTCGCTTTTTGTTCTAGATTGTTTGATCTTTGAACCACGAGCGATAGCAGGCAAGAATATTGTAATTCGTCTTGCTATTGCCAACGAACTTGGTCACGGACAAATTAATCCTAAAAGGACAGACTTGTGTTGTTTTCTTTGATCGACGAATCTTTATCGGTAAGTCAGTTGATATTTGCATTTGTCGCGAAGAATGCCCAGAATAGCAACAGTCAAGCATAATCGAACGTTCGATCAATCGAATTATTTCGAACAGTCGCGTGTTCGAGCTTGATCGGGTTCGTTTTGGTACACGAACACAATCGAACCAACGTACGCAAAATCTACTAGCTGTGCCATTTATGCACAAAGTGTCTGACATTTGCACGCTTCTCGGATTAAGTACTTCTATTTTACGGCGATGAATGGCTTGCGATCGATTAATGTAGCAAGTACTTAGTTCTATACCTTCTTTCTTAAATTTCAATGGTTCGGTGAATCGGCGGTTGTCGACTGATGAGTTGTGTAATCTTCTCTTAGAACTATATCATTCGCCGAAACACGACAAGTTGACAAAGTTGAAATACTTACATGGAATATTGATTTTAAGAATGATTAATCGTGTTTGATTGAAGTTTAAACTGTGAAATCAAACACATCAAATTTCTTGTGATTGTGTTATATTGGCTGTGTTTTCACGAGGCGGTTTTTCTCGCTTAACATTCCTGTAGATATATTTTCTTTTGTTAAGACAATAGAAAATTAGAACACAAAAGAACGACAATACAATGCCCTTCTTTGTTGTTTAATTGCCGACAAGCTTAAGCGACCTGGTTTGCTCGCTCGTGAAAACACGGCCATTATCAAGATTGTATTGAAAATATGTATAAAAATAATATATAGATTACTTCACGTTAATTGCGCGCGTGCGGCATTCACGCACGAATTGGCGATGTGTCACTTGAGAAATTAGTAAACTTCAGATTTGAATACGAGAACGAGATTGAGTACGAGTACAACTTTTGAATTTAAAGCCAGTCACGTCCCCAGAGCTGTCGCTCCTTCCTGTTGCTGACCAGAAGATAAGGAGACTATGTATAAAATTGTGCTGATAAATGGTTATCTAGAGCACGCGAACTAGGTTTAAAAAGTCGTTACTCAATCTCGTACTCTAGTACTTCGATTCGTGACCCAACATCTGTCTTGTCTTTCCTGTCTTTTCTTGACCTTTTATCTTCGTGGTTGGTCCAAAACTGAAATCCGGAAACAATAGACTCACAGACATTCATACTAGTTAATGTCATTAATATGTAACAGGACTTTCATTTTCAGTGCTATTTTGTTTCGACCGCGTGGCATTCCAGATTATATACACTCGATCTTCTCGCTTAATGTTCGGCCTACGTTAATTTGTTACCATTTTAATGCTGGATTACTCCTTATTTACGTGATTGGTTAAACATTTTCTCCGTGATGCGTGATTTCACTTAAAAATTCGGCGTGATGCGTGATCGGTCAATGATCGGTTCCTCCCCTTTGCCACCCTCATTCGTGTTTGGCTAAAATTGTTTTTACTAGTGCTCGTGATTGGCTCGATTATTAATTACTCTCTAACTACTTTGGTTTTGGTTTAATTCGTATTAATACACTCAATTGAAAACCGCTCCATACTGCACAAAGTACTTCCCATGCTGTAATTTTATACATACTGAGATTTTCTGCTCAGGAATGCTTTATTTATTTTGTCAATAAACACGCGTACAGCTTTGGATATTTCAGCTTAAATTATTTTGCCGGCGAAATCTCAGACAGTTTTCAGAACAGCTGACATTGAAATTTGAAAAAAATTTATAACCAATATTAACATGCATTTTTGCAATAGATTTGTACTGGAGAGAAAGGCGGTTGACAAGAACGGTTACTGAAGACCACGACGTCACATGTAAAAGGTACGTTAAGCATATCTGTCACTTCCCATGACTTCTACATGGAAGCTTGTGTTGTCTAAACCATAGAACATTTACTATCCACAAACAAACCTTTTAAATTTATTTAATCATTGGTTTGTGTACGAAACTAAAACAACATGATGTCCAACATCATAACAATGATGTCCAACATAATAACAATGATGACACTCAATGTTCCATAATTTACAATAATTTTGCACTTGTGCACTGGTCACTTCATGATGAAAACCTCGAAGAATAGGCCATTTCCATATACATGTATAATTATTAAAATTTTCATCTGGCATCCACTCACACAAAGTACGTATGTTTGACATATTTTATGCAGAGTCCCATAGCATGACCCCAAGTGGAACACTGATGCTGAACTTTGAAACTAAACGGGGTCTTCTCAGATCCATTTGGTAATATATATAGATAGCCTGAGCCTAACAGCGTCGCTCTTTGAACAGAAAGCCGATGATAAACTTAACTGAGGTGAAAGGTCGGAAGCACAAGAATAAAATTGACGACCGGGCTATCTTTTAATTTTAGCAATTCTCAAAAACAGACTTACGCGACCGTTTGCACAGTACATTTAGACCGTACAAAAGTTCACAAAAACAACTTTTTCTCCGTCTAGAATAATTAGTACGACTAATTTCCAAATAAAATACACCTGCTGCTTATAAAAATTGTCCGAGAAACTGATTTGGAAATCAAAATTGCAAAAAATACACAAACATATTTGCATAAGACCACGCGAGTGAAGTTTACAACTATAAAATCCAAGTCTTGTTTTGTTTACATAAAATCGCTTTTCAATCTATGTAATGAATGAACAAACACATAAAAATGGACAACACAAAATTTTATTCAAATCTCCATACGTTTATGTTTAAAAGCAGAACGCGAACCATGAGCTCATCGAGGCCGAGATGTCTCCGATAAAAGAAATCAAAACAACTGAATTTAATTGAGCGCGTTATAAACAATTCTCCCGAAAACTAGCGAGAAGACAAAAAAGTCAATCACAGATTGATATCAACATAAATTCCCATCGAAAAATGTATTTTGTTTTACCTTTAAGTCTCTCCACTGCTTGGAAATTGTTTAAATCTCCGCTTCTTCAGTTCTGAAACCCGAAGTGACAAACATCTTCCCGCATTGCTCCCATCCTCGAAGCAAGATTTTATCTCTAAAAGCTCTTCTATTTACACTAATAGCGGCTTCTGAGTATCCCTTAATTAGTATCCCTGTCTTGAGTAGCAAACCGCGAAAAATTCAGGAGAATAACGACTTTAATTTGAATCGGTTTTCTCCGCTAAACACAGCAAAACGTCAAAAGTGTTTTCCCATTTCACGTGAAAATTGCAAAGATCCCGGATGTTACGTGGCGTCATACGCGCATGTTTTGCGACGGTCTACGCGCCCGCGAGTTAGCCCTAAGCGACGGCGGCGGCGGCGGCGTCGGCGGGCACACAACGCGCCCGCGAAACATTCCGCTAGCCATGACCATGAAAAATGACGGCCATGGGTTTTATGGTTCTCTGGTTCTCTGGTTCTATGAGTATGGTGCTGCGCAGCCAGGCCTTCGGCCCGGCAAGAGCTCCGCTAAAAACAGAGCAGATTTCAGTGCATTTAATAGCTCAAGTTTTTAAAACCTCTTGTTGAAGTTCTTGGTTAATTTAAAGAGACTTTTAAATTAAGACAATAGTTCAATTTACATTCAATAGGGTTAAAAACATTTGCCAGTCAACTTACACTTTAATTTGTTACACTGGACAAAAAAAAAAATGAATTTACTCAAGTTTTGCACATTCAGCAAATATGTAGGAAATTTAGGCCTCTAAATTTGAACCTAATTTGCACTGGGTGTGAAGTGAATGCAAACATACATCTTTGCTCGTGTTTACATTGTGTGCAAATGTGGTGTAAATATACATCTGCGCAAAATTTACTGCATCTTTGTCACCCCAAGCAAATCTCATATTTGCTCATCTTTGCCATGCCGAGCAAACGTAAAGAAAATGCGGTATTTACCATCTTTGCTTTCTTTGCAAATAAGTGCAAACATCAAGTTTGATGTGCTGCAAATATGGGCAAATATGGTCTTTACTACATGTTTACTACTGTTTTGTCACCCATGTAAATTCATTTTTTCGTCCAGTGTTAGACACATTCGGAACCGTGATTTGTCTAAAGTAGACTCTGCCGATTATGTATATGTTGTAGTTAATTTTTTATCTCAGGTAATTTTCATTTTTCCTTTGTTTTTGGGTATGGTAATATATGCTAATGAATTTGAAACAAAGGAAAAACAAAAATTACCTGAAATAAAAAAATTAACTACAACATATGTTTAAACAAGCTTACAGTTTTTTTCACATTTTTGCAAACACATCCTGATATAGAGTATAAATGGTGCAAAATAAAATATAATCATTCCTTTGAGCCTTATTTTCTTTGCAGGAACAAATGCAGTTACAAAGATTATATTTAGAAGGAATGATGAAAATTGTTGACATGCTGATAGACAAAACATTTAATACGTTTACATACTATTGTTGTTTAACCTTGTTTTGCAGAATTAACACACCAAGGGTTATAAGACGAGACTCGTCACTGTTGAAAGGATACACAAGAATATATTAAAGGCTTGAACAACTTCCTTCCACCTTCAAGAACAAGATGGCCAGTAGCCAAGGTACTGTGTCAGTCATGAGGCGCTAAATGGTCACACAGGCAGTTGACTTTTCTTGAAATGGTCTGTCAGTTTTTATTATATTCAATAAGACTGAGATCGCATATGTCAAAGAAAATTCGCATTCTTATTGGGTATCGAAGCGAGCGGCATTTAATAGCATGGAATTGCATAACTGTGAGGAACGCCACGCAGCTCTTAGAACAAGTTGTTTTAATGGCTCACCAAACAATAGAGCCCTTGGACATTATATTCCTCGAACAGACATCACATTCAAGAATCCTTCGGCTTTGAGTAAAGTTTTTAAGATCCAAACCTGATTGGGAAAGAACGGCGTGGCCTTACGCAAACTTCGACCGAGGAAATTAATTGGCTTCCACGTTCAGTTGTCTAGACAAACGAAAGCGCCTATCGCTATATAGCACTGCACTGCTTTTAAACTTGAACTATGGATAGACTTCTATCGCTTAATGTTTGTATTTTTGCTCTTTTTTGTTCAAAAGACAAATACGTTACATTTTATAAGGATTTTTATATTTCTTTATGATTTTTTTTTTCAGAAACCGCACGATTTTAGACGTTTGTGATTTCTGGTTCGGGGGGTTCGACCGGACCCCCCCGAACTACCCCTAGATTCGCCCCAGCCCAGTCATTAAGTGTTTACTGTGTTTTACAAGGCCAATGAAAATACAGGCTTCTGAGTTGCGTGGTACTGCAAAGTGATATTTGGCACCTTCGTTCAGAACGATGTTTCTGCACTTTGTTTAGGCCATCCCCATAAAATGTTTCGTTTTCTATCGCCAAGTGGGTCGGTCGATCGGGCAAAAAAATAAATAAATAAATAATAAAATTGACCGAGGGAGCCTGAGAACAGAAAAAAATCTGGATCTCATACCCAGATCTCACTCGTGCTTGTAATGAAATGTCAAAAAGGTCAAAAAGGTAGTAATTAATTAAAAATATATATATATATAAGTAGTAATCATCTGGGTTCTTATTGCTCCCTGGAACGACAGGAGGCACAGGGAGTCCAGGCTCACAACGGGAGTTCTCAAGGACACCAATATAACGATTTGTATGGGATTTTATCGTGAATTCGATAAAATATCAAATGTATAAATAAACAACCATAAAAGTAGTGTTCACACCTCATTAAATGATGTCTATCTGTTGTTTCATGGCTGCATTTTGACTTCTAAACGGTGTTTTAGCGAGTTTTGGTTTTTCTGGTTAAACCTTTTAGATGAAGTCAAACCTGAAAAAAAAAAAAAAACCTCGCTACAATGCGGTTTAGAAGCCATAAAGCCGCCAAGGAACAACATATAGTCATCATTTAATGAGATATGAACACTTAAATGGCTGTTTATTTATAATTTTCATATTTTACCAAACTCGCAGTAAATTCCCATACAAATCCATATATTTTTGTCGTCGATGATTCCTGTTGTGAGCCTGGCCTCCCTGTGGAGGTGACGAGAGGAAGGGAGACCCTGGGAACGAAGTTGATATTACTATTCGGGATCTGCAGATCAGTTAAGCATTTTCATGAGACCTTTTATTCCAACCTCGTAAAAGAAAGTTAGTTTACTGTATGTATTGCAATATGCATTGATCAATTCATGTATTTTGATATTCATTTACAAAGTCCATTCATCAATTTTTCAATTTTGAAATGTTTGTTGCTTTCACCAGAAACTGCCAGTGACCCACCAGAGCACACTGTTACTCTGCTTGAGAATGAGGATCTTCCTGGAAATCCAGTGCCTTGGGATGATGGCCAACTCCCAATCGACATTTTGTTACTGACGGTGAAAGACTGTGAATTTTTAGGCTGTATTTCGTATCTAAATCGGGGTTTCCGTAAGACTTATCATGACGACCTTGGTGCCGTGTATCTTGGAGATATGGGTGAAAATGAACCGAAGCTGAGAATCGCTGTCATGAAGAGCTATATGGGGTCAGGAGGTCCAGGAGGTTCTACAGTTGTTGTAATGAAAGCTGTCGGAGTCTTAATGCCCAAAGCTGTGTTTTACGTAGGTTTCTGTGGTGGCCTAAACTTCGATAAAGTCAAACTTGGAGACGTGGTACTTTCAGCGAAGTTAATAACATATGCTCCTTCTAAACACACGGCGAATGGTATTGAAGAACGTGGCGTTAACGTTCCATTGAATAGCAATCTTTCGAGGATGATACTAAATGCTGGTGAGGGTTGGAAGGCACCTTTGAAAGATCCAAAAGACCTAAAAGTGAAGATACATCGTGGCACTTTTCTTAGCGGCCCAGAGGTGATTGATAACAATGAACGGCGTAAGGCCCTCGTTGAACGATTCCCAGAAGCCATTGCTGTAGAAATGGAAGGTGAAGGTAAGAGTGTGACAAAAGTTTAATTCTCAACAACCTTGACCAGGAGGTAGCCTGCGTGGCAGGTCTCGCGCGCCCGAATTTCCCCCCTTCCCCTTCCCCTTAGAACGCCTGCCACGCAGGCTAACCAGGAGGTAGAATGTAAGTTATGTTACTGACTCGGCGAAGTAAAAAATGGATGTCTATATCCAAATTATACGTTGTTAGCCGATTTGTTTTTTAGCAGACACCGGCATAAAACAGACCCTTCAACCGAAATCAAACTGAAATCAAATCAGAACGAGAGTCGACAAGAATCCAAATTTTACTGTTAGTCTCGTTTAAACAACATCTGTAATACGCTCTCATCGACTCTCGCATGCGTTAATCGAGCTTGCAGCTCAATCTCATGATACAGTCGATAACATTTAAACTCCCTACCTCTCCTATAACTATAACTGCCAATTAACTCGCTTACTTGCGCTAAAACGAGTTTAACGAAAGTCTTAGCTATCATCTCTCGTTGACTCTCGTTCTCCTTTGAACCTTAACTTTACCTGGCTCTACACACGGGTGGCCGCAATATTCACATTTACCAGTTTACCACGTTTTCAAGTAATATAGCGCGTCTATACTACATGTATGTGGCAAACAAAACACTCTCACTTCATTTTTAGGTCTGTTTGCAGCAGCTCATGACCTGCAAATTAACTGGATTATTATTAAAGGCGTCTCAGACTACGCAGATGGTAGAAAATCTAAGACAAATTCTTGGAGACCGTTCTCGAGTTTAATGGCAGCTTCCCTAACTGCTCATATTCTCAGTAGTCCCATTCCTTTCCAAGGCTTGCCTCACTATGGAAAAACAAGTGAGTACTGGACATTCAGGGCGCGTATTACTTATTTCTTCCATATAATTTGCCCCTTAAGTTGTAGTTGCATATCTCCCGTACAAACTCTTGATTTTTTGTCTCTTTTCCGTGTTTTTGCCTCTTCCGTAATCCACCCAAAGTGAGGCTTTCTAAAGCCTTAACTTCCAGCAAATCTAAATCCTGATTTCGTGTCCAAAAATTCACAATTTTTTTTTCAGTCGGGGTTTAACCAATCTTATATTGTCGTATTATAATCCACACGATCCACGTGCGGATGTGGAATCTGGTTTTCGATGACTATTCGTTCAAGATCTAAAGAGATACTTAGATAAGATTATAACTCTATTTAAACTGATACAGCTGTACATGTTTCTGGCGTGCTTTTCTTAAATCTCCCGAAGACATGTCGAGCCCGAGACATATTTCTTAACTTCACTTTCTGTCAATTTGATGGTGTAGTTTTCGGCCCACAAACCAGTTCAACGTTTCTTCGTCAACTTACGATTTTACTTTTTAGCTGTCAAAATCAACAAAATTTAAATTTTTGTTTGTAGACAGACTGCATAGAACATATTTTTTACTAGGCCATCTCAAATTATGCGTTAGCGCTTTGTCTAGTTTACCCCAAATTTCGTCGTTACACGAAATGGCTGGAGAAAGGCATTGGAAGAATAAAGTGTTTTACCTATAGCGAATGCAGCAAGATGGTAGAGGCAATAAGTACTCCGACCTAGACGCCTTATATCACGACTACCCTAGCTCTCCCTTATCACAATCCATAGATGCAAACAATTTATAAATATGGTTTACCCTACAGAGTTATAGTGCTCTAAAACACTGGTCATAAAGATTCGGAGAACACCCGTAGCATCGCCATCTACCCCCCCCCCCCCCCCCCCCATTACCACCTTCAGGTCACTGTAAATGGTAGTATATTTAACTTATGACTTTTGATCCAACACAGGTGAACATAAACAGGCTGCTGGAACTTCACCATTGACCAGTCCCGCGGGTGTTCTGCATGGAAAAGGTAACGTAGCATTTATTTGTGTTGTGCATTCACTAGCGTTTCTTGGTAAACCACCTCGGAATGACGGCTTTTCATAAGTGAGCTATATTCGTGAGATAATATTTTATGTTTTAAATGCGTAGACATTTTTGCTCTGTTTTGCTAAGAACAAGTTATTTGCCCATTTAAGTTTAGTACTTTTAGGATTGGAACGCGAGAAAGTTGAGAAGGGGCATGTTGATGTAAAGAGCGAAGTTGAACTGATATCAAAGGAACGGAGTGATTTTTGTTCTCCATTTTAAAACAATTAAGTTTTGATTTGATGCGGTGGGCACCCTTCTGTGAATAAAACTGTATTAATTGCTTGAAACTCGTGTGATCCCGCTTATGGAACAGTGTAGGACTGTTTTTGTAGACATGGGTGCTACTGTTTAAGTGATTTTATCTATCTTGGTTGGCATACCTAATCATTTGCCATCTGTTTTGCAATTATTAGGGTTGATGGGCCTCAAAATAAAGAAAGAAGGGATATTAACCCTCGGATGTACACGGAAATTTATACCCCCACCGTGGTACAAGGGGGAGGGGGTTACAATATTTCAAAAAATAGTTTTACATCAACAGATAGACTGTGATGTGCTCTGCAAGAAAAGGTAAATATTATAGGTTGTAACGCTGCTGGGGGTCCGTGACGTCATCCAAAATGGACTACAATATGGCCGATATCTTGGAATTTACTAAAAAATTCAACTTCATCGGGAAAATGCAGAAATTGCAAATTAATATTATTTTTTGCTAGAGTTGCAAAATATGATACATTAAACATGTTGTTGCTTTTAGCAGCATTTTATGTTTTTTTTTTCACCGAAAAAGGTGAAAACACGCATTTTTATTCAAAAATGGCTTGACCTCATGCCACTTTAACGGCATATCTTGTTACCATAGCAACCGCTCAACTTTACCAAAATGCGTCAAAAGGAAAAACGAACAGCCACTGAAGTCGGCTTGTGCCAACAGTAAATGCTCTTGAAAAAAATCCGAGATAAACCTTAGGGGGAGTGGGGGATAGCATCCTTTTTCTCTTCGTGACTTCTGATCTTGTTTCCTGATCAATGGTTTAGGAACATTTTGATCAATTTAGCTTTGGAATCATGAATTTAGGAATAAAAGACGCAAAATGTGATTGTGAAAAATGATAAAACATACCCCAACCTTTCCCTTCGAGAGAGGGGCGGCCGCCCCTCTCTCGAAGGGAAAAGCCCTGGGAACGAGGTTGAAAATACCCATGTTTGATAAACGTCGGGCCTCAAATAAACGCCGGGTTCAAATGAACGCTGGGCCCGTGAGGCCGGGTTTCAAATCAATGCCCCAGGCGTTCAATCTATTAAATATGGTAATCTCTTATGTGTGATCACGACAAGGCTTTATTTACTAAAATGTTCAATCCACCATGATCACATTCTATAACGTTCGAGTCACGGAAAGTACTTGATATTAGATATAAAAGAAAAACACTCAGTGGGATGGCTGACATCACCAACTTTCATAGGCTGTATCTGAATGCTGTCGAAGGCTTTTTTGTATCTTCGTATGCTTTCATGGCTCGGCAACCTCTCGGGCGAATCATGGCGGTCGATCTTGGCCGTCGAATTATATATCAAAATGCGGGTCTATACACAGCACTGAACTCGGCTGTAAGATAATTATATCAAGACCCGGACGTACAAGGAGGGTAAAAAAACTATGTTATTTTGCAATTCTAGCAAAAAATATTTGCAGTTTCCGCATTTTCCCGATAAATTTGAATTTTTAGCAAAGTCCAAGATGGCGTCCATCTTGGCGTCCATTTTGGATGATGTCACGGACCCCCAGCAGCGCTACAACCCATAACATTTACCTTATCCGTATAGAGCACATCACAGGCTATCTATTAGTCGTAAAATATTGTACCACGGTGGATGTATAAGTTTGCGTGTACGTCAGAGGGTTAAGCTAGGGGGGGAGTGTATCCTCTTCAGGATTAAGCCGTATAAACGTTATACTTAAGAAACTTGTAAATTGTATCATATTGACAGTCATGGCGTGTGCAAGTTAGGTCACGTGACTATTTACGTTCACGAAATGGATCTAAAAAAAGCGTTGTATAAAAATGGATCCAGTTAATAACAACAGTTATTTCACTTTACTGGTACCATGTGTACCTAATTGCAGAAACGTTGTCATAGAAAGTACAAAAGACCAAATTGGAATTAATTACCTTAATGACATTCACAGAAGATAAAAAAAAGAGAAATTGTTAAGAAATAGAAAACTATTCTTTCCTGAGCTAAAAATTGATCCACTTATTCGATAGAAATTTGTTTGGAAGAAATGTCACGTATGCAAAAGAATATCTCTGCGAATATCAGTAAGGTTATTAATTCCTATTTGGTATTTTGTATTTTCTATGACAACGTTTCTGCAATTAGGTATATCTTAACCCTATTCGACCTGGGGGGGGGGGAGGGGGGCACAAAGTGCCCGCGCTAACTTTGAACGTTCATAACTTCTTTAATATGTATTCAAACGCCATCAAACTTTGTGACTTTTCCTAAAATTTATCTGGCAACAATTTTATATGACAATTTTTTGATCATGTGACTTGATGTTTCCATGGCAACAAGATTTTGACAGCCATGTTTTTTGAAATTTGCATATTTGTACCTTTGAATGAAGAAAAACAATGTTTATTGGTATAACTTTTATATTTTTACGTCATTTAGCATTTATTTATTGGTTTTGATTAATTTTGAGTGAATTTGGATGGTTTTTAAGAGGTTTTAAAAAATTTCAGAAATCCAAGATGGCGGATCCAAGATGGCGGCCGTATAACTAATTACCTAATAACTACGTCATATGACGTCATTGTTCCATTGTGCGGACCGCAAAGGAGACAGTTTCGGACGTACCATGTACCCTCTAGGTTTCATTGTCGTAGCCTTAATGTTCTCGAAGTTACGATTGTGCCCCCCCTCAGGCTCAGGAACTCAAAAAAAGCCCAGGCCGAATAGGGTTAAAATCAAAGGCTCCTATGAGCCAACCCGTGAGGTGACTAAGAAATGGTCTACACGTCGCTGGCTCATATATGAGCGACCCTTCTTTCTACAAAAAGGTATCGAAATGTAGTTAAATAGAAAGTTTGAATTTAGTCATGTGCGTGGAAGCTTTATTGTATTATTTAACATTTAGGGCCTTTTCGCACTACAGTCAAGAAGAAAAATTAGTCCGTGCAAAAATCGAGGATAGCAAAAGAAACCGCTCCGGTGGACACGCTTTTTGTGAAATGTTTTTGTTTTTATGTCATTTTGCACAAGCTAATTTTTGTTTTTGACGGTAGTGCGACCAGGCCCTTAGTCAACGCGTAACGCAAAGTACGGTATGTTTAAATTATAAACACGGCTCCATATCTTTTGAAAAACCGTTATCTACGATATTATATATGTGATATTTAAGGTCTACATACACTTTTCAGTAGAAAAACGCAAGGATATATTTCACTCGAGGAACAGATCCACTGACGACATATGAAAATTGAGCGTATAAACGTGTCCATTTCTCTCATATTTCAAAGATTTGGTTTATTCATCAAAGGACTCCAAATGGACACATCTTTATGCTTATTGTTGTCCAATTTCGTTTACAAAAACTTAGTTATTGTTATCACTGGATTAACATTGTTCTTGTTACACAACGCAGTCGTTTGTAGGTGAGACCGGCAGAACTGACTGAACACAAACGGACGACAAAAAATGGCGATGTCAACAATCACATTGCTGAACACCATTTACAGACGAATCACAGAATTGACTGGGACTCTGCCGAACGCGTGACTTACAGAACGGACTACTACAAACGACGTACTCTAGAAAGTTGGTTCACTAACTTAGAACAAACACCACTGAACAGATGCCAACAGCTAGAGTGATTTTACTTCATCTGTGAAATAGTTAGTAGAATAGTACGCACTTTTAGACTACAATTCCTTTGTTTTCTTTTGTTAAATTTTGACTATCACACACTAATTGTTAGATAGTGTTTCACACATGAAGTAAAATCACTCTACCTGCGGCCTTCAAACGACTTGTCAACAAAATAGACAAACAATACACCGAACTCACCGACAAATTTGACTAACAATACGACCACGGAAATTACACAAACAATACACGGATCGAAACGCACGTATCACTGACTTGAGTCTCTACAGCCAATAACATCATGGCTTAACTGACCAATGACAGCTACAACCAGACGTATATAACATCAACTTCACATGACTCTGAAGATGACTTCCGCTCAGGTTCGAAACGTCAGTCAATGTCAACAACAACAGTTCTTTTCAGAACTACCGTATTTTCTCAATTAAACGCCCCCGGTGTTTTATTTCAAACTTGGCCTAGTGGACCCGGCGTTTCTTTGAATCAGCAGTTTTTTCTCGCCCGCCATTTTTTAAGAAAGGATTATTATTTGTTTTTCTTGGCAGCCGTGTACCTTGCCCTTAAATCTTATGTTTGTTATACCACAAATAAACGTTTGAGGGGCTTACTTACAACTACCTCCATTATACCCGGCGTTTATTCGGGGCCCGGCGTTTAATCGAGAAAATACGGTACACTCACCCGGACGATCACAAACGGCAGACTATTGCAAATATTGTTTGCTAGAGTTGCAAAATAACATACAGGTCCCGCCTGTTTATTGGAGTTTTTCATTTGAATTCGCGGGTTAACAGAAGATCCCGCTTGTTTATTAAAATCTTTATTTCAGCGGGTTAACAGTAGGTCCGGCTTGTTTATTACTTTTTGTTTCGCGCGTTTCTTTAAGGTTCCGTTTGTTTACTGGAGTTTTTACTTTCTTGGGTTATCATTAGGTCTTGTTTTGTTGATTGCGTTTTTACTTCACATAGGTCGTTATTTATTCTAAGCTTTACCTTTCCCAACTATTGTTTTGTTCCCTAGTACTATATACGGTCCATTCGGGTTTTACTCTCTCCACTATTTAGTTCGCTTTCCCAATGGCAGTGCCTAGAGGGGTGACTCACACCCTCTCGGATTACCGGGCGCTAGGGCCACCATTCCCCGGGGGGATTTCGCTTAGTTATTAGCCTCTATTTTTGTCAGGTTTTGTTCCCACCTTCTCTATTATGTTTTTCTTTCAATCATGAAGCGCGTCCATCCAACACCGGGGATTGCGGCCCATATTGCCATTCTTGACAGTTTTTTTCTTTTTATTGTTTCTATTTCACCGGTCTCACGAGACAGACCAGATTGGAATAGTTTACTGTACATACTGTGTATCAAATACCACAGGGAGCACTTGCACGTGATAATAAATATCGACACTGATGAATTGGCAGTAGTGCTCTGTATTTACGTTGGTTGAGCAGTTCTGCTGGACGTACCTGACCCTGACCTGATCTGATTGTTGTTCACCTGTAGATCAGCATTGCAAGATGTGGATCAAACCCCGACTCTTCTGCCTTTTCTATTATGCTCTTCACTGTTTGACCAGGGCTTTGGCATAGAAACAATGCAAGTTCAGGGGCCTCACAGCTCTTAGAAGCCTCTATTTCATTGACCTTGTAAAACACAAGTGCTATTGTTTTTAAAGTCAGGAGCCTTTGTTATTGTTTTATCGTTCTTACTTCCAATGGTGTGAGACCTTATGAGAGCTGCAAGTTAAGTCCACGTATTCTGGTATCAGAACAATTCGCTTATGAACGCAATAGATCGATATTTTGCTCTTTAGCTTCCTAAGAGCTCTGCAGAAAAGTAGGACTTATTTCTGTATAATCTCGACAAATTCGTTCTCAAGTTATAAGCTACGTATAAAAGAAACGTTTAGCTTGAGGGGAGAAATACAGGATGTACGTATTTGTTGTGGTGCAATTTTATCGTTGGTGCAAATTTGTTTTTCCTTTGTTTTTGGCTATGGCTGTGAGTTTTAAACATTCGCACCAAGGATAAAATTGCACCGCAACATATACACCAATTACACCAATATCACGAAAAACGTATGTCATGCGCATGCGAGAGAAACATTTGTCCTATATTTAATGTACCATAAGAAATACAAACCACGCATCGTAAGGCATATTTGCCATTCTGTACGTGAAAAACACCACCCTTGTTTTATTGAATATTACCGCCTTTATGTGAGTCTTGTGCAAATTTGCGGAAAAGAAGTTAGTGCATTCTATTTCAGGCCTAACGCAAAAAATATTTTACTTTGACAAATTACCTGTAGCGTTAATCGCTTATTGCCCAATATGTACCAGGCTGCTGGAATAAAGCGAACAACTGTGCATTGTTTGCGCGTACGTGTGCGTCGAGTTTGTTTAATTCAGGCGATTCGCGATAGAACGGGTCATAGATCGGAGCTTTGATGAAGCATGAAAAAGCTAGTGTTTATTCGAGCACTGATTACATGTCAGGGGAGGTAGAAAAAAAAAATGAAAATAGGTGAAACTGTCGGAAACACAAGAATTTGAGCACGTTTTATAAACATTTCTCTAAAAACTATCGAGAATGCAAAGAAAAAGTCAATCACAAATTTATATCAACATATCAACCCACGAGCTAACCCGGCACGACGTTGTACGCGCCTGCCAAACATTCCGCTAGCCATGACCGTGAAAAATGACGGGCATGGTTCTATGAGCATAGAGCTCCGCGTTAATCAATTTACCAAATCCTTAAGACTGTTTTCAATAGTAAACATTACAGTATAAATATACAAACACAAGTACACATCTCATTATTAACGATTTCACAAAACAATGTTCAGTCACTGACCATATCTTCAAGAATTTTTAACACATTTGCGTGTGCGTTTGAATCGCTTTTTTTACATACTTTCGGGGACGTTTCCTACCCATATTCCCTTTCTTATTTGGCGGTGTTTTTGCACGTCGGCATCGCTTGGCTCAGATTTTTCTTCTGCTTGTCTTTACCAGAATCGCTAGCTGGACTAACATTAGGTGCGTAATCTAACGAGAAATCAAAAATCGGCAAAAAACTGTAATTGAAGTTCTTCACGGGCATTCACGTTTTCGTTCTGCAACAAGAGTGTCAGCAAATGTCTTATTACGTTCTGCACGGGCGTTATTTTAAACACGTGAATGCGCGAAGCGTAATGAAGGGGTTATCGCTGACGAGGGCAGATACAAAAGTTTTCACTCACTCGCTCACTCATTCGCCTCAGTCGGCTGTAATCGTTTTGTCACGCAATGTTCTAAATTAGTTTTGTTACGAATGCATTGCGTATTAACAAGAACAAAGTCATTCCAGCGATGGCAATAACTAATTTATTGTGACAACCAATATGAACAACAATAAGCTTAACATCTTTAAAAAGAAGTTTCGCATTTCGAGTTCTTTGATGAATAAACCAAATTTATGCCTTTCACGTCTGAGCGTGAAAAAAAAAAATACGCATTGTTTGAAATAGGAAGGAACTGGACCCGGTTATTCGCCAAAGGCCAGTCAGTGGATCTGTTCCTCAAGTGAAAATATATTCTTGCGTTTTTCTGAACAGTGTATTTAGACCTTAAATATCACACATATCCTACCGAGGATAACGGTATTTAAAAGATAGAGTGATTTTACTTCATCTGTGAAAAAGTCAGTAGAATAGTACGCAGTTTTAGACTATAATTCCTTTGTTTTCTTTTGTTTAATTTTGACTATCACACACTAATTGTTAGATAGTGTTTCACAGATGAAGTAAAATCACTCTACCGAGCTGTGTTTATAATTTAAACATAGCGTACATTGCGTTATGCGTTGAAAATATAAACTTAGAAATATTATCTAAAGTGTTTATTGATACAGTAAAAAGCCTTCACGAACACAAGCGTCTCCTCATTCAAATCGACCAAGCACATATCTAAATTCAAAATGTTTAGACTTTCCAAGTCTTAAAAGGTGTGTTATCATTTCGGTAATGGAAAATGAACGTCAGAAAAATTGAAGCGTGATAACATGGTTCTCTCTAGTCCCCCCTAAATTCCAAACATATGCGCACCAGATGGATTCTGATTGGTTGAACCTTCCTGAATCTTTAATAACAATAGGGGACAGAAAAAACTTTCTAGGGGAGGCAGGGGGAGTTCACGTACATGGGATAATCACGCGATGTAATTTTCGGGCGGTTTTAGCCGGTGTAGGAGTCCATTTGTTTGAAGAATAATTCTTATGTTTCCCACCTTTTCATCTTTATATTGTGCATTTTTGGCATCCATTTAAAAAGGTTTAACTTTTGATAATTATGATGGTTGGGAGAAATATGACAGAAGAATTCAGATTACAGAGCTCTGCTGTTTGGCCGTAAGCCTATCTATATAATTATAGTATTTGTCTACATTTCAACACCTTTTTGTAAGGAAGGGTCGCTCTTATATGAGCCAGCGATGTGTAGAGCATTTCTTATTCACGGGTTGGCTCACAGAAGCTTTGGAGTTTTAGAAAAGTATGTTTGTATAATTGTTTCCTTGCTTGTGTAATCACTTTTAAAGGATTTCTTTCTAATGTATTTTTATATTATTAATATTGTTATTTTAACAGCCGGAGATATACCATCAGATAAGGTCCTAAACAAACTGTCCCGCGGTATTTGTACAGTTTGGGAAAGCATGGGACGTGAACTGGAAGTTCCACAAGGAAAAATTGACGAAATTTCGGTCAGCAGTTTGTATCCTACTCCGCCGAACAAAGCCTTTCAAATGCTGAAGGCTTGGAAGAACCGCGGGGAGTCAGTAACGTACGATGAATTGTGTAGGGCGTTAAAGGAGCACGATTTGAATGATCTGGCATCGTCACTCCGCACATTTTAAAGCATTTTAAAGCTAAGAGAGTTACATACTGTATTTCTCAATCGACAGTCCAGAATGATCTCTTTTTAGCGTCGATTCGCAATACCATGTCCAATATACACCAACTGATTCGGGTCGTCACTTCTTCGAGGGACCCGGAAGCCGAACAAACAAACGAGCGCATGCTGCTAAACAAGTCAGACATGCATCTTTTCTTCGTTCTAAAAGCGTGTGGCCACGACTATTGCCATGACGAGTCGTCGCGACCTAGTCTGGTCGTCACAATCCGTCACATATTTCACCCCCTCTCCAGCCATTATGTAGTGTATTCTTTTTAGTCTCTGACGAACTTACTCTTGCGTGAGACGGGTCGACTATTGCTGGGTCTATTCATTACGACCCAGCCCCATGCGTCTGACTTCGTTACGGTAACTCGGAGAACTTCCGCTTCAAGGACCACGACTTTACTTCCGTTTAGACGGGTCGTGATGGATTTTTGACGATCGACTCAGTTCTTGTGTATTGGACAACCCTGTTTTGTCTAGTTTAGCTAATTAATCCAAATTAGTTGAATAATTTTGTTAGCTAATTTGTAAGCCAGTCAGCCAGTTTGACGTCTAGTTCAGATGGTTGATTTAGTTTATTAATTAATTTGGTTAACTGATGACTACTATGCCAGTCAGTTAGTTTAACGTTTCCTTTTGTTAGTTTATTTTGCTTAGTTAACCCTCGGACGTACAAGGGGTGGGTTAAGGTTAGGTTTTAGGGTTAAGGTTTTTCTCTCATTTTTTCAAGACAATTTCCTGTTAGCCCATGGCGTCTTTAGTTGCGGTTCATTTATCCTTAAGACACGTTTAGTGAAATTTGGCGTCAATCGGTTGCTATGGTAACACTATATGACGTCATTAGCAGCATGGTATCAAGCCATCTTTTTAGTTTCCACAACCACAAAGGGTATCATGTCGCCAAACCCCGAGGATTTTGTTTGCATGAGACATCCTCATCCGTGGGTTATTTTGTTGTAAGTTTATAATCAGTTTTGAAATTTTTGCAACGTCTAACTGTAGATTGTTTTTCCCTATTTTTCAACTAGCGACGGAAATCTCATGCAAACAAAAGCCACAAGGACTGAAGAGAAGAGAGATGGAAAAATGTAAACAGAAGTGAGAGAGTTAATGCCGCCAGATTTATTCATGCATTTGCTTGTCAGTTTTGTTTTTAAAAGCGTTTGTAAGTTGACCAACAGGGGCGTAGCTACCTGCACGCACGTACGCACATGCGCACATGAAAAAGTCGAAAAAAAAAAAAGAAAGATTTGGGACTTGAGGGTGGGGGAGGAGGTAGGGGGAGTGTTTGAAAATTGATTGTGCGTACCTATGAAAAAGTCCTGGCTACGCCCCCTGACCAAATATTATTCTAAGGTATAAACGGGTCAGCTTCTAAAGAAACTGTGGCGCTGCAGCTATAGAGGAAATGATACACTAACATTTGGGTTTTAAACAAAAGGAAGAAAACGGTAGGATGAAGAAATCGGTAGCCATTAAAACGAACGTTACACGCAAACCAGTGAAAGCGAAAAATATTAACTTGCCACTTATCATGCTGGTGAATTGTAGCCGCTCAAAAGCTTTCAAAGGACAGTTTAGATGTTTTAAAGGAATTTATCTAAGTACCAAGAAATGATCATCAGAAAATGCTTGGATAGTTGACAGAGTGACACATAGATAGTTTAGGAAGATTATGTAATAGTTTATTTACATTAATTTTTTTTACAGCCTCCCGGACAGGGTGAATATTTGCACATTTCTATGTTCTTTCACTATAACTATTTTACCGTACGTCTTCAATGGAAGATCCATCAAATAGGTTGCTCGATAAGTTGATCTTAAAGGTACCCTGCAGTCGCTTCTGCGCATGCAATGTTTTGTGTCACTCATACGGCGGTGATGTCAGTTTGCCTTCCTATTCACTGCGGAAAATATCCGTTGAATGTAATGCTGGCGATGTTATCTTTTGCTGCCCGATCTTTAATTGGTTCAGCACCGGCTTCATTTGAATTCATCGACAATACAAAGGAAGCTTACTTTCGCAAGCTTTCTCATCCATAATGGCGGACATTCATCTTCTGATAAAACTTGAAATATGCGTCATGTGGGTAGTCACAGAATGTAACAAATCGTCACAATCAAAACAACCAAAGTCCAATCAGGCGCACTTGGGAGTGCAGGTTATCTTTAAAACTTGATATCAAGTATATTTACAATTTCTATTTTTTTAATTGCATATTATGGCAAACGGTTAATTTATGTAAATTTTTTGCAGATAGATAACCGAATACAAATGTATCAAATTTAGCAGTGCAACTTAGAAAATCACTCACAGAGAATTTACAATAAACAGTACATGTTTTACATACAAGGTACCATTTAAGTTCAAGAACCATGGAGCTGAGACCAAAGAAGAAATCGGAGCGATTTCATGGTCCTTCACAGGTTTATTATGTTAAGATAATAATGTCGCTGGGTGGGAAGTGAAGTGACAATCTTCAGGACAGCTCAAAATGGTTTATTTTGCAGTGATGGTTTCCACGTTACGTCACGGCGGCCATATTGGTGTACAACTACAAAAGAATTTTAACGAACGTCTTTTGATATGTACACCAACGTAACATAGCCGCCGTGGCCTTTGTCATTTGAGTCCCACTGGACTGAAAACTGTATGGTTAACTTAGACGCTAGGCATTTCCTCAAATGTTATTTATATTTAGTTATTCGTCCTATTGTTTTAGTAGTTTTAGTTTAGCTAGATATATATTTTCTTGTAACAAAAATGTCATGGAAATGTGAAGATAAAGTATTGTATTGTATTGAAGGTCGCGTGAGTGAAAACCATCTATTCAATCCATTTTGCTAGCAAAGTTAAATTATAGACGAAAAAACATACTACAATCAGCTCTAAACAACATTCCATGTTTTATGAAATTTATAGCTCAGGGCCCGGTTGTTTAAAAGGTGGATAGCGCTATTCACCGGATAAATCACAATGGATTTTGTTGGGTAGGACTAATCTGCTGAACTGCAAAGCGCGGAACCTGCGGAACCTGCGGAACCTGCGGAACCTGCGGAACCTAGATTTTTTTTTAATAAAATGATAGTACAAATCATAAAATGGTCTACAAGTGGTTGATTTCTCAATAAACAGTCAGAAGAAAAAGAGATAAAGAAACGAAATGGGAAAAAAGGGTCGGGAACCGGACAAAATAAATTAAGTCACGCGTCACGCAATTGTACGCGTAGTTTTGTTGTGAATATCGAATCAGGATTTCAGTTTTCGATTGACAGTTCTCCTAGCAAACTGTTACAGTACAAAACACCGTGAGTTTATGTGATGAATATATGGAATATTTGTACTGCAGATATACATTTTAAGCATATGAAATATACATTTTAAGCTTGCTTTTCTCAACTGCTTAAGTTGAGTACATTACTGCGAGGATCTTTCATTTGCTTAAAACGGCGTGAGTTTATTGTACTGAAATTCCGTTTAAATATAATTTATGCTTTTATAAAGGCTAAAAAAATGCGTTGGCGTTTCCTTGCCCCTTCACTCCATCAAGAAGAAAACTCGTTAATATATCATTTCCCTGAATTTTTTAACAGCTTATTATAGTTGGGAATTGTCATGATATCATAGTCAAAACTCGATCGGAGGTGAATAAATCAACACTACCTTTGGTAATTCTCAATTTTCCCACCCTATTTACGACATTGAACCCGAAGATCTTTGTACGAGCATTATACTGGGGTGATGTGACATCAAAGGTGAAATCAAAACCGATTTTAATTTAAATGTACATACATGAGCAACTTACCGCACTGCTGAATACAAAGTACCGAGAAGTGGTTCAATTTTATCTTTTTACCTTCAATATTATCTTAATCATTTCACTTTCTTTTACTTTAATGAACCCTTAACATGAAATTAAACAATAAACGGAATTTCAGTACAATAAACTCACGCCGTTTTAAGCAAATGAAAGATCCTCGCAGTAATGTACTCAACTTAAGCAGTTGAGAAAAGCAAGTTTAAAATGTATATTTCATATGCTTAAAATGTATATCTGCAGTACAAATATTCCATATATTCATCACATAAACTCACGGTGTTTTGTACTGTAACAGTTTGCTAGGAGAACTGTCAATCGAAAACTGAAATCCTGATTCGTTATTCACAACAAAACTACGCGTACAATTGCGTGACGCGTGACTTAATTTATTTTGTCCGGTTCCCGACCCTTTTTTCCCATTTCGTTTCTTTATCTCTTTTTCTTCTGACTGTTTATTGAGAAATCAACCACTTGTAGACCATTTTATGATTTGTACTATCATTTTATTAAAAAAAATCTAGGTTCCGCAGGTTCCGCAGGTTCCGCAGGTTCCGCGGTCTGCAGTTCCACAGATTAGTCCTACCCGATTTTGTTAACACATCCACTGGATAGTGATTTATCCGGTGGATAGCGCTATCCACCTTTTGGACAATCGGGGCCAGACGACTATCTCGCATCTTGCGTTCTCTTCGGGCATTTTAATACTTGCTGTCTCGCCGTTCAGAATGCTTTGAAAATAACTGCCTTCTAATAATTTTTGAGTTCTTACCTATTCAAAACTTCCTTGGCTTCCTTTAGAAACTATTAACACTTCCCGTGACTCGATACGTAAAGCGGGATCTCATCTTATCTATAAAGGTCAGTATAAATACTTTAGAACCACACGGCATGAACAAACGTGATGAAATGTAATACTTTTGTTTTTATTTCCGATTTCGTCATATCCTGTATTACTAAATTCTTCTGTACTGAGTTGAAAATAACATCGTTTTACATATTGTAAATCTAGTAGTAACATCTTATACCTGAAGAAGGCTGGTCTGGCCAGCTGAAATATTGTACCAAACAAAATATACGTTATTTTCAGCTTTGCTTCAAAGTTCTATATTCAATTTTTATTGGCTGAAGCAGATTCTCAAGGATCTAGCGGACAAGCAG
Organism: Cladopsammia gracilis; assembly: GCA_022457155.1. NCBI lineage: Eukaryota > Metazoa > Cnidaria > Anthozoa > Scleractinia > Dendrophylliidae > Cladopsammia > Cladopsammia gracilis. The sequence continues at coordinate 510,585 of JAJGOT010000103.1, read as the reverse complement.
CGGGATTCTCGTATACGATTTCTTGCCATTTTAATACCTATTTCTAGAACGGTGTATGATTTTAAGAGCAAATTCTTTCTAAAACGGGGTCCAAAGTTGGAGACCCGTGCGGCACATGCTCACCCAAAACATACCCGAGTACGCACCCCGGGTCTGCATAAATTTTCTTTCAGCACTAGTTCGCAAGGTATTCCCTTTACTTCACTTCAATGCGGACTATTTTTTCTTCTGCAAGAGCCGTTTGCACGTTTTCTTTTAATTTGGAATTTCCACAGCCCTTCCCTCAAAAAATAAAATTGTCCATCATTTCGTGATTTTGCAAGACACTTAAAATTAGCATTCCAGGTCACACTATTTTAATAATGCTGTCATCCGATACTTCACCATAAGGGGGTTAAGGATCTGCTGGGGTTCCTCCCCTCTTCGCTTATTGTTAAATACCTAGACCGCTTGAACCTCAAGCGATAGCAGACAAGAATATTGTAATTCGTTTTGCTATTGCCAACGAACTTGGTCCCGGACAAATTAATCCTAAAAGGACAGACTTGTGTCGTTTTCTGTCTAAGGATAGTGATTTGATCGACGAATCTTTATCGGTAAGTCAGTTCACATTTGCATACAACGTTCAAGTAGTTTGTCTTTAGACTCAAAGGGGTCGCGAAGAATGCCCAGAATAGCAATAATCAAGCATAATCGAACGTTCGATCAATGGAATTATTTCGAAAGTCGCGTGATCGAACTTGATTGGGTTCGTTTTGGTAAACGAACAGTACATAAACGAACACAAAGGAACCGACAAACGTATAGTTGCGCCACTTACGCTCATGTCTGACAGTTGCACGCTTCTCGGATAAAGTACTTCTACTTTACGGCGATGAATGTCTTGCGATCGATAGATGTGGCAAGTACTTACTTCTATCCTTTGTTGCTTAAATTTCAATGGTTCGGTGAATCGGCGATTGTTGTCTGATGAGTTGTGTAATCTTCTCTTAGAGTATATTAAAAATTCGCCGAAACACGACAAGTTGTCTGAGTTGAAATACCTACACGGAATATTGATTTTAAGACAGATTAATCGTGTTTGATTGAAGTTTAAACTGTGTTGAAGGAAATCAAACATTAGTGTTAATTCTTGCGATTGTGTTCTATTATCAAACCCAGTAGTTCAAGATTGGATTGAAAATATGTATATGTAGATTACTTCATGGGAATTGCGCGCGCGTGGCATTTACCCATGTACGAGTTGGCGATGTGTTATAAATTAGTAAACTTTTGATTTGAATAGGAGTACGAGTGCGACTTTTGAATTGAAAGCCAGTCATATCCCCAGAGCTGTCGCTCCTTCCTGTTGCTGACCAGAAGATAGGGAGACTCTGGGAATAAAATTGTATGTGCTGATAAATAATTATCTAAAGCACGCGAACGAGGGGTGAAAATACCTAGTCGTACTTAATCTCGTACTTGTAGTCCAATCTAAAGTTCGCTAATGACCGAGTGAGAGCAGCGAACGAGTGAGAGTTTTGATAGAAACCAACGAGTGCGTGTAGTCTTCTACGATTTGTGTTTGGCTAAAATTGGTTTTACTAGCGCCCGTGATTGGCTCGATTACTAATTACTCTCAAACTACTTTGGTTTTGGTTCGTCACTGTTCAATGGATGCACAAGAATATATAAAAGGCTTGAACAACTTCCTTCCACCTTCAGGAACAAGATGGCCAGTAGCCAAGATACTGTGTCAGTCACGAAGCGCTAAATGGGCACCCAGGCACTTGACTTTTCTTGAAATAGTCTGTCAGTTTCTTATGGAATACACTAATTTGGAATAATTTGCCAGAAAGTTTAAAAAGCATAAAATCTTATTATTCATTTAAAAAATCTCTTAGGGCTTATGTACAAAATGATTGAGACTAATATTGAATAGGTGTTGTAAGATTCCAAATGATTATTTTAAAATTAGCCATCACTTCAATTGTTATTGACGTATTGTTAATTTTGACTGGGATCTTCTTTGAAAAGCCCAACAGGGCTTGCTAAGATCTCCTACCTTCGTATGTAACTATAAATTGTAACTAGTGACTATATGTATTGTGATGGGCGAATAAACTTTACTTTAATAGATTATTGAGGTCAAAACATCGCAAGAATGGTGTCCACTTGCTTCAACAACAACAACAACAACAACATTTATTTAAACACGATAAAAATTACAGCGGAGCTGATGTGGTCGTTCATTAAAAAGTTAAACAGTTAACAAATGGATAAAAAGATTAAAAACTAATTAAAAAGTACAGACAGTGAAGCAGTTGTAATCTTCATGATAAATACGGTAATTGTTCCCTCTTCTTGTGGGAACAATACAATCTTCGCGTTTCTGTTTTTTATCGGAATTCCACATTCCTCCACAGAACAACATGTTGGTCCCACTCCGGAAGCGACTTTTCGTGAACTTGTCAACTCGTCGCACAGATAAAAGCATTGTCCAATCAGAGTACGTCTTGTAACAATAGGGTTATTTGAAACAACAACAAACGGCCGCAATGCATGCATCAAGGTTGAAGCTGTGCATAAATTTTCTTTCAGCACCAGTTCGAAAGGCACTCTCTTCATTTCAATGTGAACTATTTTTTTCTTCTGCAAGAGCCGTTTCCACGTTTTTCTTTTAGTTTAGTATTTGCGCAGCCTTTTCGTTAAAAATGAAATTGTCCATCATTTCGTGATTTTGCAAGACACTTAAAATTAGCATTCCACGTCACGCTATTTTAATAATGCTGTCATGCGATACCTGACCATATTGAGGACTGGGGTTCCTCCCCTTTTGCAGCGCTTTTCTTCACTCGTTGTTCTCGACCGCTTGAACCACAAGCGATAGCGAACAAGAATATTGTACTTCGGTTTGCTATTGCCAGCGAACTTGGTCACGGACAAATTAATCCTAAAAGGACAGACTTGTGTCATTTTCTTTCTAAGGATAGAGACTTGATCGATGAATCTTTATCGGTAAGTAGTTTACATTTGCATACAATTTACAAGTACTTTGTCTTTAGACTCAAAGGAGTCGCGAAGGACGCCCAAAATAGCAATAATCAAGCATAATCGAACGTTCGATCAATGGAATTATTTCGAAAGTCGCGTGATCGAACTTGATCGGGTTCGTTTTGGTAAACGACCACAAAGGAACCGACATTCGTGTAGTTGCGCCATTTATGTACATGTCTAACAGTTGCACGCTTCTGGGATAAAGAACTGCTACTTTACGGCGATGAATGGCTTGCAATTGATAGATGTGGCAAGTACTTAGTTCTATACCTTGTTGCTTAAATTTTAATGGTTCGGTGAATCGGCGATTGTTGACTGGTGAGTTGTGTAATCTTCTCTTAGAATATAATTCGCCGAAACACGACGAGTTGACATAGTTGAAATACCTACATGGAATATTGATTTAAGACTGATTTAATAATCGTGTTTGATTGAAGTTTAAAATGTGGTTAAGGAAATCAAACATTAGTGTTAATTCTTGTGATTGTGTTCTATTATCAAACCCAGTTGTTCAAGATTGGATTGAAAATATGTATATATAGATTACTTCATGGCAAATGCGAGCTTGTGGCATTTACGCACGTACGATGTGGCGATGTGTTAGAAATTAGTAAACTTTAGATTTAAATAGGAGTACATCGACAGCTGTCGCTCCTTCCTGTTGTGCTGATGATTATCTAGAGCACGCGAACTTGGTGTGAAAAGTCGTACTCGTACTGAATCTCGTACTCGTTGCCCGATCTAAAGTTCGCTAATGACCGAGTGAGCGCAGCGAACGAGTGAAATTTTTGATACAAACCAACGAGTGCGTGTAGTCTTCTACGATTCATGTTTGGCTTAAGTTGTTTTTTCTAGCGCCCGTGATTGGCTCGATTAGTAATTACTCTCTAACTACTTTGGTTTTGGTTCGTCACTGTTCAATGGATGCACAAGAATATATAAAAGGCTTGAACAACTTCCTTCCACCTTCAGGAACAAGATGGCCAGTAGCCAAGGTACTGTGTCAGTCATGAGGCGCTAAATGGTCACACAGGCAGTTGACTTTTCTTGAAATAGTCTGTCAGTTTCTTATGGAATAATTTGCCAGAAAGTTTAAGAAGCATAACATCTTATTATTAGTAGTCTATCCCGGATGCCTAGACCCATTTTATTCATATATGCAGCAGCCCTGAGTTAATGAAGTTGGCTCTGTACAAACCGGTTTTGAATGGTTCGGTCAAGAGATAATGAGATGCATGCCATGTAGGTACAGGAGGGGTTTAATGAGATGTAGGTCGTATAGGTGGAGTCATTGAGGATGCATGAATTGGGAGAGTTGTTTTATGAGATTTTATTGAAAATTAATAAAGAGTTTAAAGAAAGAAGTGTATGGTGTGGTAGAGTTACGTGTCCGCCCAGCCATCCGGGTGGTGGTTTCAATTTAAAGGCAAAAGAACAAAGGACGGGCGATGAACCAATGAGAATACATTGACGTCATGGTCAAACCGGTTCATACCAGTTTGTCAAGAGATAAAGTATTCCAAATGGCCGCTCTCTAGAAAAACTAGTCAAACCGGTTTTGTTCACCCTTATTTAGTATTCAAAATGGCACCCAGAACGATGTTTCCACAAAATGAATACGACAGTATTTCATGGTGTCATAATTATTTTATTGAGTAAACAAAAACAATGATTACAAAGATTTCTGTTTTGTTACAAAGAGTGCGATGTTAACGTTTATTTTACAAGCCATCTGCAATTAATTTTCCAAGGTCTCTTTACCACATTGATTTATCTATTCTGCTAATTTGTCTCTGAAGTGTCTTTTGCTCTTTTCTTGATTTTTAATGACCACGTCCGCTACAGTTTAAAACATTGTTTGGTTTTAAGTGAACATGAAATGTGTCCTTATAATACGCTTGGTTTGAACACTAAATAAACGTAAACGGTTCTTTTAAAGAAAGAGTTCAACAAAATTCAATTTGCGAGTGCATTTTCTTTGCTAATGGTTTGAACTAAAGAAGGTTACTGTAATCAAAATATAAATTCAATGCAAGCATGGCTTTAAAAGGAAGCGCGAGTTACACGCTTAAGTCAAGCAACACGAACGAAGCCAAATAATCGAGTTTAGCGCGCTGCATTCCTTAGCGCGGTTTTTCTTTGACCAAGGGGTTTGACACTACTCAAATTGAGTGCACGCTAAAAATTAACTTTCAGGTCAAACCAAATAGAGACTTTGAATTTAACTTGCAACCTAACAGTAATACCTTACGCTTAAGTCAAACAATGAGCGAAGCTAATCGAGTTGAGCGCACTGCCTTACTTAGCGGGGTTTTTTCTTTGACCAAGCGCGATAAAAATTTACTTATGTCAAAACGAACGGCGATTTGGAATATAACTCATAACCCAACTGCACATTACAGATACATTGCAAGAAATACTTTACTCTTTAGTTAAACAAAAAGGAATACTAATACAGAAACGTAGCGCACTGCAATTCGTAGCGCGGGTTTCTTTGACCAGTAAATAGTCTTAAACTTCATCAAAACAAAACTCCAAAACTCAACTGGACAAGGCGGCAGCGTTGCTTTAACTGATTGTTTAAGTTGCTCGATACTTCGATTAATATTAAGGAACATTTCTTTCGAGCATTTACATTCAAGTGTGTTCTTGAATATAAATGACTTAAAGCTTTTAAAGAAACACTCTAAAGAAACAATAAATGTAATTACCTTTTGTTTTGCACTCACTACTCAACCACAAGCGTAGCGTAATTCAAACTTGAACGTACTGTAACATTAATTGAAGAAACTGATCACATGAAAAGAAAAATACGGTGAAATTGTTTTCAGCAACTGACATTTTAAAGCAATGTTTTTTTTACAAACGCAAAAATACGCTTATCTAGAAAATAAAATACCGCATAAACTTTTCTTTAAACTTACTAAACGTCAAACCGAAAATATCAGCGAATCTACTATGCTAATGTTTAGTTAAAAACACAATTAAACGCGCTGAGTTGTTTAGCAATTTGTTTTAGTACTTCGAATAATGGTGAGCGTTAAAGACTTTAAAATTCAAGTCGGAACGAATAGAGATTTTAAATTTAACTCGCAATCTACTGATACACAGAAATACCTTACGCTTAAGTCAAGCAAGGAGTTAAACTAATGGAATTATATCAGCGCGCTGCAAAACGTAGCGCGGGTTTCTGTACAGTTAAACAAGAAGCGATCGATCGATCGACCAAACCAAGTGTATTTTAAAAGTGATTTAAAGGTACTTTTAATGTATTTGAACGATTTGAACTATATTTTGAGCTCACCATGGTGTATTTTTATTATATTTTAACAAAAATTCTAAAATAGTGGTAAGAGCTTGAAATGTATTTGAGGTATAGTTAAATGCTATTTAATAAACCGGGTAGGTTTTTCCATGTATTTGTAAGCTATTTGTCGCCAAAACTACATTTCAAATACAGTATTTGAACACTATTTTGACAACATGACTGCCGAAGTGTTACTCTAAATTGTTTTAAATAGACCATTTGAACACTGTTTGGAAAAGAATCATAAAATGTTGTCGATTTATAATGTAGTTGTAACAAGTAAAAAATAAAAATACGTTTTAAATATGATGTTTAAATACTATTTGAAATGGACATTCATTACTACGCTTTTAAATAGCTCATAAATAGTCTATTTAAAACATGTTTGAAGTTTAATTCACAAGTCAGAGCTATTTGAAAGGCGATTTTAAAATACTGAAACCAGGAGCTGTTTCCAAACAGACTTTAAACAGACTATTTTCTTAGTATTTTGAGAGAAAAACACTTTGTTACAGGTATGTACACAAAATATATTTAAAGTTCACATCCCCCTCCATAAGTAAGTAAAACTGTTTTAAACGTATTTGTGACAAACTCACAGAACAAAATAAGAGCTATATCCGTTTTCCTTTTAATTGCAGCAGCAATGAAAACGTTTATAGAGTTTTATAGACACATACCCGTAGCCACCTCCCCACCCCGATTCGATCCTTTACTACAGAATCTGGTGCTTCTATTCGTTATGGTGGTCTTTGCAAATACGTCCACAGTTCCTTGTTTATCATCATGACAGTATATACGGAGGCCGAAGTTAATTATCAACCTCACACGTGTAGCCGAACGCCGACTTGCGGGCCGGGAATTGAACCGGAATTGAATAGCAAGGCGATATCGAATGGCGCGTCAAAATACATTTTATTTTATATTTATCCCGACATATTCATTTTCTGAAAAGGTATTATTAAATGCAGTAGCTCGCTGTCAAATCAAACCATGGTATAGTTCCTCGCTTAACACTGGATTCAGTAATAATATCGATGTGTCCGAACGCGTTGTAGATCGAAGCATAAATGTTATGACGATCGATACGGCAATGCTTTATTATTATTCTGCGAAATGCAAATATCTGAGTGACCTCAGCGTATGTTGTATTCTATTCCGTTCAATAAAGCTTGTGTTTAGAGTAGCGAGGCCTATCGCTCGTATATATAAATTTAGCTTACATGTAAGCCATATGCGAGAGCACACATTATTTTGTAAACAGACAATTTATGGAGCGCTCCGAAAAGGAAACATTAAGTTATACACGAATGATGATTACAGTTAAGTCTCTTCTTAAGAATTAAAAGCCATACCTTATATCTGTTTTGGGCCCTCTTATCATGGAATCCTGCACTTTTTCACTTGAAGAACGACGAATTCAGTCCTAAAGGATTGTGAAATTCCCGCTCAGTCTCGCGCGCTAATCTCGTTCCCAGTGTCCTCTCTATCTAGCGTCACATATCACGTGAGATATCTCACGTGAGCACAAACAAAGATCGTTTGAATTTTGTGCGCGGCCATTATAGCAACCGTTTAGAGATTTCGATTTTGTGGACGTTGTTTTATCCAAGAATGGGCTTATCAACAATTTATCAGCAGAAGAGATGAATATCTGAGACGACAGTCTACATCGGGACGTTTCAAATGTGAGTACAATCTTTTTTTTTTAATCTTTTTAGTCATGTAGGAAGCTTGAGGTGGCGTTCGATTGAACGTATTCCGGAATATTAAGAACATGAAAGCTGTCGAATTATAACCATGTTTTGCCAGATTTACATGTGTATATAGTGCAAATGTGTCTCAACAAACTATAAAGAAAGCGCTGTAGTGTTTATTTTTATTCCGGAATGCGGTTATTTAGTTAATCGAACGAAGCATATAGCGTACGGTAAGCTACATGTAGGAGATTGAATACTGTAACGCTTCGACTTTATGCAATGTACGATTAGAAGACGTGATTATTTTGTTGACAACAGTGATTGGTTTAGTGTTATTATATAGTTTGTTGGGGTGAAACAGCATTCGTTCTCCTGCCAAATTAAATTCAAAATATATTAACCTCGATCGGTCCTCGATAGTACATGCAATATGATGTACACTCATAAAATGAGACTACATTCGATATTTGTCTTGGTACAATTTAAGCTTACATGTAAGTTAAAACATTTCGGTTTTTGCTTTGAAATTAACTGGTCATGATACAGATTACATGTATGAGCTCCAGAATTTACGTTTAACATACAATCGTCATAAAACGCTGAGACTTTAATAGATGGAAGCTTGTACATGAAAGATCATCTGTGGTCTTGTTTCGTTTTGCGAGTTGTGTCATACCTGTAAGCTTGTAGTGAACCCTTGCTTTTAATCTAGTATTTACTGCTATAAATAATGGTTTGTGTGCATGTGTTATGGATATTTTTTGTTGGACCACTGATGTTTCAGATTTAAAAGCAAGTAAAAACATTTTGTCTTTGTGAACAATTTACTTGACAAAATGTTGTGTTTACTCTTAAACGTTTACCAAGGTTTCAATTTACCGAGGTCAAGTTACTTTACTTTGCTAGTCCTTGAATCACCAGTGCAACAAATTGAATTGGCTTGAATTTCTAAAAACATGCCTGCTACATGTATTAGAAGTGAAGCGGTGGCTTTCGTGTTTATTGCCTTTTATTTTCTACATGTAGTTCTTGAGCAGCAAACAGTAGCCTTGAGATTTCAGCAGCTGTTAACTGCTACAGCAACTTACTAAACTGAAGGGAAAATGGATAGTTTTAACTCAAATTGCATTATGAAGTACAAGGCCTGCTAGACATGCATGGCCATGGCCAATGTACCTTTCAGATTGTCTGCCATAAGGATCAAAGGCTTTACCAGGATTGTTTTGTGAAGGATTATTTTGTGCCACAGCTAAAAAGCTGTGAACATGCAGTCAAATAAAGTGATGTGAACACCACAGGAAGTGAAATAGTATGCCACCCCAAGGGGTTGTATCTGTCATTTTGACCTCGGTTACTGACCTAAATCAGGGATGTACATGTAGATTCAGTTTTTAACTGGTGGGAATATAGAACTGACAGACGGGTAAAAAATAGAAAAATTTAGTCCTTTTAAAGCTGCACTAGGCTTTAACAGCTGGAAAAATGAAGTTCACAGCCGGGTAATTTCCCCGGCTCCCGGCTATTATCTACAGTACATCCCTGCTAAATACATGTACCATCTGTACAACTCATTAATTATTTTTTGCCTTTGGGGGACAAGAAAAAACATAGTTTATGCATGTTCTACAACAAGCATGTGATCCTCATGTAGTAGTGTTGTGCCACAAGCATTCAGATGTAATCTCATGCATTGCAGCAGGATGAGCGAGTACTGTCAAAAAAATCATAGATGCTAGTATAATAATAGACAAGCTAAACACTACTCCCACTCGTTACAATAAAGTATTTAAAAAGTAGAAAGCTTTCCCAGTAAAATTTCAGAGAGAATTTACTGTAGTACATTTTGTTCTCTTCAATGATATTGACCTTTTGATCTTGGCAGATCATCTCTCAAATTGATAGAAGGATTTCATGCTGTCCAGAGTGTCGTTAGAATTATTTTCTTTCTTTATGCCGGTGTTCGGTGCTACATTGTACATGTAGCTCTATTGGCAAATATTGCGGTGTGTTTGGCTCACTTTTGTTGCACGATAAATACTTATGGGCTAAAGTTTGTTATCGCTTTGAAAGTGCTAGGGTCGTTACATTTCTCAGGCTGTGATTTAATGTCTAAAGACTGTGGTGTGCAAGACTTGTGAGAAAGTGTTTCCCATCACAGATCTAGGCATCTTAGATGCAAGTCTCAAAATGCTGTAGTCTACAATTCCACTGCAATGAAATCATGAATTCTTGAAATTATTTTTAGCTCCTTAGTTAGTTCTTTAGTTGAGTAGTGTGTCTCAGTGGAGCTAGGATTAATCTCTGCTGTTTTGTAATAGCGTTTAATTTGGCATCCAACAGATAATCTGCGGCGTGGTTGCTGTATTGTAAATCTCACATATGCTGGTAAATTCTTATGTTCTTTCCTCAAGCAGTGAATGAGACAATTAATTTTAATGTCCTTAGGCAAGACTTGACTTTCGGTTTTTTGGCGAACATCCTCAGTTGCTACCATGTGTATATGTCTTGTACAAGTAGAATGATATGAAACCATTCAGTTGAAAATGAAAAATTTGTCACTTTTGTATTCCTTGGGAGGATCAAATGTTTTGTTTTCTCATTGGCTCTTGTAATAAAGCCGATAGGATTGTTGTAGTTTTGATTTGATGTTGTATTGTATTTCTTCAGAAGGCTTTTTTGCGATTTCTTGTGCATGTATAGTACTTTTTGACAAAAAGGGTAGCTCTTGTAGAGTTGTACAGAGGTGTTCTCGCAAATGACTCAATAAATAAGACATTATTTACATGTATGTATCTTGTACAACAAGCATGTGATCCTCGTGTAGTAGTATTGTGCCACATGCATTCAGATGTAATCTTGTGTGTCGCAGCAGGACGAAGCACTGTCAAAAAATTTTAGATACCTATGCAGTAGTATAAAAATAGACAGGCTGAACATGACTCGCACTCGGTACCAAAAATGTATTTAAAAAGCCTAAAGCATAAAGATTTCAGAGAGAATTGCATCTGTAGATCACAGTTATGAATTTGTTCTCTTTGATGATGTTGGCCTTTTGATCTTGGCAGATTATCTCTCAAATTGATAGGAGGATTTCATGCTGTCCAGAGTCAATAGAATTATTTTCTTTCTTTATACTGTGGTTCGGTGCTACAGTAGCTCTATTGGCATACATTGCAGTTTCTTTGGCTCACTTTTGTTGTATGATAAATACTTATCGGCTAAAGTTTGCTATCACTTTGGAAGTGCTAGGGTCGTTAAATTTCCGAGGTCGTCAAAAGTCTGTGATGTGCAAGACTTGTGAGAAAGTGTTGTCCATCACAGATATACAGTTTAGGCATCTTAGATCTGAGTCTCAAAAGTGCAACCAACTAATGTTAATGCTCCTCCACATGATTGTACAGTACATGTAAGTGTGTAACATAAAATTCCCATCTCAAAAAATAATAGCAACCTAATTCTTGAGCTTCTAAATTGGAATACATGTAAGTGCCTAGACACTTAGGGCATGTTTACATGGAGGGAGGGTGCCCTGGTTAACTGAGCTACCCTGGGAGAGCCAACTTTTCATGTTTCTTTAGAAAATACATTGAAGCGTGTACATGTTAGAAAGGGTAACCCACCTTCCCGAGGCACCCTTCTAGGAGGGCTATCTTTTCGCCATGTAAACGGTTCGTGCCGGGTTACCCGGCTAGCCGAGGTGAGAAGGCCGCGAAAAAATGGTGGTATAAAATTACCATCCTGGGGAATTGTTTCATTGTTATCACTTACCAGTGATATCTGCTGAACAGAATGAATTAGTGGAGTGCAAAATAATAGCCCCAGACACTGAAAAGCAGCCGCTTGCAGAACGAATGATAAAAAAATTAAAGTTGCCGCCAAAACGTTTCTTTTGTGCGCCATCTTGTTTGTTGTGCTTAGCGGGCCACTCAAAAGTTTGAAGTACTGACATTACCTTTCAAAAGCAAGTAGCATAGAACTGTCGGTATAGTTTGAGGCAAAACTACTTTGAGTGGCCTAGTGTCAGTGTTGTGTATCAGGTTAAAAATAACCCGCAATATTGTTTATTATTGTGCATTCTTTTTTTTTCAATTAACTTTGATTAATAAGTACATTCTATTATTGTTTTTCTACAGAAAAGTATGTGCAAATGAAGGGGGGAAAAGGCCCAGCAGGTACAGGATGCATAACAGGGCTGACTCACAAGAATAAGGGTACGTCCGATTGACTGATTCCGGAGTAGGAATATGCAGAATGGTCACAAAAAATCACATTCTTTGAGATTTGGGAGCCATAAGAACACTTAACAGATTTGCAAAGCAAGTGTGCCTGAACAACCAATTCTCAGAGACTATTCTGTTTACACTGTATTCTGGAAAATGGTGAATTGAATGTGCCCTACATTATTGCATTACAAATTCAAATATTTTGATTTGACAATGCAAATGTTCATTCTAACATGATACATGTGGATTCGTGAGTGTACTGTAGGTTGTTTGCAACTAAACTTGAATGTGATGCTGAGTATGTGCTCGGTTTTCCTTTAATATTCATGGTGTTCATTAGGCATCGGAGATCGGAGAATTCTCCGCCTACTACGAACAATTCTCCGGCTGAATTTTGATGGCAATTATTATGTAGCTATCTTCGCTCCTTCATAATATTCTCCTGTTACTTTACACTATTCTCCTGCTACTCAAATTCTTAATGAAAACCCTGAATATTTGGATTTCATCTGAGAGGTGCACAGTAACTTTCATTTCCACAAAAAAAAATACAAGAATGTCAAGTTGTATACACCAAATTGAAGAAACGTTGACCCATGAAAAGCATAAACCATGAATGATGAAACCGAATGGGTTTCTGGGTAGGCAGCATTGGCAAGCTACAGCTGTAGTAACGTTCTATTATTTTCCTGATAATCAAGATGTTTTCTTTGTTTGAGACATTTAAGAGCATGATTTATGCATCCTGTGTTAATATAATGTGTATTCTGTCACAGACAAAGATTAAATTTTCTAACTTCCCAGTAAACCTTTGGGTCGCATCGTTCATGGTTTATGCTTTTCACCCGACAACGTTTCTTCAATTTGGTGTATCATTTTACAGTGCGGCTACTGTTACCAGGGTCACCCAGACAAAGTTAACCAATCACAAAACAGAACGAGAACAATAGATTCCAACATTTTTTACTTTAGCCAATGAAATGTCGAGTACAGAACAATGAAATTTCAACTTGTTCACTCGTGAAGCTTATGTTGAATAAAGCTTTAGCTAGCGTTGACTTTTTGATTTAAAAATTTGAGTAGTTTCACATAATACATGAATGAATGTCATGTGTCATGCAAGTGAGCGAGAACTGATTTCAAACTCTATGACAGCAGTAAACGCGACAGCCGTATGTTTGGGCAAATTGCGTGGCGGATTTGAATTCTCGAAAAAAATAACAACTCCACCGCCGGCTGTTTGCAAATCTTACAAGGTACACTGCCAGCATAGCATATATAAGCATTTATTTTCTAACCATTTGAAAAAGAGCGGCTCCTTCATTTCAATTCTTTTTTATTGAATTGTTGTCAGAATTTTTTCCATTGCAGATTTTCTTTGCAGTTTGAGCACTAGATGGGTTTCTTTAATCTCCCAAGGTGGTCGTGACGGTTTTGAAGAAATCATTTTGGTGAAAGTATTACAAGTCTATATTTGTATGTGCCAAAAAAGTAGAAAATTTTAATAATTATTTACCAAACCTCGAACTCTGAAAAAAATATTCTAGTCTGATGGTTGAGTTTTTTTTTTTGTCAGGAATTCATGCGAGGGAGTTGGATTTACTGTTTTGAATCGTCTGGAAAATTATAATAACTCAACTGGCAAACCGCTGTAATATAGATGGATTTTCCGGCAGTGAAATATATGTTGAAGAATGCGCCGTTTCTATAACACGATACTCTTTTTATGCACTTTTGAATTTCTCTTTTACTTTATTTTATTTCAGCTTAATCTGACTGCCGGAACCTAACGCGTGGAACTCAAAGCGCATAAAACTTAATTAACCACGACTGCAAACAAGCCATGTTTTCGTTGTTTTGAAATCCATAGGTCACTTTTTAATTTGCCTGAACTATGACCGTCGCTTTCACTTGTACTTATGCAGTTAAGAATATCTTCTTTTGCTGTCGTCAAGTGTATTTATTTTCCAACCCCGCTGTTGACGCCGTAGAGAAAACTTGAATCTGTTATGAGCTATTAAACAAATTATTTTAAATCCACCACCAGCACTTTTATTTGTGTGGACATACGGTACAGCCGTCGCATTCCATATTTGCACACAGTTTGGAGTTTCTGTTTCACTCGAATCGCCGACATTAACCTTCCAAATCCCGCTGTTAAAACAAGTCAAGTTCAAAAGGGATGGAATCGAAGTTAATTGAAAATCCAACGCTGTACAGCCAAAACTTGTATTGATCTGTTTTGATGGCGAACGAACAAGTTGAAATTTCATTGTTCTGTACTCGACATTTCATTGGCTAAAGTAAAAATGTTGGAATCTATTCTCGTTCTGTTTTGTGATTGGTTAACTTTGTCTGGGTGACCCCGGTAACAGTAGCCGCACTGTAATACTTGACTGCTTAAACACAAAGCATATTTATCAAGGTGCCAAAAAAATATCTTCAAGCATCGTAATTTTTGCATTGAACAAAAATCGAAATGTAGAATCAAGGAATGGGATTCGTGAATCAAATCATGATTGTGAATAATTGCATAATCAAGAATTTAGACCAGTAATAAGTTCACGGATTTGGTTTTCATGTTCATATAAATTATCAGTATATTAATTTTCAGAGGTCCAAAATATTATTTTATACTTAAATTTTGACTTTAAAATACTCAAATTTTGACCCTTTTTGGCGTCAGCAAATTACATGCATACAGTTGTCATCTGTTTTATTGAATTTTTTTTTTATTAAGAAAGAATTAGTAAATTCGAATTGTATTAAACAACTATTCACCTAAGTGGAGGTGGGTAGTGGTGGGTAGTTGCTGGGAGGTGAATAGCACTTGCTATTCCGAGTTTCAGTAGCCAATCAGAGCACGCCAACAATACTATCCACTGTTTCATTATAATTATGCTAAATTTATATATTATTATAGGGTTTGAACCATGTTTTAAAATTATTTGTAAGGAATTTAGAAAGTATTTCAAATATATTTTTATTGTATTTTGACAGACATAATTATGAATAAACCATTTATTGCAAATGCTACTCCATGTTGTTTTTAAAATCTTTTAAAATCTATGTTCAGTGTATTTTCAGGTAGTTTGAAAGGCTCTTAAACCCGATTCAAATACTGTTTATAATATATTTTGAAACATCACCCATTTTCTCCTTTCACGAAATATAGAGGCCTTTCAAAATACGTCACAATAGTGTTTTAAACAGGTTTAAACATCGTTAAAATAAGTCAAAAACTACTTAAAAACTATATTTCATGCACGAATTTTCAATGTATTTTGAATACAAATACATTCAAAATAGCTTTCCAAACAGTTTGCAAATAGTTTAAGAATTGTTTTCTAAAAATTTGTAAACTGTTTTGATGCTAATTTTCCACTATTTCAAATACGTTTCAATATCGTTTTAAACAGGTTTAAACATCGTTAAAATAAGTCAAAAACTACTTAAAAACTACATTTAAAGCACGAATTTTAAACGTATTTTGAATATAAATACATTCAAAATAGCCTTCCAAACAGTTTGCAAATAGTTGGAGAATTTATAATGTATTTTTAAAAGATTTGTGAACTGTTTTTAAAGTGCACCTAACCCCAAAATTGTTTTTTGCTTAATCAACTCTATGTACATTGAAAAGTTGAATAGTTAAATATTTCTTGTTTTTAACGTCGTGTTAGTGAGTTATAGAGATTTGAATTTACAAAATGCTAATTTGATGATGTCATCTTAGGAATCATTTATTATACAACTGCTTCTTTTTACCTCCAAGGAATATTTTTTACAAATCAATGGACTGTCCACTGTTTATATTTCGTATTTCTCAAATTGATTTTCCTTAAGCCGTATACTGCGTATTGTAAATTGACGTAGAAATAATGGCAAAATCCTAAAATGACGTCATCAAATTAGCATTTTGTAACTTCAAATCTCTATAACTCACTAACGCTACGTTAAAAACAAGAAATATTTCACTATTCGACTTTTTAACGTACATAGAGTTGATTAAGCGAAAAAAAAATTGGGGTTAGGTGCACTTTAAAACTATTTTTTAAGGTGTTGAAACGTATTTGAAATATATTTTGAAACGTATATGCGGATCTGAATTCATCGAAACTACACTCTGAAAAGGTTTTAAAAATATATTTCAATATCGTTTTAAACAGGTTTAAACATCGTTAAAATAAGTCAAAAACTACTTAAAAAACATGATTCAAATATATATTTTTCATATATTTTTCAAAAATATATTAAAAATAGTTTTTCAAAATACATTAAAAACAGTTTTAAAATAGTGTTTGGTTTGGTAAGGATTCGAATTTAGCGCGCGACAATAATTGACTTTCAAATGCAAACGAATACAGAGTATAAAATTTAACTCGCAATCTACCGATACATAGAAATACCTTACGCTTAAGTCAAACAACGAACGAAGCTATTCGAATTTAGCCCGCGACAATACTGTATTTACTTTCAAATCAAAACGAATGGAGATTTTAAATTTAACTCGCAACCTGATACACAGAAATACCTCACGCTTAAGTCAAACAAAGAGCGAAGCTAATCGAGTTGAGCGCGCTGCCTTACTTAGCGGATTTTTTTTTTGATTCTGAGTTGGTTGGGAACAAGTTCGTGTTTGCATTACTCGGAAGCATAACGTAAAAATCATCATCTTGAATTATGCTTGTTGCAGGGACACCAACTGTTTATAGGGAATCCAACTGTCGTATTTCTTGGGCCAACCTTTCCAATGGACCAAAGCCTCTTTGTGGACACCTTTTCCGCGATACTTACGATAAAATCTTTTCAATGCGAAACAAATGATCAGGCTTCTCGATCACTTTCTGTAACTCTTGTTCGTAAAAAGTGCCTTGGATCCAATCACCGTCTGCTTCCTTTAAACGATACACAGGTGGATCTCGAGGAAGCCTCTTTGCAATTGTAAATGTTTCTTCTGTCCAAGATGGTAAGTAACCTTTCTCAAAGATACGTTTATGCTTACTGATTTTGACCTGATGTCCCACTTGGAATTTATACTTTTTTGAGGCTGATTGATTACCATATAAGGTTCTCCAGACATCTTGCGCGTTGAACACGTTTACATCCGCAGGCTTCATCTTGATGCTACGGTGAACACTCTGATTATAATTTTCATTGACCAAACTGTCCAATTTGTCCAAATAATGGTAGGAACTGGAAGTGGAAAACAACCTCTATAACAACTGTTTCAGAGTTCTGTTGAAACGTTCTACAATCTTTTCGAGAAATGTTTGAAAGGTTTTGTTCAGGAATTCGGTTCCAGCATCTGTTTGCAATCTCTCAGGTTTACGTCCTTGTCGAAATATTTTCTTGAATGCAGCCACCAAAGCCGTCCCCGTTTTGGTCTTCAACGGTACTACCCATGCATATTTCGATAAGACATCGATGCAAGTCAATAAATATTTGTATCCACGATTCCATCGGGTTAAACTTGACAGCTTGCCACTGTTCGTCAAGACCATTGACAAAAACTCGATTGCGACGAAAGTGTTTTCTTGCAGGCTTGTGAAGGGTGTAGCCTGGTTGTAATTGTAATCAACGAAGTACTTGCGAACGGGTTATTCCATATTGACGAGCAGCACGGTACAACTTTTCTACGCCACCTAAAGCTGAAGGACGATTAAATTCATAATACAGTTTCTCTAATAGACGGTTCTTCTGATTGTTGGTCTTCTTCTTCTTGGTTATCCGCTTCCTGCTCTTCTGGGGGCATCTCTAAAATCGATGTGTACTTCACTGCCGCAACATGCAACTAAACAACGCATCCTCTGACATATATCACTTAAAGCCAAGGTAGGCGATGAACTTCCGCAAAGACGACTTGTGACACCTCCCATGGTCTCAAAAGAACTGATGAGAAACGTTTGTCCAGATGCCTTTTTATAATCTGCCAAAACATCCACCAGGTGGAAGGGTAATGCGCTGAATACGTCACACGCAATGTTTGATGAAATCCGTATTGTTGAGCCAGTGTGACGTTACTTTGATTCATGTAAGCATAAAAAACCAACAAGCGGCCATAATTCATCGGTTCAAGGTGCTTGAGAACATCTGGCCAATGGTCAAGTGATATAGTGCAGAATGCGTACTGCGAGAAAGAGTGTTGGGCACAAGCACGAACCAGGTAGAAATACAACCTGTTCATGTTGACAGCTCGATACAGTTTGAGCTTCAGATGGCCTCCAACCTCCCCTTATAGCCATCCCTAACCTCCAATTTTTTTTTTCATTTTTTATCAGTTCAGCGGTAACCGTAAGGAAGTGTTGTGAAACCATGCACCACTCTCTTGTCGTAGACGAGATTGTATTTCTTTTCCAACTTGACAGTGTGAATTGTTTTTGTTTGGGCGTCACGTTTGATAAAGTGTTGATTCTCAATGACGATCTCCTCTCCATCTGGATTGACATGTAAGGAGTTGAACGTAGCGTTCTGGATCTTTGATCTACCAAATTTTCCCCAGAAACTGTTTAGCATTAATTTGGCCAATGAACGAAGACCGGGATTTTTCTTGATTTTATCTTGATCCAGTTTGATGCCTTCGTTCTGTTCATATTCTCGTATGTACCGTGTTTTCTGTTCCTCAGTCACACACCACTTTGGCCAACCACTTGCTTTCTGTTTGACTTTAAGGAATGTATCAACATACCCTGAAAAGAGGTTGGATGATTTCTCAGGGAAATGCCAAACTATTATCAGTCAAACAACACGATACCCCAGCTCCAATTATATAATAAGCTTTATCAATTTCAATGGAACACCAAGTCCCAGACAGCATGCGCTCTTCGTCGTTGTGTTCACACGGTGATTGCAGTTTATTTTCAGCACAGGTTCTGCACAAGGGAAACATCAGTTTGCCTTGAGCACGGTACCGAAGAACAGGATGGAATAGGTAGGAGGGTGGCAAAATGGTACATTTGATAAGGCCAAAAAATTCACCAGTTAATGGTTAATGCTTCACTTGTGAGAATTTCTGGATGATCGATAGGTACTTCACAGTACTTATTCGTCCAAGGATACAGGGATGTAAAGTCCACGTAGTGGATTTTTTCATCTTCAGCCACCTCTTTGAAGAGACACACGGCATTGGTTCTTCCGCCGAAGAAAGCATCGCGGGGTGCTAAGGGTGTATCAAACTTCAACGTTTGGAGAAAGGCTTTCATCTCTGGATTAGTGGCGAGCTCTCGGTTAAATTCACATTCCCATTTTACTTCCACTCGATATCCAAGCTTCTTGAAACGCTCTATCTTGCGGGTGGTCCCTTCCAGAAGATCGTTCATACTTGTATCGTTCACTGGATTCATGGTGTCAGGCAGATAGCATTTGTTACAACCGTGCCACAGGCAGCCCATGAATTCGTAAATGACTCTGTTCTCTGGATCATAGCCGTCAACGTAATGACCATTGATCCTTTGTTCTCCACCGTTCAAAGCGTGCAGAATTCGGTTATTGGTCTGATGATGAACCCAAGACAACCATTGCAAAGCCAAGACAGAGTATTTGCGAGCAGGTTGATACCCTTGAGGAGGTATGAGACCAATGGTTTTCTCTTCTAAAAATTCTTGACGGAACACACGGTTGCATGCACTGGCAATAGTGATACAATACTTAAAAGGGTCGAGATTGCAGGTTTCTTCCATGAGTTGTTTAAACTTGAGGCAACATCTTCGCAAAATGTCCACATCGCTGCGACAATATTCTTCCATTTCATGCGCGAAGTCAAACACATATTCAGCCTCTTCTAATGCTTTATACCACGCCAGAAACTCCTCATGTTCATTTTCATCATCTTCTTCGATTTTCATGCTGTCTGGGTCGTAGTTTTCAATAAGAGGGAGCGGACCAATGTAGTTTTGATTTTCTTTGCGATTAAAGAAATGGGGGAAGTAACCTTTTTTCAGTTCTGTCAACCCAAATGTTTTTGGTAACTTTTTGAGCGGCATGGGTAAAAAGTTGAGAGAATCGCGGAACTTGATGTTGGCTTGTTCTAGTTCCATAGACATGATTTTGGCACCGTTCAGGATCAGACTTGGTAATATACACTCTTTGTAGAAATATTCACAGAGGAGAAACCCGTCATAACCCCTGAGGTTGTGAGCGATGACGATAGCACCTTCATGAGTTCCATCCAGCAACCAAGAACCAAACTGATCAACACAGTCATCCTCCTTAAACACCATTTCAAACCCCGTTTCGTCTTGCACGATTAATAAATTTGCATTGTGCCGTCCTTCGTCTTGCCTGCTCTCGATATCGAAGAACAAATATTCTTGCCCTTCTTGTTCATCACCTTCCTCTACGTCATCGTCAATCAACTCTTCTGCAACACGTCTTCGTTTTCGTCTGTTCTTCTTTTTTCCTTGCTCTTGCTGGCCTTCTTGCTCTTCTACTTCATCATTGTCTTGAAACTTGATGGGAGTCATGTAGCAACGGTGTGTGTTGGGGTCGACGAATTCTTTACAATAGACCATTTTTGATATATTAAAATTCATACTTGGCTCCGAGGCTTGGGGGAATAAAACAAAAGAAATCACATTGAGGTTCATCATTGAATTATTCATTTCTTTTGTTTTATTCCCCCAAGCCTCGGAGCCAAGTATGAATTTTAATATATCGAAAATGGTCTATTCCAGCACATCTTTTCACCGCACATGTGAGCTTCAGGGCTTCTTTTTTTATACGACATGACTTTGTGACACTTTGTACACTTGTAATATTTCTGTAACACTGACTGTCCTTCTTTGTTGGGTCGACAGTGGTTAGCGTAGCAGTCGTCACCGGCAAAGATTATGTGGCAGGCACCACACTCTCTCCACGGTGCTTTCTGAAAATACCCTTGACACCCCTCGGTGAAACAACATTTGCATACTTTACCGCAACGATGCTCTTCTTTCTTATCATACCCCTTCTTGCATTCTAGGCACCAATAACTTCTACCAAGAAACGCGGAGACGGATGTGATAATGTCATTGTGATGTTGGTGAAGGTATAAATAAATTTGTTTGTCTCTTTTGGGCCCCTCATAGATAATGGCGTTAAAGTGTTCAGCAGAGAGGACAACAATCTGATAGTCTGTAATTACTTGCTGAAACTTGGCCACCTCTGGAAGTCCACAGAGATCCTCTGGAACTCCAGCCTTTTGGTGCAGCTGTTGTGCAAGAAGTCGTTGTTGTTTGCGTCCTTGACGAATCGAGTTCCAGTCGGGATGTTCCTCTTGACGTGCAATGTATGTCATCAAGGCACGTGCCAGGCACATAAAGTCTTTGTTCTTGATGCGAAGGACGCATCGCTTGCTGTCAAGGAATTTCGACAATTTGAAACCAAAGTGTTTCCTCTTCCGTGTAGCAACCCCACCCTGCGGCATGCCAACGTGAACCAGATGGACACTCATTCTATCCTTTAGATTGACGTTTTCGTTTGACTGTAAATTTCGCTGCACCTCGCTCATGATCCGCTCGGCATTTAATTCATGTCGTGGCATAAAGGGTAAAGAGATGGGGTACTGTAGTGACTGACTTTGAAGGACAAAACGTACAAGATCGTTTTCAGCCATACCTGTTGTCACCTAATCGACCATAGAATCAAAAATGTTGCCTAGCTGCTCCATAAGAGGGATTCCTTCAGATTGGGACTTTATTGAGAGAAGGTAGTCTGTTCCAGTTGTGTTGAATTTTCTGACTTGCCTTGTGGCCACTTCACGAAGCGTGTAGTGCTGTTCAGATGTCCATAAATCGTTTCCGGACCCAACCTGCTCTGCAGCCAATAAGCACTCCTCGTCTTCCATCTAAAAAAAAATAAGAGCGTTCTGTGAATTAAACAGTAATATACCTTAAAAATTAAAGTGAGTTACTTACAGAGATAAACAATAGACTAATATCCGTTCCAAGTGGCTGAATGACTTACCGAGACAACAAACAGTAACGTAACTTACAGTGACAATAAGAAGTTCAGCTAAAGATTGAAAAAGGGCCTGAATATCGAATGACTACCAGAACCATCAGACAGTAGCGTAACTTACAATGGTAATAGGAAGTTTAGCTTGAGATTGAAAACGAGGTTGAATGACTTGCAAAAACAACAAACAGTAGCGGCTGGGACACATAATAAATTCAAAATGATCGAGACATCTAATTAATTCAAAAGGGCAGAGGCTTCTAATTTATTCAAAATGGTAAGGACATGAATTCATTCATAATGCATGACTCACTTCATCAGTTGAAACCTTTTCCTCACGCGTCCGCATGCAGGGCAAAATCAAGGCGACTATGAAAATTGTAGGATCGAAACGCGCCAATCAGATAGCATAGTATAGTGACTAATCAAATGGTTTACCACAGTTACGAATAAGCGATGAACTAAGACTTGTTACCTACTTGTTTCTACGACTGCTATCGGCATTGTCGAAAAGTTTCAACTTCTTTTCAAGCCAACATGGACTGTCAAATTACAAGAGTTGAAATCAGAATAGTGAGTTCATAATACTTGTTTAATATGTTATTGCGCTCATTCGTTAGGATTTAAAAGCAGACTTTCTCCGCGTGATCAACTCGATTAATTTCACTCGTTAGTTAACTAAAGCGTAAAAAGATTTCTGAAAATGTATTGGTAAAGCGATTGGGTTGCGAGTTAAATTTAAAATCTCCATTCGTTCTTACTTGAAAGTAAATCCATTGTCGCGCGCTAAACGCGAATAGCTTCGCTCCTTGTTTAACTGAATAGAAATCCGCGCTACACTTTGCAGCGCGCTAAATTCGAATGGCTTCGCTCGCTGTTTGACTTGAATGTAAAGAATTTCTGTGTATCAGTAGATTGCGAGTTAAATTTAAAATCTCCATTCGTTACGTTGTGACTTGAAAGTCAATTATTGTCGCGCGCTAAATTCGATTAGCTTCGCTCGTTGTTTGACTTAAGCGTGAGGTATTTCTGTGTATCAGGTTGCGAGTTAAATTTAAAATCTCTATTCGTTTTGATTTTAAAGTAAATACAGTATTGTCGTGGGCTAAATTCGAATAGCTTCGTTCGTTGTTTGACTTAAGCGTAAGGTATTTCTATGTATCGGTAGATTGCGAGTTACATTTTATACTCTGTATTCGTTTGGACTTGAAAGTCAATTATTGTCGCGCGCTAAATTCGAATTACTTCGCTCCTTGTTAAACTGTACAGAAACCCGCGCTACGTTTTGCAGCGCGCTAAATTCCATTAGTTTCACTCTTTGTTTGACTTAAGCGTAAAGTATTTCTGACTTGAAAGTAAATTACTGTCGCACGCTAAATTCGAATAGCTTCGCCCGTTGTTTGACTTAATTGGAGGTATTTCTGTATATCAGGTTGCGAGTTAAATTTGAAATCTCCATTCGTTTTGATTTGAAAGTAAATACAGTATTGTCGCGAGTTAAATTCGAATAACTTCGCTCGTTGTTTGACTTAAGCGTAAGGTATTTCTATGTATCGGTAGATTGCGAGTTAAATGTAGCAGCTCTCGTAAGGTCATCACTGATTGGTCGAGAACTTATTTCTTTTGTTTTTGAGTTTTTAGATGGATTGAAAAAAAAGTCAATAGTTGAAGTATTTTGGTTGAAAGATAGGGAATCAAAGAAAGACAACCGTATGTAGACATCTCTTGTAAGCGAACACTTACCGTTGGTACGTCCCGAGGGTGTCTGCTTACGGGAGGTTCGAATGTACCACCAAATATGAAACTGAATTGATATATATATATATATATATATATATATATATATATATATATATATATATATATATATATATATATATATATATGAATTGTAGAGAAGTCAACAAACAATGCCAACCACAAAGTCCTAAAATGAAGGATCACTGGAAGCGATCGTGGAAACTTGAATAATGTTGAAATAAACTAGTTGTAAAGGTCAAGAAACCAACTTCATATAGGTCTTTAGCTGTATTTGCTCCACGTTTCGGCCGTCGCGGCCTTCCTCAGGAGCGTACACTAGTTTGACAATAACGGTAACGGTTAGGTCAATATTGGAATTCACAACATCAAATGGCGTAAGATTAAACAAGCAAGATCGTATTCAAATGTAAACAAGCGTTGTAATTTATGTTTATGGGAAAAAATATTTCATCATATGCAGACCCGAAATGTCAACACTGAACAATAGAAGCGAACTCCTATCTACTTGTAGACATTAAGAAATTCCTGTTGAAAACTGTATTCGTTTAGTTAACCAATCATATCTCCGCACGTCACGCCATTAGGTATTGTTCTGTAATTTCAAATTTTGTATGTATTCTATGTATCCGTTATTGTAGGCAGTTGCCTGATGATTGCTTCGTGAGAAGCATGAAACTCTGAGTAGCAGTGAATAAATGTCTTCGACCAAGTAATCCATCTCTACAAATCTACATATCGCTCTAGTTTATCTATTGAGCACTTTTATAGCTGATGAAGTCTTCAATACATTATTTTATTATATATATATATATATATATATATATATATATATATATATATAGCAATCCAACAATGTGTAACCGTACATCCTGTGCCCAAGTTCAGGAGTTGCCATAAAGCCATTATGGTAACAACCGGGAGGGCACATTGTATACATAATATTGTATATATATATATATATATATATATATATATATATATATATATATATATATATATATATATATATATATATATATATATATATATATATATATATATATAATTTGAGAAAACGTGCAGGATTACAAGGATGGAAGTTTCCCTCGCTGCTGTGTGCACATAATTGTTTTCAAAAGATTTAGCAAGGGGGTTAGGGAAGTAAGGGTTAACAGCATTGCCATTGATTTATAGGTTGCGTTATTCGAAGGGTAAGGTTGAAGTTACCAATGAATAATGTTAACACCAGATTATAGTGAGGTGCATGGCCCAGTATGACAATTTATTTGTCAAGGCATTAGGTATGGGTTGACTAGGTTTCAATGATAAGAAACCCCTGCAACGCTCGAAAGGTTTCAAGTGTTGCAATGGTTTCAAGTGTTGCAATGGTTTCAAGTGTTGCAACGGTTTCAAGGGTTTCAAGGGTTCTAAAGGTTTCAAGGGTTTCGAGCGTTGCAAAGGTTGTAAGGGTTTCCAACGTTTCAAGGGTTGTAAGGGTTTCGAGCGTTGTAATGGTTTCAAGCATTCCACGGGTTGCAGAGGTTTAGAGCTTTACAAGGGTTGTAAGGGTTTCGGGCGTTGCAAGGGTTGCAAAGGTTTCAAGCGTTGCAAAGGTTGTAAGGGTTTCGAGTGTTGCAGGGGTTTCAAGGGTTGTAAGGGTTTCGAGCGTTGCAAGGGTTGCAAGGGTTTCAAGGGTTGCAAGGGTTGTAAGGGTTTCGAGCGTTGCAAGGGTTGCAAGGGTTGTAAGGGTTTCAAGCGTTGCAAGGGTTGCAAAGGTTTCAAGCGTTGCAAGGGTTGTGAATGTTTTGAGCGTTGCAGGGGTTTCAAGGGTTTCAAGCGTTGCAAGGGTTGTAAAGGTTTCGAGCGTTGCAGGGGTTTTAGGGGTTTCAATGGTTTTAAGGGTTGCAAAGGATTCAAAAGTTGCAAGGGTTGCAAGGGTTTCAAGCGTTGCAAGGGTTGCAAGGGTTTCAAGCGTTGCAAGGGTTTCAAGCGTTGCAAGGGGTTCTTGCGTTGCAAGGGTTGCAAGGGTTTCAAGCGTTGCAAGGGTTTCAAGGGTTGCAAGGGTTTCAAGCGTTGCAAGGGTTTCAAGCGTTGCAAGGGTTTTAAGCGTTGCAAGGGTTGCAAGGGTTTTAAAGGTTTCGAGCGTTACAAGGGTTGTAAGAGTTTCGAGCGTTACAAGGCTTGCAAAGGTTTCAAGCGTTGCAAAGGTTGCAAGGGTTGATTGCAGGACCAGGTTTCAAGCGTTGCAAGGGTTAAAGGGGTTTCAAGCGTTTTAAGATCCAGTACTTACATACATATGTCTGTGCGACACCCGTCATTTACAGCAACATTAAGATTACGTGTGTTTTATGCAACAGGGATCCGGAACCGTTCCTGAAGTATGGTCTACTGGTCCCGAAAGTCATATTTGGACAAACTGTTTTTTAATACACAGCCGCATTCAGTGTGACGTTTGAAATTGGTATTACTTTGTTACCTAGCAATTACCTAGCCCTCAGGTTAGAACTTGCCATCCATGATTTACAATTTTAATTTTTTTTTTGAAGGGGGGGGGGGGGGGAGGGGCACTGTCACTGGAATCATTCTAATCAAAAGTTTGCACCAGCACCAGCCGCATCAGCGGCACCTGCAATAACAAAGGTATGATTTCAAGTTTATCCATGGCAGGAAAGCAAAAACGTCTTATTTAGGAGTTTTTCCAAAGCACAATGATACAACTGGAAAAAGCTAGAGTAACTAGCTTCTTCAGGAAAAAAAAAAAGAAAAACAAGCTCTCTCATTTACCTTAGGTATTTGTATCAACCAGGCGATTTGGAAGGGGGTAGCAAACGTGCTACTGATCCCGTCTGGTCTTTAAAAGTTTATAACATTGAAAAGTCAGTCACCAAACCAAATGAACCTGTTTTGTATTATTTACACGAAGGACCCAAACGTAGTTTCGTTCGCGAGGAGCTTCTTGTTGTTCCTCCAAACTCCGAACTACCTCCAGCTAATCCATAAATAACTCGATAAAAGCAGCTTCAAACTCATCGTCTGTTAGTTTATACCCATAAGCAAACGTGTCAATGCCATTCTCAGCTATCTAGCGCTTGGAATCGAATGGACACAATGATATTTTGTGTTGGTGCATGCCATAAATCTCATGGCCCTCGCTGCGGAGAATGTTCATTCCATGCCTAAAGGTCTTTTTCCTATCAAGCGCCTCTTTGTACTGCTCGTGCCTTATTTTTTTCTTAACTACACACTTTTTTCACCCATTTTGCCTTTTTAATGTTTTTTTTTTCCTCTGTCCAGATTGAGTACATTTTTGGCCGGAGGCAAACACACTCTGATATTGGTTTTCCATTCATCTCGTCCTCCATTTTACCCAAGACCTTTTTGTTCATTTCGCTGTAAAGTGGGTGCTCTTTTGGGTAATCGCTTGTGTCATATAGATATTTTTGGCCTTCCATATCCTTGTAAACATCATCTGTTTGAATTTCCATTAAAAGGCTGTCCGTGTCTGTGTAAAGAAGATTACATCCTGGGCCGTACTTATTTTTAAGACCATTGTAGTAAAAATCGTACATCAGTATTTTGCTGTTGTCAAGTATTGTCATCCCTACATAAACCGGCTTGTTCAACAACAACTTTTCCTTGCGCATGCTTATTCCTGCAAGATCGTTAGAAAACAATGCAAACCCAGCAAACAGAGGACTTGCCGTTAACTTACGGATCTTTCCTCTCTCATTGCTACGAACTATTTTTACGTCGACGCGTTTCCGCAGATTCTCCATCGTTTTCCCAGAAACCGAGTTGTTCATGAGTTTGTAAAAGTTTTTTCAAAATCGTTTTTAGCCTGCTTTCTGAATTCTGTGTTCATCCTTATGTACGGCTCCATCCACCGTTCTTGGTCAAACTCCAACGTTCTGTGCACCTTTTTCAGCTTCATTCCAAGCTTGAGATATAACTGCAGATTTCTGTAATATAGTTTTTCTTGTCCTGCAGCGTTAATACCAGCTTTTCTTCATTCACATTCACTTTCAACTCATCCGCCAGCTTCCTTTAGTACTCTGACATCCATTCCTTTATCATCTTCTTTTTTTCCGGGGCAAGTGGATAACTATTATGCTCCTTATGCAACTCAGCTGGATACTCCAAATCCACCTCAAGAATCCAACCTCTCTTGGCATCTTCTTTTTTGTCAAGTATCTGCTCTTCCGTTGGCATTACTCTCTTCCATGTAAAACCCCCTTTTGGCAGCGCTTTACTCATTGCCCATCCGTAAAGGTTGTTTGCATCCAGATATAGTATGTAAATGTTGGGCTTGCTTAGGTCATGCTCTTTTACATATGGATTGTTTGCTTGTGCATAACGTTTGCTTGTCATTGATATTCCACCGCGTATTCCTCTTTCGATGAAAAGATGCATATCGATGGCTGTCAACAGTTCAAGTTCACTCCTGTATTTTTCAACAGCGCATCCCATGATAGCCCCGGTGAAGTAAAGTAATGCGCTGGGTCCAGTCCGTACTGTTTCAAACATATGCTCCTGAAGTTTTCAAACACGTCCGCCAGCAAACTAACATCTGTTTTCAGATATAAATCGTGATAATCCCCCAAATCTTTACACTCGAATACTGTCCATACCTTCAGTGCGTGTTCGTACTCTTCATCTGTCATGTGCTGGTCATTCAGCGCGCTATAAAAATTCTCTTGGTCCGGCAGTTTTGTTTCGCTAAAGCGATTCCACTCGTCCATGTATTCGTAAGGATATACTCCCTTTTTCAAAAGTAACATTTGCTGCAACTTGTTTTTTTCAAGCTTCAGGGTGTACTTGAACTTTTCGTGGTGTGTTTTTCACCAATGAATCCAAAGATGCCTGCAAAAAGTTAAAAATGTCTTTAAAACGCAGACCCCCCAGTGAAAAGCTGATATATTTCTCCATGTTGTTTGGAATACATCTTATCTCACCTTTTATCCTTGACATCGCCTGAAACAGATGATGTGCATCGTAGCCACGAAGATTATAAAAAAAAAACGGGTATTGGGTCTGTTCTCGGTTTTATTCGTAATTTTAAGTTGCGGTCATTGTGTGCAGCTCCACGGTATTTTCCTGTTATGTGGAAGTGATCCTTGACTGCATCTCTGTAATTTTTCACAACCAGGGATTCTCCGCAATACAAACAATCTTCTTGGCTGTTTTTTATCCATTTATCTATTTCAGTTAGCGGTTTAGCCTTGTTTCTTGGCCCTATAATGTTTACACTGTAGTGGCATTTTTTGTGCGTCTGCCCGCAATAACTACCGGTATCTGCATCGTAAATCGGTATGGAATCCAAAAATGTTTCCTTTACTAAAGGTTTTTCACAAATATGACAGTTAGTTTCTGCTTTGAAATTCATCCAATCTTAGCTTTCCGTTGCATCAAAAGAGGCATGCGAATTCTAACTTTTTTCTTATTTCCTTCTCCACTTTCAGAAGCTCCTTCAAAAACTCCTCAACTGTATTTTCACCTCTACAGCAAACTATTTTCGTCGCTAAACCGTCACTTCTTACTACAGTAAAAGAGTAACCGCATGCAACATGATGACTTGTTTTTTCCGTGTAAGTCTCTTGTTTATTTTGACGTTCACAGCCTTGTATTTTTTCCACAAGTGCTTCTAAATCGGCGTATATTACGAAAGGCACTTTTTGCTGGTTTTGATCATTTTTGAAGTAAAGATGGCTGTCAGTTTCTTTTGGCATTTCTATTCTCGTTGGCCTGCCGTTTATGCCATTGCAATGCTTTTCGTGTTCTTCCAAAATTTCCCTTTTCGAAAACCCTGTTAAAGACATCAAGCAGAAATGCTTGCTTTCGTTGTGCCGGGTTTGATCATACAGCGCGCTTTTATTCTTTTCACATATGAATAATGCTGAATACCTACTGACTCAGTTAACATAAGATTCATACGTGGCACGGATTTATCTTTCGTGCTCAATCTGTACACAAGCACTCGGTCACTCCACCCAAAAACATTTATAGCTAAGTTTTCGTTTTGTGCTTCGAGCCTGTCTATTTGTTTAACCGGTGTTGGGAAATCTATTCCTTCATAATTTATCCCATCGTCTGTTGGATAACTGGTTGTTCTTTGTGGGTTTCTTACCGCTGGAAATAACGCTGCTCGAAGCGACCATTTCAAACACACATTATTGTTTCTGTTTTGCATATTTATTATTGCTTTTTTGCTTTGAAGCTTTGCTGGAAGTGGTATGTATGTTCCACCTACAAGAGGAACATATCTTGCCACGTTCACGTATGCTGAATCTGTTCCTGCATACCTCCAACCCGATCCTGCCATTGACCAGTTCTCAATTTCACCATTGATTCGGCCAACGAAATTTTCATATACCTGTCTTATTTCTTCCTCGCTTGCGTTTTGAAGCACCCTTACTTCATCTTTAAAGAAATGTTCCATTTTCACCACCCTCTCGTTTCCACATTCATCAAGTTCTACTTTTTCAAATTTTACTTTTATTACATTCTCAACTGCCTAACTGCCTAACTAACTGCCAAACTAACTAACTGCTCCATCTCGTTTTTCACAACATTTACAAACTTGTATTTGTTTTCATTCGCAAATGTTAAGAAATCACCAACATTTTCATTATTTTCCAGAACATCCATTCTCCACACATGAAGCCACCCATGAAAATCTGTCCGTACCCTCTTGAAATCAACATACACAAGCAAGGGTTGGGGCAAGTTCCTGTTTTCCACCTCACTGATTGCCCCATAAAACATTTTCAAAACATCGTTTGTGTAGTTGGCTGCGGCCATCGCTTTTATATTTTAGAGTTTGTATTTGTTCAATTGATTTTATAAATCTGACACACATGCTCTCAATATCAAAAGGGAAACCCCCGCCTTAACAAAAACAAACCAATTATAACGTCACTGCGGGTGGGTCATGTAAGATATATCCAATCGCGATAGAAAAAAATTATACGTAACCTGCACACATATAAAAGGGGGCGTTCTGGCACACACCACCGAAGTCGAGACCCCCCTTTTATATGTGTGTGACCTGGCAATTGATATATATTTTTTTCAATCTAGAATGTCTGAAATGTTATATAGAGAATTAAACTTTGACTGGACAGTAGGAGGAATTTGTATACGTCTGATCAATTTGGTCACTATTTTCTTATGAAGTAGTTTCCACTCAGGCGGAATGGCACTAACAATACCAAGTAAAAGGGAATAATCTGACAAGGAGAGATTCCCATCTTTTTTACTTGGAATTATTTGAAAGGATATCACTTAGTTTCACAAAGCCTGCTTCTTAATTGTTTTTACTTTATATTGACTGTTTGTTAATTAAGAGGTTGTGGTTGTTCCAAATGGAGTGTGGGTGTTAAACTCTGACCAGGCTTCAAGGCATTCTTTATAAAAAAAATGGGTAGTTTGAAAGGTAAATTAGATGATTTGAAATTGCATTGAAGCTGAAATGAAGATCCTATGTTTTTAAGATAATGGCTATACATAGGCAAACATTCTCGTCTTAAAAAATATTTTGATACTTACAATTCTCTGTGTTGTAATTAAGGATTCAATAAAGCATCAGAGGTTCAGGACTACATGTACATGTGTACGATTAACCTATTTTCATTGGAATTTATGCGCCGAAATGGCTTCACGCGGTGCTTTAAATCGCACCTTAATCCCTGTGGGAGGTCTAGGCCCCTAGGGAATACTCCATCGCATTTCGAAGTAGCATCATTTGATTTTATTCCTGCATAACGTGGTTTGACAGAGAGAAGGCAGTTTTTCCGCCTAGCCTCCCGTTTTCTGGTTTTCCCACCCACCTTCCCTCAGCAACGGCTATATAATACTCTCGTGCTACACCTCTTGGCTTACGCAAAATTATTTTCATCCCATATCTTAATCTATCCACCTAAGCCATATAGAGGTGCTTTATTCTAATGAAAATCTATTTACTACTTTCACAATTTTGTTCACAGTGATTGCAGGGTAATATCAGAAAAGTTTGAAATAGATGTCAGACTTTGGAAAGTAATCACGACAGATATTTTGTAAGTACCATCTCCTCAAAAGAACTGGCAAGCAAAGTAGCCGGCCGATGAGACAAAGTTTTAAGGATGGTGATTATATTTCCACTGGCAGCCATCTACTTTTGACAACTCTCAGTGATTGACAAATTACCACTGTGATTAACTTTGATTTCACTCAGAAAATCACAATTAGTTTATATTAAAGACTCTCTGACACGTCCAGGATGCATTGTGCAAAATTATGGATAGAGGTTTCACATGAAACCTCAATTTTTGATGACTTCGGCTTTATGTTTGGCTTAGTCATGATTAGATTCTTTCTTAAGCCAGCCCAACACTGTTTAACAAGAATTAAGTCTCGGGAAAAGCTTTTACAAATTCCTATCACTTACTGAGAAATTATTTGAAGTTCCTTTCAAATTGCTTATTCCTTGTAGGTAGTGCACAAATGGTACTTAATGTGAAGTGCTTACGCCTTATCCTCCACGTCCAATATTAAAATTAATTGTAATGACCTTTTTGATGATATGGTAGCCATTATGATATTGATTTTGCCCCCTGGTCGCTTATAAAATTAATACATTCCTTTATTAGCAATTAATTTCATTGCATTTTCCCCAAGAGCAAAATCAATGAATATGACTGCTGACTATCAGTAAAAAGGTCTTTTCTGGATGAACCCCAGTAGGGGTATTTTTAAAATTTTCCAAGAAGTATCATCATCACAGCAAGATATGTTAGAGGCATTGATTGGGAAGGACCTACTCCAATAAGTAGAATTTAGTTTTCTGCAGTCAAAACATTAATTCTGTGACAACAAAGGTACACTCTGACTTTTCATGTCTTTGCACTTATTCTCATCACTGTGAGAATACCTACTTCTCACACTCTCTTTTCATGTCTCCTCTCATAGATTTCTACTCCGCTATATTCCATTTCTTTTCTCCACATATATATTTAGTAAATCATTTTAAATTGAGACAATTTTGTATTTTTTTTTTTTGCAATTGTTAGGAATGAAAGCTTAGTGTCACTTGGTATCTACATCTAGCAATGGCTACATATGCACCACTTTCCACTGCAGATGAAGCTTTACATGCAACAGATGAAAAAGCGAATTTTCAGAGGTTGGCACGGCTTCTGATGCGTGGAGGACACACTCTATTGAAGGAATTGTTTGATACTTATCACCCACCAGCTCACCTTTCGGCAATGCTGCAGAACCGTGCCACAATAAAACAGCTTAAAGGACTGAGAAATATTAAAGTCATCACCCAACCAGAATGGGACTGCCTCTACCCACCTAAAGGAAAGATTGTAAAGTCAGCTGATTTTGACATCAGCTTACTTTACAAAATGCTGAGAAATTTCTGTTCCTGCATCACCCGTCCTGGAACTGGCTGGGACTGTCCCCCTATTACCACTGATCATACCCTTGGTGCGGACTTGGCAAGGATTAAATGTTATCGAAACACTTATTTTGGTCACAACCATATGATGGAAGTAACTGATGCTGATTTCGATCGACTTTGGAGTGAAATAAGTGAGGTTTTCTTAAGGATTGCTGGCAACGGATTAACTAGTGCAAATAAAGATGAGTGGAAAAAGGCCATTGACAAGTTTCGACATGATCCTCTAACACCAGATGCAGAGCAATATGTGGAAGAACTTCGGTCATGGTGCAAGAAGGACATGGACACTAAAGATGAAGTTGAAAAGCTGAGAAATGAGCAGAAGCAAATGAATATCAAGCTGGAGCAATTGGATAACAAGCTGGAGCAATTGGATAACAAGCTGGACATTGTGATTAAAATGTTAACAATTGATCCTAGTAGTTCAAAATCAAGTGAATCACCCATCAGTCCAGCTGCAGGCCAATTGCTTCCCAATATCCCACAAGTGCAAGATGTTATGCAATCTGAGAGCGTAAGCATACCTGTACCC
This sequence comes from Cladopsammia gracilis, assembly GCA_022457155.1. Classification (NCBI taxonomy): domain Eukaryota; kingdom Metazoa; phylum Cnidaria; class Anthozoa; order Scleractinia; family Dendrophylliidae; genus Cladopsammia; species Cladopsammia gracilis. The sequence goes on along the minus strand of JAJGOT010000103.1, from coordinate 476,669 downwards.
TCAGAGCAACCACAAGCAAGCGGTCCAACACAACCACCCAGTTATAGGGAGCTGCAGCAAAACCCTTCAACAAATCTTTTTTGGCATGTTGTTTATTCATTTAAGAAGTCCCTAGAAGAATTGATAAAATACCTGAGAAAGCTAGGACTTGATGTTCTAAGCAACAAGTTGGGAAGTTTGGTGATAACAGTTTCATGCAGCTCATTGGAAGTCCTTGAGGGATTGTGGGAAGACTACTGCAGTGGCCATCTCAATGATGTTGTCCAAGAAACACTTGTCACAGCAGACGTTTTAAAGGAGCTAAACCTAAATGAGGTGAAGCTTAAAACCATCATTTCTGAGGAGGAATACCTGGCATGCAAAGGGCTCTTAATACAAAGATCAGGTAAAAATTTCAATTACGTCTCACTTATTCGCTCATGTAAATCCTCTTCATCTTGAGAGGGACATTGCTTAAGGCAAAAAAATTTTGGCAGCAGTTTGCACCTCACCCTTCAAGACCCCATCTTTCAACTCAGATATCACTGTCTGTTGCCAAGTTGTTTTTGCCTGCTTATAATACCGTGTAGTATGAATTTTTTGCGGCAGTTTAACTACAAATTAATTTATAGAATTTCAGATTTTACCGCTTGGAACAAATTTCACGGATCTCAGTTTTTCACATACAGTACTTGAATATAACAACAAGAAAATTTATTGTTGTCTTGTTTATTTTAATTTACATTTCCTATATTCTTACCATTATATAAACCATTATATAATTCATTACCATTATATAAACAGCAACCATTATCTTTAATGGGTAAATAGGTAAATGTGGCATCATAGATGCCCTTAAGAATGGTGTTCATTCGGTCGGGACATTTTTATAAACCAAACATTTCATATGTACTTCCTTTAATTGTCTGTCAAATTTACCAAGAGATCAAACCACACCGAGACGGTCGTAATATTGTTTGTTGTCAATTTAATTAAAATAAAATTCATTGATCTAAATAAATGAAGTAAATTTTACGCTGATTTTTTTCGCTGGAGTTTACTTTGTATTGGTGGGATCTTATTTTGGCTGATCGTTGGAAAACCCGCGAAATTTGCAAAAAAATAAATCCCGCAACAATTTCATGCCACACGGATATTTAAACACCAATGTTATAAAGAGGAATTAACCTTGAGTGAGATTCATTTATAATAATGACAGTGTTTTTTTGTATTGGAATTGTTAGGACTTTGCCCTATCACTAACCTCCGGGGGTCAGGAGGCTCAAAAGCCCCTCCGGGTTAAAAGCCCCTCTGGAAGCCATTAAGCCTGCATGGCCTAAAGAAAAAAACAGATCATATTTGCTCTGAGTATGTTCAATTGAGCTACAAGGCCCTAAGAATTTCCACATTGGTTGGCAAATCTAATCATAATTATAAAACATAATTATTTTGAAAGAATCAGTGAAATGAGTTCCCTTCCCAAATGATTTAACGTCAAGTTTTGTTTGAATGAATTAACTGCCTTATTAAAATGTTTATTTTATTGAAGGAATTCAGTTTCAATATTAAAAATTATTACACATCTAAGTCAGCCAGAGGGCCAATAACTAAAATCAACCAATCAGAATGCTCGATTACCGGTCCAATATTCTCTAAGTATTAGACCGGGCATTGTCCCAAATGATCCCGCGCGATCCTCCCTCCGGCAGGAGTCGTGTAATAAATATCTTATTAACCAAGCTTGCTCGGGATCGTACTAGGAGAATATCGTCCCTCGGTCTTTCTTGTACGGACCTCGCTGCGCTCGGTCTGTACTGTCAAGACCTCGGGCCGATATTCTCCCAGTACGGCCCTCGCGCTTGGTCAATAAGATATATATAATAATAATAAAGCTTATTTTGTATCATCATACATTATTGTCATCAGACATTGATGAGGTTGAGGAAACAGAATTAAGTACAAGAGAAACCCCTAGCATCATTACAAGTAGAAGCGCTGACAGTGATGAAAATGAAAGCGTGAAAATCCAAGAAGCTGCCAGTGAAGGTAATTTTAACTTTTATTCTTTTCACATAAGAAAAGCTTACCATATATTTCCTTAAAAATAACAACAGAATGTTTTTTTTGGCTCTTTAAATGCACGGAACAGTAAATGATAAACAGTTAATTACTGGTTCCGAGGGAAACAGTGAACTTTGTTTCATGAAAATCTCAATGTTCGGAAGCAGATACAAGATTTTTTTATGGGGTGTGGCGACAGTCCTATGCCAAAGTCTATATTTTTTTCATTTTTTGCAATTAAAAAGAAAACTGTTAAAACCGACGGTCTAAAGGGGATCCCCCCCCTGTATCCGCCCCTGATATTTTGTCTAGGGAAACATCGAGATTCGAGAGAAACAAAATTCACTGTTTCCCAAGGGATCAATCTGACTGTAAGTGATTTGTTATATAGCAACATAAAAAAAAACACAACACAGCCTGAAAAAATGTGACGAGCACCCGAATTAAACATCAATCGCATCATAATCGTGCTACCTTTTGTCACGGTCTGAATCAGCTCAGGTACGCTAGCGGACAACAGTGAGTGCATTGTTACCCTCTGACGTCAAAAAATGTTGCCTGCTTTCGCAAATGTTGCCTGCTCATGGACGTTTGGTGGGAAACAGTTTGTTTGTCAGATGTCATGTAACCATGTAAATCAACCAATGAATGTGTACATTGTATTGAGAAAAACTCCAGCTTTTATATACAATGGTTGATGTTTGACAAAAAATGAAGGGATAAAATTATATTGGTTGGTGTGTCAAATAAACTCTAACATAATACAACAAAGCAATGTGCTCTCTGCAGTTGAATCAGGGGTGAATTTAACTGTTTGTTGTGCAATTACAGACAGTTGCTACGTGTAAAAAAGTTTGGGGCTATTACAAATTAGAATTTTTTAGCTGCTGTTAAGATTATTTTCGATTTTGTGATATCATCAGCCCATCTCAATAGTTGAAAACATATCCTTGCTGCAAATGTTGAATGATCTGAATTTATAAGTACATTACAACGGTCACTCATCATGTGCACATAAGCTTAAAATAGAAATTCCTTCTTTACAGGAGCCAAGCAAAGTGAACACTGTACATAATATAATAGCTAACTATGAGCCGTTTAATTTCTTACTTATAATATCAGTGTACCCAATTGGCCAAGCCTTTTATGCTGACTGACTTTTTAATGGTGTTTTCATTTTCCACAGGTGAATCAAAAATTGAAATTCCTCATCATCCAGCAGAAACTTGGGTGGATAGGATTGCTGCACATGGTAAGATATATTACAAGCATTGTCTTTGTACTTGTTGATTAAGAGGGACGGATAATGGTCATTCAAGAATTATGGGCCCGGTGGAGATGGCTTTGAATTGAACAATGCATTATGACAGCCTCTTTTATTAGGAAATAATCACGCTATATTCCATAAAATTCCAAAAGGCTTTTTGGTTGGCTTATTTTCGGGGGGTGGGGAGGAGGCTTACTATCTGAATTTTACGATATACTAAATTTATAGAAAAACGGCAAAATAGAACTTCCGCAAAAAATTCCTGAAAGTCACGCTATGTACCCTGATATATGAAAATAGATAACTGAGTGTAGGAAAACATGTGAAATGCTAATAATTTGAAATGACTGTGGTGATCAAAACTTAACGACTTAGCCTCTTTAGAACGTTAATCTTGGCCTAGGGAAGTAGGAATTCATTGGAAATAAATGGAAATAAATGGGTGGGTTACCGCTTACTCACTCACTCACTCCTTCACTCCTTCCATCAGCTGTAAGCTTAGTGACGTAATGCTTTGTTACGAATGCGTTTCGTAACTGAGAACAACGTGAATCCAGCGATAACAATAACTAATTTGTTGTAAACGAGTGTAAACATCAATAACCTTAACGATCTTTCGCATTTGGAGTCTTTAATACAACATTAAAATCGATCTAAAAGGATTTTTCAACCGAGGCATGCATTTTGATACGTATCTACCTTACAATAACAAAATTTAGTCTTATCTTAGTATGTATTCCGCGATGGTCTTGTGGATTAGAGCCGCGATTGACAGTCGGAGGCCCGAGTTTTAAATTCGGTTTAATTAAAAAATATATATCGAACCGTGTTCGTTACCCGTGCGAAATGATTTCCGAGAATTCTCGAGAAAAGCAAAATTCTCAGGAATTCTTAGAATTTCTCAGGATTTTCAAAGAAATTCAATCTATGGAAATTCTTAGGAAACTTCGAGATAGCCTCTAGCAGGATTTAACACCTTATCGGTTATAAAGTGTTTTCACATGACGTCACGGCGGCCATGTTGGTGTCCCAAAACAATAAAACGGCAGCCATATTGGTGTCCCAAGCTAATCCTGTGGGGATTGAACTCTTTTCTAATGCAAACACCTTGTTTTGTTAAAATAAATTAGCATAGCTGCAGACCACCTGAGTGAAAACACTCTATTGCCGAGACTTCTCGGGATTTGGCTGAAATGTGTGAAAACCAGAAATAAGCTTGCTCAAAAGAAGGGGTTCTCAGAATTTCTCGGGAAGTCCCAGGAATAATTTGAATAGTGTCTATTCATTGTTTAAAACACGTTTGATTTTGACCTCAGTCTACAGGATTGTTCAAAAATGATTGTGAATTAAGCTTACTTTCACTACGAAAGTATGGTGGCCGAAGTTAATCATCAACCTCGCATGTTGCCCATTGTCGGCATGCGAGCCGGGACTTGAAAGCAAGGCGATATCGCACGCAAGATACATTTGATGTTCCCTTTTTATTTGGCTCCACAAATAGTATTGACGCCTTAACGAAATGAAACCTTGGCCGGTATAAAGTTTGTAATTCCTCGATTATGACATGTACACCGTCAATCACGTTTGTAGATCGAAGCTTATGCATAACATAACAAGATGTTATTATTCATTATTATTCAGCGAGATGCAAATAGCTTAGTGGCCCCAGCTTATGTTATATTCTACATTTTGCCGTAAAAAACGTGAGTTTAAAGTAGCTAGGCAATGCGATCACATGTCAGAGCACACATTTGTAAACAAGCAATTTATGGAGCGTCCCGCAAAGAAAATATAAGCTCAAAATATACATGAAAGATGACTTACAATTGCGTCTCTTCTTAAGATTAAATTGACATATTAAACTCATACTAATTAATGACTAATTAATACTAGTTTATGACTATTAAAGTCATAAACTAATTTGTTGTAAAGGAATATAAACAACAATAAGCTTAAAGATGCTTCGCATTTGGAGTCTTTAATGCAACATTAAAGTCGATCTAAAAGGATCTTCTAATCGAGACACGCGTTTTGATGTGTATCTACCTTTAAATAACAACATTTAGTCTTCATTGAGCGTGTGTTCCTAATTTTACAATAACTGTGTGAATTCTCGCGCGCTGATTGGCTCAATTTTATGGTCGATGAGAGTATAGACCATGAAAATGACGTAACAGGTAACGCAACGCGGTGAGTTTTGTCAAACTTCTGGCGCTGCGGGTTCTTCAAACAGCGAAAAATGCAATTAAAACTGGAATTCTTCAATGAAAAGAATGCTCTCTCGTCAGTTAAATTTAATTTACAATCAGCTAAACTTGCCTGGAATTAAGTGCGAAGCAAAAAGGACAAACAACTTGTCGTAGTTTCACGGGAAAATCCATGGAATCAGTCACCGGCACCCGAAAGAACTAAAACTGCGCTGAAAACAACTTGGAGCAAAGATTCATCAGATTATTCGAAGACATTTCAAATTTGATAAAGGTTAGCTTTGTAAACTGTGCCTAGTTGCTGTCCGCACAGGGCAGCCATCCTAATAGTCCATTTTACAGTTGTCTTCTTAGTGTCCTGGCCTTTGAGTGGAAGCGAGGCTAATGGTGACCTTGCTATGATACAGACCTTGGAGCTTTTCAGATGTAAATTTAGCTAATTAGCATAAGAAAAGCATTATTAACATATGAAAGGCAGAAAGGTTTGTATCAAAGCAAGGTCACCTTCAGCCTCGCTTCCACTCAAAGGTACGGTCACCAAGCACACAGCTGTAAAATGGACTATTCAGTTCTGATACTCGACCTTGCAATATCGTCATAATCATTATCATATATGCACTTTCACTGCCCTTTAAACCAATACCTTAATATCTTTCAACTGAGGTAATAATTATCTTACCGATATTCACCATGGACAGCTGCCTCTGTTGTTGTAATTCCCTAAACATTTCGACCCATTGTTCTTGATTATTGGTCATTCTATTTGTAAGTCGTGTAACTTTGCCCTTCAACCTAGTGACTTCTCTCTTCAGGTCTTTGCAAGATCTGCAATCCTCAGCAGCACCGGTATTCTCTTGGGTGACCTTCAAAAATTGAAACCACACCAAAACAAAGTGAACATTTTATAATTATCCTACAGTTTAAAATTTAATAATGAATTATAACTATGATGTAAATAAATTATATTATTTATCCTAGTGGCCTGCAGCTTTATGTCCTATAGAGCCAGGTTGAAACTACAGAACTATGGAGATGTTATATTAGTAGAAGTACAATGTAGTATTAGAATTGAACTTACCACAGAAAGCTCGTTCAGCTCAGCAATCCGCTCAAGGTCCCCCTCCACCTCAGAAGTCCTCTCAGCCTCAGGACCTCCCTCAGCCTCAGGACCTCCCTCAGCCACAAGAGCCCCCTCAACTGCAGCCTCCTTAGCCGCAAGAGCCCCCTCAGCCTCATGAGCCCTCTCAGCCGCAGTAGCTTCCTCAGGATCAGGAATTCTCTCAGCCTCAAGAAACCCCTCAGCCACAAGAGCTCCCTCAGCATCAAGAGCCCCCTCAGCCACAAGAACCCCCTCAGCCTCCGGAACCCCCTCAACTTCAGGACCACCCTCAGCCAGAAGAGCCCCCTCAACTGCAAGAGACACCTCAGCTGCAAGAGCCCCCTCAGCCTCAGGAGCTCTCTGAGCTGCAGCAGCTCCCTCAGCATCAGGAATTCCCTCATATCCATGACCTCCCCCGTCCTGAAGCGCCGGCTCAAACTCAGGAGCCCCCTCAATCTCAGGAGCACCAACAACTTCAGGAACAGCCTGCTCAGCTTGCATGGGCTGGGCATTAGCATATTCAGCAAACAGTTCATTAAGCACCTATCAATAAAATAAATTGTAAAGGTCAGTTGAATAACATCCAGTCAATGTAATATGAAAGCCCTATCATAGAAAAACAAAGGAAGGGTGTGAAGTTTACTACACATTACAAAGAACCCTGACCAAAAGATAACTCAACTTCAAATAAAACCTGAACCTGAAACACAACTCCGTAAAATACTTCAATTCTTTGCATTTTGAACGAGTGCGCTTTTTATATCACTGAACTATACAATAAAAAGAAATGCGAAGTACTACAGGTAAAACTCTGTTGATTTACGTTATCAGAAATGTTGGGATGTCTGCAACAGCGCAGATGATAACCGTCGCAGGATAAAGTTAGGAAATGCAACACGTACTAAGCTGATGTTACACAGAAACAAATTCACTCACCCTTCTACGACTCCGCTCAGAAACGGGTCTAGGTGTTTTCGTCCATATCGTGGGAATAGATCCTGGTTTTAGACGTCTTGTTATGCCTCTCATTGGATATGAACACGTAAAGCAATCATTCTCAAAATGATCCGAACAAACAGCAAATTTTCCCACGGGTCCGGGATTGAAGTTCTTTCGGTAAAGGCAAACGAAACTTTTCCATTTTTCTCGAACGTTGCCGCTATTAGGTGAGTTGTGGATAGAAATTCCCGCTTCATCGTCGTGTAATTGACCACAGTCTTGGACAACACACCGCCTACCCGGCATAATGTCGCTTAAACTCGAGCTTGCAACCCTCGCACTTCCCAAGATGCATGCGAAAGTAGCCACGTTTGTTTTGGTGTGTTGAGTCCTTGACGTCATGCACTTTCTTTTTAGGCCAACTCGACCCAACTCTCAGGGTTCGGTCCTGAACGGTGCGGTGCTGTGCTCTGGAACAGCCTACCGATTGAGGCTTTGAGGATTGAGGCTAAAAGGGCAAACACACTATCTCAGTTTAAACGTAGTGTAGCCTTTATGCCTGCCACTGAGTTATGCTGAATATTTTCTCTTAATTGTAAATTGTTTTTATTTTATTTTGTAATATACATATTTGTTAAACGCCCCGCTTGGAAACCAGCTTTTGTATTATAGTTGTAGTGGCTAGCGTTTTAAAATAAAGTGTATGTATGTATGTATGGTCATTTTTGAATTGAGTAATGGCGGCAAGCCAAATAATGACACTTCCCATACGAGTTTTGACTTGAAACTTCGCAAGGTAAGCAACGAGTAATTATATTTTCAAAATATGAAGGAAACAGAAAATGTATATTTTTGATCATAGTGGCACTTTCAGGTCGCGGGGGATACCTAGCCATGAATAAATTTATAAGGCAAAATTTTAGCAGGGGTGTCACTTTGAAAAACGTTATATCGTAAACATTTGAAAGTCGATTTCGCTAAAATTTAACAGAGATATTGGCGAATAATGGAAGTGCGTAAGGATTGTTTTTTTATTGAAGGGATCGCGCTTTGCGGAAATGCTGTAAGTCACTAAAGTTATCTTTTCTTAAAACGTGATTTTGTGTCCAAGTTTGCTCCTCGAGAAGAACACAAAGCAAATTGATTTCCCCACTCACTGATCCGTCAAAACGTCTATTGTGTCATATCTGACTCCGATTTTTTTTTTATTTCAACTTTAATTAAAAGCTATTACCTTTTAAAGGAGTAAAATTGTCCATGTTAGAATATGAAGTCTCATATCTTCACTTTGAAAGCCTAATTAAAACTTTTGAGTCAGATATGACAATCTACAATACACCTAGTTTACCTCATTGCAGTGTCAACTCATGAAATTCTCTATCCGCGCTGAATTCTTGGACACAAAATTCCTTGTTTTTATGCTTCCGAAGGCTTCCCGAGCAAACACGAATGCAAAAAGATATAATTTATGGCAATTTTGCTAATTTTAATCCACGGGCTATTGTCAACACTTCATGCGGAAAGAACTGCGTTAAAAAATAGTCTATTTTACCAAACAGCGCTTTGCACGTGCAATTATTGATGCAGAAACATTACAGAGCCTGTTCGTGAATATTT